>OX421507.1:23172078-23864578 GCA_949126835.1 Anisus vortex
GGCTAATTGATTAAAACCAATAATAGCTTTCAATTTTTCAAAAGTGGTAATCAAATTACCGATTATCTTTGACCATAATATTAAGAAGCATTTGAAGAGGCATATATGGAAACTTGTAAAATAATGTAGGCTATTGAAAGGTTTCACGTAGCACAAATCAAAATAATGTGTATTTCATAGTGTCGTTAATAATAAAGCACCGACGCGGTGTCTAGCAAAATTGTTCAGGGTCACAGGGAAGGGCTAGTTTGCGTCTCTCCATTGCGTACATCAAAGAGCAGCGCACATCTTAAAGAACCGACAAGTAAAAAGATTCATGTTAATTGTAACTGTAACTTAACAATTGGTTTGATGTTGTTTTTATCGCAAGCCATAGTCGGTATTTGGAAACACAAGAAACACAATATCTAAGACTAAATTGTGTTAGCAAGGCATTTCAAGAATTGTTTTGTGCGAATCCAACATTATTTATTAAAAATATTTCCATTAAAACCACAAAAAAGGGTCTTCTACTTGAGGTAATGATTACCTTCCAACTTCCAACCATCAAACCGAAATCCGGTTTTGAAAATCAAAACCGGTTTTAGGTTTCAAAACCGGAATACGGTATTCCGGTTTTTGTTTAACATCCCTAGTTGAAACCCACACTTACGTTAGAAAACGTGCAACATATTTTTTTTTATATTTTAAGAAAGCTCTTGAACAGGCCTCATAATTTTTGCTTTATCACATATGTAGGCCTATATTATAATTTTTCTTCTTTAATCTGTATAATGAGATCCCAAATAAATCCGTCTCTGTATCCTTCTATCTGGAATGGGAAAACCCATTAAGGGCCTATATATATAGTGCGTCATAAGTGCGTAGATTAAAAAGGCGCGCCGAAATATCATGCTCACTTCAATTAAATTCCCCCCCCCCCCCCCCCAAATTTTTTTTGAGAGTATGTAGATCCTTTAAAAAAAAAGACTAATGACGTCATGTCTGCACATTTTAAAATTTTTTGTTTGTTCCAAAATTATTTATTATCTCTGTTTCTCTTTACTTCTATAGCTATCTCTCTCTCTCTCTCTCTCTCTCTCTCTCTCTCTCTCTTTCTATCGATCTGTCCCTTTCTATCTAACGACAGACACACACTACGCACATACAATTTTCTAACAAAAAATAAATAATTAAATTACTGTTTTTGATGTTGCAAATTACAAAACAGAAGCTATTCATTGTGGAAATATTAGGGAGGCGTTGGGTAGCTTAGCGGCAGAGAGTTGTATCTCCATGTTTGGTCTCGGATTGAAATCCTGGCTTACAAAAATGTACGGATCGCTCAATCCGCCCATCCCTTCAATCGTGACGTCATGACATGCCTACAGTATAACTTTAAATTGCTTACAATTTATAACTTTGAGATGATCAAACAGTAAAAAATATTTGAAAATTCTATAAATATTATATGACTAAAGAATTTTTAATGTATATTTTCAAGCATTACATTAACTACCCAGTTTGTATGATTACAACTTATCTCTACCGTCTAACTTTAATGTAATTACCATTAAGACGGTTTCAAGATCTTTAAGGACATCTCGGTATAACAGATCATAATATCATTAATATTAACAGATGTTAGAGCGACAGTGATTGGTCAGCAGGGTTGACAGTCCGGTGAACCAACTACAGGACCAACCAGCCGCACACCATATTTGCCAAATACTGACCCCAACGACATCGACAAGTCATTGCGATTCCTATTTCTTATTAATATAATAATATGTAGGCATACTGTTGGGTGATATCGATGTGAATATCAGATATTTAGCAGCAACTGCGTTTACATCACATTTCATCCAAAAGCTAATCGATTCAAATAGCTGAGTTGTTCAAATTATATCAGGTACGTTTGTACTGCCCACTTGCCCTTCACCGCCCCTTAATCGCCCCCAGGAATGTCATCGCCCCCCTAAAGCTTCTCACCGCCCCCCGGGGGACGATATCGCCCCCGCTGAGAACCTATGCTCTAGAGCGATAAAGTAACGTTTAAATTTAACAGTATCCTACATGCCAGAGAAGTAAAATTAAATGAGATTTTTATATCCTAGTAAAAACATATCCACTGTCTGAATAAATTGCATCTCTATAGCTTAAAGTAGTATTAAAAAAAAGGTAATTCTGTCGGACCAAATTCATACATAGGCGGTGAATCTGCGTTAACCAGCTTCTGTGGCCATGGTATACTAGGGGATTGTGTGGCCATTACAATGCCCAGTCGTCCTTTTTTTAAAAAATCTTGTTAAGTCAGGTACCCATCTGAGCCAGGTAGACTCAGGAACACTCTCCAAACCGGGAAAAAAAAAATTTTCACCAGGATTCGAACCCAGGACCTTCGGTACGCCAGCCAAACGCGCTACCACTTGGGCCCCGTGCCCCTATCTCTTTAGGTACGATGACGTCATTCTTTTGGCTGTTTTTCTCAAGTGCAAGGGAACTAACTCTTTAGTTGTTTCTGAAACCTAAAACAATATACTGGTGCTCCATTGTGTGTTGTTGTATTTTCTAGAGTGCTATGCGTTTATATATTATATATATCTATATCATCTACCAGTGTAATGTGTACATTTTTTTATCATCATATTCATTATAAATAGTCCAGCTTTGGAATTCTGATTGAAACTTGTACATAAAAGCACATTAGTCATTTGGGTGTACCTTTAAAAAAAAAACTTAGCATATACACAACAGAATTATAATTCCAAAATTAACCCTTCCCGTACCGACCTACTTCTATCTATGCTGCCTTCAGTTCCGCTATATACACGCCCGGGACTGTAAGGGTTAAGGATTGTTTCACCAGAACTAAAGGGTTACAATGTGGCAAAGTTAACCCTGCCATACGCCAATGAATGGTATTTCTAATTATGTTAACATTAGATTTGTTGACCATCTGTCTCCCCCCATCCTCTCCCTTCCCGTGAATCGATTATATTGTAGAGACTGCATTATGTCAATAACGCAGCACGTGTATAGCCTTTAGTTATAGATTAGTTCCCTGTTCATCCAATGAACTAATGATGCAGAATAAGATTCACTTTCGCTGGTAAACAAGTAAGCGTCGTCCTTCTGTAGTATAGTGAACTGATTTTGTTGTGATGTTATCAACAAATGGAAATTTATAGCAGTTTTTTTTGTATTATTTTTGCTATTTATTTGCTGTCATGTGTTAGCATTGACAAATTCACTGTTGAAATTTAGCTGTAGCCAAATGTCATGTTGTTGTTTTTTTTTGTCAATTCTACTTGAAAAGTTGCAATATTAAAACGACAGACACAGTGTGGGACCTGCCCATACACAGAAACATCCTGTTATAAGTGTACAGTGAACCCTCGTTTATCGCGGTAGATAGGTTCCGAGACAGGCCGCGATAGCTAAAAATCCGCGATCTAGGGAGACGATATTTACAATATTAATTTAACGTGTATTCGGTCTTTTAAAACTCTCCCTTTAAGTACTCTTCATAAACCACCTTTTACAGTAACGTACAGATATCTACAGTATGTGCATAATATATTGTTTTAAAGGAGTGAACGAAATATTTTGGGTCTTCATTTATCGCGATATATTTTCTCATAAAATATAGTGTAAAAATATCCGCGAAGTCGTGAATCCGCGAATGTCGAACCGCGAAGTAGCGAAGGTTCACTGTATAGCATGTTATTTATTATAACACTAGTGGTCATGCCCGTCAAAATGACGGAGAAACGAATGACTACAATGTGTTTTGTTAAGAGAGAAAGAAAAGAGACTATTACAATAAAGACAATGAACGTTTCTTTTCGGTATTTAGTTTTTGTTCTTTTTAATTGTTCGTGGTCGCCCTGACCCTGGCATATGCATAAGCATTGTTACTGTCAAGCTTCTGGTACTAAAACGTAGCGAACAGTTGTGTTGACTTGACTTGTTATTAATAATAGCCGATTAAATTAACAATAATATACTATCTAAAAGAAAAAAAAACACAAATACCAAACAATAAAAAGGTAAATAAATAAAAAAAATCGTAGAAAATTATATTTCAATACAATAAAGACTGAAGTGAGAACGATTTTTTTCTGTATTTAATTTTGGTTCTTGCTTATTGTATTAATAAAAAAAAAGGTGTTGAGAATGTTTCTTTTGGTATTTAGTTTTTGTTCTTTTTAATTGTTTCTGGTTGCCCAGACCCTGGCATATGCATAAGAATTGTTGCTGCCAAGCTTCTGGCGTCAAGGACTGGCGTAGTGTGTAAACTGCTGATACATTCCCATTAAGAGTACACTGGCGGGCGAACGCATGGGGCACAGCCCCCGCAGCGGGTCCGAGATCCATTACACTGCCGAGAGGCCACTGGTCTCGGTGGGGAGGAAGCAATGGACGCTGCAATCCCGTCTCGAGAACCACCTGGTGCCTTGATGCATGTACCTATAGTATAGGATTTGTGCTACCGGGTGACAGTGCAGGTATACTGGCGAGCCACCACGATAATGATCCTTAGGGGAACCGCAGTGAACGATGGCTGGGCTGCGGAAACCTTCCCTGTTACACGGCACGCCACGCCTTCGGCGTGTCGTTTGGGGGCTATAGCCCGGACAGAGATTGCTCAAACCTAAGCGTTAAGCCCTGGACACAAGAGCCGAAAAACTCGTCCGCGTTTTTTAAAGAGAATTTTAATTCGATATTAAAAAGTAGCGAATAGTTGTGTTGACTTGACTTGTTATAAATAATATTAAAGTAACAACAATATACTATCGAAAAGAAAAAAAGCCACAAATACAAAACAATAAAAAAGGTAAATTGTTGCTGTCAGGCTTCTGCTATTTAAAAGTAATCATTTATAAATTGTCCTTTATAATTCGTATAATTTAATTTATAGAGTGTATAAAGTCGCGTATTAAAGGATGTTATCAATAGCGACGTGAATCCATTAAATAATTAAAAAATTTGGTTACTTTTACTTAAAAGGATAATGTAAACATCTTTAAAGAAAAATTAATTGATTTGATAGATGGTAATGGTAATGGTAATGGTAATTTATATAGCGCTTCTATCCATGCTATATTAGCATGCTCAGTGCGCTCTAGAAGACTATTAATCTGTGAGAGGTTTCACTGCTGCCGGTTAAGCGCATGTGATAACAACTCAATATTAACGTCATCTAGTCCCAAAACTCCTGTAGGGCGACAGGGATCTGCCGGTGGCGGGGCTCGAACCCGCGACGTGTCAAGTGGTTTTTTGGTTGACAGTCTGGTGAGCTAACCGCTAGGCCAGCCGGCTTCACAATACAATTACGTCCTACGCTAGTATTTTTTTTTAAGTAGCCTCCACCATTCAAACTCTCGAAGCCAAATTGCGGCGCGTATCTTTTAAAAAAAGGTCTCGCCACATAAAAAACAACAGCAGAATTGGGAAAACCCGATAACACCCTCGCGTTCAACATAGTAAATGAACGGAAATAGCCATTTTCATGTACGGTTATATTTATTTGCATGGATAGATAAAATATTTGGGAATTTTTAAAATGAACACATTCATGATTATAAGTGATAAAATAAAATTATCTTTTGGAGGACGGTTCCAATTTATACATTTAACTTTTGTCCCGATTAGTCAAACGGCTTAGGAGCGTATAGCGAACAAACATATATATATATAAACAAACACACAAACTCACGGTAATTATATATGTTGATTGATGATGATGATATGTTGATTATAGCAGCCTTAGGTTTTCAAGTAGTCTCTACACCTTCTAGAACGTGTCGTCTTCTTCTTTCTGAAAACATCGGGAACAATCAATATTAGAACTATCTGCACCAAAAAATATATAATGCACACAGATGTGTAGTTAGGTTGTTGTTGTTTTTCATAGCGATAAAGAGGCTACTTATTATTGACCATTGAAGTGGAATGTTATTATTGTACATTAAGGTCAAGCATTAAATTCTTCTTTAAAATGCTCATCCAGTGGATTGAGTGTATTATTTCAAAGTGAACATAACCCTTATACAGGCGATAGAAACCCAGGGATATAACAACTTGGTTAAACAGATTAAAGAAAGACATAGCCTACCGATAGATGTTAGATAATAGATGGAAGACATATATATAAAAAGAGTTAGATATTTTTTGTGATAATCGGTTTGCTGGAGCATAGATAGATTATGAAAAGATTGATAGCCTGACGAATAGATAAATATATAGTTAGATAGATAGATAGATGGATGGATAGAAAGAAAGAAAGAACAAAGATAGAAAGATAGATAGATAGAAAGATAGATAAATAGATAGATAGATAGATAGATAGTTAAATAGATAGATAGATAAATAAATAGACAGATAGATAGATAGAAAGAAAGAAAAAAGATAGAAAGACAGATAGATAGATAGATAGATAGATAGATAGACAAATAGATAAATAGATAGATAGTTAGATAGAAGGATAGATAGATAGATAGATAGATAGATAGATAGATAGATAGATAGACGATAGAGATAATACGAGAGATATTAAAACAAGTAACCGATGCTATTAGATTTTGTCACATTCAAAAAGAGCAATTTTCATTATTACCAAAAGGGGGATTGGGCGGCGGGGGGGGGGGGGGGTGACGGTTAGCCTGTTGTGCTTTTAACTCAATCAAAACGCTGGGCTACTCTTCCAGATGTGAACAGCTGTTCGGATAATTGGGGTCAAAGGGCAGCTAAATTATGAATGACGTAAGATAAAAAAAAGAAAGTTAGGGAACTTAGCCGGCCGCCAATATTATTATCTTGTATTATCGTTTTATATAAATTATATTTTATAAATCAATCATTATGCAAACTATGATATAATTTAACGATAATAGAGCCCTATTTAAAGTTATACTGTAGGCATGTCATGACGTCACGATTGAAGGGATGGGCGGATTGAGCGATCCGTACATTTTTGTAAGCCAGGATTTCAATCCGAGACCAAACATGGAGATACAACTCTCTGCCGCTAAGCTACCCAACGCCTCCCTAATATTTCCACAATGAATAGCTTCTGTTTTGTAATTTGCAACATCAAAAACAGTAATTTAATTATTTATTTTTTGTTAGAAAATTGTATGTGCGTAGTGTGTGTCTGTCGTTAGATAGAAAGGGACAGATCGATAGAAAGAGAGATTGAGAGAGAGAGAGAGAGAGAGAGAGAGAGAGAGAGAGAGAGAGATAGCTATAGAAGTAAAGAGAAACAGAGATAATAAATAATTTTGGAACAAACAAAATTTTTTAAAATGTGCAGACATGACGTCATTAGTCTTTTTTTTTAAAGGATCTACATACTCTCAAAAAAAATTTGGGGGGGGGGGAATTTAATTGAAGTGAGCATGATATTTCGGCGCGCCTTTTTAATCTACGCACTTATGACGCACTATATATATAGGCCCTTAATGGGTTTTCCCATTCCAGATAGAAGGATACAGAGACGGATTTATTTGGGATCTCATTATACAGATTAAAGAACAAAAATTATAATATAGGCCTACATATGTGATAAAGCAAAAATTATGAGGCCTGTTCAAGAGCTTTCTTAAAATATA
Organism: Anisus vortex; assembly: GCA_949126835.1. NCBI lineage: Eukaryota > Metazoa > Mollusca > Gastropoda > Planorbidae > Anisus > Anisus vortex. The sequence continues at coordinate 23,179,674 of OX421507.1, forward strand.
AAAAAAATATGTTGCACGTTTTCTAACGTAAGTGTGGGTTTCAACTAGGGATGTTAAACAGTAACCGGAATACCGTATTCCGGTTTTGAAACCTAAGACCGGTTTTGATTTTCAAAACCGGATTTCGGTTTGATGGTTGGAAGTTGGAAGGTAATCATTACCTCAAGTAGAAGACCCTTTTTGTGGTTTTAATGGAAATATTTTTAATAAATAATGTTGGATTCGCACAAAACAATTCTTGAAATGCCTTGCTAACACAATTTAGTCTTAGATATTGTGTTTCTTGTGTTTCCAAATACCGACTATGGCTTGCGATAAAAACAACATCAAACCAATTGTTAAGTTACAGTTACAATTAACATGAATCTTTTTACTTGTCGGTTCTTTAAGATGTGCGCTGCTCTTTGATGTACGCAATGGAGAGACGCAAACTAGCCCTTCCCTGTGACCCTGAACAATTTTGCTAGACACCGCGTCGGTGCTTTATTATTAACGACACTATGAAATACACATTATTTTGATTTGTGCTACGTGAAACCTTTCAATAGCCTACATTATTTTACAAGTTTCCATATATGCCTCTTCAAATGCTTCTTAATATTATGGTCAAAGATAATCGGTAATTTGATTACCACTTTTGAAAAATTGAAAGCTATTATTGGTTTTAATCAATTAGCCCAGATTTTTTTTAGTTCTAAAGAATTTTATGGTAAAGAGTACAAAATCATATTGTGTTCACGCATATCAACTCTTGAATGCCCTGCAAACACTAATTAAGTTTGAAGTATTTTTCAAATATACCTACAAAACTACGCACATTTGGCTTTTCCGGCCCTTAATTTGTGACTTTGCGCGGGGGGGGGGGGAACCAAAATCCGGTTTTAAACCGGTTTTATAGAACCGAAAACCGGTTTTGGAAAATAACCGGTTTTAACATCCCTATTTTCAACCAGGATTGGGGTGGAGACTTTACATTTTTGGGTCGCTCTGCTCCAGCTCCATATAAATAAAAAGGAACGCTACGAGCTTCAACTCTGCTCCGAAATCTGCTTTCTTCTTCAGCACAATAACAAAGTAACTAATACAGTAAATTTAAAGAGAAAAAAAAAGAATCTAGAAAAGAAACAACTGAAAAAAAATGAAACAGTGGCAGGCTGCGGGACATATAATACCAAAGTTGGCAGCCTCTGGGATTTAAGAGTTACTCCAAGGGTGCACGGAAGCCGAGCCGCAGTGCGTTCGTCTGGCGTACCAAAAGTCCTGGGTTCGAATCCTGGTGGAGGCTAGGATTTTGTATCGGGTCTAGGTTGTGTCCCTGAGTCTATCTAGCTCTAATGGGTACCTGGCCTTAGTTGGATGGCTGTGCATAGTACTAGCCACACTATCACCTAGTATGCCGTGGCCATAGAAACTGGTGAACGCTGCTTTAACGGCCCTATGGATCAATTTGGTCCCACGGGATGTTAAATAAGCTTTATTGGAAAAGTGGAAATTAGTTCTTATTATTTTTACTATTTTTCGGCAATAATAATTTTTACCGTCATACTAAAAACGATATTTACTTAGCATATTATCGTCAATCTTCAGTGTATTTATTTTAATATTTATGTACACATGGTGTTAAATGTAGGCTTACGTATTAAGTTTAACCAGATTTATTAACCTATAGATATCAACGAATGTATTTTTAACCCGCCCTATTTATACAACATATACGATTAAAACAACACATAATGAAATGAATAATATAAATTTACTTTGAAAACTTGGTGATCCTCGATTTGAGTTTTTATAAACGAGTCAAATGTGCACTAAAGGGATTATGGCTCTAACTCAATCACAGTCAAGCACACAAAAACATATAATCACACACACATGCACGTGAATAAAAGTTATTTTTGGAACTGTTGTCTGGAGCCATGGCCTCCACAGGGAGGTAATATGAATTGGCATTTTATTTCTACTGATTATTCCTTGCCTTAAAAAAAACAATGGCCCTATCCCCCCCCTCTTCCCCCACCGCCCAACCCCATTATGCTCTAGCCCTCCAGATCATTCTTGAGATAAACATCCGTTGATAATCAATGTGAAGGTCGCACGATGCCTGAAAGGGTTTGTCGGGAATAGCATGACACAGCTCGTTTACTAGCGGAGAAAGGGTGCATTGGTACATATATATTATATATATATATAGAGAGAGAGAGAGAGAGAGAGTGTGTGTGAAAGAGAGAGAGAGAGAGAGCGAGGTATAGATAGTTAGGTAGATAGATAAATACATAGATAGAGAGATAGATAGATGGATAGATAGTTAGATAGATAGATAGATACATAGATAGATAGATAGATAGAGAGAGAGAGAGAGAGAGAGAGAGAGAGATAAATTAATAATATATATTAGAATTAGATGGGTAAATAGATCTTATCTTATACATTACAGACGCTCCTTCTATAAAGAAGATTATTGCGTCCTACGCTCATCCGTGGTCCGAGTCTAGTCTTGCATTTTTATTAATGTTTTAAATGATGTCAGGTTATTGGTTTTCCTGGTTTGTTCAGGCAACCCATTCCATGCCCGAATGCCACTCGGGAAGAAAGAGTACTTATATGCATTTGTTCTCGCATAAGGGACAAGGAAGGTGTTTTTGTCTTTATGTTTATCTGAGCTTTGCAACAGATTGTTATTGGGTTGTATTTCTAAATTAGAGTTTAATGCCTTATGTATTATTACTACTTTACTCTTTGCCCTTCTGTCCTCTAGTGTTTCTAGGTTTAGTGATTTGACTAATGGTGTTACTCTTGTCAATTGGGAATATTCACTAGTTATAAACCTTGCAGCTTTTTTTTGAATTTGTTCTAATTTTTTAATGTTTTCTTTAGTTGATGGGTCCCATACAGATCCTGCATATTCTAGTATAGGCCTAACTAATGTGAGATAGCATTTTAGTTTTATATTCTTATTACATTTGTAAAAGTTCCTTTTTATGAATCCTAATGTTTTGTTTGATTTTTTAATTACTTCATCAATGTGAGGGTTCCAAGATAACTTATCATTTATTATTACTCCTAGATACTTAGCATTGCTAGTTTGAGTTAGTTCTTTACCATGAATGAAGTAGTTTATTATTATTTGTTTCTTTTTCTTGGATACCCTTATTAGTTGGCATTTTTCTGCGTGAAAAGACATACTCCAGTTTGATTCCCATTTTTGTAGTTCATCTAGGTCTTTTTGTAAAAGTTCACTATCTTTTCCTGTCTTTATTATTCTATAAATTATGCAATCATCAGCAAATAATCTTACTTTTGTGCCTGTGTTGATGCAATTTGGCAGATCATTAATGTAAATTAGAAATAGTAGGGGCCCTAGAACAGTTCCTTGTGGAACTCCTGAGTTTACTGTTATTGGTGATGACTTAGAGCCATTTATTATCACTGTTTGTTCTCTGCCTATAAGAAAGTCCTGAATCCACTGATGTAAGGGACCAGAGATGCCAAAGTATTTAAGTTTTTTAAGAAGACTAGAATGATGAACTTTATCAAATGCTTTTGAAAAATCTAGTAATATAGCATCAATTTGGTTGTTATTATCTAATCCCTTAGACAAGTCATCTATTAAGCCTATCAATTGAGTCTCACATGATCTATTTTTCCTGAAGCCATGTTGGTGTGGGCACAGTGCATTTAGTTTGTCTAGATGATTTACTATACTACTATATATTATATGTTCTAGTAATTTACATGTTATGCTTGTTAGAGAAACAGGTCTATAATTTCCGGGGTCAGATTTATCTCCTTTTTTGAAAAGGGGGGTTACATTGGCTAATTTCCAATCTTTGGGCACTTTGCCCTGGTTTAGAGAGGCCTGAAAAAGTATTTTAAAGATTGGAGATATTTCATTAGTTAGTTCTTTAAGCAGTCTTGCTGGTATTTCATCTGGACCAGAAGCTTTGTTTACTTTTAAGTTGGTTAGGAGTTGTTTAATGCCTTTTTCATCTACATTTATATTTCCTATCTCTTCTAGTTTGTTTAAATTTATGAATATTTCTTTGTCACCTGGATTTGAAAAAGATGATGCAAAGTGTGTGTTTAGGATATTAGTTTTAGTTTCATTATCATTATAAGTTTTGTTGTTTTGGCCTTTTAGTGGAGCTATGCCTGTAGTGTCCATTTTTCTTGATTTAATGTAGGACCATAAGTTTTTATTATTATCTTTAGAAATTACATTGTTTACATATTCATTCTGCAGCTGTCTGCTTAGTTTCTGAGTTAAATGTTTAATTTTTAGGTATTTTTTATGTAGTCTAATTGAATTAGTTGCCTTAAACTTTTTGAATAGATTTTCTTTTTGTTTACACAGTTTCTTTAGTTTAGTGTTAAACCAACATTTGTTAATTTTATTTGATGTTTGTTTTGTTGGCACAGAGTCAGCCATTATTGCTTTTAAGTTGGTTTTTATAAATTGCCAAATATCTTCAACTGGACTATCTATATTGTATTTAGTAAGAAAATTGGTTTGGAATTTTATTGCTGCTTGATGTAGTTCTGTTGTGTTACATTTATTCCAGAGATAAATTATTCTTTTAGGTTTCTTGCTAATTTGGATTTTTATTTTGTTATTTACTCTGACAATATCATGATCTGAAAGTCCAGGGATTATTTCATAATCTAATACTAGTCCTGGTCTGTTCGTTAAAAATAAATCTAGTATATTATGGTTTCTTGTTGGTTTTTTATTAATTTGGTCTAAGTTTAGATTTTGGATGGTATTGATAAACATTTCATTTATTTCTTTTGTGTTTTGGTGCTTTTCTATGGAGTAGCTATTCCAATTTATATCAGGGTGGTTGAAGTCCCCCATTATCCAAATTATAGCATTTTTATATTTAGTTTCAATACTTGTCAGCTGATTACACAGATCAGACATGTACTCTGATGTTGAGTTTGGTGGTCTGTAAACACTGCCTACAATTAGTGGTTTGGAATTAGGTCTGCTTATTTTACAAAATACTGACTCTATGTTATTTTGAGGTTCTAATTTAATTTCTTCAGCTATTAGGGTAGATTTTATGGCTAGTAAGACTCCTCCATGCCTGTCTGACCTATCTTTCCTAAAAATTTCATAATTATTATTGAATATCTCTGTGTTGTAAATATCTGGGCTAAGCCATGTTTCGGAACCTGCAATTATGTCTGGTTCTTCATTATTTATTAAAAGTTCCAAATCAGCTTTTTTATTTGTAATGCTTTGGAAATTTATTGTAAGAGTTTTGAGGTGATGCTGATAGATAGATAGATAGATAGATTGATAGATAGATAGATAGATAGATAGATAGATGGATAGATAGAGAGAGAGAGAGAGATAGATAGATAGATAGATAGATAGATAGATGGATAGATAGATAGAGAGAGAGATAGATAGATAGATAGTTAGATAGATAGATAGATAGATAGATAGATAGATAGAGAGAGAGAGATAAATTAATAATATATATTAGAATTAGATGGGTAAATAGATAGATAGATAGATAGATAGATAGATAGATAGATAGATAGAGAGATAAATAGATAGATAGATAGATAGAGAGATAGATAGATAGATAGATAGATAGATATATAGATAGATAGATAGAGAGAGAGAGAGAGATAAATTAATAATATATATTAGAATTAGATGGGTAAATAGATAGATAGATAGATAGATAGATAGATAGATAGATAGAGAGAGAGATAGAGAGATAGATACATAGATAAATAATAAAATAGAAAATTAGATAAATAGACATATATTGATAGACAGATAGAATAGCTAAATAGATATGTAGATAGGTGATAATTAGAATAGATGGATAGATTAGATAAAAAGTCGCACAATCTTTGACGTGACCAAAGATTATATTGGCCACCGCTACACTAGTCCTAATTATGTTTTGATAACTCTTTCTAACCTAAATTGTCAATATGCTTGTTGCAAAGTTTGTTTGTTTTCTTTATTGAAAATCAAATGACCATTTAGTATGCAGGACTGGGCATCTAGAGAGAATTTCCAATGACATAAAAATGTTAAATTATGGTAAACCAATGTGATGATTTAAAATATATATGGTTGTTTTAGTGAGACATAATTTTGTATAATCTCTAACCCGGTGTTAATGTATAGAATAAACGAGTGACGTTTTACGATAAAAACAATGACGTGGGAGTTAGATTAAAACGTAGCGTACATTGGGAGATAAAGACAGACGACCTAAGAATTTGGTAGTGGAAAGACGTGTTTTAGACTAGGCTATAGAAACTGTGGAGTATTTGAATTCATCTTGTACATAAATTGCATTAAATATTGAGTTCTCATTTTTACTACAAGCCGGCAGTTTGTTCATTGATTATAATTATATAATGTGATCTCCCTGAGAGTTGTATACATAGTAATTACAAAATAACGGTCACATTATTTGGCGCTCCAACGTGAATTCGGAAGCTCAAGGTGAATTCGGAAGCCCAATGTGGAATATTGAAAATCAACGGAGAATGTTGAAGGAGAATCAAGGTGAATATTATTGAAAATCAATTTGAAAGAAAGCCTACAATATATTGTGAAGCACAGCTTAAAGAATACCGCAAATGAACGTTTCTTACGACTAAAAGAAGACTAAAATTCAATGTGAAGAAATATCGACGAGAAAGAAAATTTGACGGTTTAACAGTATAGCCTAGCACGTTCTTGGAATTAAGCGCTACCAGTACATAACGGTGTACATGAAGATAGAAACGGAAGTTTATGTATGTTACCAAGCAAGTCGGTTAAAAAGGCCACTGGAAGTTGAAAGGCGTCTCGGATACATTTTAAAAGTATCGAAAGTGGTAACAATTATTGAAACAATAGTAAAGCTGTGTTTAAAAGGACAAGCTAAGTTTGTCAAGTGAAGAGATTAAAAGAGAATCTCCGTAGAACTAGTAAATGGTTCGAGAAAAGAAGAATACTTCAGAATAGTCACAGAACTAGAAGTCAGTTCAGTACAGTAGCAGAAGTCAAGTGAAATTGGAAGTAAAAAGAAACTTCAACAAAGTGAAAGGATTGTAATTATTATGAATTAACGAACACACGAAGACTTTGGGCTGAAATAACCTGTATGGTGGAGGATCATTTCGAGTTTGGAACCTGGGATTCGAAGACGGAAGGAAAAGGAACGCGTTTTTTAAGATAAGTAAACTGGTGTATACGTTATGTTGTAGTATAGTATATGCCTAGATTTTTCTTGTGAAATCACTGGCATGTATTAGTTTCTTTTAGGAATTTTGTGTATACACTTATTGAAAAGTCCCTGTAAGTCAGGTTAGTTGAAAAAGACTTTTCATAAGTGTATATTACATAATATATGTTAGATTGTATAGTCTTGTATGCACAGTGTTATCATATTGTTTATATATTTGTCATAGTAAATTTTTTGTGAATCTCGAGTCTCATCTACTATCTGTGGTGTTCTTATTTTTATATGTATTGATTATTATATTGCTATTTATTTTATGCATATTGCAATATTACTTCAATTTTAAATTATATTAGTTTGTTGTAGGTATATATTTATTAATTGAAAAAGGAGGGGTCCTCAGTGGACATATTAGCAAATTATATAAGTTGTGGTAAGGAGTTGGGATATGCTGGTAAGGAATTGGATGAGTGGGCGGAGAGAAAATATAGAGAGCAGTTAGAAAGAGTAGAAAGGGCTAAAGAAAAAGCTAGAGCTGATGAGATAGAGCTAGAGAGATTAAAACAAATTGATAAAGAAAAAGCTAGAGCTGATGAGATGGAACTAAAGAGATTAGAGAGGGAGGAAAAGGAGAAAGATAGAATTTTTCAGATAAAAAAGTTAGAATTAGAAGCTAAAAATAACACTGCAAATGTAAACATTGGAGTCACTAGACCTGTTGTTGACCAGGAAATGTCTATTAGAAATAACATGTGCAGATTTACTTTCCAATTATTTAATGAAAAGGATGGTTCTATTGATACATTTCTGAAAAAATATGAAATGGAAATGGAGAGACAAATTTTTTCTTCATGTTATTGGTCTGGACTACTGGGAAAATCCTTTACAGGAGATATTCCATCAAAAATTTGTATGGAACAATCAGATTATGCATCTGTCAAGGAACAATTGTTAAGACATTTTGGAAGTACAGAGGAGGCTTATAGAAAGAAATTTTTTGAAATGACTTTATCAAAGGAAGAAGATCCAAAAAGTTATTTTGACTCATTGACAAGTGCTATGGACAAATGGTTAAAATGTGCTAAAATAGAAAAATCATTTGAGGAACTGAAGAATTTTATTATTAGAGATAAGGCAATATATTCACTCGATAAGACTCTCAAAGCATTCATTCAGGAGAGATCTCCCAAGACTATAGAGGAAATAGTTGACCTGATTAGGAACTATAAATTAGCTCATCCCATGGCACCTACTTCTAAAGGAGAAAATTACCAGGATATAATATGCTTTGCTAAAGGCAATGATAATTTTCAAAGAGGAAGACAATTATCAAGGAGCAAGATGAAGTGTGGTAATTGCGGAAGAAATAACCATGTTACTAAGGATTGTAAAGATAAGAGAGATAACACATTGACATGTTTTATATGTAAAAAGAAAGGACATATAGCAAGAAATTGCTTCAGAAGGTCAAATTCTGCTGGACACAATAATAATAATAATAGATCTCAGGGATATACACAACAAAGAGATCACAACTCCAGATTTAATCAGAACAGGAATCAATGTGGAGCTGTGTTATCAAGAAGCAAAGGAATAAAGTTTTTTCCAGGATATGTGGGATTAATACCAGTTTTTGCAGTTCGCGACACGGGAGCCTCTGTCATTGCAATAAACAGCAAATATGTTCAGTCAAATCAATACACTGGTGAGGTAGCAGATTGTACATCATTTGATGGAAGAGTGATTAAATTGAGGTTGGCCTACATTGATATTAGGACACCATATATTACAGGTAGAGTACTGGCTCATGTTATAAATGATGCACCAATTGATTTAATTATTGGAAATGTTGAATCAGTTAAAGAATGTACTAGAGAGGAAATAGAAGCATGGGAATTTAATAATAATCAAGCACAATGTAATGTGATTAATGAATGTAAAGCAAGCAATACTGAAGAAAGTCAGACAATGGTGAATAATGAAAGAGACACATCAGTTGATAGTGAATCATTACTGAATGAAAACTTTAATTTGGAAAAATTCAAAAAGGAACAAAGAGAGGATACTACATTGAATAGACTATTCAAATCTACAGAGAAAGGAAATACTAATAAAAATAGTGTATGCAAAGTGAAAAATGATACACAACTATTAGTCAGAGAGATACTCATAAATGGCAGACAAGTGGAACAAATAGTTGTACCATATAAATATAGAACAGAAATAATGACTAATGCTCATTCTATACCATTGGCTGGTCATATGGGAGTTGGCAAAACCAAAAACAGAATAATACAACATTACTTTTGGCCTAAAATGTCAAAAGATGTGAAAAGATTTGTTAAACAATGCAAAGTGTGTCAGATGAAAGGATCTGGAAGTAATTTTACCAAAGCACCAATACAAAAAGGAGTGACTGCAACTAGACCATTTCAGAAGGTAGCCATAGATATCATTGGTTTGATGCCTATTATGTCTAATAGAGGACATAGATATATTCTTACATTGATTGATATATGTTCAAGGTATGCAGAGGCAGTACCATTAAAGAAAATTGAATCTACAGATATAGTGCAAGCATTATATTTAATATTTACTAGAATTGGATTTCCTGAAGAGATAATATCTGATAGAGGAACTCAATTTACATCAAAATTGACTAAGGAATTTATGGAAACATTTGGAATAAAGCAGAAGTTTACAACACCTTATCATTCACAATGTAATGGAATGTGTGAGAGATTTAACAAATTCTGAAGGAAATGTTGTCAAAAGTTAGTAATGAGGATCCAAAGAATTGGGATTTAGCAATTCCATCAATTTTATTTGCATATAGAGAAACTACTCATGATAGTACAGGTTTTTCACCATTTGAATTGATATATGGAAATAATCCAAGAAATCCACTTAGTATTCTCAAAGAACCATTAGTAGGTACTAGTGAAAACAGGGAAATGACTAATTATGAGTTAGTTACAAATAAGAAACAACAATTAGAAATTGCTTTGGAAGAGGCTAGAAAGAATTCAGACAATAATAAGGAAAAGAAAATAGATAGAGTAAATCAGGATAGGAAACTAAGAACCTTGGAACCAGGAGATAAAGCTTTGCTAAAATTAAAAAATCAAAATAACAAACTATTTACTGAATGGCTAGGGCCATATGATGTGGTTAGAAAGGTCACAGATGTGGATTATGAGATAAGAATTAAGGATCAACTTAAAGTTTTTCATATTAATAATTTAAAAAAGTATAATGATCAATCAGTGGAAAGCCATATATGCTGTAGTATAATATCAGAAGAAATTAAAGAGGATATTGAAGAGATAGCAACAGTGAATACACAGGGTCAGCAAACATATAAAGATGTGAATTTAGAGAAATTGACACATGAACAAGCATATGAGATGGAAAAAATAATACACAGGCATAAGGGTATATTTTCTGATTTGCCTGGTAAGACCAATGTCATACAACATGACATTATTGTAACAGATGATAAGCCGGTGAGACTAAAACCATACACAATCCCTATTCATTTGAGGGATAACTTGCAAAAAGAGATAGATGAGCTTGTGAGTATGGGGTTGATAGAGCCATCCAATTCAGCATATGCATCTCCAATAGTATTAGTTAAGAAAAAAGATAAAACTATAAGGTTGTGTGTGGACTATAGGAAGCTGAATAATGTTACTCTCTTTGACCCATATCCTATGAACAATGCTGAAGATATTATGGCTCAGCTATCTAATGCAACTATTTTTTCTAAATTGGATATGGCTAAAGGGTACTATCAAGTAGGTTTAACTGATAGAGCTAAACCATTTACAAGTTTTGTTACTCCATTGGGGTTATATCAATGGAAGGTGATGAGTTTTGGATTGGTGAATGCTCCTGCAACTTTTAATAGGATGATGGGTATGATTTTAGGACATAGGAAGGATACTATATTTTATTTGGATGACATATGTGTTTTCAATGATACATGGGAAAATCATTTAAAAAGTCTTAATGATATCTTTGAAATTATAGAAAAACATAATTTGACAATTAAACCAAACAAATTAGAAATAGGCATGAAAGAAATTACTTTTTTGGGACACAAGATATCCAACAACACCATTAGGCCATTGGAGGAGAATATTACTAAAATCCTTAAAATTGACATTCCAAGAAATAAAAAAGAAGTGAGGAGTCTTCTAGGTGTATGTAATTTTTATAGGAAATTTATTCCTAATTTTTCAGAGATGGTAGCTCCGTTGACTGAACTTATTAAAAAGAAAAGCCCAATTAAAATAATTTGGTCTCAGGAGTGTGAAATGGCATTAAATAGGATAAAGGTTGCTTTTTCTGGACAACCTATATTAAGACTACCAGACATTAAAAAAAGATTTGTGGTTTTGACTGATGCAAGTTTGGTTGGTTTGGGAGGAATTTTGGGACAATATCATGACAATGTCTTACACCCGATTCAGTATATTAGCAGGAAATTAAGTGAGGCTGAGGTTAGGTATGCAACAGTAGAACGGGAAGCTCTTGGTGTGGTTTGGTGTATTACTAAATTGGCAAGGTACTTGATGGGTACAAGGTTTATTCTTATGACTGACCATAAGCCTTTGTCCTTTATAAATCAGAACAAGTTACACAACAGTAGGATAGCAAGATGGTCACTTATACTGCAGGCATACAGTTTTACTGTGGAAAATATACCTGGGGTTGATAATATATTGGCTGATTTGTTGTCTAGATGTGGTGTTTAAGGTGTGCTGTTTGATACGTAATCACCAGTTGGAACGCGGTTAAAATTATTTTTTATGTAAATATAAAGTATAGATACGGTGTTAATGAAATATTGATTTTTTCCAAAGGTTCTGGATGAGAAATGGTTCTACAACTGAAGCACGGTGATTCAAACACAACGTACCATTTGTAAGTGAGAGATGTTCTATCACGTCCTCACATTATCGTGAACGGTTTTTATGGACACCATATCAAACGCAAACATGAAGACATCATATGAGGAGTACATTTATGGTGCTGACATAGAATCGAGGTCTTGTCATCGCTATATCAAGGTATATTGACATTATCAACAAGGAATCGAGGTCTTGTCATCGCTATATCAAGGTACATTGACATTATCAACATAGAATCGAGGTCATGTCGTCACATTAGTGAAATACATTTACATTGTCAACGCGGAATGAAGGTCATGTCATCAACATATGGAGGAATCAACAAATCAACATGGTACATTATTTTGGGTTTATGACTAATGTCAACACTATATTGCTTATAGACAGACAGCTTGTGGAAGTATTCAATGGTAAATTCTAGAGATGTGTCTGTGAACATTGCATGGTAATTATTGTGTGACATTATTGGAACTATTCTGTCAAGGTGTTGAAACTCTACAGGATGGATAATCTACAAAGGACTTAGGAAATAATCAATGAATGTGTTGTTGGACGTTCAGAAGAGGAAGGTTGCAATGATATTACATGGACCAGTATGAACTGTTATGTTTTCGGATTTGATGATATTTATACTATTGGTTTGGGTATTTCATCAATACAGGACAGGATATACTGTGGAACTTTATGGACCTATATGTATTATATGTATTATGGACCTATTAGTGAAAGTTATTGGTTAACATATATTGATGAATACGTTAGTTTTGTTATATGTTATTTGTGTTGCATAACATGTTTTGATATAAAATGGGATAATTGTAATTTTTCATATAGTTCTAGTTATTGAAGACATATATATTTTATCAAAGTATTTGACGGAGATAAGGATTTTTTTTTATATAGAAATTTGTATGACAAATTTAAAGGGTCGATGGGGGAATGTGATGATTTAAAATATATATGGTTGTTTTAGTGGGACATAATTTTGTATAATCTCTAATCCGGTGTTAATGTATAGAATAAACGAGTGACGTTTTACGATAAAAACAATGACGTGGGAGTTAGATTAAAACGTAGCGTACATTGGGAGATAAAGACAGACGACCTAAGAATTTGGTAGTGGAAAGACGTGTTTTAGACTAGGCTATAGAACTGTTGTGTATTTGAATTCATCTTGTACATAAATTGCATTAAATATTGAGTTCTCATTTTTACTACAAGCCGGCAGTTTGTTCATTGATTATAATTATATAATGTGATCTCCCTGAGAGTTGTATACATAGTAATTACAAAATAACGGTCACAACCACCTATAACGATAGAGTTCTTTGGATTAATTAAGCAAAAATCCAAGGCTTACGTAGATGGATGTTTTGAAAAATTATCTACCTCAGATTGAGGCTCTAACATGAACTTCAATAAAAAAGGAATGAGTGCTTAAAGCCACTCAAGGTCCCCAGTGAGTCCAGTAAGCTTTAGAACGACATGGATAAAAATAAAATTACATTTAACACATTCTTTTAATGGAAAATGGAGGGGGTAGAAGCTGGGGAGGGGGAAGGGTCGAAGATCTTAAGAAATAAAAGTCATAAATTATTTAAACGCCCATTATCTCATTTTTTAATCCCCATTCTACTTCCAAAAGGGTTTCTTAAAGCAGGGATTGGAAACCTACGGCACGCCTGCCAAACTTGGCACTTGGCTAAATGATTCATGAATCCAACTTTGGCACGCTATAATTAAAAGTTGCCGACCCCTGTCTTAAAGAATCATGGCTCACAAAACAAGGATTCACAAGCACAACATTGGTTAGATAACATATCCATTACACCTTTTGTGTGAGGATTTCGCTATAAGATTAAAAATGATGCAACACAATTATAAAACGACATGATAAGGCATTGGAACTTTTCCCGTCAAACACCGAAATCAAACAAGTTTGTCTTATATGCAAATAGGAATCATAGGCATGGCCTATCTCAGGGGTCGGCAACCTTTTCATAGTAGTGTGCCAAAGTAGGATTGCTTATTCATTCAGCGTGCCATCAGACTCAAGTCATCCTGCTCTTGTCTTGTAGAAGATTCTTGAATTGTCTTTTTCATGGGTCAACCGCGTGCCATTGAAAATCGCCTTGCGTGCCAAGTCTGGCACGCGCACCGTAGGTTGCCGATCTCTAGCTATTCATCAATTGTAAGCTGGAACAGCAGAGTCGTCTCTAGTTTGGGGATTGTTGGAGTAGGATTGTGCTTATCGATTTTGGTTTCCACTCCTCCGCCCACCCTTCAAATCACTTCTTAATACTCGCACAAGTTGGACGTGAGGCAGTGCTCGCCATCATTAAATTGGATGGAATAGACAAGAGCTACAGACATACAGACAGACATACAGGGCTAGTAAATTAAAATAATAACTTAGTTGGGAGAAAAAAACACATTAGAATAGTAAGAGGGGGGGGGGTGTTCAAAGAAAAATAATACTTTTTGTTTCATTTTACAGATCTCGTTGGTTATATTTACCTTGACTCTTGACCTTTGGTGTATTTAAATAACTAGTACTGGCCACGCTATCCTCTTGTAGTATAAGGCAAACTGCACCTGTTCACGCTGATTTACTAGTAAAATAAAGTCTCCCGTTGGACCAAATTGATCCAAAGGGTCGCCTTTACTTTACCCTAACTGAAGTCAGGTACCCTTCAGAGCTGGATAGACTCGGTGACATCTTCCAGACCCGGGAACAAATCTTAGCCTTCACCAGAATTCGAACCCAGGACCTTTGGATCACCAGCTGCTGCCGGCTCGGCCACTGTGACCATTTTGCTTTGCTAGTCCTATGACCTTAAATCCTGCTTGGCAGTTTACCTAGCCACCTCGGGATTACCCTCCAGGATTTGATGCCATCAACGAGTGTTCTCATCACTTCGTTCCAATTCTTTGAATGTTCAGTACATTACATGCATTTTCTGCATTTAGGGAACACTGTGCTAATGCATCTTTATTAATGTTTTAAAGGATGTTAGGTTACTGGTTTTCCCTGGTTTGTTCGGGCAACCCATTGCATGCCCGAATGCCACTCGGGAAGAAAGAGTAGTCCACTTATATACATTTGTTATCTCGCAAGGGATAAGGAAAGTGTTTTTCGTCCTTACGTTTACCTGAGCTCTGCAACAGGCTGTTATAGGGTTGTATTTCTAAATTAGAGTTTAATGCCCTTTGTATTATTACTAATTTACTCTTTGCCCTTCTGTCCTGTAATGTTTCTAGGATTAGGGATTTGACTTATGGTGTTACTCTTGTCAGTTGTGAATACAGTTCAGTTAAGATACAGTTCAATGTAAATATCTTTTAAAGGCAAACGTTCTCATTTTCTTTTTTAACTTTGACTCTCTAGTTGTTGTTTCGTCATGCATTTTTTATCTCATTACTTTGTTTCTTTCTTTCTTGTTGTTTGTTCTCAAGTAATTTTTTTTTATGTGTGGATAAATTAGAAAATGACATAGCTTAAAAAAACCAGTACAGCAGTGACGAAAAAAAAAGGGTCGTCCCATTTTCTAGCTACAGAACAAGTTTGATAATTATTTTTTTCTTATGTGTCAGTTTAAAAAATAAGATATTCTAGACTATATAAAAAATAACAATGTTGTTGTTGTTTTGTTTTTTTTACCTAAAACCATTCTGTGTGTTTCTGGACTGTTGCTTTTTTTTTCCATTTATACTTACAAAATTCAAACTATTAACAATTTTCGATTCCAGAGAATTTTTTTTATAAATTTTTTATTACAGAGGCTTTTTACATTTGATTAGCCCTGGAAGTTTTCTGTTATACAATCTTGTTCTATTTAAGATTTTTTAAAGAGACTGCTAGAGGGAAAAGAATAGGAAAAACTAATGTTATTTATAATCAAAGGAATTTCTTTATGTGGCTGTTTATTCCCCTTGATAAAAGACAAAACAGGAAGTAAAAATTAAACAAACTAACAAAAAAACAAAAAAACAATTGAGGTCTTGCCATTTTATATTGTAATTTACTTTAAGTGCTAATAAGTAAAAAGGTGAGGCTAAAATTAGTTTTAGAAGTTGTAGCGAAATAGACAGAATAGAATTGGTTTTCAGCACTATTTTTTGTATTTCTGAAATCGTAAATTGTTTACATAATGTAGCGTCAGTTAGTTGTCTTGACATTCCAAATTTCTCTTGTTCAAATCTAGTTTAATGACATTAAAATACATTACTTGTTTTTATTGGCTGGTGTCCCAGAATCTAAACCAGGGTTCGGCAAGCCAAGTTTGGCACGCAGAACGATTTTTAATGGCACGCGAAAGACTCCTAAAAAATACTACTCAAGTATATTATATTAGAAATTGAGTGCTAAAGCAAAAGGACTTTTAGGCTGTTGGCACGCTGAAAAAATTAGAAATCCCACTTTGGCACACTATTATTCAAAGGTTACCGACCCCTGCTCTAGACCATTCTTCTGGTGGATATCTGACACAAGCTGGGGACAGAAACGACTTGTTGGCGTTTTACTCTAATTCTTAATTCTAAAGAGAAGAAGAACAAAAAAGGAACGGTCCTCAAGTCTTGGAAATGTGTGACACGGTTAAAAGGGAGAAGGGACAGATTAAGTAAATAGCTACATATCTATGGGGGCTAACCGTGCTAAATTCAAATGCATCATTGGTAATAGAGTTGATCCGAAATGACGACGAAATGACGACAAAAGCAAAGTAGATTGTTTCATCCGGGTGTCTCCTGTGGACACTAAGAACCACGTGCACTTGTCGATTATGGTTGTCCGAATCTAAAAATAATCCGTGACGTCCTGCGATCTGTGACGTTTCACCTGACAAACTCTATTTCCAACATTTGTTTATAACATTAGATGAAGTTGTTTTTTGTTTGTTTGTTATTCTTTCAAGTACAAAAAAAAAGAAATGGAAGAATTTAAAGGTCGAATTTTCATGCCTGCTCCTTTTATTGTTTGAAATGTCAATTATTTTTTTTTACTTTTTTTTTTTTAAAACAGTGAGAAATTAGATTAAAGTGCGCATTTACTCTTAGCATTGTGTTAAAAAGCTATTCAAGCTACGATGCTGGAGATTTTCTCAAAAATAGAACTACATATCACGTGACCGAACTAAACAATGAACATCATCCGTCTTAACGTCTTAATAAATCAGCGGGGGGGGGGGGAGAAAGAGTTTCATTTGAAACGAATGGTTCGGAGCTAGTTGCAAAGAAAATACTTGCATTCTTGTGAATGAAATGAGTTTGAAAGAAATAAGAATATAAACATCTGTTTTCAGTTGGTTTTCTGTTGTTTTTTTATTGAGTTAAAATACCAAGATTAGACTGTGAGTTAATTTTGAAAGAAAAAGATGCATCATCGTTTCTCTTCATTTGCGTGACAAACACATTAGTTTAGAATTCAGTTTGACACTCCATCATTCAAATTTTAAAAATGTGAATCGGTCTCAGGGCAATACAACATATGTCTAGACCAAAAAAGAAATGGAATTAGGAGTATTTCAAATTTAGTAGAATCTCAAATAACAATATGTTCGTGAGTTAGAAAAGTAAGCAGAAAATTTAATTAGACTAATTTTTACTTAGAAACTTTTATTTTCCAACAAAGTTAACAAGAAAAAAGAAGCAATATTGTTTTATAGAAATATAAATGCTTATGCTCGATATTGTCGCATACAAAAACTAATGAGTGAAATTGTTTAAAAAAAAGTTCGATAAGATGTAATTGTACTGGATAATATTTAGGCAACCATCATCAATCACTTGACTTTTGTGCTAGGTGTGGGGGATGGGGGTGGAGTGGGAGGCGAATGAACACCACAGCAGTCAACTTTCTCCACTTTTGCCTATCTTGAGCGGTTGTCAATATTTCATGTTGTCGAGGGATGGTGAATGGCTGGGCGGACAGACAGATGATAGTGTGCATGGGTGGATTAGAAACAAAAAAACAACTTGACACAGATTATAGGCGAATGAATGAACTCTTAAAGAGTAGTTATCATCAATATATTCATCATCATCATCAGACCATTG
Organism: Anisus vortex; assembly: GCA_949126835.1. Classification (NCBI taxonomy): domain Eukaryota; kingdom Metazoa; phylum Mollusca; class Gastropoda; family Planorbidae; genus Anisus; species Anisus vortex. The sequence goes on from OX421507.1 coordinate 23,197,849, forward strand.
GCCCTTGACAATTGTGGTCGTTGTGGGGGCAGAAAATGGACACATCTGCAGTCATCTTTCTCCATTATTGCCTATCTTGAGCTTTTCATTTGCAGCTTTTGTCCAATCTTTGTAGAACCAGCATCTTCGCTGACGGCCTCACCGACGAAGACCTTCTACAGTGTCTTGAGAGATTGTATACGCATTAAGAATGTATAAATATATTAAGGGCCAAAATGTGTAGGAAGAAATGCTCGTGAGAGTTATCCCATCTTAGCAACACTTATAAGTCATGTACGCCCTAAAGGTCTTTTTGTGTTGATCTTATTACTGTTGGATCGTCACATTATAACAAAGGATGACACAACTTTGTAACCATTGCTACTCTTAATACATATGACATTAATTCTATTTAAACAATTAAACAACTATTGTATTTATACATAAAGCGGAATTCCGATTTTAAACCTTTTTTAAAATATTGTTACGTCCACAATCCCCTTGTGGCCAGAGCTGTGTAGATCTTGCTGATAATTCTCGTTAGTCCTAGGGGAGACTTTAATTATTAGTATTTATGTTTCAGTATTACACGAACTCTTCTTATAGTCCTGGGCACAAATTCAGTATTTGTATTCCAACATTTCCTTTCTTGTACATTATAGTAGTAGCTGAATCTTATAGTAATGTGTACAACACAATAGGATAGTAATTTGACAAGGAAGCTTCAGTGTAACTGTTGTTGATAGTTTATTTCAGGTGGTATGTTCAATATATACAATATATCTATTATGTACAGTTAGAATAAAATAGTGCAAACACAAACGTTCTCAAAGGAACATATTTTGAAACTCTCCGTCTTTCAGACAAAACAAATCATTAAATACTATCCGAGTGGTGCAAGGGATAGACCCATTACCAGTAGGGGTGAAAATCATGGTATCATTACAAAACTCATAACAAAAACGATAGGAACTTCCCCTATTAAATAATGAGTCGTTCCCAGACTCTGAGAATTTGAGATCAACACAGAATCCCAGCATTACCTAGAACCTTTCGTTTTCCTACTAAACGTCCTAATATTGTGTGTAGTAAGAAAAGAGAGAGAGAGGAGAATAAACATTGCGTGTTCCAATTCTTGGAAAAACAATATACATGACACGCCCCCACCCAATGAAAGAAATAATGTACCATAATTACCCTAGTAATACTCAACATGGTACATTTTTCGTACTTAACACTATCGTTTTAACAACCATCAATCAATGGAAGATTATAAGACAATTTAAGCAAACATGGCTCACTGGCACAACTAAATTATAAAAAGTGTCACTACCCAATGGTAATTGTGATTATAACGTGATTGACAAATATTTCCCCGTTAGTATTAATATTAACTAATGTCTCAACAAGTACAAATAATTCAAAAATATTCTAGTCATTCTTATTTTAACTATGTACAGTTGTGTGGATTTCCACCAAAATTTGCAAAAAGTCTTAATCTATTTAAACAAATATAACATTGCTCAAACTCTGTCAATTTTCAACAGTTTACTTCTAATATACCAACCAACAGATAAGTAATACATAACTCGAATCAAACTATAGGTTACTTCCCCTTTAAATTACAGTGTAAACTTGACATTAACAGGGTTCATACCTAAGATGATGATACTTCCCCTTTTCTCAAATATGAGGAGAAAATACGCTCTGGTTACGATTACTACAGTAATCTCAATATTAAAATGTAATCCACTATTATGCGTTTTTGGCAAATTTGAAAGTTTAATATAAAAGATTGGTCAGGGTTGAATGAGTGCACACCTTTAGGTACCTTTGTTTCCCTCCATTCCCGGATATATGGAATATATAACAACCTATATACAACATAGTGAATATCCACTAGTTTTTCCCATTCTATTGCCATGATATAACAATTTAGCAATAGATTTCCAATATTATCTATTAATTTATACCAATTGATATTACATCTCTTTCTAAGATAAAAATTGTACATATTATTATTTAGTTCCATTCATTAACTAAAATAAAACAAGATAATAAATCAACTAGCTCAAAGTTTTCCCACTTAATTGCATGTGATGACAATTACTTTTATCCATCCATATCAAGTAAATACGTGCATATTATATATTTATTGCATCATGCATCAACATTTAAATGGAATTTCTTTTCCATAATCAAATGAATTTAAAATATATCAGAACATCAATATTATACATGATTATAAGAATTATTAATACTTTCAAAAGACTTGACTTCTGTATGATACAAGTATTCTATAGGTATTCCATAATCAAAATTCAAACGAATGATAGGTTATCATGACACATTCTTAATGAATAAATGAGATGATCTGAAAAAGAAGTATGGGGTTATTCAGTCAATCATGTAGCACCCGAGATAGAGTATCAGCTGTGACGTTGTCTCTATCTTGTCGATGATACGGGGAATGGGATACCAGTCGGTCTTTGTCAAATTACTTAATTTCCCAAAGTCTCTATAAAACTGCAGTGTGTGGTCGGCTTTTGGTACCATCACACAGGGTGTAGACCATTTGCTATCACATTTTTCTCCTATGTCATCTTCTAACATATACTTTACATCTAATTTAATATGCTCAGGTCTGATGGGGTCAAATGGATGCTGTTTAATAGACCTGGCATTCTCGGTTAACACTACATCGTGCTCTATGACATGTTTCCTACTGGGAACATTTGTAAACATTGACTTATTTTCATGTACCAGCTCAATAATCTTCTCCTTATCTTCTACCGGAAGATGTTCTAGCCTTGTATCTAAACTCTTAAGGGCATCTGTATTATTAAGTTTACTTTCTGCAAACTTATATTCTATCCTAGATAAATCCGTCGGGACTCTAGCTAACGAAATCATGGGGACCTCCCGTGGTTTACTCTTTTCCCTGGAAACATAGGGCTTAAGTAAATTAATATGGCATACCCTCTGTTTTTGTCTCCGGTCAGGAGTCTTTATCAAATAATTGACCTCGCCAAGCTTTGACTCTATCTCATAGGGTCCACTAAACTTTGCACTTTAAGGCTGATTTTGCAAAGGTAGAAACACAAGAACTTTGTCACCTGGTGCAAAAGTTCTAGCTGTAGCTTTACGGTCATAGTTCTGTCTCATACGCTCCTGCATCTGTGGAAAATGAATCTTCACATGGTTAAAAGCATGATAAAGCCTATTTTTAAATTTATCTACATATGACAAAAGTCCAATCGGTTCACTGTCCGTTAGCCAAGTTTCATGTAGAAGTTTCAACGGACCTCTGACTGAGTGTCCATACACAAGTTCGAATGGGCTAAACCCCAGGGATTCCTGAGTGGCCTCCCTTGCAGCGAACAGTACATAAGGCACACCCTTATCCCAGTCTTTCTCGTTTTCATAACAGTACTTTGTAAGCATCGATTTTAATGTCTGATGAAACCTTTCCAGAGCTCCCTGGCTCTCAGGATGATAGGCACTTGATAGCCTATGGCTTATCCCTAATTGTTCCATGACTTGTTTGAAAATGTTCGAAGTAAAGTTAGTCCCCTGGTCGGACTGTACTGTCTTCGGTAGGCCATAACGTGTGAAGAAATTTGTCAGGGCGTCTACCACCTTCACTGTTGTTATGTTCCGCAACGGAATGGCTTCCGGGAAGCGAGTGGATGAACACATGACTGTGAGCAGGTATTGAAAACCGGCTTTTGTTTTCGGCAACGGGCCCACGCAATCAATGAGTATATGACTGAATGGTTCGTCGAACGCTGGTATCGGCTGGAGTGGAGCGACAGGAATTCGTTGGTTAGGACGTCCTACCATTTGGCATACGTGGCAAGTCTTGCAGTATTGTTCGACATCTCTTCTCAGTCCTGGCCAGTAGAAGTAGGGGAGGATACGGTGGTGCGTTTTTCGGACTCCCATGTGACCAGCGAAAGGAAGATCATGCGCCATACGCAGTATATCTTGACGATAGCACTTAGGTATTGCAATCTGGTGAATACTGTCCCACTCGTTTGTACCTGAGTTGAGCGGTTTCGACTTTCTCATCAACACTTCATCTTTCATGTAGAAACATTCCGCCATCGCATCTGCAGTCTTTTCATCAACAGCTTTCATTCTGAGTTGCATTATTACTTCGTCATTAAATTGTTCTTTCACCAATTTCTGCTTTGGTGACAAAATGTTATCGTTCTCTGTTGCATCACCAGTTGTTAGTTCAGCAAAGAACGTAGCACTTAAATCGATGTCAGGTGTTTCTGTTATCACTGTTTCATTCGCATGTGTGTCTTCAGAACAGACAAACACATCTTTCGTTGCACTACACGGCGTAGCAGGAGTCTTTACCGACTTCTTTTTCTGCATTGCTCTTGTCAGTGCACATGTTGGGCGTTCATTGGCAGGACGTAGGTTTTTGTCCTCCGCCATCTTTGTCTCCAACACTTTAACCATGGGCTCGACAGTGACTCTGCCGCCCATAATGTCATTTCCTAATATCATGGAAACGCCTTTGACGGGTAGTGCGCGCCACACTCCCACTACGATGTTACCTGTAAAAATATCCGACTCGAGTTTTATTCTGTGCAGTGGAGCTTCCACAGCCTCCATACTAGCACCTCTCAGCACAACAGACTCACCGGTACTGGTGGCATCCGTTAACGGCACACTGCCCTCCAGGATCACGCTGACAGCAGAACCCGTGTCACGTAATATCTGTATTTTCTTCTTGCTGAGTACATCGACTTCTGTCGACACTGTCCCCTCGTAGACAAAGGGTCGAAAATCGGATAGGTCGTCCTCTTCCGGGACTTCAGGAACCATCTGTTCCTCACGGCCTTCTGAAAGCATAATAGATTGAGTACAGCTATTCCTTTTACCTTAGATAGACTGTTCTCAAAAACCATCGACTCCACAACTATGGGCGATGCCGGCCGCATTTCTTTTGAGTTTCTTGACCCTGTGTTGCACACTTCTTCTGTCTGCTTGCTATCTTTCTGCACTCTGGCACAGTGTAGAATAGCACCTTGCTTCTTGGTAAGGATCCAACAATCTTTCTTCATGTGGCCCTCTTTCTTGCAATTGAAACATACCACCTTTGCTTTATTTACATCTGTCTGCTTCCTGAAATGAACTAAGTTACTATTATTATTTACACCACTGTTCTTATTATTGTTTTCACTTGTCTCTTTTGGTTTACTAGCCTCCTTGGGCTCTGGTTTGTGCACTTTGGGTTTGTCAGCATAATATGGCCTTATGCTGGCGTGAATTATGGCATAGTTATCTGCCAATCTAGCAGCTTCATGCACATCTTCAACCCCTCGGTCTGAGATGTGGGTTTTAATATCCACTCGAATACAATCATTGAATTCCTCAAACAATATTAGGTTCTTGAGTTTATCAAACTCACTTACATTCTGTGACCTTAGCCACTGTTCTAACATTTTCTCCTTTTGTCTCAAAAAGTCTACATGAGTTTGATCATATGCCTTCTTTCTGTCTCTAAATAGCTTTCTATATTTTTCTGGTGTCAGGGAATAACTTTTTAGCACCCTATCTTTGATTACTTCATAGTCATTTATTTCCTCGGGTGTTAAACTCAACACTACGTCCAATGCTTTTCCTTTGTTGAGAGTTGACCTTAACAATAAAGCCATCTTATCATCAGGGAACTGATAATCTACAGCTATCCTCTCAAAAAGCAAAAAGAAATCTTGAACATCTTCTTCTCTGAATATAGGCAAGTGTTGCTTCATTGCGCTAATATCCATACCATTGCTGTCCCTACGATGGTCAGGTCTGTTCATGCGTGCCATCTCTATCCTTTCTCTGCTTTCAATCCTAATTCTTTCATTTTCCCTTTCAGTTTCTATCCTAATTCTTTCATTTTCCCTTTCAGTTTCTATCCTAATTCTTTCATTTTCCCTTTCAGTTTCTATATTAATTCTTTCATTTTCTATCCTAATTCTTTCCAATTCCATTCTCTTCATAGCTAATTGGAATTTTAGGCTTTCACTCAACCCTTCATCTTCATCATTGTTTGATGATCTAGATGACATATTTCTTACCTCGTCTCCGTGGGCAATTACCTCGCCCCCACTGGGAGCTACATAACCTTCATTGATATCGTTCTGTCCCACTTCAACTACACTACCAGTGTTCATGGCATTCTGCCCGTTCAAACATGTCATAATTTCTTTGGTCAAACGATTACGATTAGGTCTTGCCTGTCCTGCCTCAATCCCAAAGGACTCAGCTAATTCTTTTAGTTCAGCAAATGACATGGCATTAAGTTCCTCACTTGATATATTCGAAGCCATAGTATAGCGTTCGAAATATTTGTTATAGTAGAGTAGTATATATTGTATACTAAAATATAAAGTTCCAACTTACGATTTGTCCAGAAATTTGCACAATATAATATTACACACTTCGTGGAATCTTCACACTTCCCCAGGCATAAATACGCAAACCAGTTCTCTCCTCTTTTTTAAAACGAATAGTTTCACAGTCCTAGAAAACGAAAAACAAATATGCCGCTCTCAGTACTACTAATGTCACAAAATATTTATAGTTCAGGAAAAATATAACTCAAATTTTCCAGACGAGATCAACAAATTTTTTTCCAATCCTAGATCAGGAAAAGTAGAACTCAAATATACCGATCGAGACCACTAAATTTTGTTAATCCTAGGTCAGGAAAAGTAGAACTCAAATATACCGGGCGAGACCACCAAATTTTGTTACGTCCACAATCCCCTTGTGGCCAGAGCTGTGTAGATCTTGCTGATAATTCTCGTTAGTCCTAGGGGAGACTTTAATTATTAGTATTTATGTTTCAGTATTACACGAACTCTTCTTATAGTCCTGGGCACAAATTCAGTATTTGTATTCCAACATTTCCTTTCTTGTACATTATAGTAGTAGCTGAATCTTATAGTAATGTGTACAACACAATAGGATAGTAATTTGACAAGGAAGCTTCAGTGTAACTGTTGTTGATAGTTTATTTCAGGTGGTATGTTCAATATATACAATATATCTATTATGTACAGTTAGAATAAAATAGTGCAAACACAAACGTTCTCAAAGGAACATATTTTGAAACTCTCCGTCTTTCAGACAAAACAAATCATTAAATACTATCCGAGTGGTGCAAGGGATAGACCCATTACCAGTAGGGGTGAAAATCATGGTATCATTACAAAACTCATAACAAAAACGATAGGAACTTCCCCTATTAAATAATGAGTCGTTCCCAGACTCTGAGAATTTGAGATCAACACAGAATCCCAGCATTACCTAGAACCTTTCGTTTTCCTACTAAACGTCCTAATATTGTGTGTAGTAAGAAAAGAGAGAGAGAGGAGAATAAACATTGCGTGTTCCAATTCTTGGAAAAACAATATACATGACAATATGTATATCTCTTCATTGGAAGGTTGGTTATATCACATACTATTTACTTATCATTACATCCACTTTAACGAATATAGATTATATAACATACTTATCATCAGGTTACCGTGAAGTAGGTTAACTCACAGACGGTTTCCTTATTAATTTAAATCTAATCCATTAATTTCTGCAATGAATTGAGCAGGTTTTATCACAAATCGTTGGTCTACTCGATAATAAGTAAAAGCGCTGTGCGAAATGCTGGCCACACAATCACCTAGTATACCGTGGCCACAGAAACTGGTCAACACTGCTTCACTGGCCTTATGGATCATTTGGTCCGACGGGTGCTTTACTTACATCAATATGAACATTTCCGAACGTTCAAAAGTAAAATTTTTACGTTATATTAGCCACACAATCCCATACCACAGAATCTTTTACAATCTCGTATAATGCAAAAAACGAAGCTGATAAATTAAAACATTCGTTTCCGTCTGAATTATCGTCTTTGCTTTAAGATAAACTTAAAAAAACGCGGCATAAGACAAAAAATAAAACATTATTTATGGTGTAATCATTTATTAACATGTCCTGAAAGCAAACTGATGACACACTACATTGTTTCCTCTATAGGCAGATTAGCCCTGTTTTTTTTTAGAATGGCAAGATCGATCAGTGTCTCTCAAATTATATGTGTCGGCATCCTATTCGCCCACTATGTCACACAAGTAGTAAAGAATCAACATTGGAAAATGCAGATATTTATAGAGGATTTGATTTTCACTGACATTTTTTTTTCTTTCCTGTTGTTTTTTTTTTTTTGTTCCTCGTATTTTATTTACGGAATTAGCATACGGTGGCTGAAATAACATCGATGTATCATAGCCATTGAATAAAATGTATTTGGGCACAGAAAAAAATCTATTATTTATTCAACACGGCAGGAGACACAGCATATATTATTTACCAGTCATTAATATAGTATGAACGGAAATCGATATGCGTATTAAGCAAGATATCTATATATCTATTATATATAAATATATATAAATATATATATATATTATAAAAGACATATTCAGACATCTATGCAAGAGTAAAATAAAACATGCTTTTAAGAAATTATAAAAAGTCTTATTAATATCTCTTTGTAGAATCTCTAAAACTCGCTCCCTCACTCTATATTTTTTGTCTTTTATTCTTTTGTATATCAATTTAACAAATATAAAATTAAGCCTATATTATTTAATATATGTGGGTCATTACGGTCAATTTCTAATTTTTCCTTTCATCCATTCTTTTCTCTGTAACATTTGAATTCATTCTTTCTAGTTTTTTTTTGTTCAGTAATTAAAACTTTAAAAAGTTGTCCATATTCTATAAAGTACAAAAGTATCCATGTTACACGTATTTGACCCATAAGGGCAGAGATGCAGCGTTCACAAGTTTCTGTGGCCACGGCATGTTAGGAGATTGTATGGCCAGCACAAGGCACACAAACGTTAGGTACCCTTCAGAGCTGGGAAATCTCAAGGAAATCCTAGAGACCTGAGAACAAACCCTGGCCTTCATCAAGATTCAAACTCAGAACCTTCGGTACGTCAGCCGAACGCTCGGCTTTACAAACATTAGTGAAAATGTCCGGTATCACACTAATTACCCGGGTAACACGGATAATTTCGAGAATAGGAAACCCGCTTCTAATGAGGCCCTGAAGCCCGGTTCCAGTTCCAAGTATGCAATTTAAATGTAACAAAGTTAAAAAAAAGAAATTTTTAAAAATCACAAAATAATTTCATTTTCCAAATTGTGTTAATATAACGTTGGACAAAAACATACAATTTGAAAGTTTATATTAATAAAAACTTAGGATTTGCTAAAGAAATGCAGAACAAAAATGAAAATGACAAAAACGTTAACCTTAACACGTTATTAATGTTAATGAACTAACGAGTTCCTTTAATTTATAACTATCGCCGTATTATTAGATCTATTATATCTATGCATAGAAAAAACAATTCGGCCAATTTGCTACACAATGAAAATTAGGGTATGACTGATGGAATTTAAAATCCATTAAAATTGATCTTGATTTCAATTTGCAATAAACAAGCTAAAATTTTGGAAGTTTGCAGGTTTCGTTTCTTTTTACTATCGAACTTTAAGAAGACCCAAAAGAAGTGAGTCATTTACATTTTTTTATTGCTATATTATTACTTTTTTATTACTTGTATTCAGTAAACTTGATTAAATTTTGAGTTTCAATTATATAAAATCAACTGGGTTTAATTATTTTTTCTTGAAAAATTCAAAATTTTCACAGAACCAGGTCTACAACCGGGTACCTATTCGGAAAAAATCCAGCAAAGCAAACCCGGTTCCAGTGAATTCACCCAGTTCTGCATTCCATGATACAAGGCAATTATTTCATTTACTTGTATCAAAAACAAACACAAAAAAACTTTTAAAGATATGTTTTTCTTATATAGTATTTGCAAAGAATACAAAATGGCAGCTAATATAACGAGTTTGTGGTACAATGATTCACGAAACACATTTTTTCACCATGGTTTTATGTCTATGAAGTTTTAGTATTTATAAACAAAAACATCAACGTCATCGAACCTTACGATGATCTACTCAGCGCCATTAATTGCATACAAAAAAATCAGATTGCACGGGCATGTGGCAAGATCCAAAGGGCACAGTGCATGGTGGAAGAAAGAGAGGCAGGCAGAAGAGACGATGTGGGGATGAAATCAGGGAGTGGACCGGCTTGTAACTTGCAGATTCCCAGAGGGCGGTGTAGGACCGAGACGAATTTTTGTCAAACTGTCAAAAAATGGAGCCACAACGATTCTCAATCGGGTTGTGGAAAAGGTGAAGGTGAAACTAAAAGGAAAGATCAGTGCAGCCTTTTTACATCCTTATTGACCTCACCTGACTGACATAGTTTCCCATTATTTTTAAAGCGTACATTGAGGGTGTTATAGTACTCTATGATCAAAAGCTAAATTTCACATTATCTTTAGGTTTGGTAAATACAGTAAAGGATTACAAGGCTTAAAATATAAAGCTCCTTAGACTTATGCTGCAATTAAACGATGCATGTTGTATAATTGAATACTTAATTATAATACATTTTTCAAACCTGTTAGTCTCACTTTGTGTCATCAAATTTTTTTAAAAATATGTACAGGCCTTTTAAGATATATTATAGATTAAAAAAAATTATACATGTATAATACATCAAATTTGCTGCTTTGTATGTTGTTTTTTTCTTTTTTATAACTGCGTCCATAATTAAGTGATGACACACAAGCCCTATACAGAGACATACAGAGACATACAGAGACATACAGAGACATACAGAGACATACAGAGACATACAGAGACATACAGAGACATACAGAGACATACAGAGACATACAGAGACATACAGAGACATACAGAGACATACAGAGACATACAGAGACATACAGAGACATACAGAGACATACAGAGACATACAGAGACATACAGAGACATACAGAGACATACAGAGACATACAGAGACATACAGAGACATACAGAGACATACAGAGACATACAGAGACATACAGAGACATACAGAGACATACAGAGACATACAGAGACATACAGAGACATACAGAGACATACAGAGACATACAGAGACATACATAAATTTCTAACTCTTATTTTCTTCCTTATCGATGGTGTAACATTGAGCATTAATTAATATAGTATCCTCGCCGCATCCTGGTACGACTATAGTTGCACAAGGCGCCTAGCACATGTCAGACGGAAGTTACAGAATCGTAAATCTTACGAGAAACACCTCTGTGTGTGTGTACTACTCCCTTTACATACTGCCCCAGTACCTACAAGAGCTTTCTCAAACAAGAAGCCTTTCATCAGAAAAAGCTGGACACAATTAATTATCTCGCTTTCTGAATTGTGTAATTGTTGCCAAGTCAAGAACACAGTGGACAAAAGACAGTTGTTTTTTGTTGGGGGGTTAGGGGTGATTTCTTGTCCTCTCACTAGTCATTGTATATGGATTTATATTCTTGTTTAATTTTTAATTTGAAAGAGGTTACCTTATAATATAATATTATATTATTATAATATTAATAGTCATTTTTATAGCACTTCTATCCATGCTATTAAATTTAGCATGCTCAGAGGTCTCTTGGCAGTATGTAAGGCAAATATCCACTAGCCCAATAGAAAAGTCTTTAAGTTCTTTTTAAAAGACTGTCTTGGCTCAGATTCTATCAGTGTCTTAGTTAAACTGTTCCATAAATAAGGCGCCATAGATTCAAATGAGCGCACTCCTAGGTACTTCTTTTTGTGTCCAGCCACACTGGAAGTTTTAAGGAGTGAATGTGAAGAAAAGAGCAATTCCCTTGAGGGCTCATGCTTTGATATATTATATTCATTGTATCTATTACTTACGTTAGCCTAGAATACTAATGCGACAACTTAGTTAATATTTAACCACCGAAAATGCATAACTGTTAAATAGAATAATAATAATATTTTAAATTGAAGTCAGGTTTCATGAAGAGTTAGTATGTAGAGCATATATTATTTTAACCCTCACAGTCCCGGGCGCGTATATAGCGGAACTGGAGGCAGTATAAATAGAAGTAGGTCGGTACGGGAAGGGTTAATATAAAGCTACACATTTTTGGTGACATAATAAATAATGTTCCATAGATCTATAAATGTATTTTTATTAGATTAAGTAATTAGAATAATTATGCGTCCTAACATATATAAACTTTAAGAATCAAAAATTCTAAATTGCTTAAACAAGGTAATTCAACAACCTTTTAAAGACAAACTTTTTCGGTTCAATACTTTATATTATGCATTTTAGTTATATCTGAGCCTTTTGGAAATTTTTCTATTCGTCATATCCGAAAAAAAATAAAAAAATTATTATATGGGTTCTGGTAAAAATGTGTGTGTGGGGGGGGGGAAGGGGTGGAGAGGGCGGAAAATATGAGAACAAAATGTGTGTTAAGGGGGAACGGGACTGAGTAGGGGGGGCATATTTGGCATATTTTTTTCAAAAAAAAAGTTGTTTAGTTTTTGTTAAAAATAGCTTGTTAAACCTAATTGTAACAAAAATGCATCAAATAAAATATAAAAAATGACGGTTTTGTACTGAAATATTGAGTTTGAAATGTGGGTGTCGACTCAATTTCTTTGTCGATTCTTTGCCTTTAAATGGGTTTTTCTCAATATGTGTTTTTTTGTTGTTTTTGTGCTATGATAATTGTAAAATAATTAGAAGCATTCAATATAATATGTTGCAATTTGGTATGTAGCTTTATATATTATATCTAGAGGTACTAGACTAGGTTTTAAGGTGAATGTATAATTAGTTTGTCTGTAAAATGTATTAAAAGAAAAAAAAATTCATGAATTTTATACAAAATTCCAATACTAAAATTAAAAAATTCATAAAAAAAATATTTTCTAAAATATTTAATTAAAATTGTGTCTAGTACCTAAAATGGTAATAGTACTACATAAAAACACTAATGGAACCAAAATATCTATAATACTTTTTAAAATTTTATAACTTTTGTAATGACTATTTTCTTTCAAAATGGCGGCCGTAACCATGGCAACCATGTTTTTGTCATACAAATTACTTATGTCTTTATCAAGGCCACTCAAGATATATATGTATATGCAATTAAAAATCATTTTGGTCCAGTAATAACTAAATTAAATGTTTCAGTCCCATTCCCCCTTAAAAAATTTGACGTCTGTGTGTCAAGTTTCAGATCGACAGGATCACGGGAGGTTGGTCGATAAGTCATCAGATGGTCAGATCGAATGCCAGCCAAAAAAAAATGCACACGTCACGATAAAACAAGATAACATAATTAAAAAAAAAAAATAATAATAATAATTATATTTGTAGAACACTGCCAACAAACATAATGTAAGCTCAGAGCGCATTTAATATTGAGGAACAAAAACAAGCAAGAACAAGGATATAATTCTCTAGGCAAAATATATATTTATATTTATATAAAGGTAATTAATAATCTTACAACTTTACGAACACAGGACAAAGCAAATAAATGTAGCAATCAAGCTACCTAATATAAAAATAAAACAGTAGGGGTCTACAACTGTTTAACGAAGAAATATAGTTGTAGTTGGTTGTATTTTGTATTTTTCACTGTATTATTCAAACTTAACTTTGTTGGCGTCATCTAATTCTTCTTATCTTATATGTTACAGACGCTCCTTGTATAAAGAAGATTATTGTGTCCTGCGCTCATCCGTGGTTCGAGTCTAGTCTTGCATCTTTATTAATGTTTTAAATGATGTTAAGTTACTGGTTTGTTCAGGCAACCCATTCCATGCCCGAATGCCACTCTGGAAGAAAGAGTAGGCCACATTTGTTCTCGCATAAGGGATAAGGAACGTTTTGTATGTCCTTGTGTTTATCTGAGGATTACAGCAGGTTGTTATTGAGTTGTATTTCTAAATTATAGTTTAATAATGCCTAATGTATTATTACTACTTTACTCTTTTTCTTCCTCCCTCTTGTAAACGACTCTCACACTATTTCATCCTTGTCCCCACCCCCACCCAACACACTTCCCCCGCAATAAAAATAATAAAATAACGGTGTGTAAAGCTGTACTTTTTCGGTGATCAAGTTTGTAAGACCCAAAACATGATTATTGTTCTAGTCTGAACAAAAAAAAAAAAGGATTTTCATAAAACAACGACGACCAACAATATTGGAATTTTTTTTTCCATTAAGATACATCTTAATTGCTTCCAGTCAAGAAAAGAATGCATCGAAGTCTTTACCTATAAGCTTACTCCGTATCCCTTTCTTCTAGAAGAGACTTGAGAAACTATATAATTGACTATCTTAACAATAGATTCATTCACAGATTGCAAGTCCAATGATGGGAGCTTAGCATACAAACATTCCTGAACTAAAACAGTCGACGTCCAGTGTGATTCCCATGTAGTTCGCCATGCAGCACCCACTAATTATGCTGACATACGTTGTTTTCACTTGCATTAAACAATATTCTTGGAGGTCTTTCGCGTGCCACTGAAAATAGTTCTGCGTGCCAAGTATGGCACGCGTGAGTTAGGTTGCCCATCCTTGCTGTAGAGCATTCGCGTTGATTCTATAAATACTTTTTGATGTTCATCCCGAAAATGAGCAGTAGATGCAATCAATTTTGCAGAAATTCCCGACACTATTAGCTGCTAAAAAAAAGAATCCTGAATGGTTAAATAAAAACTGCACTGTTATACAGTGTGTGTATCCTGAGGCACAGGGTTTTCTCATAACACTTGATACGAATAAATTCTTTGTTATTCTATAATCTGGACAAATTTCTAAAAGTGGGGCCTTTTTCCTAAAATTTCGCTCCCCCTAGCGTCAAAACGTGGCTAAGCCACCGGTGTGTTGCTGGCACTGATTTGTCTTTTTTTGTTTTAATATTGGTTTCAAAAGACTTAGGTCTAATAATCAGTGATATTTGTTACATTACAAAACAGAACGTGTTCGGCATCACTATTGAATCAAATGTGGAAACATTTTGTAATTAAAGGGAGATAATTAACCGTTTTTTTTAAGCTAATATTTCTATTTTTTTTTATACATAAAAAATGGCTTACAATTTATAACTTTTAGATGATCAAACAGTAAAAAATATTTGAAAATTCTATAAATATTATATGACTAAAGAATTTTTAATGTATATTTTCAAGCATTACATTAACTACCCAGTTTGTATGATTACAACTTATCTCTACCGTCTAACTTTAATGTAATTACCATTAAGACGGTTTCAAGATCTTTAAGGACATCTCGGTATAACAGATCATAATATCATTAATATTAACAGATGTTAGAGCGACAGTGATTGGTCAGCAGGGTTGACAGTCCGGTGAACCAACTACAGGACCAACCAGCCGCACACCATATTTGCCAAATACTGACCCCAACGACATCGACAAGTCATTGCGATTCCTATTTCTTATTAATATAATAATATGTAGGCATACTGTTGGGTGATATCGATGTGAATATCAGATATTTAGCAAGAACTGCGTTTACATCACATTTCATCCAAAAGCTAATCGATTCAAATAGCTGAGTTGTTCAAATTATATCAGGTACGTTTGTACCGCCCACTTGCCCTTCACCGCCCCTTAATCGCCCCCGGGAATGTCATCGCCCCCCTAAAGCTTCTCACCGCCCCCCGGGGGACGATATCGCCCCCGCTGAGAACCTATGCTCTAGAGCGATAAAGTAACGTTTAAATTTAACAGTATCCTACATGCCAGAGAAGTAAAATTAAATGAGATTTTTATATCCTAGTAAAAACATATCCACTGTCTGAATAAATTGTGCTGTTGTTTTTTATGTGGCGAGACCTTTTTTTAAAAGATACGCGCCGCAATTTGGCTTCGAGAGTTTGAATGGTGGAGGCTACTTAAAAAAAAATACTAGCGTAGGACGTAATTGTATTGTGAAGCCGGCTGGCCTAGCGGTTAGCTCACCAGACTGTCAACCAAAAAACCACTTGACACGTCGCGGGTTCGAGCCCCGCCACCGGCAGATCCCTGTCGCCCTACAGGAGTTTTGGGACTAGATGACGTTAATATTGAGTTGTTATCACATGCGCTTAACCGGCAGCAGTGAAACCTCTCACAGATTAATAGTCTTCTAGAGCGCACTGAGCATGCTAATATAGCATGGATAGAAGCGCTATATAAATTACCATTACCATTACCATTACCATCTATCAAATCAATTAATTTTTCTTTAAAGATGTTTACATTATCCTTTTAAGTAAAAGTAACCAAATTTTTTAATTATTTAATGGATTCACGTCGCTATTGATAACATCCTTTAATACGCGACTTTATACACTCTATAAATTAAATTTTACGAATTATAAAGGACAATTTATAAATGATTACTTTTAAATAGCAGAAGCCTGACAGCAACAATTTTACCTTTTTTATTGTTTTGTATTTGTGGCTTTTTTTCTTTTCGATAGTATATTGTTGTTACTTTAATATTAGTTATAACAAGTCAAGTCAACACAACTATTCGCTACTTTTTAATATCGAATTAAAATTCTCTTTAAATAACGCGGACGAGTTTTTCGGCTCTTGTGTCCAGGGCTTAACGCTTAGGTTTGAGCAATCTCTGTCCGGGCTATAGCCCCCAAACGACACGCCGAAGGCGTGGCGTGCCGTGTAACAGGGAAGGTTTCCGCAGCCCAGCCATCGTTCACTGCGGTTCCCCTAAGGATCATTATCGTGGTGGCTCGCCAGTATACCTGCACTGTCACCCGGTAGCACAAATCCTATACTATAGGTACATGCATCAAGGCACCAGGTGGTTCTCGAGACGGGATTGCAGCGTCCATTGCTTCCTCCCCACCGAGACCAGTGGCCTCTCGGCAGTGTAATGGATCTCGGACCCGCTGCGGGGGCTGTGCCCCATGCGTTCGCCCGCCAGTGTACTCTTAATGGGAATGTATCAGCAGTTTACACACTACGCCAGTCCTTGACGCCAGAAGCTTGGCAGCAACAATTCTTATGCATATGCCAGGGTCTGGGCAACCAGAAACAATTAAAAAGAACAAAAACTAAATACCAAAAGAAACATTCTCAACACCTTTTTTTTTATTAATACAATAAGCAAGAACCAAAATTAAATACAGAAAAAAATCGTTCTCACTTCAGTCTTTATTGTATTGAAATATAATTTTCTACGATTTTTTTTATTTATTTACCTTTTTATTGTTTGGTATTTGTGTTTTTTTTTCTTTTAGATAGTATATTATTGTTAATTTAATCGGCTATTATTAATAACAAGTCAAGTCAACACAACTGTTCGCTACGTTTTAGTACCAGAAGCTTGACAGTAACAATGCTTATGCATATGCCAGGGTCAGGGCGACCACGAACAATTAAAAAGAACAAAAACTAAATACCGAAAAGAAACGTTCATTGTCTTTATTGTAATAGTCTCTTTTCTTTCTCTCTTAACAAAACACATTGTAGTCATTCGTTTCTCCGTCATTTTGACGGGCATGACCACTAGTGTTATAATAAATAACATGCTATACAGTGAACCTTCGCTACTTCGCGGTTCGACATTCGCGGATTCACGACTTCGCGGATATTTTTACACTATATTTTATGAGAAAATATATCGCGATAAATGAAGACCCAAAATATTTCGTTCACTCCTTTAAAACAATATATTATGCACATACTGTAGATATCTGTACGTTACTGTAAAAGGTGGTTTATGAAGAGTACTTAAAGGGAGAGTTTTAAAAGACCGAATACACGTTAAATTAATATTGTAAATATCGTCTCCCTAGATCGCGGATTTTTAGCTATCGCGGCCTGTCTCGGAACCTATCTACCGCGATAAACGAGGGTTCACTGTACACTTATAACAGGATGTTTCTGTGTATGGGCAGGTCCCACACTGTGTCTGTCGTTTTAATATTGCAACTTTTCAAGTAGAATTGACAAAAAAAACAACAACATGACATTTGGCTACAGCTAAATTTCAACAGTGAATTTGTCAATGCTAACACATGACAGCAAATAAATAGCAAAAATAATACAAAAAAAACTGCTATAAATTTCCATTTGTTGATAACTTCACAACAAAATCAGTTCACTATACTACAGAAGGACGACGCTTACTTGTTTACCAGCGAAAGTGAATCTTATTCTGCATCATTAGTTCATTGGATGAACAGGGAACTAATCTATAACTAAAGGCTATACACGTGCTGCGTTATTGACATAAAGCAGTCTCTACAATATAATCGATTCACGGGAAGGGAGAGGATGGGGGGAGACAGATGGTCAACAAATCTAATGTTAACATAATTAGAAATACCATTCATTGGCGTATGGCAGGGTTAACTTTGCCACATTGTAACCCTTTAGTTCTGGTGAAACAATCCTTAACCCTTACAGTCCCGGGCGTGTATATAGCGGAACTGAAGGCAGCATAGATAGAAGTAGGTCGGTACGGGAAGGGTTAATTTTGGAATTATAATTCTTTTGATTTCAGTTATACCTTTTGGAAGTTTAAGCGGCGATGACAGTGTGGTTAGGTAACACAACTTTGGTGACCCGGTTATTTTGTATACACCTTCTACGTGAGCCACTTATTTTCTCGCCCATAGGCCTATTATCATATACAACATGTATATGAAAGGATACCAGAGATACACCATCAGAGAGTCGATTGCAGATTCCGACCCCAACTGAGATTTCTCCGTTTAAGCCGGGTTCATGATCAGCGGTAGCAGTAAAGTATCCCGTCGGACCAAATTGATCCATTGGGCCGGTGAAGCAGCGTTAATCAGTTTCTGTGGCCACGGCATACTATGCACAGCATCCTTTACTTTTACCTCAACTATGGTCAGGTACCCATTAGAGCTGTGTAGACTCAGGGACACCCTCCAGATTCGTGAAAAAAGCATAGCCTCCTTCAGGATTCGAACCCAGGACCTTTGGTTCGCCAGCCAAACGTGCTGCCTGCTCGTCTACCAACCCTAGCGGTAGCAGGCCATGCATAAGTGCAGGCAAGCTTTGAGGAAGTCATGTGAGATGCTAATCCTATGCCAGTCGTCTATAGTCTATACGGTAGTCGATCGGTAGGTTCACTAGCTCAGTTCGTTGCTTATGACGTAGTTATGTAGAGTGGAGACAGACCACTAGAGTCTTCGTGGCCTGCCCCGTATTCCTGATGCGCCGGCCAAATGGATTAAGGATGTACCAGTCTAAGGCGAACACGTCCCCTCAAGTCGGCCTTTGTATCCAGACATAAAGACGTTACTGTATACCCTTCCTGGCGTCGCACCAGAGCTTTTCTTGGGGTACCACCATCACTAGGCAGCTCGTTTGAGACCCCATACCCGCAGACACGAGGGTGGAGGCATGCGGCGACCACCTTCCCATGAATTAACCCACCGATCTGACTCCCGGAACCAGTGGTTTACACACTTCAAAAGCTTTGAAGTTCATCGGTAGGCCTACAGAAGTGAGCCTATACAACAGATATGTCCTAGTGTAGCTTATTACTCAAGTCTTCAGTTAAAATCTGGCGAAAGATGATACATATACTTGTTAACACAAAGTATATCACAAATGCGTTTAATTAGTTACAGTTGTTTTCTTTCTGCTTCAATTGCTCGTTTTAATGTCTCTATACATTTTTTGTTTTATTTATTACAAAGATATCTTTTATTTTTAATGTTCAGTATATATCTATCTATATCTATATCTATCTATCTATCTATCTATCTATCTATCTATCTATCTATCTATCTATCTATCTATCTATCTATCTATCTATCTATCTATCTATCTATCTATATATCTATCATTCTATATATCTATATATCTATCTATATATCTATCTATCTATCTATCTATCTTTATATATATAAAGATTTTGACGACCGTCAACATGACCGATCGTTATCTGTCCCATTCGTTACTAAAATTTACTGAAATAAGGTTTGAAGTAGACGCGAATAACAACTCTTCAGAACAATGTTAATGGGCATACCATCGGCCTCTAAAATAGATTTAGAATCACTGTATTGCAGATCACACTTTTACCTGTCCCAAATGCGCTTACATAGAGAACATAATATTTGCTACATGGCTGGCTTAATTTACTTCAGAGAAATTTGCTTATTTGTGAAACAGAGAGAAAAAAAATGTTTTGAACAATCTAATGACAGGATTCGCAACTGATGAAAATCTTTCTTACGCAGTTAAAAATTATTTTTTTTTCAAAGGGCTTATAAAAAAAACACATGAAAATTTTAATACAGTCCAAATGTTGTTATTGGGTGCTAGAGAAATGAATGTGTATAATATAAGCTGTTGTGTATATGCTAAGTTTTTTTTTTAAAGGTACACCCAAATGACTAATGTGCTTTTATGTACAAGTTTCAATCAGAATTCCAAAGCTGGACTATTTATAATGAATATGATGATAAAAAAATGTACACATTACACTGGTAGATGATATAGATATATATAATATATAAACGCATAGCACTCTAGAAAATACAACAACACACAATGGAGCACCAGTATATTGTTTTAGGTTTCAGAAACAACTAAAGAGTTAGTTCCCTTGCACTTGAGAAAAACAGCCAAAAGAATGACGTCATCGTACCTAAAGAGATAGGGGCACGGGGCCCAAGTGGTAGCGCGTTTGGCTGGCGTACCGAAGGTCCTGGGTTCGAATCCTGGTGAAAATTTTTTTTTCTTCCCGGTTTGGAGAGTGTTCCTGAGTCTACCTGGCTCAGATGGGTACCTGACTTAACAAGATTTTTTTAAAAAAGGACGACTGGGCATTGTAATGGCCACACAATCCCCTAGTATACCATGGCCACAGAAGCTGGTTAACGCAGATTCACCGCCTATGTATGAATTTGGTCCGACGGAATTACCTTTTTTTTAATACTACTTTAAGCTATAGAGATGCAATTTATTCAGACAGTGGATATGTTTTTACTAGGATATAAAAATCTCATTTAATTTTACTTCTCTGGCATGTAGGATACTGTTAAATTTAAACGTTACTTTATCGCTCTAAAGCATAGGTTCTCAGCGGGGGCGATATCGTCCCCTGGGGGGCGGTGAGAAGCTTTAGGGGGGCGATGACATTCCCGGGGGCGATTAAGGGGCGGTGAAGGGCAAGTGGGCGGTACAAACGTACCTGATATAATTTGAACAACTCAGCTATTTGAATCGATTAGCTTTTGGATGAAATGTGATGTAAACGCAGTTGCTGCTAAATATCTGATATTCACATCGATATCACCCAACAGTATGCCTACATATTATTATATTAATAAGAAATAGGAATCGCAATGACTTGTCGATGTCGTTGGGGTCAGTATTTGGCAAATATGGTGTGCGGCTGGTTGGTCCTGTAGTTGGTTCACCGGACTGTCAACCCTGCTGACCAATCACTGTCGCTCTAACATCTGTTAATATTAATGATATTATGATCTGTTATACCGAGATGTCCTTGAAGATCTTGAAACCGTCTTAATGGTAATTACATTAAAGTTAGACGGTAGAGATAAGTTGTAATCATACAAACTGGGTAGTTAATGTAATGCTTGAAAATATACATTAAAAATTCTTTAGTCATATAATATTTATAGAATTTTCAAATATTTTTTACTGTTTGATCATCTCAAAGTTATAAATTGTAAGCCATTTTTTATGTATAAAAAAAAATAGAAATATTAGCTTAAAAAAAACGGTTAATTATCTCCCTTTAATTACAAAATGTTTCCACATTTGATTCAATAGTGATGCCGAACAAGTTCTGTTTTGTAATGTAACAAATATCACTGATTATTAGACCTAAGTCTTTTGAAACCAATATTAAAACAAAAAAAGACAAATCAGTGCCAGCAACACACCGGTGGCTTAGCCACGTTTTGACGCTAGGGGGAGCGAAATTTTAGGAAAAAGGCCCCACTTTTAGAAATTTGTCCAGATTATAGAATAACAAAGAATTTATTCGTATCAAGTGTTATGAGAAAACCCTGTGCCTCAGGATACACACACTGTATAACAGTGCAGTTTTTATTTAACCATTCAGGATTCTTTTTTTTAGCAGCTAATAGTGTCGGGAATTTCTGCAAAATTGATTGCATCTACTGCTCATTTTCGGGATGAACATCAAAAAGTATTTATAGAATCAACGCGAATGCTCTACAGCAAGGATGGGCAACCTAACTCACGCGTGCCATACTTGGCACGCAGAACTATTTTCAGTGGCACGCGAAAGACCTCCAAGAATATTGTTTAATGCAAGTGAAAACAACGTATGTCAGCATAATTAGTGGGTGCTGCATGGCGAACTACATGGGAATCACACTGGACGTCGACTGTTTTAGTTCAGGAATGTTTGTATGCTAAGCTCCCATCATTGGACTTGCAATCTGTGAATGAATCTATTGTTAAGATAGTCAATTATATAGTTTCTCAAGTCTCTTCTAGAAGAAAGGGATACGGAGTAAGCTTATAGGTAAAGACTTCGATGCATTCTTTTCTTGTCTGGAAGCAATTAAGATGTATCTTAATGGAAAAAAAAATTCCGTTATTGAATGAGGAGAACTGACTGTTGAAGCCAATGTTTCTGTATGACTTGGCGACACGTTTCAGTGAGTTAAACTTCCATTTACAAGACTGGGTCCAAAAGCACTTGAAGTGTTGGGCAACTGGAAAGGATTTGCATTGAAATTGGGCATATCTTTCCGTGAAATCAATTTCAAACATTAAAATCTTTCCCCAATTTAAGGCAAATTAAGATAGATGAGCATTTTCAGAAGTACACTAGATATATTAAAACAATTAAATCGTTTGATATCACTGGCATCAACTTTGGAGAATTCAATTGAAGGGAGATAATTAACCCGTTTTCTTTACATTAATATTTCTAATATGTTTCTTTTATGTTTCCTTCAATAAAAATTAATAGCTTACAATTTATAACTCTAAAATGATTAAATTAAGATAAGATAAGATAAGATTCCACAAGATAGTTGAAAATTGTATAAATATTTTATGACTAAAGAATGTACATTTTAAAACATTAAAATAACTACCCAGTTTGTATGATTATAATGAAGTATCTCTTCCCCTGCATTGCAATTTCTGGAATTTTTTTTCAATATGTACCCTTTCGCTTAAAATAATATGTTAAAGCAAATCTCAGTTATTCCGAAATCAAACATTAAAGACTTTATATCTATTACTAGAATAATTTCTTGACAACTAGATATAAATTCAAATGTTGATAACTATTAATGTGTAAGTTGAGTAATGAAATTGTGTATTAGCTATGAATGGATTTTTTAAAAATAAAGCTGATAATAACAGGTTAGTTTTTACTATATATAAAACGCATTAATGATTTTCTCTATTACGCTCCTTTTCTTTTGATCTTGGTCTTGCTACGGCACTAAATAAATTGTAGAGGGAGCGGCAGCTCCCCCTGCTCTCCCCCCCCCCCCTGGCTACGCTACTGCAACACACCAGGCAAACGATTCTCGTTAATATTGATTTTTTTAAACTTTAAACCTTTTGATTAGGTAATTTTTTTATCTTTTACTTCTTACAATATGTTTTCTTTTCAGTTTTTGTTAAAGATAATTAAGCGCACAAAAAGTCTAGTCCGCCTAAACAAATTGCGGAAACTATAGTCCAGACGGGCGGAAAGGGGGGGGGGGAGTGGGCGCTAAAAGAAAATGGAGGGGAGGGGCGATGAGCGGAAAAAAATTATAAAAGGGGGCGGTGAGCCGAAAAAGGTTGAGAACCTATGGTCTAGAGTCTAGAGTCTAGAGCTGTCAACGTTTTCTTTCGTTTTCTTCTAAAACTTGTACTGCTCCCGCCCCCGCTTAGTGCACTTTATAGTCTCGTGATATTTAGCTTATTGATTCCTTTGCTGCATTCTCTATGATTGCTATCTTCTTTCTTTACATTTTCTATAGTGCTTTCCTATGTCTTTATGCTATCAAGTTTTCATCCTTGTCACCAATTGATATCCTTTGGATCTTTCAATTGTAATTTGTATGCAATATTTCAAACGTAGATCTAGTAGTGCATTGTAATGTGATTTTGTTACGCTAGTTTAAATAATAAAACATATAATGACAATGAAACTAAAGCTAACATCTTCAACACATTCTTTTGCAGCATCATTTTCAAATCCAGGTGACAAATAAATCTCCATACATTTAAACAAACTGGAAGAGATAGGAAATATAAATGTAGAAGAAAAAGGCATAAACAAACTCCTAACAAACTTACATGTAAACAAAGTTTCTGGTCCATATAAAATACCAGCAAGACTATTTTAAGAACTAAATAATGAAACAAATATTTAAAATACTTTTCAGGTCTTTATAAACCAGCAAAGTGCCCAAGGATTCGATATTAGCCAATGCAACCATTTTTTTTTTCAAAACAGTAAATAAATTTGACCCTGGAAATTACAGACCTGTTTCCCTAACAAGCATTACATGTAAAATACTTGAGCATATAATGTATAGTAAATCACCTAGACATACGTAAAGCACTGGACATGGAATGGAATGGGTTGCCTGACCAAACAAGGAAAACCAGTTATTTAAAAAATTATTTAATTGACCATCGTACATTGTGTCAAGTTTGTGTTCAAGTCCAGAATATTAAACGAATGTCATTTAAACGGAAGTTTGGCTTTTGTGGGTGTTCTGTTGTTATTTCGTAAATAAACAAATAAACAAGATGCCCACTATTAGCTTTGTATTCACGATACAATGAGTTAACAAATGACAGTTATATAATATAATAATATATATATATCATCATCATCTTCAATCCATTGACCGTTGTTGTGATTGGGGGGAGCGAATGGACATATCAGCAATAATCTTTCTCCACCATTGCATATTCCGAAAGGCTGTCAACTGCAGCCCTGTCCAATTTTGTACATTGTCGCTGACGGCCTCTCCCCTGCCCACCTTTCACCGTGCCCTGGAGGATTGTTTTTGGCAGGTTATTATGCGATAACACATGACCGTCAGTTTGCGCCGTTTGATTACTGCCATAGTGTTTTCTTGAGGGCCTGCAATTGAGAATATTCTGCCCCACACATACGCATTAGTCCTGTGTTCTACGTAGGAGATTTGACATATTTTTCTCATGCATTTAATTTTGAAAGCCTGTAACTTGTTTTCATATATATAATATGACCAAAATTGTGACATAAAAGCTGTGAAAAAGAAGTTTGTCAAATGCAGAGATGTAGAAGAGAATGCATTACTTTTTTACGTTGTACATTTTAAAAGGTAATGATGGATCTCCGTATTTTTACATTTTATCATTCCGGTGGATTCTAAAGGGTCGTCCACATATGACGTCACCCGTAAAAACATTACTAAATAAGAAACAATGTAGTGAATGGATTGTACTTTTTTTCGTATCGACTATGATTATAGAAAAAAAGTTGCTGGAAAATGTTTTTCCAAAGTAAGATCAGTTATTAAAGTCTTTTGTCATTTTTTATTTAACAATTAAGTGATGCTCATGTAATATATTTTGTGTATAAAGGCCAATATAATACGATATATTTAACTATGGATGTCGAAGACATGGTTTTCATTTGTTATGGGGTAGAATCTTTTATGTGTTTGATTAGACAATTAGTCAAATTTAAAGTTTAACTTAGATACTGTGAAATCATTTTAAATTGTCAGTGTTAAGCGAAGCCATCAAGAGACTTACAGTAGAACAAAATAATTAAAACTCATTAAACAGCTATTGTACACAAATATTTGCTTGTTATTATTGTTACGGCCCTCCTTATGATGACTATTATTACGACTCGTTAAATCGGATTCAATGTATATAGTTGTATCTTTATTAGAAGTCTCTAGATTCTGCTAATCTGTAGCCCAAGCTAGGGGTTCCTTGACTGACAGGTCTATGCAGCAATGTAGTTATATTCGTGATAATTATCTTCAACACATTTCTCAACAATGATAGATCAAACAACTCCAGTTGTTGAATAAACAATTTTATTTAAATTGTAGACTCAATATAAACGATCTATAAACTTTATCAACTGATGGCAACATAAGTATCAATAACATGGCATTATATGTACAAGTATGAATATAGCGACTTCACTCGACAAACTTCTGAACTGAACTAACTTTAAGGAGGTCGGGACTTTCCAAAGAAAACTATCATCGAAGATTCTACAGGGTCTTAATACGCATTTTAACCTCTTTCTCTATAATTACTACGATCCAGAATTATCCTCCAATTTCCACGGGATTTGAACGAATTATTTTATTTAAACTGCCCTCAGGGCATAAAGGTCAAACCTTGGTCGCTTTGGACTCTGATACGCACTTGTTAAGAGGTCAATGCCTTACTACGTCATTCATTTATGACCGATATTCGTAACATCCCCCCCTTCTAAAGCTTTATAATTATTTCCTTTACATTTTAACCATACGAAAAATGTTAATTTTAAGGAATAAATATAAAAGAAAATATTCCGGGAAAAACAATACAGTTCAATTGGCGATCCCAATAATTCAATCGAACTGATAACAATAACATAATAATATATGCAATATAAATTCATCTTATCAAATGGCTTAACTATAGTCATTCAATCATTCAATTTTTTATTCAAAACAATGGACAATTAAATTGTTTATCTAAATCTTGTTCACAAGAAAAATACTTAATCATTCTTAATAGATATAATATAATACAAGTTAATAATTTCTATTACATGAACATTCCACGTTAATAAAAACCTCTCTCGTCCATTTAATTATAAACTAATATCTTTTACAATTTGTATTTATACAACAAAAGAAAAAATCACTTAATGTCTATTCAGACACGACTTATTTTTATTATTTTTTTCACAAGGAGAAAAAAAACCCAACGTTCTGATAGAACACATGCTAGACCGGACCTAATTACACGTTACAACAAAAAATATTATTGCTTCGACAGTATTTTTTCTCATGTTTGTAGGCTGGCTAACACATTAAACAACTGTCTGTGACGCGACACAGAAATTGAGGTCAATTCCGCCTTTCTCTCTCTCTCTCTCTCTCTCTCTCTCTCTCTCTCATTCTCAATTGATTTTAACAATGTTGACATCGCTATGCAAATTTACCTCATCACAGCCTAGGTCAAAAAAATATTGCTACGCGATTAAATAGTTATCGTAACTAAATGAGCATTATTTAACAACCATTATCTTCTCAAAGTCAAATTCATTTATGTTATTTTAAGAACATTAAACATAGTCTGTTCCAGAATTAAAATAGTTTATAGACAATTTCATTAAAAATAATTCAATTTCTCATTTTACCATGACCTTTTGACGTCATTATTTTCTTTTTAAAAGAGTTCACATTGAAACATTCTATCTTTCATGCAGACATGGATTTACTTGAAACAAATTTGGTTAATTTACTTAATTAACTATCAATCAAAGCAGATTATATTATCTTCATACAATCTTAGTACTAAATAGTAAGTACTTATTTTTTTTTTAATTACATTAAAGACATTTCAATTACAATATTACTGAAGTAGAAAAGAGTTAAGCATAGGCTACTATTAATTTTTTTTTTCAGAGCGAAATCAATGTAACAATTTATGTACAAAACAACTGCTGGTTTGACTGTTGTGGTAAAACATTCCATTTCCAATCTTTTCAGTGGTGTACATTGCTCTTTTCCATTTTCCATAAAGGTTTTATTCATAGGTTCTAGGTTCCTGTTACTTCCACAGTGTTCAGGTCTACCCAGTCTTTTGCTTGTCAATACAATTCATTCAATCTATTTTAACTAATACAGAAAAAATATAGATTAGTTTTACAATCTTGACATGAAATCCTTAATTAATCATACATTAGTTGAACATTGGTGTGTCAACATTATAAATTCTCAACCATGACATTCTCAACCATTCTGGTTTACAGTGTCAAGTCAGTGGCACATATCCTAAATTTATACAAAACAAGGATAAGTTTTATTAGTTTCTACTTTTGGTCTGCTTTTCATGTAACAGTATCCTAAAAGTGAAAAATCATATATAATACATTTCTTGGAATTCTTGTTAGTCATAGTTCTGCCTTGCTGCAACTATTTTTACCCTACATTATCATACATTCAATGATAATATTACAAATGAATAAATTCACATAGAAGAAATTTGCATACTGACTCAGTGCAATTATTTCAACAACAGTACATGATAAAATAAATTTCCATAGTACAATCATAAACATTTCTCAATACTTTAGTGATAGAAAATTCTCTTTTCTTAAAACCATTTACATCTTTTTCAATCAAATTATCCCCTCTGTCAAATGTTTCAATTATCATTTCCAGAGTTTCTCAACCACATCTTATAATCAGTCCACATTTATAATGTCCTCTGATTTAGAAACCAATTCTGCGGATAAAACTGATCTTTTTCTCTTATAGCAATTATTTTAAATGCTCAACCTAACAAGTTTGTTTAGAAATATCACACTATAATGATATTTACTCTAACAATACTTTTACTCATTCCTTTTTCTTCACAAGTAAGGGATTTAGTTTTAAAATAGTAAGTTTGGTAACTAACTATCAGTGAATTTGTCATTCAATTCATCCTGTACTCCAGGCATAAATTTTACAAATAAGAGTAACAATGTTAACAACATCAAGCTTATTCCAATTGTTTTCAGAAGGTAAGGCTTTATCATTTTCAAATGATATAATATATTTGCCTTTCTTTCATCACACAACAATGGCATCTGCATGTGAGCAGTGTACAATTTTTTTCTAACAAACACAGTTATGTCAGACAAAAAATATATGTACTTATCTAGGTACTTGATCAGCCCAAGGAGATCCAATTCGGTCTGCCATTCCTCTGGAAGTAGTTTGAGTGGTCCTCGGACAGTGGGTCCAAAGATTGGTCCATAGGCTCCTCGACTTTCCGGATAGGATTCAGTTGTCACCTCATGCTCCAGGCATAAGTTCTTTGGGACTGGATTGAAGAGTTCCGAGGCGAAGTTGGTCCTTCGATCTGACGGTATGGATTGTGGTAACCCATAGCTTTTGATAGTTTCGGTCCAGCTCTCCGCACTCGTTTCTTCAGTGATGCTCCTCCAATCTTCATCTGTACCGGCAACTGCAGGTTTGCATTGTTGTTTGTTTATGCTGTGGTCTATCTGTTCATAGACATCAGTAGTAGGATTTTCTTTCTCGTCGACAGCTTTCTCATGCAACTGTAGCAACTCTGGGTCTACTTTCTGTTCAGCAGTCAATTCATTTTGTGATGACTTCTTTCTTTGATTGTTCATTTCCTTTCGGACAATCTTCACTCATGGAGAAAATAGTAGTATCACGTTCCACTTCTTCTTCCTCTTTCTTCTCTCGTGGGAGAATTTCTTCTTTCTTTTTCTTTTCTTGTGAGATAATTTCTTCTTTCTTTTTCTGTGGTGTCATACCTTTTATGACATCACCTACAGGATAAAGTTCTTTTTCTTTTCCTGTCTCCACAATAGGACTAGGGTCTGGATTTTCCTTTACAATCAGTTCAGGTCTCACCCTCCCTTTCGCCAAATCATTTGCTAGGATAACGGATATGCCCTCAACAGGAAGTTTTGATATTACTCCAACTGTCACATATCCTGTCACCAAGCCAGATGATAGGTATATCCTATGTAGAGGTATTTCTTCTTTCCATTCAAAACCTCTCAATAGGACAGTCTGTCCTGTCAATGTATTATCATTCAATGGTAATACATCTTTAAGCAGCAGTGTTAATGATGCTCCTGTGTCTCGTAATATTTTTACGGACTTCAGTGGTCCTTCCTTTTGTAAGGCCACACAACCTTCACTAATGAACGGTTGAAAACTGCACAGGGTCTCTGTGTCAATTTTATTCTTCCCTTGATTATGACTTTCGGGTGTTGTTTCATCTTTCGATGACTTCAGACTCTTTTCCGAGTCAAAAATACTTTGGTCTACTTTTTCGTCTCTGTGGACTTGGACAATTAATCCAATAGTAGCCATTCTGTATTTATAATCAGGATATTTATCCTCATTATCTTCAGTTGTAGATTTCTCTACCTTCTGACTTTTGCTCTCAGGCAAATTCACCCTCAGTGTTTCTGGTTTAGAATAATCTTTCTTCGAATTCAGTTCGTTTGTATTTTCGCTTTCTTGTACATTCTGTATTGGTTTATGGCTAGTGCACATTACCACTTTGTTAGGTCTTTTGTCGCTTCGTATACTCCAACAGTCTTCAATGCTATGTCCTGTTCTTTTACAAAAAGTACATCGGACGTTTTTGTTGACAGGTTTCTTATTCACATCATTTTGTTTCACAAAATGCTCTTTTTCACGATGTTTTTGTGTGTTTTCTGCTTGCCGTTGTGGCCTATTAACATTCTTTTCACCAGCTGTCCTATGACACAGTGCATACTGTTCAGCTAAATCAGCAGCCTTATGTGGGTCAGTGATATCACGCTCGGATAAATACATTCTTATATCCGGCCTCACTTTGTTAATAAAATCCTCTAACAGAATGATATCTTTCATTTCTTTTAATGTGGAGATATTTCTGGATTTTATCCACTGATCCATTAACTTTTCTTCTGCTCTAAGGAAGTCTAAGTGTGTTTGGTAAGGGGACATTGTGTACTGACGGAACCTTTTCCGATAACTTTCCGGTATTTGGTTATAGGCTTTAAGTACAGTGTCTTTAATGATTTCATAATCATTTAAATTCTCCTCTTTTAACAATAGAACACAATCTCTTGCCCTTCCCTGAGTAAAAGCTGTTCTTACTAATATTCCCCATTTATCTTCTGGGAACTTAAAATCTCTGCAAGAAATTTCAAAGGTCTGGAAGAAATTAGCTATTTCACTTTCTTTATCAATGTAGGTAGGGACTAGCTTTTTCCATCTGGCCATCTCTACATCATTATGAGATTCTTTTTTAGTAGCTCCTATCTTCGCTAGTTCTATTCTTTCCTGACTTTCTCTTTGACTTTGCTTATCTCTTTCCTGACTTTCTATTTCTCTTTGACTTTTCTTATCTCTTTCCTGACTTTCTATTTCTCTTTGACTTTTCTTATCTCTTTCCTGACTTTCTAGACGTCTTTGTTCCATCTCCATTTCCATCCGTTTCATTTCTAGTTGAAATCGGAACTGTTCGGACATAGTCTGACCTTCAACTTGATATCCCTCCGCGCTTGATTCTACTTTCAACTTTCCACTCGCAATCAACACATCTTTTATCTGCTGTGTCAACACAGTCCTCGATGGTGTAGTTTCAGTAACTTCTATCTTTAAGATCTCAGCGATCTCTTTTAACTTCTTTATGGATAAAGTTTTCAAAACTTCTTCTTCTGGATTTTCAATAAATTCCATTCTTTAGTTAAGAGATTTTAAAAATGTAAATTTTTCCAACTTACGTTTTTCCAATCGGAAGAATAATTTCAGCGTTCTTAGGCTTGCTCAGTAGGTCACTGCTCCAACACACAACACAACACAACTTGAATATATGCTTCACTATACAACTATATCGGACGAAGACCCCAAACTGTTATGGACCTCTTTATGATGACTATTATTACGACTCGTTAAATCGGATTCAATGTATATAGTTGTATCTTTATTAGAAGTCTCTAGATTCTGCTAATCTGTAGCCCAAGCTAGGGGTTCCTTGACTGACAGGTCTATGCAGCAATGTAGTTATATTCGTGATAATTATCTTCAACACATTTCTCAACAATGATAGATCAAACAACTCCAGTTGTTGAATAAACAATTTTATTTAAATTGTAGACTCAATATAAACGATCTATAAACTTTATCAACTGATGGCAACATAAGTATCAATAACATGGCATTATATGTACAAGTATGAATATAGCGACTTCACTCGACAAACTTCTGAACTGAACTAACTTTAAGGAGGTCGGGACTTTCCAAAGAAAACTATCATCGAAGATTCTACAGGGTCTTAATACGCATTTTAACCTCTTTCTCTATAATTACTACGATCCAGAATTATCCTCCAATTTCCACGGGATTTGAACGAATTATTTTATTTAAACTGCCCTCAGGGCATAAAGGTCAAACCTTGGTCGCTTTGGACTCTGATACGCACTTGTTAAGAGGTCAATGCCTTACTACGTCATTCATTTATGACCGATATTCGTAACATTATTATTATTTATTGAGTTTAAATATAAAATACCGGAAGCCAAATTATATTTAAAGCCTTGAGTTTTTTGGGACGAACTGTAAAACTAGAGATATAATTCATAGAAGCGGCAGAGCATTTAAAGGTGAAATGTGACACCTTGTATGGACGACCCCTTGTTAGGACTGTATGATCTGCAGCCCAACTCGCGCTTTCATTCTGATTACATTCTTTCTTGTTTATTTTATTATCCTGTGCAAAGACCATAAGAAAAAAAAATTAAAGTTTCGTTTTTTTAAGCTACGTTGATGGTGTTTTGATGTATCAGCCGCTGGCGAATGAAGTAGAAATACCTTCCCCTACATTAGTCTCCCCCTTGTCGTCTGCTCCGCGGCATCAAAACAATCAGTGCTGACATACAATCTCTGCAGAAGCGTAAACAAAGGGAAAATAACTCTCTTAGTTTTGTTTGTTGTTTTGTTTTCGTGTCAGTTTTAACATAATTTAAATCAATGAAGGTTTGATCCCTTTACATTTGACCTATTTTTTAAAACTATTTCCAGGTGATAAACAGTAAACAAATGGAATTTCGGCGATTTAACTGTTTTTTTGTTACACAGGTCATACTTGAGCAGGAGCAGTTGTTGTTGTAAAACTGTGAAAATAGAGCAGACAGGGGTGGGAAACCTTCGGAACGCGTAGCCTACCAGACGTGGCTAGCAGAACATTTTTTCAAAGGGCACGTGGAAGCCCACTAAAAAAAAAATTCGTCTTTTCTACATGAAATTGAGTGCAAAAGATGGATGACATTTAGGATGTTGGCACGCTGAATGATATAGAAATCACTTTATTATGCATAACGCCACAGTTTATAACTCAATATTCAGTTGAATTATCATTATATTTTTTTCATAATGGTTATATAGTATCATAACAGAGTATAGTATACATCAAAAGAAATATATAATATATTATGTATATAAGAAACTATTAATTAAACTTACTATGGTAACATAAACCATAATTCAAGAAGTCAAAATTGTCAATACTTCTAAGTTTAATGAACCGTTAAAAAAAATCATTTAGCTATTTATTAACTTTGAAATATATGTTTATATGTTAGATATATTGTATGTGATAATGAAAAACAAAGTATATTCGTAATGTAGTTTTTCTGGTGATATAATACAAATATTTTAAAAATGAATTCCATATATGATGATGCTTATGACGGCGCTAAATAGCGAAGCTGGAATGTCCTCTCCGGGGCGCAAGATTGGGCAGAGTGGTGAGAAAAGGCTGCTGGTGTTGCCCATGCAACAGTTCTCCTCTCTCCACGCATCAGATGTATACAAGGAAAAGGCGTTGCCGATACAGCGTGACGTCACTTGCGTCTCAGGAATTGCTAGTGTCTTTATCCACTTCCAACCCAGCAATAACAACCATTGGAATATATTATGTCCATGAACGCTAAGATAACAATGTTTAGGATAAGCTGGAATTTTATCAAAGGCGCTATTTCCAGCCTGTAATTCATTGAATAATTCTTATAAATATTTCCATCACATCTCTTTTATAGGACGTCTTTGATACAGGTTCCATAAAAAGATAAGATAAGATTTCTTTATTGATCCAAACAAATGAAAGTTTGTCTTTATTACAGATGTTTTGTCCTTCAGCATATTAAGAAAAGAATAAAATAATTATTTGTAATGTGTATACAAGCACAGAAATATACTTATAAAAAAAATAGACAAGCGCACACACAATCACACAATTTATCATACAAGAAAAAGTTCATTGGTAGTCAGCTATTGTATTCTGGCTGACTGAAGTTTTGGGGATATATTTCTTGTTGCGTATGGTAGATAGTATGGCCGGAGGCTGACGAAAAATAATTCTTCGTCTGGTGTGCATATTCTTCTTTGCTTTTAATGCAATTGGTATTGCAGCATTATTTCTTTATCTAGATAGCCAGCCATCCAACTTTCGTTACTTTTAGCCTATTAGGGAGATACATTGCTTTACAATGCTAACTGATTTATGGTGTTCGTTAATTTGTTAAAAATACAAAGTATCTCTACTTTATGAATTGTGTTCTTTTAAAAAAATTTAAATCATCATTTTTAAGTTTATCAATGATTAGTGTGTATGTTATATTACTTTAAGGTTATATATATATATATATATATATATATATATATATATATATATATATATATATATATATATAGCGAGATTATATATTATGTTGTTTCATCTAGTTTCTGATCCTTGAATTTATTAGCTTTTATTTATCCGCTGCTACCTACTTGGAATTTTTCTTTCTTTAATGTTCGTCTCTCATCACTTAAGCATCACACTCGAGGATTACCATCCATAAATATCCATTGGAGGAAGACCCCTATGCAATCTAAGATTTGCTGATGCTATCGACCTGTTGGCCAGGAGCAACAACGAGCCACAAGAGCTCACAGACAAGCTTGCAGATAGAGCAAAGGCATACGGAATGGAAATCAGTTCAGAAAAGAGTAAAATAATGATCGACACCAGAGATGCCAGAAGTGCAAGATGTGAGACATGGACGCTTCTGTCAGCAACTGAAAACAAGTTGCAGGCGTTCGAAAAAAAATGCATAAGAAAAATACTTCGAATCTCCTACGTAGAACACAGGACTAATGCGTATGTGTGGGACAGAATATCCTCAATTGCAGGCCCTCAAGAAAACATTATGGCTACAATCAAACGGCGAAAACTGACATTGTTCGGTCATGTGTTGCGGCACAATAGCCTGTCCAGGGCACGGTGGAAGGTGGACGTAGGAGAGGCCGTCAGCGGAGATGCTGGTTCGACAATGTCAAGTATTGGACAAGGCTGCAGTTGACTCAACTATTGACAACCGCACAAGACAGGCAAAAGTGGAGAAAGTTGACTGCCGAAGTGTCCATTCACTCCCCCGAACGATCTTAACGGTCATGGGATTGATGATGATGATGATATTATGTTGTATTTCTTTTTGTGAATTATTTTTAACTTGAGTTCATTTTTACGACATTAAAAACTAACAAAAGATTCAA
Source organism: Anisus vortex (assembly GCA_949126835.1). Taxonomy (NCBI): domain Eukaryota; kingdom Metazoa; phylum Mollusca; class Gastropoda; family Planorbidae; genus Anisus; species Anisus vortex. Next base: position 23,233,152 of record OX421507.1, read on the forward strand.
CGGAAAATATACTATGTCCATGCCAGTGTTTCTTAGTCAACATCTATTGGACCATGTGTCGGAAGGTACTTACTAGTTTACACAATTATCTTAAAGCAAATTTCTCAGTACTACATTTGCACACTCTGGTGCTTGTATATTTTGTTCTTATATTTTATTTGGGAAGGGGATGAGGGGAGTTGTACTGGACATACGTGCCTGATGCCTAATTTGAATCTGATCTTGACAGTATAACACTCAAGCAATCCTTTAAAACACGTTCGTGAGAAAACCCACACAGTGTAAACTGTAAACAATACAGAAGATGTAGCCTCCCTTTTAAGATACAAATTTTACTTAATCCGAAAGTGCCTGTTATTACATAGAAAAGTAAATGTCTTCATTTGTAAGTGTTATGTGAGCTATACTTTTATAATCTAATAAAATATAGACCTAATATATTTAAGTATAAGCAAAATCAAATATTTTGTATAAATAAATCATCTTTATGCAATGAACACTTTATTAACAAAACAGATGTATTAAATATCTATGCATATATGATATATATTCGTTTATTTTATGAAAATACTTAAGGCTACAAACTAAAACCAAGATTACAATATCTGTATATAGTATGATCTGTATAATGTATGATATTCTAATATGGCCCTACAAATACTGCATTTAATAATAAGAATATTTGTATAGCGCTGCCAACAAAAATAATGTATGCTCAGAGCGCATTTAACATAGGCCTACAACTATTTAGGAACTAATTAAACAACCCTAACAACAATTGTACCTTATCTTATACATTACAGACGCTCCTTCTATAAGGCAATAAAAAAATATATGTATTTTAATTTCCGAAGATTTCGCCACTCACCATTCGCCACTCATATATTAAGAATAAATACTAAAGAGAAGTTAATATAAAGGCATGTAATTATGCTTATAGACAAAAGTATAGTGGTATTACGTTATAATGGTTATAAACAAAACACATGTATTGACTCTATTATAGAAAGACAAAGATTTGAAAGATGTGCTAGGAAATGTTTAAAAAAAAATTTTTTTTATAGTTTTTTTTTGGGCGGCTGGTTAGCAGAGTCGACAGCGAGCTCGACTCCCAAGCGCCGCATCAGGGGTTCGACCCTCGGTGCAGTCAGCTATAAAATCCACCGCCGACTTGGAGAGGAGATGGGCGCCGCCAAATCTACCAAGCCCAAGTGTCCATTAGCTCCCCCCCAACGACCGCCAAGGTTAAGGGACCAAAAAAAAATTCCACTAAATAACACCCAAACAAGCGGCTTAGTTATCATAAGGAACATTTTTATCTAGATCTAAGCTTATTCCATTACCTTTCTGCACATCACTTTAAAAAAAAACGTAAAAAAATCATATTGAAAGTAATTTGACCTTCTAAGACATTTCTCACAACAAAAAAAAAAAATTGAAACAACAAACAAACAAAAGAAAACAAACAAGAGAAAAAAAAACACAATAAAAGAAAAATGGAAATAGTTTTTCCTTTCTCCTTAAGGGGGAATAAATCCTTACAGACCAGGAACTCCAGTTCAGTATTAGAATCAAGGAGTTGTTTGTCCATATTTAGACGGTCTTATTTTCCGCCACTCAAGTAATACGAGAAGGGAAAATAAATGGTTCAATAACTTTAGTGAACCGGATGATGAGTTGGCTCACACGGAAGTAGTTCGAATTTATCATTAGGTACATTTTAGTACAACGTTAAGCCATTTACTCGTTCAATATTGTTGTCTATATGATTATCTTTCTTACTGTCTTTCTGTCTGTCTATAGACGTAGGCCCTATGAAAAGTAGTCTTTCAGTAATCTATGACTGTTGTTTAGACTGTCTACCTATCTTTCCTGCTTTCTCTCAATTTTTTTTCTACGTGTCAGGTTTCTATCATATACTTTCGTTTTGCCTTTTTAAAAATCTGTCATCATAGCTATCTCTCTATTCCTGTGTCTGTTTATATTCTGATCCTAAGCATTAAAAAAAAACATTTTTCTATAAATCATACGTATATGTTTATATATATGATCTTTCTTATTATATAACAGGCTTTCAAGGATGAAGATTACCATGTCAATAGCTTATCTTTGGGTTCAAGTTTAGTCTTGTATGTTGATAAGAAGTTTAAATGATGATTTTTTTAAACAGTCGGTCGACCCAGTTCTTGCCAAGGTCCCGTGGAAAGAGAGATAACTTAATGGATTAATTCCTTCAATAAGAAAGAAAAGATAATTTTAAAAATAACTTTCTAAATATTGTGTTTGATATTTCCTGTTGTAGTTCTGACTTTGTATTTATACTTCTTCAGTTTTGTTACTAGTTCAATCTCCTTTCCTGAAGTGTTTCTGAATTGTGAGATTTACAGCTAGTTTTTGCATAATAATATTTTAAACTGTTTGATAATCTATATATTTCTTATATGTTACAGACGCACATTCTATAAAGACGATTATTGGGCCCTACGCTCATCCGCAATTTATGTCTAGTCCTGCATTTCTTTTAGTGTCCTAAGTCCTAAATGACGTAAGGTTTCTGGTTTTTTTCAGGCAACCCATTCCAAGCCCAGATGCCACTCTGGAAGAAATAGTACTTATATGCATTTGTTCTCGCATAAGAGATAAAGAAAGTGTTTTTGTCCTTTATGGTTATCTGAACATTTTAACAGATTGTTATTGTGTTGTATTAATACATTATAATGTAATGCCATATGTATTATTATTACTTTAGTCTTTGACCCCATGTCCTCAAGTGTTTCTAGGTGAAGTGATTTAACTATTGGTGTTAGGCTACTCTTTTCAGTAGTGAATATTCGTTAGTGATGAACCTTGCAGATCATTTCTGAAATTGTTCAAATTGTTTTTCTATGTATCTATCTATCAATTTAATTGTAACTATCTATCTACTCGTCTTTCTTTCTAGCTATTTACCATTGATATACATTACTTTCTAGCTATTTACCATTGATATACATTACTTTCTAGCTATTTACCATTGATATACATTACTTTCTAGCTATTTACCATTGATATACATTAATGTTTTAGCTATTTACCATTGATATACATTACTTTCTGGCTATTTACCATTGATATACATTACTTTCTAGCTATTTACCATTGATATACATTACTTTCTAGCTATTTACCATTGATATACATTACTTTCTAGCTATTTACCATTGATATACATTACTTTCTAGCTATTTACCATTGATATACATTACTTTCTAGCTATTTACCATTGAGATACATTCCTTTCTAGCTATTTACCATTGATATACATTACTTTCTAGCTATTTACCATTGATATACATTACTTTCTAGCTATTTACCATAGATATACATTACTTTCGTTTCGTTTCGAATAATCCAGAATTAGGTAAATAAAAGAGAATTGACCAGGGGCGAAGCCAGACATTTTTTCCATGGGGAGGGGGGGAGACTGAACTTTCACCACACAACTTTTTACCAAATACCAGGGAGTTGGGGGGGGGGGGGTGAACTTTCGCGTGACAAACATTTACTAAATTTTTAGCGAATTTAGTACATATTTTTAAAAAAGCCTGTTGAAAAAAATATTTTTATTAATTCCAGTGGGGGGGGGGGGGGGCGCTTCCCCCTGCTATTGACTATATATATATATATATATATATATATATATATATATATATATATATATATATATATATATATATATATATATAATCTTCTTGTGTGTATAATCAATTAAATTAGTTTATATGAACTTATTGACTCATATTTTACCATTGCAATTTGACTTAGCAATCGCGTCCTCACTAGCCGAGTCGATAACGTATAGGGCTGCCATGCGGTCGACCCCGGTTCCATTCTCCAGTTTGTCTATAGCCTTTTGTTTCAACATTTATTTTATATTACCATTTATATTACTTTAATAAGAAAAAGATTGTAAATCCACGGGCAACGCCGGGTAATTTTGGCTTTTTGTTAAATAAAAGACTTGTCTATTTTTTTTATTGAATACAATATTTATTTTTAATAAATTACTTTCCTAAATGTCTTCCGTATTAAATAATACTTTAAAAAAAATTATTAGATCTATAGCTTTATGTTTATTGTAGTTTATATTTTTTATATGTTCCTTATACAGGCCTGTTTTATTTCCTTCCCTCGGGCAACGCCGGGGAATTTAGCTTGTATATACATAATCTAAAAGAAAGAATTCTCTAATGAATGAAATAAACAAATAATATCTGAAAATATCTTTAAAGAGAAGCGAGTCTATTTTGATGGTGCTAATTAAAGGTAGCAAGAGATGTTGTTGTTTAAAAGGCGAGATCCTAAGGTTAGGATGTACTAGGTATACCATATTTTGACTTAACTAAACTATTGCGCCGTTGCGAATACATGTACTTGTATTTCAGAATGAAAAGTAAACAACATAGAAAAACACAAAAACAATCGACTGCAGAAGATGAACCGGAGCTTAACAAATAGCGTGCTGACTTGTTGAATTTTTCCCTCACATCATCTCCTATACAGGAAGCTTACGCCACTCTTAAAGCCACCTTTCAGAATCAACATTAAAACTTCTTTTTTTTTTTCGCTTTTCACTGTTACAAAAAAAAACGCAAACTTTCATCTCAGTGGTTCCCTAAACGTCCCCATTCGCGGCACCCGTTTTGAATGAAAGTTTTTTCCACGCTACCATTTACTAACTCAAAGTTCGTAATTAGGCATTTCACCACATTGAATCTAAAACGAAATTTTAACTTTACGAAAGTCTTTGCGAAATTCCACGTCACACCAATTTGAAAACAAAAATGGTTTTCTCATGACGCACGAACTGGGAACCGCTGCCCTACGTTTTTGCATCACACTGAAAGTAAACAGCTCTCTCTATATATTTCCGGCTCTTCAGTCTTGCGAAATAAGTCGACAATGGCGTAAAATACATCGTCAGTTCAAAACAAGAATAGCAGTATTATGATAAGATTGGGCAGATAAATCGGAGAAATAGGCTAAGTCTTAAGCTCTTAAGATGTCGTATATTATCATTTTATTCATTTTAAGCTCTTATTTAAGCTCTATGTTACAATGTTTAATATTACATGGTTTATGGCGTCGCTGTGTTATTCTGTTGTTGTTTTTCAGCCCAACAAACAAGACAAAGCCCCCCCCCCCCCCCCACCTCCACAAAGATCAATGCACTATATTCCAGTTGAGAACAGGACATATAGCACTCATCAGTGGCGTAGCTAGGGTCATCTGCGCCCGGGGACATGACACAAAGTCTGCGCCCCATCTCGGACCGACAGAGTCTGGGCATATTGAGCCCCCAAGAAAATTTTGAAATTTTACGGTTTATATGGTTCATTTTCGAAGCCTCTGGTATTTTAATGAAATTGAATACAGACTAATTAATCTCTATACGATTGTAAACAATTTATTTGAAAAAAATATATATTCTACTAATTATACATGACTGGAATAGACATAGTCTACAACAAATTGATCCTCCTTGATTTGACTGTCGCAAACTCGTCAATCACGTTGTCAAAATTAATATTCATAAGTGTTTCTCTGTCGATGCTAAGGAGTGTAAGATCACTCAGACCAGGGGTCGGCAACCTTTTGCTAACTGTGTGCCAAACTAGGATTTCTAAACCATTCAGCGTGCCAACAGCCTAAAAGTGCTTTATTATACTTATTTTTTTTTTAACTCCGTAGCAAGACCAAGGCCAAAAGAAAAGGAAAGTTATGGAAAAAACAACAACGGTAAAGCGTTTTTTATTTAATAACAATAATTAACGCTTTTGTGATTATTAACCTTTTTATTTGCATTTATACCAAATAAATAAAATTACCAAACTTTCACATTTTTGGTAATGATTTTGTAAACATTAACATTTGGTTGTCCAGATAAGGATCTAGCCACTGATAATATTGATGATAGTTTATTCTCAGTTTAACTGAGATTGTCTTTAATTTGCCCAATGCTAGAGGTAAAGTGTAAAGACTATAGTAGAGCGGAATTCATATGTAGTAATCATACAAACTGGGTAGTTAATGTAATGTTAAAAAAATTTGCATGAAATGTTTTAGTCTTATTGATCTAATATTTATATAATTGTCAACTACATTTTACAGTTTGGTCATTATAACGTTATAAGTTGTATGCCATTTAATCTATTATAAAAGAAAAATTAGAAACACAATATTAGAAATAATAGCATAAATAAAACGGGCTAATTATCTCCCTTTAATTCAAATAAAGTTTCTAATTTTGATTCAATATTGATGCCAAACAAGTTATGTTTTGTAATATAACAAATATAACTGACTAATTATTATTTCTTTTTTATAAATCCAGCATTATGGTATTAATTAGAATATTTATTTATTAGAGGTATACAATTGATTTACGTTAAACAGTTGTAAATAAACATTTCCTGCATTAATTGTTTGTCCATTTAACCCACTTGATTTAACCCGTCCTTGTAAATGCGTTCAATTAACTGAAATGCTTCGCTCTGTCATTCAGAAACATCGTCTTCAACAGTCAGTTTTCCTCATTAAGAACAGGAAAATGTTTTTCATCAATAAAAAAAAAAAACACCTCTTGGAAGTCTCTCGCGTGCCATTAAAAATCGCTCTGCTTGCCAAATTTGAGACGCGTTCCCTAGATTGCCGACCCCTGACTCAGACGATCTTGTCCCATTGAATTAAATATGACAGAATAAGTTTGCTGAAGGACCGCTCACAGCTTGTAAATGAAACAACAATCGTTAGAAGTATTTGCAGTGAAATGCGCAGATTCGGAAATACGTCATCTCCATATGAAACAACAAAACCAAGAAGATCCAAAGTTTCCGGTAGAGCTTCAGTCCGGGCACTGAGCACCATTTTGCAGTCTCCGATTGCTGTGCACAATTCGTGACCATTGACGTCAGTGTCGTAGAAATGTTACAATTTTGACGAAGTGTATCGACATTTGTCTCAGCGAAACGAGTTTTGACGTCTAGTAAAAATCCAAATTTGGTGTTTAGCTTTTTTAGACGTAAAAACCGTATTGATATCTCCTGAGTCTATCAATTACGCTGTTCATAACACGTGCAATTTCTTCTTCTGCAGAAAGTCCTGCATCTCTTGCTAATTCTTCAGGCATCCTCCTTTTTCGTCTAATCCTTCTGTCAGCCTCGATTCCCCAAGTTGTGCATCTTGTTTTTCCATTGTCTATCGCGACCTGGCTCAAATTATCACGAATGTTGACAAGTTCTTGCTCTAGCGATTCAAGATCAGATGCTTGCTGATTCCTTGAAATTCATAGTAGGATCCTGCAATCGTTTCTGGACACGATCAATTTTCCCAAGTATGCTGTTCCAGAAATGTAACAAAACTAGTAAGTTAAAGTTGAATATACCTGCCAGCAAAGTTTCTGCATCACTTCTGGTATCAGGCGTCATAGTTGCATCTTCTGATAATTTTTCCAACAGCTCTACTAGTTCATCTAGTCCTTCATAAATAGCTTTAACGGCTTCTAATCGTGCACTCCATCGTGTTTCAGACTCCCTCTTCACTGTGAATGGCACAACTCTTTTTAATTCTACCCAACTAGTTGTCGAAAGAGAGAAAAACAAATATATACTTTCAACTGTTCCAAAAAATGTGATAACAACTAGATCCTGTTTAGCTGTTTACTCATGCTAAGTATATTCGATTCGAAATTATCCAATCTGTATAATTGTTAAAACCAGATGCCACATTCAGTAAAAAAAAAAAAAAAAAAAAAAAAAAAAAAAGTACCCGTCGGATCGAAGTGATCCATAGGTCCGATGAAGCAGCGTTCACCAGTTTCTGTGGCCACAGCATACTAGGTGATTGTGTGGCCAGCACTATGCACAGCCGCCTTTAGTTTACCCCAACTAAGGTCAGGTACCCATCAGCAATCCTACATTGTGGATGTGTCATTTGTTGTATGAGTAGAATGGCGCCCCTTAATGCTCAATGGGGGCGCCAAAATCATGCTTGCCAACTGGTTTGTAATGAAGATATTTGTGGAGCTCCAAAATTCAACCTTGCAAACGTATTTGGGATACATTAGTTTACATCAAAATAAAGTTAAATAATTAGTTTTAATTCTCATTTTGGCGCCCCCTAACGTGGCGCCCGGGGACATATGCCCCCCCCCCCCCTGCCCCTCCCTAGCTACGCCACTGGCACTCATTTCGCACCTAAATAGAATAAAACCCGACTCACCCATCTTTAACTGCAGACATTGCACCTGCTCACAAGTAACTGTGGACCACTTCCTGCTTGAATGCCCTGAGCTAACCTACCACAGATACACTCTGGTCCACCTCAACCTACCATTATCAACACACTATTTAGCAATATGGGACAAATTAAAAAGACATGTAGATATGTTCGTCTGGCATTGACGACTTAAGGGAGAGCAAACATCTCTGCAGACTGGCTAATGGAAGAAGAAGAATGGCGTTGCTTCTCTGATAGATTGTAATTAAAAAAATGAATTAACCCTTCCTGTACCGACCTACTTCTATCTATGCTGCCTTCAGTTCCGCTATATACGCGCCCGGGACTGTAAGGGTTAATATGCTTATTAATAAGTTAAAAGAAACAATACACCATACAATGCATGAAACGAGCAGTTGGAAATAGGCACATACTTTTTTTAAATTATTTTTTTATCAGCTAATAAACTACTTCTTATCGCTTGACGTTGCTTTAAAATTGTTATTTTTAGGAATATAATTAGGCATGTGTAACTAAACAACATTAAATTTGAACAGTTAAAAAAAAAACTTGACAGCTTTTTCATGCTTGTAAAATTTTTTAGTCACGTTTTTTTTCAACGCTTTAAGACATTGCTCAACAATTATTTTTTCACAGAATCTGGTTTAAATCTCTTGGCATGGCTACTAGTTAAAGTATATTTATCGAAAAAAGGTAAACAAAACATTCATTAGCAGATGCATACACGTATCGTAATTTTCTTTCTAAAAAGCGTTAGGACAAAAAAATGGGTTGCTTGGAACGGTAAGGAAAACCAACAACGTTAAGTAAAGTAAACGTAAAGTATCATTTCGGACAAAGTTGATCCGTAGAGAAGCGTTTACCAGTTTCTGTGGCCACGGCATATTAGGGGATTGTGTGGCCAGCACAATGCCCAGCCGCCTTTACTCTACCCCAACTAAAGTCAGGTACTCATCAGAGCTGGGAAGACTCCGGGACACCCTTCAGATCCGGGAACAAATCCTAGCCTTCTCCAGGATTCGAACCCAGGTTCATTAGTATGGGTGCCCCCATACCAACAACGTAACATCATATAAATCGTCACAATGTAAAACTAGACTTTATCAATATATGACTTTTGTGGTGATAAGATATATGTATACAAAATGTAAACAAAAAATGTTTCGTTTACAATTATATAAACATCTAGAAAAGTTTGGAATAGTTAATTGTTAAACATGGTTACATTTGTATATTATTTTAATAATACTTTTAAAAGTTCTAACTCTAACAACCAATTTCTTTAAATATGAAGGTGGAAGAATAATCAATACAGTTCATATAGCAATAAATTCAGAGGGGTTATATTAATATTAGGTTTTCATGCAAATTATGTCATGTTATAAAAATGTATTCATTTTTACGTAAAAATAATAGCCTACTGTAACTGAGAGATCTTCATAACATGTAGTAACACAACTCAATAAACTTGATAAGACTTCACTTGAGGATAATAACTTTAATCAACGTATTGTATGTCACCATCACTTCCACACTTCGTTACTACTACCATATCAAGACCAAGAACATCACTCTTCCACGGCCTAACATACACTGACTTTGTTTACCATCTCTCTCTCCCAAGTAAACATTACATGACGTCAAACACACATTTCCTAGTTACTCCTTAATCGCACCTATTGCACAAACTTATTCCTTATAACTTCACACCAAGTCATGCATCACTTACACCCTCCTTCTCACATTTAAAAATACCTTTAGTATTTTTTTTTTTTTTTTTTTTTTTTTACTTATAAATATACATCTGCTATTATACAAATGCTCCAACTCTATTTAATTAAAATTTTCAACAAATCATAACAAATATCCACTTCCTTTCATTAAATCCATTACGCACCTAGTAAACAAAGTATTGTAAAATGTAAATTGCACACCAACATGTGTTCTCCTCAACCAGTCATTACATCTAATTCATTCACTCATTTACTCATGTTCACCCATTTTATTTCCACTTAACCACAACACCAATATAGAACATATAACTTGACTTGGGTACAATGTGTGGCAATATAACATCATCATCATCATCATCATCATCATCATCATCATCAAAATATCATCATCATAATAACCAAATCAAAATCTGTGAAAAATGTAACATTTGTTAATATCTCAAAATAATAATATAAAAAACACTATTTACAATATTATCTACAACAATCCCTATCCTTAAACCAAATTTACACATAATCATTACCCATTCTAGATAGTATATCCGGAATATGATTATCACAACCTTTTATTGACCTAATCTGAAACTTGTAATCCTGCAATACCAGTGCCCACCTGGTTACCCTATTGTTTTTAACTTTGTCACAATTAAACTTTACCAAAGGCTTGTGATCTACCAATATATCAAACTGAGTTCCCAGTAAGTATTTTTGTAACCGCGTTACTGCCCAGAAAATTGCCAAACATTCAATCTCAATCACCGAATACCTCTTTTCCGCTTCTGAGAGCTTCCTACTTAAGTATAACACAGGCTGAAATTGCCCATTATGTAACTGCATAAGACAAGCCCCAACCCCTATCCTCGAGGCATCTGTAGCTAAAGTAATGTGCCTATTCAGATCTATGGGTTTTAGTATAGCTTCATTTTGAAAAACAGCCTTAATTTTACTTAAAGCTACCTCACATTCCTCCGTCCAAACAATGTTTGCAGGACTGTCCTTATTAGCTAATTTTCCTAAAGGTTCAACTACCTCTGCAAAGTTAGGTATGAACGATCTATAAAAACTGCACAATCCAATAAGCGATCTAACATTTTTCTTAGTTTTTGGTTTCTCAATATCAAGAATTTTCTTAGCTAATTCTTTTGTAGGTTGTATTTGTCCCTGCCCAATATTATAGCCCAAAAAATCCAGTCTATTTAATCCAATTTTTACTTTCTCTGGCGACACTGTAATATTATATTTTCTAAGTATCCCAAATAACCGTTTCAAAGTTTTAATATGTTCTCTCCAGGACCTAGTATACACACATATATCATCCACATAATGTCTGATACATGGTTCTTTATGTAGAATGATATTCATCATTTTCACAAACGTTGCCGTACTGTTTACCAAACCGAACGGCATCACGTTCCATTCATACAAGCCTTCATGCGTAGTAAACGCAGTATACTTCTTAGAACTTTCTTTCATTCTAATCTGATAAAATCCTCTTGTACAATCTAAGTGTGAAAATATGTTTGCATCCGCCATATTGTTTACCAAGTCTTCTGGATTAGGTAACGGTTCCCTATCAATTACCGTTATCTGGTTAATTTTTCTGAAATCGCAGCATAACCTAATCTTGCCATTCTTCTTCTTGACTATGACTATAGGCGATGCATAAGGCGATTGCGATTTCTGTATTAGACCATTATCTAGCAACAATTGTATCTCTTTTTCTACATCTTTTCTATAATGATATGGTACTTGATATGGCTTCTGCTTCAAATAACTGTCACTATTCACCTTGATTTCATGCTGAATGACATTAGTTTGTCCTGGTAATTCAGAAATTACATCCTTATATTCTCCAATCAATTGTATTAATTCCTTCTTAACTTCACTGGCAATATCTTTATTAAACTTTATAGCATTCACTATATCGCTATCTTTACTATTTCCCATTTCTACAGTGTGTATTGTCACATTATCACTATTCTCTTCCACTGCAATATTGGACATCACAAGATCAATATAATATTGTCTCAGTAAATCTATGTGAAAAGTTTTGCTATTTCCCTTTATATTAACTCTGTAGTCTACATGACTGAGTTTTTCTTCTACTGTGTAAGGTCCTTGCCACGATTGTCCTCCACTACTTCCATTCGGCAAGTACACTAATACCTTATCCCCTACATCAAGTTGTCTTAAAAACCTATGTCTATTTTTAATTGTTCTCTGTCTTTCACTACTTTTCTCTAAATTATGTCTGGCCTCCTTAACTGAATACGCAATTTCCTCTCTAGTTTCCGTAATCATATCATACGCAGATCTATTCTTTACATCCGGAGTAATTATTTCGTTTTTTAATATATCTAACGGACCTCTCGGATTTGCTCCAAAAATAAGTTGAAACGGACTAAAGTTAGTAGCTTCATGTGGAGTTTCATTATAAGCAAACACCACCATAGGCAAAAATCTATCCCAATCTCTCTCTTTATCTTGCACTACTTTTCTTAACATAGTTTTTACAGTTCTATTAGCCCTTTCTACTGCGCCATTCGATTGCGGATGGTATCTAGCCGCAAATATTTGCGTTATTTGTAACATCTCCGCAAATGCAGCTGTCAGTTGAGACCTAAACTGTGTCCCATTATCTGACAATATTTTTTTAGGAAACCCAAATTTTGTGAAAACTCCTAACATCGCATGACATATAGTGTCTGCCAAAATGTTCTTCAACGGAATAGCCTCTATCCAACGCGAACACATATCTACTATAACAAGCATATATCTATGTTTCCTATCAGTCATAGTAGCAGTCGGTCCTATTATATCTACTGCGATTTTCTGAAACGGCCCCAAGGCTAAATCCATCGGTTGTAATGGAGCCTTGTGTTTTGCATCCAGACTATTATGTCTGCAACATATTTGACATGCCTTTACATAGGACTTTATATCTTCATGCATCTTTGGCCAATAGAAATGTCGGCTAAGTCTTTGCCACGTCTTATTATGACCCATGTGCGCAGCTAACGGAATCTCATGTGCTGCTTTTAGAACTAACTTTTTTAAAGTCCTCGGAACCACCACTCTATACTCGGGTTTATTATCACGCCCTATGTTATAGTTACGTTTAGCTAACACTCCCTGTATATAAAAAAAACCTTTATTCTTACTCACTCTAGCCTTTTCTTTTACCACATTTAATTCAGCATCATCTTGTTGCTGAGCAATTATTTGCTCTCTAGTAATACTCATTATAGTTTCCATACTCACATCCACGTCTACCTTTCTTTCTTTATTTTCGTACTTCTGTTGTGCCCTAGTCATCACGCTACAACTATCTACCATATTATATTCATGCACTAAACTAGCTTCCCTAACGTCTGTTTCCGGCTCACTCATACCACACAGTACATGTTTACCAGGCAACATAATTTTAAATTGTGCCTGCTTTCTATCCATCCAGTCCGTTAATAATTTGTCATAATTGTCTTGAATCATTTCTGGAATATTTCCCAATACCAATGGTGCTGGAAGCGACTCCATAACCAATGCCTCCACTCGTCCCTTAACCCAAGGTGTGTCAATATCAATAAATGAGGTTCTACAATCAACCACAGAACCATCTCCTAACCTAACTCTTCTTCTATTGTCAGTCATATCTTCTCGTTTAATTAAACTATTCCGCACCGCGACCGTACTACACCCCGAATCCTTCAGCATGTGCGTAATCTGATTATTCACAAAAGCGGGATAAAGGACCAATGTTCCTGTATTATCCAAAACCGTAGATACAATCTCCTCCCTATTTCTAGATCTATTTCTAGCATCTCTCGAAACTTCCCTATGTCCAGACCTCAACTCTTCCCTATCTCTAGATCTATCTCTAACACCTCTGGACTCTTCCCTATCTCTAGATCTACCTCTGTCACCTCTGGACTCTGGACTATAGTCTGATGTCCGGTCACTTTGAATTATAACATGGCAATCTCTATTGTTATTAATCCGGCCTCTTCCCGACCTATTAAACCATCCACCCCTTCTAAAACCTCTCTGATTATTCCTGTGCCAGTTGTCATTCTGATTTTTTTTTTTACACCTAGCCTGAGTGTGACCCACATCACCACATGACCAACATTTAATACCAAAAGTACCAGGTTTTCTAAACCTATCCATCCGGGAAGGTAAACTACTATGTCTCTGTCTTACACCTCTCATAACAAATAGCTCTCCACTACTGGTCTCATTTTTAGCTAAATTTGAATTTGGGTGGCTATCTTTAAAATCAGCCAATGCCTTTACTAGATCTTTTTCTTTATATATCTTTCTCCCCTTTATAAATGCATATAATTCAGGTGTTACCATATTCAGCACTTTGTCTACTAATAAGAGTTCTAACATGCTACCAAACTCATGCTTAATTTCAGACATTTCAATCCAATTCATTAGATCAGACTTTAAATTCGCGACAAAGTTTTGCGGATCATCCGATTTATTAATTACTCTAGTATTAAATTGGATCCTGTAGTAATCTTCGGTTTTATTAAAGTAAACTAACAACTTTTTTTTTAACTCACTGTAAGCTAATCCCTCAAAGTTCTCTATACACGCGAGTGCCTCACGCGCACCCCCTCTCATAGCCTGGTATAAGTGGATACTCCACTGGTTCTCAGCGACTCCTACCATCTTCATGTGAGTCTCAAAAACTCTTATAAACTTCTCAATGCTTTCAGTCTTAGCATCAAAAGGTTGTATCTTAATGTTCTTAATCGCACCATTATGTTCATTAGTATTATGCACTGGTGCTGCACGCTGCCTAGCCAATTCTATTTCTAGTTCCTGTGCCCTCATTTTTAATACATGCTCTCTCTCTTTGTCTCTCTCCCTCTCTTCTCTTTGTCTTTGTTCTTTTTCCAATTCCCTCTGTATCTCCTTCTCCCTCTCTTCTCTCTCCCTCTGTATCTCCTTCTCCCTATCTTCTCTCTCCCTCTGTATCTCCTTCTCCCTATCTTCTTTTTGTCTTTGTTCCTTTTCCAATTCCCTCTGTATCTCCTTCTCCCTCACTTCCTTAAACTCCTGCCCTTTTTTCTCCAAGAAATCACCCAAGGCATCCCCTTTTAATCCCATGCTCTTGGCAATGTCCACCCATAGCCTCAACGGATCCATGTCCGACATTATCGCTATTTATACTATACTAAAAAGCATATACTATAAAGAAAATCTATGCGTGTGCATATAGCACAAGTATCGTTCTAATACCACTATACACGATATTATAATACAATGCAATATGTGTACCAAAATAAATGTATGCACAACCTCCAAATCAGCACAAATACCGTCCTAATATGTGCAATGTTTTTAATTTAAAATCTTTAAGTTTTGATTAACATAAAGGCGTGTAAACGTTGACCATATAGCACATTACCTCAACCAACACAACAGCATAAATCATATATACTTACGACATAGCAATGTGATGCATATAACATTTATAGTTGCAATTAAAATTACAATTAGAAGTAAATCATAAAGCAAATAAATATATATATATATATACACAGATAGTTTAGCAGAAAGACAGAAGAGTACACACAAGTAAACTATACTTAATGTTTTGACACAAATCGATAAACAAAACAGCCCAAAACAGGATACCAGCACGCTAACAAACTAAACGAATAACATATACTTTAATTCGTTGGAAAGCCCACTCAAACCCACAGTCTAAGTCCGCACAATCCTCTTTTCAAAGGACGAATCTCCCCAATGAAGAAAAATACATATAAGTAACCTAATAGAGTACCATTGTCATGGGGTCACCCAGATATAAACTATGTGGCCTCACGACAATCCCATCCAACCGCCCGCAAAATACAGAATACAAATATACGAATATACATATAGCAATGATAATAAACTATACCCTAGGTATTATCATACAAGTTAAAAAAAATATTTAACTTAGCTTTCAGTAGTGCTGTCTCCAATCCAGGTCCACGCACGTCCCTTGTCCAACGTCCAAATTCCTCGACCTTGATAGCTCTGTCCAACCAAATCAACGTCAAATGTTCCACAGCATCCAACGGATCAACCTTGAGTGTCCTCCCAACCTTCAAGTCTACAACCAGCGTCCGTTGCGTCGACCTTGAAATCACCTATCAAAATTGCAGTTGAACTTGACTAACTTCCACCGACGTATTGTATACAGTCAGCAAACGAGATCAACAGCAAAGTTACACAGCCAGGAGATGATATGCCCTCTGCACAAGGACGCAGACGATGTATACTTTTATCAGCGGTTGCAACGATGCAATGACGCCCGCAATAATATGCCCTCTGCACAAGGACGCAGACGATGTATGCCTTTATCAGCGGTTGCAACGATGCAATGACGCCCGCTTACTATGCCAGAAAGCTTTCGTAAGCAGTTACGGCTGGCAATAGGCAATAGTGTGTAGCCACGGCAAACCGGATAGTACGACGTCGACCTTGACAGACTTCGACACCAGATAGATACCAGCTCGTCAGTACAGCTCACAGACGACAGTACAACTTCAGGACACCCACAAGACAGCTTCGGACTTCGCAGCTCATCAGCTTCAGTACAATTCTGTAACCATTCCACAGGGTTGCTCCACAACTCACAAAAAGCTCCACTGGTCAATAAACATCCCAGTCATATACCATGACCCACAGTGCAACTCCACAAATCAATAAATCCACCAGTCATATACAATGACTCGCAGGGCAATCAAACGTCGATTCCCTCAAGTTACCTCCTCCAAGACAGGCAGGCAGGTCAACTTCCAACAGTTCCAACAACTGTACATAAAGTAGGCTCTGTGATGTGTCTCTCTATGGTCTTGATTTCTACTGCTGCTCCACCATTTTGTAACTGAGAGATCTTCATAACATGTAGTAACACAACTCAATAAACTTGATAAGACTTCACTTGAGGATAATAACTTTAATCAACGTATTGTATATCACCATCACTTCCACACTTCGTTACTACTACCATATCAAGACCAAGAACATCACTCTTCCACGGCCTAACATACACTGACTTTGTTTACCATCTCTCTCTCCCAAGTAAACATTACATGACGTCAAACACACATTTCCTAGTTACTCCTTAATCGCACCTATTGCACAAACTTATTCCTTATAACTTCACACCAAGTCATGCATCACTTACACCTACTAATACTTAAACAAATAAATCTTAGTAAAACAAATGTCGGCCACTGCTAAGGGCAATGGATTCGTTAAAAAAAAATTGAGTACGACCCAATGAAAACGGGGGCGCGAGCCGATTTCATAAAACGCCCAACACTACATTAAGTAAATACATATAATATGTATACGAGTACTATAACAAGATGAAAATCCAGGAGTAATCGATGTGGTCTAAATCTGGATCTTTAATTGAAGGACCGTCAGCATAAATAGTTAAGGGCTTTCTGAAATTTTAAAGTTTAACTGGTTATCAACAGGGCTGTGGATGGCAGGGGGAGGGGGAAGGGGGGCAGCGAAAAATCTTGCTACACCACTGGTTAAATCACTAAACCTAGAAACATTAGAGGAAAGAAGATTAAAGAGCAAAAAAGAATACTTGTTTATCAAGCATTAAATTCTAACTTAGAAATACAGCAGAAAAATATTATAATACGCGTAAAACAAAAGAGTAAAAACCTTTTTCTTTATCTATAAGCAAGAACAAAAACTTATTACAAGTGCTTATTAATGATTTTTCCTACCGATGGGCATCGATGCAAGGAACGGGTTGCCTGAACAAACCAGGAAAACTAAAACCAATAAAATACATCATTTAAAACACTAATTAAAGTGAAAAACTAGACTCAAACCACGGAAACGCGTTAGACGCAGCAATCTTTCGAGGGTGCGGCTAAACTTGTAGCTTTGCACCGAACTTCTGTGTTACACCAAACTAGCTTTATTGCACTTAACTTGTAGCATTGCACCAAACTTCTGTTTTACACCTAACTTGCAGTATTGCACTTAACTTGTAGCATTGCACCAAACTTCTGTGTTACACCAAACTTGTATTGCATGAAATGTGCACTATATTACCAAGCTTGTAGTGTTGCAACAACCTAGCAGTGTTGCACGAACCCTGCTGCATTGCACTAAACTTGTACTCTTGCATCGAATGTGCAGTTTTGCACCAGACGTGCAGCGTTGCAAAAAACGAGCTGTGATCAAATTAGAATTGTGCTACGTAAAATGTTTTTCCATAAGCACACAATTATTTTGCTTAACGGCTAACCAGTTAAAAATATATTAAGCTCTTACTTTAATAAAAGTCTTGCTTGATTAAGGCAGACTATTATTACTCTTTGTTTATTCAATAATGACGTGTTTATACAAACCAATATAAAGTCTAAGCAGTGTAAAAAAGAAATAGTACTCGTGGCCTTTATAAATCTTAAAACCGTTTTAATGCTTTAAATTTTTACAGGTACTGGTAACTCATACACTTTTATATTTAAAAAAAAAGCTTAGTTTGAATATATTATTTTGTTTTATTACAACAAAATTCTAGCCATTTTACATTTTCTGCTCTTTAAATCTAAACTTACACTTATGAAAAATAATAATTTAAAACTTAATCAAGGGAGATAGCTTTCTGGTTCTGTTAGGTCTGTGGTAAACTCACTAGAAGCGCCAGCGCTCAGCCTGGTGCCATGGCACTTATTCCCTATGGCTCCAACCTATAAACTACAATTAATCCTGGCTCATTGCGGTGCTCACCAATGAATGAAGAATGTGTGACTGTATTTGTATCTTGTATCTTTATTTTGTATGTATGAATGTACTTACTCTCTTCCATAACTGTTGTACATGCATCAATACATATATTCCTTATATTATTATTATACAAGCTTAGTTATCCGCCCTTGTATATATTTAACATGTTTACACTCCCCTTGTATGTACAGTCTAAACCCCCACCCTCGCCAAGCCCTCCCTTTGATCCCCCTCCCGGCTACTGACCACTGGTCAAGATAAACAACTTGCGTCTACACGCGAAATCTATTACAGTCGGCCCAGGTGGCCAGGGAAACCCCTCCCCCTAACTCTTTCCCCCGTAAACTGACACATACGCAACAGCCCTCGTCGGTATGTATGGTATCAAAGAGATTTTGTATCCCTCCCCCGACCGCCCTCTTCTCCCCCTCCCCATTGCCCCTACCCCCACAGAGGGCACTTCTTGGTTTAAGATAGAAATAAGAAACGGGTATTGGGGCCTTAGACAAGGAACGAAACAGTCCTGTCTTCGGTCGATCCAAATATATACTGTTTACACTGTAAATTTGTGTTGTGGATTAACTTCTGCTATCTATCGTTTATGCCTAAATAAACAGTATTTGAAACTCATCCCAGCATTGAATCAATCATTGTTCTTGTGTCTGCTCACATATTAGCACTCGTGTCATATAGTAGTAAAAATTACCCTATTCAGTAGGCTTACAGCACCCGCCAGCCAAGCGGGATAACGGACTAAAATATAAATAATTCTAAGGCCCAAACTTCACTGTGACATCCCAATAATCAGCCTCTACACGAGCCAAACAACCACGTAGAGTGCCCGCCACGCTACACCTGAGGACCTCGCCGGGATCAGAAACTCTGCAAACACCCTGCAGGCCTGGGCCTATTGTCATCACATTGAACTTGGCACCCTTAGATGGGGGCTCACTCCGTTTGCTGAAATTCCAACAGGACACCGCTACCACAGTACAGAATTCGACACTCGATATTATCTGCTCTTTCGCCATTACAGCTCTGACACTTGGTCACCTGCTCCTGCGCAACCATAGACCTGACAATCGGTCACCCGCTCCTGCGCCATCACCGCTCTGACGTTCCGTCACCTGCTCCTGCGCTACCACCACTCCGACGTTTCCGTCACCTGCTCCTGGGCCATCACAGCTCCGACACTCGGTGTCGCCTGCT
Source organism: Anisus vortex (assembly GCA_949126835.1). Classification (NCBI taxonomy): domain Eukaryota; kingdom Metazoa; phylum Mollusca; class Gastropoda; family Planorbidae; genus Anisus; species Anisus vortex. Next base: position 23,253,134 of record OX421507.1, read on the forward strand.
CCAGTAGACTATTTTGCTACCTGTTCCAGTGTTCCAGTGCCTGGCTACCGTACATCGCTAGCAAAAGCTAGCGACGGGGCAACGCTCGCCCTTAGCCGCTTCAAGACGCCTTGTTCCAGCGTTCCAGATTACCAGTGTACCAGACACGCCCCTGTGTCGTTAGTGCCTAGCGCAAAAATAAACAATAACATTCATTAGCACTCGAACTTCTATTCACTCGGATTAACCAGTGCGCTATAGGCCGCTCTACCATCAACACCAATCAACGAGACCAGTGTCGTCACCCCAGTCGACAACGCAACGAGGGACAAGAGTGCGAGTGTGTGGAAGACTGAGAAATAAACCTGGTGAGTACCGCTTTTTGTCTGGATTAAGGGACAGTTTAGGTTAGGAGCCATTTAGCGCCACAGCATACCATGGCAGAGCTGGTTAACTTTCGTAAGGCCATTAGGGAAGAAGCGATAGCACTGAATCTCCAAGGGGACGAGGTGTATAAATACGTCCAAGAGCAGTTAGAGAGAAGGGATAGAGAATTAGAGATAGAGGAAAAACGTCGACAGGACGACTTGAAGAAACTAGAATTAGAACTAGAAGATAGAGAGAAAACTAGACAGGCAGAGAAAGAGAGAGAAATTAGACAGGCAGAGCTAGAAATAAAAAAACTAGAGACAGACAAAGAGATTAGACTAGCAGAAATTGCTGGTAGAAACAGGCAATTAGACGACCCACCCCTTTCCCCACCCGGCTCCCTTCATAGCGGTTTTGCTAACGGGCGCCATGTGCCCGTCTGGACTGACACCTTCTTACCAAATCAAGAACAATTCGATACCTACCTCACACGTTTTGAGGAGGCTATGGCGTACCACGACGTGCCTCGCGAGTCCTGGTGCAGGAACCTAGTACACACCCTCAGGGGAGACACCTACGAGGTCTACGCTAAACTAAGCCCCTCCGATCAGGACCCATATATACAACTCAAAAATGCCCTGCTTAACAAATTTGAGTTAAACGCACGGGCGTTTCAGAGTATGTTCAGGTCAGCCAGACTAGAAGAGGGGGAGTCAATCAGAGAGCTGGTAGACAGGCTAAGGAAATACCTTAACAAATGGATTGAATTAGCAAATCAGGATAGGACATATGAAGGCTTAATTGATCTGATTCTTTCAGAGCAGTTACAGTCCCTCATGCCCAGAACCGTTAAAACGTTCTTAGCCGAATGGGGTTTAGAGGGACTAAACGAGGTTATCGTGGCCGCCGATCGATATATGTTGGCCCACAAGGATGAGTTTGCCAACCCCCCCTCTCACCCACATCACCATAGGCAGGAGAAAAACAAAGAGGAGGCGTACAGGCACAAAACTCCAAAAGGCCCCCCCCACTCCCCAGCAGCGCACGTCCAACTTCGGTCAACATCGGCCCCAGAATCCACGTGGAGAACCCCGCCCCATTGGGCCCACAAATCCGTCAGCTCACGAGAAACACAGAGGCGGCCCCACCCCTTTCTTCCCCGCAGGAGCGTTCTGTGCTCTGACACCTACCATGCATTCGGGACAAGACTCTACTAACGGTCTGTCGGAGCAAGAGGCAGAAACGCCCTACCCCCGGTACTTTACACCTGAGTACGCCGAGCACTTAAGGCGCCCCGTTACGTACGAAGACGGGCGCCACCCTACACCCCCTCAAACGGTAAGCCAAGAGCGGCCGCGAAGAGAACCCAACACCCGTCAGCCCGCCCTACTGGGTTTCGCCGCCGCGATTTACCCAGGTGGCGCCCCAGGCTCCGGGCCCTTGAACCGGACCCATAGCAACTCTACGGAGAAACTAAAAATCAATAATAAACTCGCCTCATATTTGTTCGACACAGGCTGTGAGTCAGAAGGCATAGCCAAACGGGCATATATCCGCGACTCCGACTTCACCGGGGACACTGTCCAAATTCAGAGCATATGGGGCCACGTGGAAACGCTCCCCACGGCATTAGTGCACATTGAATCAGCCCAATTTACCGGGTTAGCGACATTAGCAGTGCGAGAAGACCTGCCGTATGATGTCATTCTAGGCAAGAAGTACTTTACCCCATGTCACTATGGATCCCCACCTCCCCACGCGTCGGTGGTCGCCCGGACACACCCCGAACCTAGCGCCACCCAGCCGACCTTAAACCCGTCCCATCAAGAATTCATGAAGGCACAACAGGAGGACCCTACCCTAAAAAGGCTGCTAAACGAAGCAAAGACCTATCATGGGAAACCAATGTCAGCAGGCCACTACTCACTCAAGGGACAGCTGTTATACCGCCAGGTGCCCCTACCAGATGGGACAATAAGAAATCAATTAGTAGTCCCCTCCCCCTACCGTAAGCAAGTGATAGAGGCCGCTTATGACTCCGTCGGGCGGAGTCGTCGGGGCCAGAATGCCACTCTCAGTAAGATAAAACATTATTACTTCTGGCCAGGCATGCATGTGGGAGTAAACCGCCACCTGTGCAAACTCACGTCACGGAACTACTACACCCCACCCGTACCGTTATCACGGCAGGCGGAGGGGGGAACTCCATTTCAAGGGGTCCCCATAGACCTCGGGGGACCCTTCAAAAGGACATGTAACAGAAATAACAGGACTGGTAGCAAATAGACAATAGACATACTTTTCTCTCGTTGGGTTCGCCTAGCTTAGGACTAGTACCGTAAGTTTATAGTAAAACAGACAATTGCACGCCTGACTAATTGTCTCGTAAAAGGGGGGATGGTGTGGTAAACTCACTAGAAGCGCCAGCGCTCAGCCTGGTGCCATGGCACTTATTCACTATGGCTCCAACCTATAAACTACAATTAATCCTGGCTCATTGCGGTGCTCACCAATGAATGAAGAATGTGTGACTGTATTTGTATCTTGTATCTTTATTTTGTATGTATGAATGTACTTACTCTCTTCCATAACTGTTGTACATGCATCAATACATATATTCCTTATATTATTATTATACAAGCTTAGTTATCCGCCCTTGTATATATTTAACATGTTTACACTCCCCTTGTATGTACAGTCTAAACCCCCACCCTCGCCAAGCCCTCCCTTTGATCCCCCTCCCGGCTACTGACCACTGGTCAAGATAAACAACTTGCGTCTACACGCGAAATCTATTACAGTCGGCCCAGGTGGCCAGGGAAACCCCTCCCCCTAACTCTTTCCCCCGTAAACTGACACATACGCAACAGCCCTCGTCGGTATGTATGGTATCAAAGAGATTTTGTATCCCTCCCCCGACCGCCCTCTTCTCCCCCTCCCCATTGCCCCTACCCCCACAGAGGGCACTTCTTGGTTTAAGATAGAAATAAGAAACGGGTATTGGGGCCTTAGACAAGGAACGAAACAGTCCTGTCTTCGGTCGATCCAAATATATACTGTTTACACTGTAAATTTGTGTTGTGGATTAACTTCTGCTATCTATCGTTTATGCCTAAATAAACAGTATTTGAAACTCATCCCAGCATTGAATCAATCATTGTTCTTGTGTCTGCTCACATATTAGCACTCGTGTCATATAGTAGTAAAAATTACCCTATTCAGTAGGCTTACAGCACCCGCCAGCCAAGCGGGATAACGGACTAAAATATAAATAATTCTAAGGCCCAAACTTCACTGTGACATCCCAATAATCAGCCTCTACACGAGCCAAACAACCACGTAGAGTGCCCGCCACGCTACAAGGTCTAATATTTGATGCTATCTTGTACGTCTAATGTTTGATATACTCTGTTTTTTAATTTATAATAAAATTCTACATTAATTAATAAAAAAAAAATTCAAATATAAATATACTTCAAAGACGTGTATATATATATATATATAATAGGTTTTTTTATATGCAAATTATTAAACTTCATTTGAGCTACTAATACTGTTATACATATAATTTTACACATTAATGGATAAGTACATATTTATAATTTTATTGTAAAAAAACTAACATATTAGAATGTATTAATAGGGTCTAATGTGTCAAGTAACATAAACTACTAGACCATCTAATATTTAATTTATTGACATTGGCAATATTACTTTGTCAAATCACATATGACTATGACATAAGTAATGTACCCATCAGACCAAATTGATCATAGAACCAGTGAAGCAGCGTTCACCAGTTTCAGTGGCCACTGTATACCAGGAGATGTGTGGCCAGCAAAATGAACATCCTTCTTTAATTTACCCCAACTAATGTCCGGTACACATCAGAGCTGGGTAGACTCTGAGACACCCTCGAGTCCAAGAAAATAAAAAAATCATAGCTTTCACCAGGATTCGAACCCACTGTGTTCCATATGTCATATGTAACGAATATTTATTCTTTCGCGGCTCACACTGTTGTTATTTGATGCACCACTGGTGCTGTTGGTCAGGTATTCAAACGGTGGTGATGGTATGGTGTTCAACCCATAATGTTTTGGCCTGGGATTCACCCCTTGTGATACTGACATTGGATTCACCCCTTGTGATACTGGCATGGGATTCACCACTTGTGATTCTGGCATGGGATTAACCACTTGTGATACTGACATGGGATTCACCACTTGTGATACTGGCATGGGACTCACCACTTGTGATACTGGCATGGGATTCACCACTTGTGATACTGGCATGGGATTCACCCCTTGTGATTCTGGCATGGGATTCACCACTTGTGATACTGACGTGGGATTCACCACTTGTGATACTGGCATGGGATTCACCACTTGTGATACTGGCATGGGATTCACCACTTGTGATACTGGCATGGGATTCACCACTTGTGATACTGGCATGGGATTCACCACTTGTGATACTGGCATGGGAGTCACCCCTTGTGATACTAGCATGGGATTCACCACTGTTAATTAAGGGCATTGCTCCTTCCTATCTTCAATAGCTCATATCAAGGCATGAGCCATCAAGGAAACTCTTTACCAAATCACTCCTTAAAACTCATAGTTTGGATGGACACAAAAAGAAGTACATGGGAGTGCGCTCATTTGAATCATTTGCGCCTTCTTTATGGAACAGTTTACATCAGACACTGAGAGAATCTGGGTCAAGAGAATCTTTTAAAAATAACTTAAAAACCTTTCTCTTTGTCTAATACAGCTGCCACTGCAATTCACACCAAACACCTTAGCTCTAAAAAAAAGAGCAGGCAGTATATCCTATTATAGTCTTTGGTAAAGGCGAAGGTATTATTTAATACATTAACTACAATCTTTACTCTAAACTTTAATGTTGTTTTTGTATAATACTTAGACTATCGCTAATTTAACAAACATATTTCAATTTCTCGAACATAAATATTATTAAATAAATTTTTCATCGATTTTGGCAACTGAATTTTTTTTTTTATAGTTAACTTTCAAATATTCCGCCGCTGGCAGGAGAAGTTCATTCAAATCATACACATTTCCAAGCTATTTAGCTCATTTCGTACGGACATTTACAACATCATAACCTTTTTGTAGTACATGCCACAAACAGTCCCCCCCCCTCCACCATTTCCCTCAACGGGCCAACTCTTGCAAAAATTGTGTCTTTGTCGACCTTTTAAAAGTATGGGTATGGTTAAATATGGGCTAAAGCAAACTGGAGATCCCAGATGATAAAATGATAAATGATATATAATAATGCATTTAAAGTGCAAACTTTTACGATACAGTGTACATCACGGGTATATACATAGTTTATTATTGACAAAGAACATCCAGCCATATAATCTACAGACTGGGCTTCATACTATAGGATTATTAAATATTTTGTTTCTCGCTGATGGGGAGAATCAGAGTAAAGACTCGTCCATTCTAAAATCGTTTAGTTAAAAAACTAAAAATCCAGTTGTCAAATTGGCGTTAACGTCGAATGAGCTCAACCTGCCTGGATAATGTAGAAACCAAACATCTACAGCAGCATTGGGACTTCTGCGACAGTAAGCCATGGATAGACTGGAATCCTGGATTTAAACAAATTTGTTACGCAAAAAACTCCCCATTTCCGCCTTTTGAGGTTATAAAACGCCCTTAGATAGATTAATACAATGTCCACCCATTCACAATGGTTGGCATCTTGTATGTTACGGACGCTTTTTTCTTATCTTATACATTTCAGACGCTCCTTCTATAAAGAATATTTTGCGTCCTACGCACATCCTTGGTTTGAGTCTAGTCGTGCATTTTTATTAGTGTTTTAAATGATGTAAAGTTACTGGTTTTCCAGGCTTGTTCAGGCAACCCATTTCATGCCTGAATACCACTTGGGAAGAAAGAGTACTTATATGCATTTGTTCTGGCATAATAAGGGATAAGAAACGTGTTTTTGTCCGTATGTTTATCTGAGCATTGTAACATATTGTTATTGTGTTGTATTTCTAATTTAATGCCTTATGTATTATTACTACTTCACTCTTTGCCCTTCTGTCCTCTAATGTTTCTAGGTTTAGTGATTTATTTATTGGTGTTAGTCTTGATAAACAGAAAATGTTATATGAATCCATGCTTTGAGTTTAGTTTTGTACCCTACCACCACATTGGAACATACTTCGAATGTCTATGCTGAAAAATACTTTAATCAACATAAAGGCATTATCTCATTAAATTTTTTAAAATTATATGGCACTTTACTGCCCAGACTTTTGTGACAAAAGTATGATAGTTATCTATTGAACGTACTGTACTCACTTAACTAGAAGTTAATGTTAAAATCATCCCAAACGATGATGGATGATAATACAATCTGCTATCTCCGTCCGCTCATTTATACTTTACGACATCACGTGCCTCCGAAGAAACGGGAAGTCAGAACCGTTGACACGTGCTGTAGTAGAAAAGTTGCCGACTCTTCCCAAAAATAGAAAATGAACCACAAATAAAATTTAAAAAAAGGAAAAAAACACAACAAATAAAGGGCTGTTTTAGATGCATTTCTAAAAATATGTTTTTTCCCCGAATGCTAGATTTTTCTAAGAATAAATATTTTAATCTATTGCCAGACAAATATAAACTATATATTTATATAATTTCGCCAGAGCCCCAGATTCGACACCATCAGGAGCCGGCTGAAGAATCACGTATTCCAGTAGCAGTATTCACCTGTATATATGTACATTTTCGTCTGTTCTTCGTTGTCTGTACTCTGTCTGTAACTGTCGACAGCGCATTGAACTGTCCTCAAAGGAGTATGCGCTATATAAGAATTTTTATTATTATTATATTTGTACCACGAGAGTAGTTTTTTTTCCCCATGTAGTAGCGTATTAGGATTTTGTTAAGTTTGGAAAAACTTGTAAAGACATAGACGTCTAAGCTTACATTTTAGACTATAAATTTAAAAAAATTGCATTAACAAGTCTAACTAAACTATTAGGAAAAATAACAAGAGAGGGAGAGTGAGAGAGAGAGTAAAAAAGCGAGTGATTGTTGTTTATGTGTCTATAAAGAGCTATTATCATTTGCACATAATCTTTTTTTAAGAGTCTTAAACCCGTCAAAATTAAAGAGAAAGGTTTGGGAATGAGAGTAAGAGGAAACAGATTTTAATTTATTTGTTAATGTAATAGTTATCTTATTACAGTGGCAACCTTTTAACGTAAAGACTTTTTTTTAATATTTATCTCAAGTTAAATTTATTTAACTAAGAGTTCTTGATCTATTTATGTCTTGTAAGTTCCAGATAGAACAGGTTCCTAATCTTGAGGAAATTGTTATCGTGATGGCGTCAAAACTAAAAATCCCCCAAAATAAGTTGGCAACAGTAAGCCTGACAACTTGATAACATTTCTTGTCTTAGAAAAGCTTGCGCAGACATATTTATCGTAAGAAATATAGATCATATGAGTTATGTTTCATAGCAAATACAAAGTATATACCAAACTAAAAAAATAGGTCATACTGAAAAACAATGATTTCAAAGAATATTGATCATAATAAGAGATATTATGATATATAGAACACTCAATTATACGCCATGCATAGTATTGATTATCTTTACAATAATAAATATAGAGATTATGCTGTTTATTGTTCACACGTAAAAAAGATCATTTATAATATGTTACACGCATAATATAGATTTACAACATATAGATATCACATAATATAAATACTACAGAATATAGATACTAAAGAATATAGATCCTACCGAATTAAGATCATACATAAACAAAAGGGTCATACTTTTTAAAAATGACAGTTAAGTTTAAGCATCGATCTGACATACATATTTATTTTTTATTAAAAAGGCTAAAATGGTTTAATGCTAAGGTGGATTGCCTTCTCCCTAAAGAGCAAATATTTTGTGATTCCTTTGTTGTCCTATGCCAGCACAATGTCTAATCGACTCACTGGTACCCACAAGAGCTAGACAGACTCAGGGACACTCTCCTGACCCGGGAACAAATTCTAGCCTGCATCACGGTTTGAACTCAGGACCTTTGGTACGCTTGTACATCGTGGCCCAATAATCCTTTTAAACAACAATCTATGAGCTTATGAGTTAAATGAGCTAAACAACAACAACAATCTATGAGCTTATGAGTTAAATGAGCTAAACAACAACAACAATCTATGAGCTTATGAGTTAAATGAGCTAAACAACAACAACAATCTATGAGCTTATGAGTTAAATGAGCTAAATAACAACAACAATCTATGAGCTTATGAGTTAAATGAGCTAAACAACAACCACAATCTATGAGCTTTTGAGTTAAATGAGCTAAACAACAACAACAATCTATGAGCTTATGAGTTAAATGAGCTAAACAACATCAACAATCTATGAGCTTATGAGTTAAATTAGCTAAACAACAACAACAATCTATGAGCTTATGAGTTAAATGAGCTAAACAACATCAACAATCTATGAGCTTATGAGTTAAATGAGCTAAACAACAACAACAGTCTATGAGCTTATGTGTTAAATGAGCTAAACAACAACAACAATCTATGAGCTTATGAGTTAAATGAGCTAAACAACATCAACAATCTATGAGCTTATGAGTTAAATGAGCTAAACAACAACAACAATCTATGAGCTTATGAGATAAATGAGCTAAACAACAACAACAATCTATGAGATTATGAGTTAAATGAGCTAAACAACAACAACAATCTATGAGCTTATGAGTTAAATGAGCTAAACATTATCAACAATCTATGAGCTTATGAGTTAAATGAGCTAAACACAACAACAATCTATGAGTTTATGAGTTAATTGAGCTAAACAACAACAACAATCTATGAGCTTATGAGTTAAATGAGCTAAACAACAACAACAATCTATGAGCTTATGAGTTAAATGAGCTAAACAACAACAACAATCTATGAGCTTATGAGTTAAATGAGCTAAACAACAACAACAATCTATGAGTTTATGAGTTAAATGAGCTAAACAACAACAACAATCTATGAGTTTATGAGTTAAATGAGCTAAACAACAACAACAATCTATGAGCTTATGAGTTAAATGAGCTAAACAACAACAACAATCTATGAGCTTATGAGTTAAATGAGCTAAACAACAACAACAATCTATGAGCTTATGAGTTAAATGAGCTTAACAACAACAACAATCTATGAGTTTATGAGTTAAATGAGCTATAAGAACTGGGATAGGAAGTAAAGTACCCGTCACACTAAACTGATCATAGGGCCGGTGAAGCAGTGTTCATCAGTTTCTGTGGCTACTGCATACTAGGGGATATGTGGCCAGCACAGTGCCCAGCCGCTTTTACTTTAACCCAAATTAATGTCAGATACCCATCAGAGCTGGGTAGACTCAGGTCAACCCTTGATTCCACGGAGAAAATCATTCTAGGCTGCACCAGGATTAGAACCCAGAACCTTCTGTACGCCAGCCGAACGCGCTGCCGCTCAGCTACTGGAACTGGAATAAGTGACCACATAAAGCCATGGATGTCGGTTTATCTCTCAATGGTCGAGCTAAATGAGACTAAATCCTCAGTGAGATCTACTGAATGTGGGTTCCACGACATGTCCTGTTATACGCCAGGCAGTTCGGGTTCAAACCTAAAATAAAAGAACAAATATGCTCAATGTGACACACACACACACACACACACACCCACACACACAAACAAACACACACACACACACACACATAGAGGCGGCATCTCAAATAAAAGTTATTTTCTAACAAAACCCGTCTATTAAAGGTATCTCAAGAATGAACAATGGGTCTTGATATGTAAAACTGAGAACTTGTACATAACAGCTCAAGCACCAAAATTATAAGTCACTCAAAATTCATTTCATACATTTGGGATAGAGATTTACATAAGACTTGATAGTGAAAACATTATTTAGTTTGCACAGATACATGAACGTCCAATAAACAGTGGGAAAAAAATTTATTTAATTAACAAAGCTCTAATATATCGGTTCAATGATGGATTACCACAATAGCTAATGTATTTTAAAACAAGGGACTAAACGCTTGAAAAAAGACATGCTAAGATGATGTATAAAAACTTAATTACTTCCCTTTATCACAACAAATATTCTGAGCATATTTCTAGGGGAAAAAAATATTAAAACTAAGTTAAGCTGTCCATGTTAATTATGGTTGAGTGGCGTACAAATAAACAAGCAAAGACAACCAACATATTTAATGTTTAAAAACATATCAAAGAAGGCAACGTTAGCAAAACTATTTTTACATCAGTCCTAGTGTGCCGATTCAAGAGACCACCAATGCGTGCCAACTACGTCTCCTCACTATTATTTTCTGTACACAAGAAACAATCTTCTTAATTGTCTATGTAATGACTTTCCTTTAACCCTTCCCGTACCGACCTACTTCTATCTATGCTGCCTTCAGTTCCGCTATATATGCGCCCGGGACTGTAAGGGTTAATAGCGGCTTTTAAAATTGCTCTTTTTAACACAATGACCTACATGTAGAGTCGCATCTTAGATAAATAAGTAGCCTTTACATTACAAGTAGCTAACAAATTTCTTTTCTGACACATCCACTATTTCGGTTTCCGCCTCCTCCGCTTTTTTTTTCAAGAAATGTCTAGACGGTATGAAACCGGAGGAACTCAACTTACACAGGTTTGTATGGATTGACATGCCAATCTGTTCAATTAAAAGTAAATCAAACGTAAGGTTGAATAAATTTTCTAATACATTGCGGAGTGCGATTGTCTAGCTAGCGACTCTAGCGGGAGGTTTAGATTGGCGATCTAGTGTTTTTAAGGCAATCCCTTTATATGTTCTGGGCCTAGGACGTTAAGAACTCTACTTGAACAGCTATATTTTATTTTATCTCTAAGTAGTTTGATGGAGACACTTTACGTAAGAAATTATGTTTAGAATGTGACTAAAAATAAGAACGCATGAAAAAGAATGTATCTATTGGCAACGCACTTGTAACATAATTTTACTTCTGTTGGCACTTTATTCGAACATTTTGTCATATGGCTTTCTAACCTTTTTTTAAATGTTTAAATAACTTTATAGTATGACGCATGACGGATATGTTTGCTAAGCTTTTTACGTGATATTGTTATCACGTGATATTGAGAAGGAGATTGAAGGATTGTCACCGCCAGGTTGTTATCATGTTAATACTACCCTAGACAAATACTTCAGCGTAATATACAAACAAGAACAATAAATCAATTAAATGATTAGATTTGATTCGAGGAAATTTACATTTTCAAAACAAAAAAAAAGTTCAAGTTGACAACTTCCTTGTTTTAAGATAAGATTGAATATTGAATATAAATGACTTATTCGAATGTTATCATATAAGACATACAATATCTCAATAACAGTTTAAAAACCTTTGTAAATGTTGTTTTTTTATTAATGGTATCGGTGGTTATGTAAGCATGCTAATAGATAGGGATATCAGATTTATTTATAAACATCAATTCTCTTTTCTTTATATAAACCTTATTCTCGTTATCTGTGTAGGAACAAGCTCTATTGTTACCTTCAAAAATAACTTAATTAAAAACTCATTTTTTCGATATTTACCTTAGATAACATTTAACATTTTTTAGACCCTACTGTCTTACTTATATGTTGGGTCAGTTAATGTTACATTTATTTGATTTTTCTTTTTTAAATCGTCAGTTAGCTTTGTCTCCTAGCCTAGAGTAATATCCGTGTTCTTAGTTGTATGTTAAATGCGCTCTGATCTTACATTATGTTTGTTGACAGCGCTATACAAATATTATTATTATTATAATTATCTAAAGCGATTTTACTACACGCCCCCTTAAAAACAACAAAAGATACATACATATACAGTATAGGTTCTCAACGGGGGCGATATCGCCCCCCGGGGGGGGGGGGGCGGTGAAAAGCTTTAGGGGTGCGCTGACATTCCCGGGGGCGATTGGGGGGCGGTGAAGGGCAAGTGGGCGGTACAAACGTACCTGATATATTTTAACACCTCAGCTATTTGAATCGATTCGTTTTTGGAGGATGAAATGTTATGTAAACGCAAATGCTGCTAAATATCTGATATCCCCCAACAGTATGCCTACATATTATTATATATTAAAAAGAAATAGGCATCGCAGTGACTTTTCGATGCAGTAGGGGTCAGTATTTGGCGAATATAGTGTGCGACCGGCTGGTTCTGTGGTGGGTTCACTGGACTGTCAGCCCTGCTGACCGATCACGGTCGCCTAACATCTGCTTATACTAATGATATTTTGATCTCAGTGATGTCCTTAATGTATTTTAACTTATATAACATACTATGGTAATAAAGTCAAGCCGTATAGATACGTAGTAATCATACATACTGGGTAGTTATTGTAATGTTTGAAAAGATACATATAAATTCTTTAGTCATATAATATTTATATAATTTTCAAATATTTGTTACAGTTCGATCATTTCAAAGTTATAAGCTATTATTTTTTTATAAAAGAAAAAAAAAACAGAAAAAGACATCTATTAGCTCAAATAAAACGGGCTAATTATCTCCCTTTAACTAAAAAATGTTTCCACATTTGATTCAATAGTTATGCCGATCAAGTTGTGTTTAGTAATATAACAAATAGTACTGATTATTAGACCTAAGGCTTTTGCAACCAAAAATGAAACGAAAATAGTCAAATTGCTAGCAACACACCAGGCAAACTATTCGCATTGTTATTGATTTATTTAAAGCTTTTGTTAAGGCAATTTTTTGATCTATTAATTCTTACAATATGTTTCCTTTTCAGTTTTTTAAAGATAATTAATCACTCAAAAAGTCTAGTCGGCTAAAAAAATTGCGGAAACTATAGTTCAGATGGGCGGAAAGGGGGGGGGGGGGGCTAAAAGAAAGTTGAAGGGGGGGCGGTGAGCGGAAATTTTTTTAAAAGGGGGCAATGAGCCGAAAAAGGTTGAGAACCTATGATATACAGAAAGACAATTTTATGGCATTTTTGCTGGATGGTCTTAGAGACATACTGATTAATGGATAGACAGCTTGGTTGACTGATATTCTCTTAGATCGACATAATTACATGCATAAGTTTATGAAAACACATAGAAACCACTAGCTAAATTACCCGGCATTTCCAGGATTAACAATTACTTTAAAGAGATGAATTGAAAATACTTTCGTTTTTATATGTAGAGATATACTCTCTCTATATATATATAGAGATAAAATTTAAACATTTCCTTCATCAATTTGAAATGAAAAAAAGTGTTTACTACGAACTAAATATGAGTCGAAATGGTATTATTAATGAGTTCATGCTATATTATGTCGAACCTTCAAAATTATAATTATTATACTAAGTGTCTATTATATTCAGAAAAGAGCTGCAAGGTTCATTACTAGCAAATATTCACAACAACTGACAACAACTCCAGAGTAACAATAATAACTTAATCACTAAACCTAGAAACACCAGAGGAAAGAGGGGCAAATACTAAAGTTAAAATAATACATAAAGCATTAAACTCTAATAATTTAGAAATGCAACCCAACAATAACCTGTTGCAATGCTCAGATAAACATACAGACAAAAACACTTTTCTTATCATCTATGCGAGAACAAATGCATATAAATACTCTTTCTTCCTGAGTGACATTATGGCATCGGATGGGTTGCCTGAACCAGAAAAGCCAGTAACTTAACATCATTTTAAGCATAATAAAAATGCAAGACTAGACTCGGACCACGGATGAACGTACGACGCAATAATCTTTTTTAAAGAAGGACCGTCTGTAATATATATAATATAAGATAAGATAGTCAAGCCTGACGCAATATAGAAGTAATAATGAAATTTAAAATATTTTGCTGTGTGTTTAACTTAATTGAAATCAATATTAGGAAAACTAAAAATCCTAAAAATTTTCACAATCTAAATAAACTGTAATTTAGGGGAAAAAGGTATTTTGAATTAAAGATTCATGTAAAAAAAGGATGACAATGGAATTAGAGCCCATGTAATCCATGTAGGCATGTCTTTTTATTTACCAAAAAGTTAGGACCAGGCGGCTATCACTATCTGGCTGATTATCAAACATGTCTAAAAAATAATTGATAGATCTTATTTACTGAAAACATTCTAGGAAAGCTTTAGGTCATGAAATTGTTTACACTCTTAATTTTTTTTTTCTAAAAGTAGCCTGCCTATTGCTCCTACAGAATAACAAAAGTTAATTAAACAAATTAAACCAGGTCTCCCGTGTGACATTCAGATGTGCTAACCTCTCAGCTAGGGAGGACACATAAAAGCAAGATCTCAAAAGTAAAATAGGAGACAATAAGGTCACGTGTGTTTAAATTAACCAATGGAAGTCGGCTCTTTTGTCCAGGGCGGAATGTTAACCCTTACAGTCCCGGGCGCGTATATAGTACGGGAGGGGTTAATAGATACATAAGGGATGAGGCACACCGAGATCCTGTCCTAGACTTACAGCCCCGCCATAGAGCGTGCGTGCCGCGTAACAAATGCTATGGCCTTCGCAGTACACGCACTACACATCTTCTGCCCACCTGCGGAGTTCCCCTCGTATCATAAACGTGGTGGGTCGCGCGTATACTTGCACTATCGCCCGGTATCACAAATTCCAGACTATAGGTATGTATATCCTAGGCACCAGGGCGGGGTTTAGACGGGTTGCTGCGCTCATTGCTTCCTTACTACCGAATCTCGGAGCCTCTCAGCAGTGAAATTATCCTCTGTTGCGAAACAAAGTATCTCCCCCCCCCCCCCCCCCCCGTTTTATGTGTTAGCCAACCGGTGTGCTCTTAATGTAAGCGTATCGGTGGCTTCCACACTTCACCAGCGGTGAGGCTCGTGGGTACAGAAGTGCATTTAGATAGATAGATTGAGTAATCGAAAGATGGACAGAACCTTAGAAATACATATTTAAAGGTATTTTTGCTTGGTTGATTGATAGATGGATGGATAGACAGACAGGTGTTGTGGAAGTTGTGGTTGTAGTGAAACTGATTCAATTCTAGAAGAACATAATTGATTATTTTGTAAATTATATTAAAAATATAATTATTTATTAGAGCACGTTTGACAAATATTTGCGATTACATCAAAAGTCAATTATCTTAAAGCTAAGTCGAAAATAGACTACTTCATCTGTACTCGAAGATCTACCTCTGGCGGATAGCTTAGCTGACTGTCAATTTTGGGAACCCTTGGACAGAAAATCGTCCTTCGCCATAGGTAATAAACTATTTGGAAAGTGAATTTGCGTTCATTGTAATTTGACTGTTGTTTTTTTTTCCTTAGCAACACATTAATATTTTACTGTTTATAAAAAAAAAGGTATACCTTTAGCTAACAAATAAAAAAAAAATTACATAATGCGGGCTATGTGTACCTTCTCAATGACATCATAGAATCATCTAAAAATAATTGGTAAAGTAATTGCTAATTATAGCTTTCCAAGACACTTTACCGGATTCAGGGTATGGATATGTTTTTTTTTTAAAGGGCCAATGATTAAAAAGCCCGCTACTGCCTGCTTATCAAAACGACCCACAACTTGTGCCGCTGCAGGTCTACTTCTACTATTAGTTTGGATACCTCTCATATCAGGTAAGGTAATTTGAATATCTAAAAAATTTTATGACTATACAAATTTTATTAGAATATTAAACATATTTCTATTATATGCGACGTGGCACACACAAAGATTATAACCTGTTATGGGAATGTCTTTTAGCGATTGTTTGTCTTAGTATATATTTATATATATGTATATAATATAAAAAAATTGGCTGATGCAGTGCGAACGGTTATGCAACAAGTATACAAATATTACAAAGTCACTTTAATCATTTTGACAAACTAAAAATAAAAAGCTATAGGCCTACTTTGTTATGCATGCTTAATTCATGATTAGCAGCTTATTAAGTCAATGATACATAAATTATGCAATTTAAAAGTACAACATAAACCAATCCATGTTTATTTTACTCTTAGTTATTTAAATAAAGACCTTTCTCTTTAGTAAATTAATTCAACGAATAAATAACTTGTTAAAATAATGTACAGACTAGTGGTAATAATGTTGTTGTTTTTTATTAGAAACCCTTTATTACACCATACCAGAGCCTTCTAATTTATGGACCCTGCCTTTATGCGACATTGAGCAGATGGGGGAGAGGCGTGTATAAATAAATACAGGTCGCCATTAATTAAGAATATCAACTAATTAACATTTAGTTTACACTTATTCTAAACAGAAGGTTATATCGACCTGCCTCTACCTGTACTTTAAATTTAATCTTATGTTTTAATAATAGTTCAATATAATGATGTTAAATTGCTGACTTTACGAACTCTTTCAGACATTTTATGACAAATGTCATTCGGTAAGATAAAAAAAAAATAGCGTGAATTTTTCCTTGCATATTTTATACGAAATGTATTGTGCCCTGTTTATTATGTTTATTTTCTTTATAGATTATCCTGTTTTAAGACTGTTTCAAAATTTAGATCAACAGCTAGATCTGCACTGAATTTGTGGCCTAATATCTGTCAAAGAGCCACACAGCGATTAGACAAAACTGTAGAAAAAATGTCAGTCATATCCTTCATCATCATCTCTCTATTCGTTTCCGGTGGAATTTGCTTAGAGGGTCAGTACCATTTTTACTGAGATATACAAAGTATTACAATATTTTGGCATATAGACGGCAGATGATCGAATGAAGGCGTTAATTTGGGGGATGAAATTAATTTTAAGAACATTGGATCCAGCGTTTTCAGCATTCTGGTAGTGTTTTTCTTTTACTGTTGGTATTTAAACCTCCTCACGATGGTATCCATGTTAAACTTACTAAAACCATGAAGGCTCACGATAATAAAGGTAGTGTAACTAAATTAATTTATAAATTATAATATTACTATTCACAACAGGGCTAGATATATTTATATGAATAAAATGAAATATTTAAATAGTTTGTAATAAGAAACAAAGCAAATAAAATTACGGTGTAATTTGATGTCTTTGATTCATCAACACAACCGTTCGAGTTGTAACAGTAAGTATTACCTGCCTTATAACACATATTGTACCAAGTACTTATGTACTAGGATTACCCATTCCTTGATATTTACTTTAATGCGGCGCGAAGTTTAATGGAAACTGGGTACCACGACTCACGACTACACAGTTCCATAGAACATTGCTCATTGGTGCCATCATTTAAAATGTTTCGATCGATACTAGAAAATATATAATAAATATATAATAAATATTAGATAGCGTTAAACCTGTCGTCCGTGCCACTGCTTTGAAAGGGATTGTGTATGTGAGGCACACAGGAGCTGAGTTGAAACAAGTAAACGCGAAGAAAACCTCAAGCATTTAACATTATTCGAATCCATGACCATCGGTACGCTAGCCTAGCGCTCTGTCGCTAGACACCGTGCTCCCTTATTAATATAAGAGGTATGTACATTATAATTACCACACAATCTCCTTATATTCTGTAGAGAATAATTATGAATATATAACCGCTAACGGAAAAAATATACTTGTCAATACAACTACGACTTAATTTGTAACTATCTGTAGGCCAACCTATTAGGCTACTATGTTAACTCTCTCTCTCTCTCTCTCTCTCTCTCTCCATATATATATATATATATAAACTCAATATTTAATATATGAAAATTAATAATTAATTTTCCCAAACCTTCTTTCTAGTAATGTTTGATTATAACGCCAGCGATTCCCCTGCCGGTCAGATGCCCGATGAGGTCAACGTGACATTTATTACGGAGACACAATTCCTCACCAAACTCCACCTGAAACGAGCACACCATTTAACGCTGGACATCCCTTTGTACACCCTCAGTCTGGACGCCGATGCCCACATCGTCCGATCGAAAGTGAAAACAGATACCAAAAAGGTTCGATCATAGCTTTGTTTACAAATAATGATTGATCTATTCAAAGTTTCCACTGTTAAATTTATATTATTCAAACACAAGCAAAATTTAAATTATTGGTTATGTAGGCCGTATATGTTTTATTTTATCTTATCTGATATATTACAGACGTTCATTCTATAAGAAGATTATTGCGTCCTACGCTCATCCGTGGTCCGAGTCTAAACTTGCATCTTTATTAATGTTTTAAATGATGTTAAGTTACTGGCTTTCCCGGTTTGTTCATGAAACCCATTCCATGCCAAAATGCTACTCGGAAAGAAAGAGTACTTATATGCATTTGTTCTAGTATATGGGATAAGGAAAGTGTTTTCGTCTTAATGTTTATCTAAGCATTGCAACAGGCTGTTATTGGGTTGCATTTGTAAATAAGCTTTTTATGCTTTATGTATTTTTACTATTCTACTCTTTGCCCTTGTGTCCTCTAGTGTTTCTAGGTTTAGTGATTCAACTATTGGTGTTACTCTTGTCAGTTGTGAATATTCGCTAATTATGAACCTTGCAGCTATTTTCTGAATTTTGTAAATTTTTTAAATGCTTTCATTAGTTATTCCTATTAATTTTATTCCATCGACTTTTCCTATAATCTGTCTGTTATCCTAAAAAGAAAACCAAAAACATTAGATATGCAGGAAAGCACTTAACAATATTCAGATTTATAAGCATGCGCTAATGTATGGGTAAACAAAACCAGACCACAGGTGCACTGTAGAATATTATTTTCAATTTAGGAAAATATAATCCTTTGCTGAAGATCTTGCTTGCTATTTTCCGCTTTATGCGAACCCCTATACTCTTTATGCAAACCCGTACATCCTAATTGGACAAGTTTTTTTACTATAACAATTATATTTCCTCGCCTTTAATACGACTGTTTTTAGGATTTCGTTGTATAGTCAAATCATTCTTGCTATTTTCTGAAGCTTAGGCATCTTGTTAACTTAATGTGAATGTTACGTTGCTTACTTCCGCATTGGCAACGGTTGTATCCTAGATTGTCGCATACTTTTTTGGGTGATATTGCTAGAAGCACTGTTGGAAAGATTTCTTCTTAAAATTAATTCACAATCTATACATATAAAGCATTAAATAACCCATAAAAACAAAGGTTTTCGGATAAATTATTTATATGTATTTTAATTAAGTATTAGTTTTACAAAAATTTTGCTCATAGCAACTAAAATATTTTTTTTTAAACTTAACAAAATAAAAGCGAATGTAGAAATTAACAAAAACCAAGTTAATAGATTTATATACAAGACCTAGATTTTTAATGATTTACACAATTTACAAATATTGGGAATGTGTGTTCAAGTGAGTTCAATAGGGATTAACCAGTGGTTACCAAACGTATACAGAAAAAATACAAGACTATTGAAACTTATTTTTGTTTATTATGGTGTGGAAATGTTTCTCAAAACTTAATATCGCCCATGGCTAAACATCTATGTGCAAAGTTTCAGATCAATATGATACCACAATTAGATCAATTAGCATTCCAAATGTTTTATCGGCCGTTAGCCAGACATGCAGAACATTTTGAGAAGCTAATAATATAAAGGGTTTCAAATCAATTTATACATTTTTATGACTTTTCCATAGCTTACACATATTTTAGAAAGTGACACACTTGGCGTACAACTTAGTAGCGGATTATGTGTTATCGCGGTATGGAAAGTAGTCTAATGTTTCTAAAAATAGCGACTAACACGATTTAAGAAAAAGAAATAGCTGAATCGAAACTATTGATAAGCTCACTTCTTATAAGTTACGGTATAAGTGTAACCCTTGGTAAGAGTTCACTTAAACCTAGGCTTTTAGAAACTTTACTTGAATATTATATCTTGCTTTCTTGTGCAAATGTAGGATAAGAGATAAAAATGTTTTACTATTCAGGGCAGGAATACAACGTGAGGCCTTGACACATCCATAACTTAAAAGTATGTTAAATAGGAAACAAACTCACTTTATCTTATTCTAGTAAAGTACCAATCGGACCAAATTGAATCATAGGGCCGGTGAAGCAGCGTTCAATAGTTTCTGTATGCCATGGCATACGAGTGGTTGTGTGGTCAGCACAATTCCCAGCCGCCTTTTCGTTTTCTACCATATTGACTATTTGTTCTAGGAGGTGAATAGCTCCTATGTCTTCAATTTTGCATGGTATTTACTGTTTGAGTCTGTTTAGTAAGTTCTACATTGGGATTACTATCTTTAAAATTGGAGATAGCATCTATTAAATTTTCAATATTTCTTACTTTCCTCTCCATAATATGTGTAAACAAAGGATTGGAAGCCATTTGTAACACTTTATCTACTACTACCATCTCAATAATTTCATTGGGATTTTTTGTGTCTATTTTGATTAGTTCTAACCAAGTTAATAAGAATGATTTCACTTCAGAGACAAAAGCTCTTGGTTCTATTTTATCAGTTAATAAAAAAGAATGAAATTTTTGTCTATAATAGTCCTCTGAATGGATAAAAAATTTTATCAACTGTTCTCTAATTATTGTGTAATCAGTAATCTCTTTATCAATATGAGCTAATGCTTCCCTTCCTTTGTCTTTCAATTGAGGAATTAAATGAATATACCATTCCGATTGCGGAATGTTATACCCTTTACATGTTGTTTCAAAGAGAGTTAAAAAATCTAAAATTTTTTCTTTTCCATCAAATGGTGGCATTTTAAATCTAACGCCATGTTTATTAGATGAATTAGTTGAATGCTCAACCTTATTTTGTTGCAATTTAGCTAGTTCTAATTCATGGTCTAGTTTTAATTGTATTTCTTTTTGTTTAAGTTCTAATTCTAATTGTTTAAGTTCATGTGACCTATTTTCTGCACGCTCATCTCTTTCTTTATCAGATAATTCCTTTTTTAACTCTTTTACTTTCTTTTCTATAAATTCTTGCAATTCTTTTTTTTCTGTTATTTCAAATTCTTTAGCTAAAGCTTTAGCTTCTTCATACATTAATTTAACTTTTACATCCATATTTAATTCTTGATCATTAACAATAAAATATTATTATGTACAGGACAATGCTATTATTTATTATTATTTATAGAGTGTACATTCACAATGTAATTCTTATAATTATTATGTAGACCATGTATTATTAAGTTGAGGCTAAATACTTGTAATACTATTATTTCTATTCACTATGCTATTATAATTGAAAGCATTTTGGAATTGGAACAATGCAAAGCATAATATTTTGATTGATAAATTATTTTCTCTTCTTATTTTTCAATTTACTTTACTTGTATGTAAATGTTGACTATTGTCAATTATTATATTTGTAAAAATGCCTTATTTACTATTTTCTATAGTGTGTACATAAATATTGACCGTTGCATAAATTATATTTATAAACAATTGATAGTTATTGTTACTATCAAGCATCTATCAGAAATAATAGTGGTTATCTTGAACCAATAATATTAATTATATTTAAAAAACAAAACAAAACAACAATTATGTATAACTAAAATAAATGAAACACAACACAACAATTATGTATAACTAAAATAAATGAAACACAACACAATCTTAATTAAGGACACAAATGCTGCATGGACAACAGTAATAGAGGAAATGTTCACACTAGAATCACAATATTTATCAACATTGACAAAGACAATAATTTTACTTCAATATTTGAACAAAAACAAACAAGTCAATACAGCTAACAGAAATTACCCTATCAAAGAATCATTTAACATGTATAATATTAAAATAAATGTTAATTATATCAAACTTAAATAGTATTTAAGTAACACAATGAATCTTCTTGACGATGAAGTTAATCCATTTGATCCAAGTGAATGGTCTAATAGTAGCTTAAATTTTAACTAACACATACTTCATGACGTTAATCCAGGTACGAATGATTTAAATTAATTAACACAATCTCCATCACATTAATTCAAATTAACTTTACTGTATAACGAGATAGCTATAATTCGCATAATGTAAACGAATCTCTTGAATTGATGTACGTTAGAGTACAATCTGTCTTCAATAAGGTCTTGGTATTCCACAAAGTATGACTAAGTGAATACTATGCGTTGATGATTGCCTTGTTGCCTTCGGATCTCACACACACACGTGTTGACCTCTAGTTGAACTAGTGTCCGCCATCTTGTTTATCTAGTGTCCGCCATCTTGTATGACGTCATTGCTTCACTTCATAGCGTATTGTAAAATATTACAGAGTCTAGATTCAGAAGCTGTTTTGTTTAAAAATGTTTCATGCGTGATAATTCAATTTTTCATGATCAACGATTGATCACAAAGAAATTCATACGACAGCTCTCGACGTTCCACGTAATCCAAATATAATCTTGAAAAAAAATTATTAATTCCAGCGTCGGCACCTTTGAAAAATGTAATGTGGGTTGAGATGTAGAGCGCCACGTGCACCCACCTTTTTGTTGACTGTTGTGCCGCCTATGTATCTACTGACTTTTACAAGTCTTGCTGCAGTGTCTCTGTTTCCTGTTACCCTGAATATGGCTTTATACAGTGTTGATTACATCTTGATTAATATCTTTAGAAATCGTCCATTAAATTCTGCCATCCACCAGCAAATCATATATTTTCTGAGAGATGTTTTAGCGTTCTCTCTAACGATTTTATGACCAGGTTGACTGGTTGAATAGTTTGCTGAATAGTTTGCATGAGAGAGTTGACAATTTGAAAATCAGACTTTACCTTCTAAGATTTGGTTTTGTGGAAGCATTTCATTATGTTGTAGTTTAGTAGTTGCCGTACACCGCTGCCGTTCACCGCTGACGTTTACCGTTGCCGTTTATCGCTGCCACCACTGTTATTGCTTCTATTTTAATTATTATTGTTCTTCGTAGGCTAATAGAATCATGAGTTGATTGAGTTGATTGAGTTGAGTTAAATGTTTCTTTAATATTATTTTCACAGTACGTTTAACACACTTGATAATTCAAATCTTCGCAGCAATATATATCTATTTATTATTACTCACAATACATTATTCACAGTACATCCAACAATCATATAATATAATATAAGTCCAAGAAATGAAATAGTATTCTGATAAAATGTGGTATAATTCCGAGTCTAGCGTATACGTCTATACGCTGCTGGATATTCAAGTCAACTCTATTCTCCGGTCCTTTACCCCCCGTGATCAGACTGAGACATGTAAAACCCCGTGATCAGACTGAGACATGTAAAACGTGCAAAGAAAGCTACGACGCAGTAGAACCAACTAGATTGTGATATTCACACAATCTTCCCAGTCCCCATAACTCTTGTACTATACTCTTGACTTTCCTGAGTCATTTCCCTTTGACCATGTTAGTGCATACTAGCACCAACTATTGTCGGTTCCTAGCCTGCACCAGGATTCGAACCCAGAACCTTTGGATCACCAGTTGAACGCGCTGCTGCTCGACCACCGTGTCCCATATCTTCTTCTTCAGTGTTCTGAACTTTCCTTTTTGCTTTGATTGCCAATCGAATCTCTAGGATAGAGTAGACAAGGGGTCAACAACCTATGGCACGCGTCCCAAACATGGCACGCAGGGCGGTTTTCGGTGGCACGCGAGATAACTTCAAGAGGTTTTTTTATTGTAGAAAAGACAACATTTTCCGGTCCTGATTGAGATAATTTGACCAGTGAAGCCGATGTTTCTGAATGACAGAGTGACACATTTCAGTAAGTTGAATCCATTTACAAGGACGGGGTTAAGTAGCACTTGAACTGATAGACCAATGGAATGGATTTGCATATATCTTGAGTGAAATCAATTTCAAATTATTTGTAGGCTACTGCCTTTTATAAAGGAATATGTTAAGATGTATAGTTGAGCTTTTTCAGGAGTACAACGAATCACTCAAAGTGGAGTTTTATGACTTTCATATTCATGGACTCATTTATTTCATACCTCTTCAAGCCTAACTGGCTTGATCTTAAACAAGGTTCTTAGATGTAGATATTTATTTTTTAAGTGGAGGGATATTGGCGATTTTTTAAAATCCAGCCTGTTGAATGTTAAACATTTTAAGAAATGGGCATCGAAATTTTCCGATTTGCGGGAAAATCTGGATGGAAGCTGCTTAAGAAAGTAATCTGTTATTCTCAACTGCCAGACATTCGCTCTACTTTCAGCTTTTGGTTCAATCTACTATAATAATTGTGAACAGTAATTATGACACATGAAAGCTGTGTTATGCATTCAAAGAGGTCACTTACACTTCACTACTCAGAAATGACTAAATATGTATCTGACTTTATACAATTAGCGAAGAGCATTCAAGACAAGGTGCTCATTAATTAATACAGACTAATTACATTTAAAATAGCTTTTATGCTCATCTTCTATAATTAAACATAAATATAAAAATTCATTAAACAAAATGTCTTTATTAATTTAATAAATAAAATTACGAGACTTTTTAATAGCATTAATTTATGCAATTGTTCTAATTATTAATGTTTTAAAGATGAACTCCTTAAGGTTAAATGAAAATCTTTATTTACAATTTAACTGTTTAACGTAAATAAATTTTATACATCTGATAATTAAATCTTGTAATGAATACCATAATGCTGGATTTATATGAAGAAATAATAATTAGTCAGTAATATTTGTTGCATTATTATTGCAAATCATAACTTGTTAGGCATCAATATTGAATACAATTTAGAAACTTTATTTTAATGTAAGGGAGATAATGAGCCCGTTTTATTCACGCTAATATTTCTAATATTATGTTGTTGTTTTTTTTATTTAAAAAATAAATAAATGGCTTACATTGTATAACTTTATAATGACCAAACTGTAAAAAGTATCGAAAATGTTATAAATATTATAAGACTAAAATATATGCACATTTTTAAACATTACATTAACTACCCAGTTTGTATGATTTCAATGTATCAATTCTACTTAACGATGACAGTTTTGTATCCTTTCAGGTCAAATCAAGTAAAGAAAAACTCTGTTAAAATGAGAACAAAATAAAATTTAAATCTAATCATTATTAGCAGTTGCTAGATTCTTATCTTGACACCCAAATTATAATGTATACAAAATAGTTACCATAAATGTGAAAGTTTGGAAATCAAATTTAATATAAATGCACATAAAAAGGATGATAATCACAAATGAAGTTATTATTTATTTATTTTGTTAAATAAAATATAAAAGGATTTAACGATTTTCTCTATAAATTTCCTTTGCTTTTGTCCTTGCTACGGAGTTAAATTTAATTGTTTTATAGAAAATAATAAAACAAGTAGGCTATAATAGAGCAGGTTGACTTTTAGGCCGTTGGCACGCCTAGTGATTTAGAAATCCTAGATTGGCACACCATTAGCAAAATGTTGCCGACCCCTTGTGTAGACCGTCATCTTTAGGCTTGTCTTGGTATGATGACAGAGAGGGTAGCCAAGCGGCAGCGCGTTCGACTGGCGATCCGAAGGTGCAGGCTAGGATTTTTCCCGGGATTTGAGGGTCTCTCTGAGTCTACCCAGCTCTGATGGGTAACTGACATTAGTTGGGGTAAAGTAAAGGCGGCTGGGCATTGTGCTGGCCACACATCCCCTAGTATGCCATGGCCACAGAAACTGGTGAACGCTGCTTCAACGGCACTATGAATTAATTTGGTACTTAACTTTTTTGTTCTTCTAAAGTGTTCTGATTAGTTCTGAATTTTCATTTTTGTTTAGAATGCTTATCGAGTCTCTGGGATAGTGTTGACTATCATCTTGAGGCTTGCCTTGGTATGATGGGCTTTTCTGTAATGGGACAGCGTTGCGGGGTGTGCTCTGGATTTCGAAGTCGAGCTTTGCATATCACTCAGGGTGGAGTGGGTTATGCCAAACCCATGTTGAGTTTCCGTGTCCTGTTATGAGTAGGCCCATGTCAATGGTGTGCTATCTTTTTTTTTACACTGGCTTTTACCAGGGCACTTACAAGCCTTTGTAGCTCCCCAGGGCAAAAGTTTCAGCGACGCCCCCCTTGCATACTGTAACAGCTTTCTTTGGTGCATGCGCTTAGTTAATTATCATAATAAAGGAAATTTTAAAATGCAATTTCTTTAAAATTAATGGCAAGTTTTAGATTACATATTAATGGATGAGTTCATTTTGTATGAAACCTTTGTGAGCCTCTTAAATGTGAAACATTTGTATAAAACAATTTGAGTGTAAATAAATAAGAAGTTAACCTTGTCACGTACGCACCCTGTATTCGATCTTGTTGTTGTTGGACTAATTATAATCGGAAGTGGATTGAAAGGTGCGACGTGTGGACAGTTGTTTTCTAGTTCTACTTTATCGATGTCTTTGTACATATTGAGTATCCTATCCTGAGTATTGTATTGTGCTGAGTTGTATGCTTCATTTTTCATTCATTAGACAGTTCCTTAATTAAGCTTCTCTTCGGTGTTAATCAAAGTCACGAATACGAGCCAAAGCAGAGTGTGCTGCTTGTTACAACTTCTACAATCTTTATTCATTATTCATTTTGTTCACAATTTGTGTTTCAAATTTTATTTCTCCTTCAACTCTCCTTAAATTTTTGGTATCAACTTAGGTTATATTTGCCGCATCCCACTAATAGAAGTGTTGCCCCCGGGCTTATGCCCACATCTGCAATCCCTTTTGTGAGGCCACTGGCTTCTACCGATTTTATCCACTAAAAATGAATGATGAAGTTATATAAAAAGTCTAACGAAACATTAGGCTTCATAAAAAGTAACACACAAATTAAATAAAAACTGAAAACTACAAAGCTCTTTCACATTAGTTAGACATAGGCCTATACAAGGATATTCATCATGTGTATAGGACCCAACAACTAAAGAAAACATTAAAAAATTAAAACAAATTCAGATAAAATCTGCAAGGTTCATTACTAGCAACTATTTACAACTAACAAGAGTAACACCAATAGTTAAATCACTAAACCTAGAAACACTAGAGGACAGAAGAGCAAAGAGTAAACTAGTAATAATACAAAAAGCATTAATTTATTATTTGTAAATAGGCCTACAAGGCAATAACACTCGGTTACAATGCTCAGATAAACATAAGGACAAAAACACTTTTCTTAGCCTTACGCGAGAACAAATGCATATAAGTACTCTTTCTTCTCAAGTGGCATCCGGGCATGGAAAGGGTTAGGCCTACCTGAACAAACCATTAAAACAAGTAACTTAACATCATTTAATACATTAATAAATATGCAAGACTAGACTCGGACCACGGATGAGAGTTGGACGCAATAATCTTTATAAAAATATAATAAGAAACAAAAAGAAACAAAAACTGTTTAAGATGCATTTCTAAAAAAAATGGTTCAATGGTGTTTGGAATTAATGTTTTCCTAATGCTAACATGAATTAAAACATTAATAAAAGTCAGATCACGGATTAGCGTAGGACACAATAATCTTCTTTGTATAAAGAGTGTCTGTAATATATAAGATACTATTAAGAAATAGACCTAGGACATGAACAGCGTATGTCCATATTAACTATATAGTTTTACATATTAACTGCTTATGTTACATATATAGATTACAAGCTACATTGCCCGGCGTTGCCCGGGTGAAAAAA
This sequence comes from Anisus vortex, assembly GCA_949126835.1. Lineage (NCBI taxonomy): Eukaryota > Metazoa > Mollusca > Gastropoda > Planorbidae > Anisus > Anisus vortex. The sequence goes on from OX421507.1 coordinate 23,281,170, forward strand.
ACAGGACTGTATAAGGTGCAGATATTTATATTTATAAATTTATAAACTACACTTAAAAGAAAGCTATAAATCTTAAATTTAAATTATTATTTTTTTACTGAATACTTTTAGGGAAAGTAAATAAATATTGTAATCGGGTAAAAAAAAATCGGGAAATATTTTTATTTAACAAAATCTAAATTCCCTGTAGATTTACAATGTCTTTTGTTTTAAAAAGTTTGAAAAAAAAATTGTCGAAAAAAAAAGTATAGTCTAACTGGAGAATCGAACTCTGGTCCACTACGTTTACCACTGAGCTATCGAAGACACATGTCCGATGTGAAAAATTTTTAGACGGTATATAGGGCTAGGCCTAGATAGGTCAGTGATATCACGTGATTTCAAACTGACCAATGACGATCCGTATGGGCACAAACAGTCTCATTTTATATAGAGATAGGTATAGAAATTATCGACACATTTGCGCTCGGAAAAGAATTACCGAAATTTTCGTATTTAAACTCGAATACATATATATCTATTTAAAAGCTGAATTTACTGGAGACAATATTGAATATTGTTTATAAAAGTCGACAGGTCTGGCAATGGGTGTCGCCACTGTGGGGAGGAGGAATAGTGACAGTGGAGCACACCCTGCGGGAGTGCCTCCGACTCGTAAGCTTTAGAAAAAAATGGGACGGGTGACCCACTTTCCACTTGTCTCTACGGAGATTTCGACGGGCCCAGAGGCACGGCAGGGTGTATAACCAGGGCTCTATGGGACTAGTAATACTAGCTCTCAGTGGCGTAGCTAGGGGATGGGGGAGGGGGGTCCGAATTTGAAAATCCCCCCCGGGCCCCTACTTGAGGGGGGCCCTCAAAGGAGAGTCCGAATAGTTTTTTTCTTATGTCATAATGTCGAATGTCAAAATGCAGGGGCCCCTAAAGAGGCCAAGCCCCCTGGGCCCCCAAATCCCTTGCAACGGCACTACTAGCTCTCAGTCCAATCGGAGTTCAAGTCTGCTCTGGCAATGAGTCATATAATCAAGCGTGTATCTCTAAGTGGCGGCAAGCATGATCAAACAAACTGAAGATTTTTCAAGTGAAGAACAGCGAAGTTCGCAAAATATTTTTATCTATCCATATCCATACCAAAGAACTTGTACCCGGGCATGGAAAATGAGAAATGTAATCCATTAGAATACCTTAGGCTGTTATCTTTAAAGGTGAAAGGAAGTTTGGGATTGTTGCTTCTTTGTTCTTTATCTGAATGAATGAATGTTTCTGTGTAATATTGAAATAGTCTGCCTAACGTAATCTGAACAGGAACTGGGCTTCTACCAGGACGTTGCTAACAGGGGCGTATTCCAGATAACGAAACCTGCTGATGTAACAGGAAAGAAAAAGTTAAAACCCCATATGGCAAGTATATGTTGATTTAAAACCAATGCTTATGTTATAATCTAAATATGTGATATGTTCTTAACATGTTTTGTTGTAATTTTTGTTAGCAACAAATGGCATCGCTAGAGTCCATATAGAATTAAAAAAGCGAAACCATGAATTCCATTGGAAAATGGTTCCGAAAATGGGTGTTTTAATTGTGCAACCTAAAACTGGGTCGAAATATGCTTGTTATTAATTGTTCAGTATAAATTGTGTAAGTAAATAAACTTGAAATTAATTTTAAGTGTCTTAAAACTTTTCTATAAGAATAATAAGACCCTTTCCATAATGAATGCATTGATAATATATACCAAGTTTGTATTTACTGACCGTTCCATACTTACTACAATCTAAAGACACATCATACATTTGCATATTCTATAATATATATATATATATATATATATATATATATATGAAATAGCTGACTTTATTGTAGATGTTCTATATTATGGACGTTCTTTAGTCTTGGTATAACGTTCAGACACACTACTAACACTATAAAGGCACACTGTTAAGAAATTCACAATGTGATAACTTTTGGCGCAACTTTTTTTTTGTTGATATATTAAATAGCAATTCTTAAAATACAAGTACACTTTTTTATTCTCTGGATTGGACCCGTACCTGACGTGTTGGCCATCAATATTAGCTTTCGGGTAACAATCTAAAAACCTTAGCTAAAATGTCTTTGTGTATGTGTGTGTTGTCTTAGAAAGGTGAATTCCATGTGGAGAACTCCAAATATGTCTTCAACTCAGAGAAAAAGGCAAACAGGAAGTCGTGGAACAAATCATTATTTCGCAATTTTTCTACGCCTTCATCTCTTCACGGCCAAGATGGCGAGGTTTACGTCCTTGAATTACAAAACACTCCCACCTTTGACATGTTCGACTATCGTAGGCCAGGTAAGTCCTACTTTTTCAGCCATAACTTTTTTAAAGGAATGTTTGATGGTTTCAAAACTATGATTACAAAGGTCTCAAGGATAATTCTTAGTTTGCAAGTTGGCTTTGTTTTTAAAACTTTGTAGAATGTTTAGATCTAATTTGAACACTACAGTAATGGAAAGACAGTGGTAGGAAATTTATAACAGAAAAACTGTTGGTAGCGTTATCGTTAGGTAATACAGTAAATTGCAAAATCATATTATAATCAATACATTTTTAAAATTTCGTTAATTAAGATAGCTTCTCTTGTATCCATATTTTTATTCTTATATATGAAGAGTTTACTTTCAAAACGCGGTATGCGCCATTTTCGAAAAAACATAGAAAACTAAGTGTTTTTTTTAAGTATTCAAGGACCTAACAGATATTGTTTTCAATTATTTTCTAAGCGAGGTATATCCTTATATATTTCTATGTCTAAAAATAGTTTTATTTTCAAAACACGGTATGGAGCTTTTTGTTTATTATCAAAGTGCGGTGTTTATTTTGACCAATCCGTGGCAAATGTAAGCTACTTCTGCGCAAGCGCAGCTAATTCCACAAAGCCGCGATAATAAAAATGGCGGATTACGATGGACTAGATGAAAGTGTTGTCTTATCTCCTATTTCACGTAAAAGAAAGAGACAATGTTCAACACGAGAAAAAGAAAAAGCATTTCGCCATTCTAGTGGAGGCAAGATTCCTTCTTTATCATGTAATCACGTTACAGGCTTCTGCAAGGTGAGTGTTAACGTTTATTTATCTGACCTAATTAGATTACTAATTAGTATTATTATTAGGACTATAATACTATAATAGCACACGCTTAGACGTCTTATTAAACCACTACACTTACACAAGAGTTGCGATTACGTATGCTTTATATTCTTTTTTAATGGAATTAGGTATCGTTTATACAAGTTTCAATTAAATGATAATAATTAAATTAGGCCTACCGTAGTTTTAACATAAGATTAAGAAGTCAGTAAAGTCATGATAAGTCATAGATAGTTTTTTTCTTCTTTAAAAATGGTGAAATAATAGTATTAATAGGCCTAAAGCCTAAAACTAAACTAAATGTATTATAAATCATCCACCCTATTGAATATTGCAATATTTATTATAATTTGTAAATTATATAGCCAACAGTTCTATAAATATGATGATGGATTAACTAGTTAAAAAATGTTTGACTTTTCAGGCACGAGAACTAACACCAGAGGACTTGTTGACAGTTCATACTAACTTTTACCAGCAATTAGACAAAGTGTCACAAGATGCAGCTATTTTGTCAATGCTTGAAGTGGACACTATTAAAAGAGCCAGAGTACAAGATGATGCCAGGAAAAAGTCCAGAAGTATGACCATTAAGTACTTCTTAACCAGTAAGGGAATAAAGCTACAAGTTTGTCAGGCCTCATTTTGTTCTGCATTGTGTAAGTGTACCAGTACCATTAATTCTACTACATTTTAATAATTTTATATGCTAAATATTCACACTGCTTGGAAATTCTTTGTGTATTACTTGTTACGCCTTTTTTTTTCTTTTATTATAGTATTTTTCTGATTTAGGGAATATAACAAATAATTAATTGATTAGAAAAATATTTATCTTATTATTATTATTCTCCTTTCAGCAATAAAGCCAGACAGAGTTTTGAGGATTGCCAAACACTGGTTTAAACATGGGACAACCATACCAGAAAAAAGAGGAGGAAACAGAAAATTAATGGCCTATGCAGACAAGAGAGATGCTGTAAAAAAGCATATACAGACATTTACCTGTAGAGCCAGTCACTATGGAAGAAAGGGTGCTCCAGTTCGAAAATATCTTCCTTCTGATTTAAATATCAAATGTATGCATGAACTTTACCTACAACTAAACAAAGATAAAGAGCAGTTGATTGTGGGATATCATTTTTACTATGGTATTTTTATGTATAATTTTAATCTTGGCTTTGGTCATCCTGCTACTGACACATGCTCAACTTGCCATTCATTTAAACTGGCAATGAAAAATATAACTCTCAGTGATGCCTCAAAACAGACCAAAACAGCTCTATACATCCTCCATCGAAGAAAGGCACGAAAGTTTTACAGCCTTCTCAATGATATACAGCCCAATGAGATGACTATCTGTTTTGATATGATGGAGAATCTTGTTTTACCAAAGCTGCCTATAGGAGAAGCCTACTATTCTCGGCAACTCTACCTTTATGTGCTAGGCATTGTTGTGCACAGGGGCAACCAGACACAATAGTTAAATGACATTCACTTATTTACCTGGCTGGAATGTGAAAATAGCAAAGACTCCTACATGGTTTGTTCTGCATTACAGCATCTTTTAACTAAAAATCTGTTTGATGCATGTTCTAATGCATCAGTTCTTCGCCTATTTTCTGATTCCTGCTATGGACAAAACAAGAACATAAACATGGTGTCAATGCTTCTTTCTCTGAAAAAGCAATATTTTAGGAATCTGCTCATAACTCATACTTTCCCTGAACGAGGGCATTCCTACCTTCCAGCAGACAGAGTGTTTGGTCGGGTTCAGCAGGATATCAAGAACCGTGAGCAGATCCTGAAACCTGATGACTACAGAGACATTCTCAGCCAACATGGCAAAGTGTTTGTTTATGGCCAGGATTGGTCAGCTTTAGACTTCAAAGCAGAAGTAAAGAAATGTGTGAAAACATTTAAAATAAGTGATGCTAAGAAAGTAATCATCAATTCTGATCATCTGGAAATAGCCCAATGCAGCTATCATTCTGAGCCAACCTCCCATAGCATACTTAAGAAGGGGAAGAAATGGGACACTTTTAAACCAAGCGTCCTAGCACCAAAAAACTGCGTGAAGCATGCTAAAAAGAGAGATGTTCTTCGTCTCCTAAATGCTGCAGGTGCAGAGGACACAATACTCACACAATATGAGACAATATTGAAAGATACTAGAGAAGATACTGCTCAATCTAGTGAAGATGACAGTTAAAATTTTTGTTTTCTGAACATTTTTTTTCTTTAAACATTCAATATTAAATAAAATAGTTGTGTTGTAGCATACTGCATAATAAAACATTGTATTTTGCCTTATTTTTTTAATTAAAACTTCCTAAATTAATTTTAAGTCACAATCATGAATTTTAAAACTTAATAGTTTACACCACAAATAACTTGACTTGTAAATTGTTTACATTACCATTCTCATTAAAATATCATTAACAAAACACGGTGTCGCAGCCAGGGATGTGAGGTAGCGAGGGAAAAAAAACTCTGTTAGGGGCAGATAGTAAACTCGACTTGGGAGGGGGGGGGCACATAATGCAAAATGGGGACTTTTGACCAAGGTAGGGGTGGGGGGTGAAGCGCCCCCCACACCACCACATGTGGCTACACTTATGCTGACACATATACAGAATTATTCAGATACAATTAATTATAAGATGTTTAGGTATTTTTTATTTAATTAACCTTCTATAATATCTGGTACGAGGAGATTTATCTATTTTATATGGATATACAGCATTTTGTTGTTAAGTAATAATTGGATATACAGCACTTTGAAAGTAAGTACAAATTTATAAACAAAAATATACAATTTTTTTTATTTACTACATTTTTTATATTACCCTAATCTGATATACTTTATGTATATATACCATAAATGACAATTAGTTTTCCAAAAATTTAAGTCATAATTGTGTGGCAAAAAAGTTCAATTATCTCAATTCCACAAAAATGGATATACAGCATTTTGAATTTAAACTCTTCATATCTTTAAATTATGTAGTACAGCTGGATGTCTTTAATATAGTTTATTATATATTTTGGTTGAATTTATTTTGCTAAGAAGTTCATGAAGCGTTCAACAGGAATCGTATTTACGTCGAATTTCACTAAATGTACTGTATTCCAAGAAAATGTGCGAAACTGTTAAGGTAACATTGCAGAAAGCACACATTGGAACCGTTTCTCGTTTCAAGAGACAGGAATGTGTTAGTTTTGTGTGTCATGTATGCAGTCTGCAGAGAATAACTTCGTCCTTTCGAATTAGTTGACCTGTATCATGCCAGGTTTTTACTCCTTTTCCTTTAACTCGCACTGTCTGTCTGTCTGCTTGGTTGCTTCATAGCAAAACTTTGCATAAATTTTTTGACCACTTTCCGTCGTTCAATCGAGCTGAAACTTGGACAGCAGACTTGTCCCGACTAACAATACATTCTATCAAATCGAATCGAAGAATATATTTCACGTAAAACATGGCTGCCTCTACCGGAAGAGACGGAAGTAAATAAACTTTTCGGATAGGTTCGTTTTTACAAAACAAATAGATTGAAAACGACACAATGTAGCCAAAACAAAGCAAGTTATCTTTTTATGGTTTTGGCTGGTCAAAGCTAGAAAGAAAAAGGATGCGCACAATTTTAGTGTGGAAAATCATAAGGTATGACACCACTTATGTTTATTTTAACCTGTCAAAATATATATTAAATATAAACTTAGTTTACAAAGAAAGCGAGTATAATAAAAAAAAACTTTGTTTTTATGGGTTAGTTTATTTAGTTTTCCAAATATTGTAGTTTATTGCATTCGTTTTCAAGAAGTTAGTCCAATTCTGTCTTGTTAAGGGTTTCATGTCTCGATATGTAATCGGAATGGAACTTTCTGATAATAAAAGGGCGTCTATTAAAAGCTCAGTAAAAACACAAAAGAATGCTTTCATAATGTGAACCATAAAGACAACAAATTCTTCACAAACTGATTTCGGAGATTTAAGTTCAGGGTATGTTTCTGAGAATTTGATGTAATGTGCTGTCAGATGAAAATTGTATATGTGCAAGGTTTCATCTCATTGTAATGGTGGTAAAATGATCAATTAGCCTTCCAAAGGTCGAGTCGCCAGGCAAAAACAAACATACATACTACATACAAAACAGAAGTTGATATATAGGAAAAAAATACAAGAATAACATAAGCACACACAAAATTCAACTAGATATTATCCATTTTACTAAAAAAAAAGGTAATCAAAGAAGCAATTTTTAAAAGCTAAATACATATTTGCTTTCTCTGCGTCAAGTCATTACTAAGACCCTGGAAATAAGGGTTTTTATCTCGGTGTCCCTGGAGAAAAACAAAAATGAATAAAACTCACTAAATATTGACTTGAACTTCTGATATGTAAGTACCATGCGGACCAAATTGATCATTGGGCCGGTAAAGCAGCGTTCACCAGTTTCCGTGGCCACGGCATACTAGGTGATTGTATGGCCAGTACAATGCCCAGCCGCCTTTACTTTACCCCAACTAAGGATTCGAACCCGCGACCTTTAACACGCCAGTCGAAAACCTGATGCCGCGAGGTCACCGTGCCATCTGATATGCGTAGTAAGCAATGCACTTCTGCATAGAAGGAATGTCTGTAACATATAAGATAAGAAAAATTTGAATAATATCATTGCACTTCATTTCTGTATAGAAGGAATGTCTGTAACATATAAGATGATTAAACTAAATTTGAATAGTATCATTGCACTTCACTTCTGTATAGAAGGAATGTCTGTAACATATAAGATAGGAAAACAAAATTTGAATAATATCATTGCACTTCATCAATATATCCAACACAACATACTTTAATATGTTGAAATTAATATATCATATACATAGCTTTCATAGGTAGACTCTAATAAATCAAATTTAAATGCGTCTGCAGCGAAATAAGTGTTCGCATTGATTAAGATTTAAAAAAAGATATAATATTGCTAAACAAAAGAGATATTCTATTGACGAGTCTTAAATAAACAAATTGGATGCAAATTCATTTCCGCTATATTTCCGTAAACAAACGTATAATTATCTTTTCGGCACGTATCTAGTAATGTACATTATTCGTGTTATAACTTTTTACATGTTTCAAGTACATTGTGGAACTTCCGCAACCATTACGATTGCAAGCAGGGATTTATGCCTTGTTGCTGCCATAACATTCACGGATGTTAATAAATTCATTGCACTTTCAACTGCAAGTACAGGCCGAATACAAATAAACAAAGACTATAAGTATTATTGTGAGGATTATGTCTTAAATATTAAAAAGTGAGTGTGCCAGAAATTATACCAGCAGGCAGCCATTTTTTAAATTAAATTTAGCGAAAAGGATAGGAAGTGAAGTTGCATCCAAAACGTATGCATGCATAAGATTTAAGACTGGTCAATGTGACAAATAAATCTATGTGTGTTCAAGTGCAGCCTTCTTTATCTATAAATAAATACCACGTTCAGGAACCTTATTGGATAGTTTGTTTAATAACACTATTAGGGATAAGTATGTTTTAGCAACGTTTAGCTAAAATAAATCGGATCTGTCGATTAAAATGTGCGGACTTGAACGCTTTTATTTTCTCATTTATTTGAGTATAGATAATGATTGATTAACGATGAAGGCTTTGAATATGAAGTTATTAGGTTAGGATCAGAACTAGTTATATTATACTTATGGAATTCTGGTACTGTATTTGCAGTGAAGCCGTAGTTGTAATTAGAAAAATAAAACAGGGGGCGTGGATTTTATTCTTTACTACCGCGGTCAATCGTGTGACCTATCTTATGGATCTGCAACCTACGTAACGCGTGCCACACTAGGCACGCAGAGTAATTGTGTAAGCACGCAAAATAATCCCCCCTCCTCCTCCCCCCCCCCCCCCCCCAAAAAAAAAAGTCTTCTCTACAAGAATTTATTGGTTCTGCATTTTGATCTTTAGACTGTTGGCACGCTGAAGGAATTAGAAATCCCGCTTTGGCTAACTATTTTTAAAATGTTGCCGACCACTATCCTAGCCTTTACTTACTAGTTGTTGTTTTCTCCATAGCCTCTGAGAATGAAACGACTCTGCGCATGATACGCTTTGGAGATCATCCCTTGAACCTGAGCGGACTCAACACTTCGGCCTTGCCTGAGTCCGTTCCGCAGGATAGAGAACGTCGCGCTGCCGGAAACGATTACTACGTTGACGTCGCTGCGATCATCGATTACCAGCTTTACTACCATTTCTACTACGACGCGAACTTTTTCTCAACCACCGCATTGCAGAATATTCTGGAACACTATGCATTAGTTTACAGTGGGGTGAGACATGATTATTTCTTGTTCCACAAAGTTTAACTTGCTTAAACGTGCGTCTGTCTTGTGCATAAGCAACTGTGAATGTAATTGTATATGTATATTAAAATCATTAGACGAGCCTTCCGGGTCTTTATTCCAGGGCGTACATTAAATAAGTGGATTAAGGAGTGGGCACACCTAAGACACTGTCCGATTGGGCAAGCCGCATACAGAAGGTATTCTGTGGGAACATTAAGTAGTCTTTTTGCCACCTGCGAAATTTCCCTTGGAACATTTTTCAAATCAGCATTAGTTCATATACCTGTTCATTTCACCAGGTAGCATAAATGTGATGCAACCCCACGGAATGGTACTGAAGTCGGCAAAATAGGATATTTAGTTTTATAAATTGAATTAAAGCTAATTCATTTATCTACATGTTGGTGAAAAAATCTTTCAAATCCATTAATTAGTTCAAAAGTTATTCAAAATTACATAAGCAAAGGTAAGGGAAGTCCTTTTGGAGAAAAATGAAAAAGAAAACAGTATCGAATTTTTTTAAATTGAGCATTGCAACAGATAATTAACTATTTCCAGGACATACAAATATTGACCAATCGTCATGAAATCTAACAAACATAATGATAATGAATTAATACACAAGCTGTTACAGTTTGAAATGTTTTAAGTAATATTTATTATATTTTTAAACAATTTAATGTTTAGAGGACATTTTGCGTGATTTTATACAACAGATGCATAAAAACCCATTTTTGTTTAATTTCTAAAAATCATTTTAGCTTGAAAATTTCACAGCTATAAGTTAAGGCATTCAACATTACAAATCAATAATAATCTAAAAAACGACCTAGGACCCTTTTCTTCACATTTTTTGCATTTATTGAAAAATCAGTTTTACCGAATTCCGTACCGGTTTGTGGGGTTGCGTCACAAATACTAGCCTTAAGGGTAGGGGAGCCAGTAGAGAGCTTTTTTTTTATTTGTGCACGCATCATGACCATTTTTGGTATATAGATATTATAAGCAGGTCTAAGTAAGCATGCCTTAAAAAAATAATTTCTGATGGTTGTGATGGGAATTGTGGCCATTTTGGACTTTTTTAATAACGATTTAACACGCAATAAAAAATGTATTAACTTGATTATTTATCAAGATAATGTATTGCAATTTGGCGGAAATATTTATAAGCTATATCTTTATAAAATGTGTGGATGAAATTAAGTTAAATTGATAAATACAATTTATATGAATTTTTTAGTAGGACATATGAAAAAAAAATTTATTGCATTTTTTTTTAAGTAAAATTTAATTTAAGTAAAACTATAACTTGTATCCAAAATTCATCCTGTGACTATGATTATTAACATGTAATAAATGTATGTAAAAAATTTCATAAAGATTGGTTCATAAATAAGGAAGTTAATACAAAAAGAAGAAGAAAAAGTAGTATTTTGAGAAAAACCGGAAAAACTGACAACTTTAGGGGAAAAAATAATTTGGGAGTCAATTTGAAAAATGCAATTTTCTCATCTATTTCTTAATGGTTTTTTATATGATTTTTCCCCCACAAAGACAAGATGTTAACCTTTAATTTGATGTATATTAATATATAATTAAACCCATTTTTTATATTACTGTAGTGTAAATATGTTTAAACAAAATAAAATAAACTTCTGATGTATACCTATTACAAATGCAATTTTTACATTTAGATAATGTTACTAAAATTTCCGAACTATATGTTTTAGGTCCAGGAATAGTTAAAGTATACAACTTAGGCAAAAACTTAAATATTGAATTTTCTGGCATTTTGTTCAATTTCACTGCCGTCCCTACCCTTAATTATGCCGGGTGAATCCGGGCACCGGGCTTGGCGAAACGGGTCTTTCTGCGCCCATTCCTTCCTCCATACAGAGTCTTGGACGTCACATATGCGTTGGTGAACTCTAAATGAGAGCGTATCAGTAGCTTACACTTATTTGTACAGAAAGGGTACAGAATTGTTGAATTTCAATGAAAATATTTTGTAAGAAATAGTGCACACCTTGTATTGTCGATCTTAAATTAAATAGTTCTACTAAATATTTTTATTTAAACTTCTAAGCCCAACGTGTGTAAAAATAAAAATATGCTACCATACATTTTGTAATGTGTTAATATAATACGTTTTGAAACAAAGCCAAAAAATAATATTTTTACATTTTGTGCAATAAAGGTGTAGCCTATAATTTTGTGCTGTCTGTCACTTGTGCAACCAAGCTTTAAGAATATCCATTATATACTTGTTTATAAACATTTTTGAGTGTTTGTTTCTTGTGTGATTCTGTGTTTCATATATTTATTCCAAATGATTTACAATCAATTGCACATAATATTTATGTTTGAATATGATAATTGGTTTATTTCAGTTAGGCCTATGAATGACAATATCTAAACTTTTAAAATTGTAAGTTCTACATCAATTTTACATTCTCCACATTTTCAAAATACAGATTGATATGTTGTATCAAGGAATTCACAACGTTGACTACAGAATTCACATACGTCTATGTCAAGTCCACGTCATTCAAGTCAGTAAAAAAAAAAAACATTTTAAATTTGTTTTTTTTTACTTCCTTTATTTTAAGTTGCATTTTCTGTCTGTTTGATTGCAATCATGCGTCGTGGGAGCAAGAATTGGCTTCGATATTTCGACCACTTCCCGTGGTCCAATCGAGCTGAAATTTGGACAGCAGACTTGCCCCGACCAAAAATACATTCTATCAAATTTTCAGTTACAAAAACTTAATAATACTTCACTTATGACAATATTCATTTCTTAAAAGGAAAGTATAAGAAAAATTTTGGTTTCACTTTAAAAATGCCTGTGCAACTTTTTATAGATTTTCGGCGCAAAGCTAGAAAAAAAATTATGCGCTTAGATTATTTTTATTAGAACAATTCATACGGAGTAAGGAGATATTTTTTAGATTTGCGACACAGATATTTTTCTGTACGTTTCATTTGCAGTAGTCAATCAATTATTTAATTACATGATGGTAAACTTAGTTTGCAAATAAAGGGAGTATAATGAAAACTTCGTTTTTATGGTTTTCTTGTTTAATAACTCTCTTATGTATTACATCTAATTGGCTTTATTTTTGTTTACATTTCTCTTCCCCATTTGTTTTACAGTTAAACACTAAAGAATATACTTCTTAATTACAGTTTACTATAATCAAAATCGCTGTATCGCATAGTGGATTATTATTAAGAGCAATAGTATTAGGTGTAAAGTAAAAAAGTAAAGTATCCCGTCGAACCAAATTAATCCATAAGGCGGGTGAAGCAGCGTTCGCCAGTTCCTGTGGCCACGGCATACTAGGTAATTGCGTGGCCAGCAATAGGCACAGCTGTCTTTAATTTATCATAAACAAATGAAGTACCCATCAGAGCTGGGTAGACTCAGGGACACCCTCCAGATCCTCCAGTATCAGGTGTAGCGAAAAGAAAACTACACCAGTGACCCCGAATAAAAGCTTATGTAATTCTATTAAATTAAAAAAAATATCACACAATATACCAAAGAGTGTGACATTTTTATCATGAATTTACTCATTAACTTTCAAATTGTTTTACATTAATAAAAAAGTTTAGTAATCCCGCCGGCGTCAACTTTTTGTCAGGTACCCGTCATAGCTGGGTAGATCCTGGAAAGCCACCTAGACTATGATAAAAAGCCATACCTATGGAACCTGGAACCTTCGTTACGCCAGCCGAACGCGCCGCGACTCGGCCACGTGCCCCATATGAAAAAAAACACGAGGACGAAAAAAAAAGCTTTCCTTATCGGTGTACATAACTATCGTTAAAAGTCTTCATATCACATAATGGTCTATGTAATTATGTTCATCTTTTTTCGTTTTTAGACGCGGGATGCATCCGTCTGGGTTGACGTCAATGCCAATTATAATTTATTGCACGCCGAAAAGGCTTTGAGAGGTCTTTCTTACTTTTCATCTGGACAAGGCAGGAATTTAGTTGGCCGCTTTGACCATGTCACACTGTTTACTGGGTAAGCATTTTGTAAGGATGACCTGGCGTGCCTGACTCACATAAACTCCGCCCTTAAAAACAGCTTGAATCCCACTGATAATGTACCAAAGGTAGCATTATCGTTTTTGAATTTGTAGTAAGTGTTTTTTCGACAGTGAGTCAGTTCGTACAGAAATTTTTTCTGCCCTCATAATATCTAATGTTTTCTTGATAGAGATGTATGGTTGTTTTCAACGTTGATTTTAAGGAGAATCAAATTATTTTTCTAAAAAGTATTTTTCTAAGACATTTCTTTTTGATTCTTACAACTAGGTTCTAAAAAAAAATGTGTACGCACAATAAGATTTAATACTTTTTACGACCCACACTCAAAAACATCACTCAATTCTATCCTATACAGATCTAGATCTAGTTATGTTAAACCATATCGGAAGATAAAAAGGCTTTCAAAATATTAAATCTTGTTTGTTTTGTTCGATTATGATTTTGTTAAGGTTTTAATATATGTTTTACCGCGTTTAAGCCCGAATAATTTGGTGAAGAGATCCATTAAATCGAGAAACAAATTTTATTGCCATAATACTATTATAAAAATATGTGTAGATGATCATGGATGGGTACATTGTCGTGAAAAGTTGTTTTTTTTATTACTGCAAACTGTGTTTTGTCAATAAATATTTATTTATCTGATGATATGTATTTTATGTGTTTACAATAATTGTTGTTGTGTTGTATTTTAGTCACTGATTTATTTTTAAAAGGTGTTTTATAATTGATCTTTTTATTTCAGATACGACTTGTATGTCTATGATGTATATGGTCGGTCATCAACGTCAATTATCGGTATGTTTGCGTATGAATCATTTGTTAGTTAATATAAATTAATATTACATTGCTATCTTGCATTAAAATTATACTTTTAATATTTAAACATTGATATTCTAAATAAATATTTATGTATCGATACATGTTAACTAGAGGCCGAACAAAATTCGGCTTTGATATCTGTTTCGGGGCCGAAAGTAAGCAAATGACCTCTTTCGGTGTAGTTTCGGTCGAAGCCAAAAAGTAAGTTTTCGGTTTGCTTTCGGATATTGACTTTCGGTCATCAACCAAATAATCTATTTTAACTTTTAAATTTTCACACTGCAACGCTAGTGCTGCATCTATTACTCTGCTTATTGAAAATTTCATTTATTTAAACTGTTGGGAATTAATGTGTGAAAAAGAAAATTGAATTTAAAAAGCTTAATACGCGGATTATTTCATCACCCCCAAAAATGTCGAAAAACGGAGTGTGGTATTACGTGCAGACTTTCTTAAATCTTTTGTTTGGCAATTTCGGTTTCGACCGAAAGACAATGTATAATTTTCGGTATGGTTTCATTTGTGGTCGAAGCCAAAAATTAGCTTTCGGTCGCTCTCTAATGCAAATATAACAACTTCTTAAAAAGTGTGAATACATGTCATAAATTTGTATAAAAAGAAGTTTTATTTACAACTAAAAGGTTTTACTATTGAGACATTAAATGAAGCTACCTCAAGAGTATTAACTATATATAGGGGCCTATCTGTATTAACAGTAAGACAGTAAGTCAGAAAACCAGTAATGTAACATCATTTAAAACACTAATAAAAATGCAAGACTAGCCTCGAACCATGGATAAGCGCAGGACGCAAAAATCTTCTATATAGAAGGAGAGTCTGTAACATTAGATAATATATATATATATATATATATATATATATATATATATGTAGTTGGCTATACCTGTGATATATTGTCATGTATTAATAACGCCCAGCTCTCTCTCTACGCAAGTTTTGTGGGAGGTACTAAAGCCTAGACTGTTCTAAGAATCCACTCTTGTGCCGACCTCAAATTCTCGGAATGACTAGGAATAGTTTATTATTTCTCGTACAGGGGAGTTTATGTTAAAACTATCATTTTTATTATGAGTTTTGTGATGATACCATTATTTTTACCCCTCCTAGTAATAGGTCTGTTCCCCGCTCTTCTCCGCAAGTATTTAATGATTCGCGTTGTCTTTCAAGGCAGTTAGTTTTGTAGATACTTTCCTTTGAGCTTGTTATGGACGCTTGTGTTGACACTATTCTATTATTGCTGTAAATACTACATTTATTGTACATACTTTATCACCTGAATTAAATTATCAACAACATTTACACTGAAGCTTCCTCGTCAAGTTACTATACTAAGCTTATTTTTGTTTCATTGTTTACAATACGATAATATATTTATTTACAACTACAACGTCAAGGAAAGGAACTGTTAGAACGCAAATCCTGAGTTTGTGCCCAGGACAATAAGGAGAGTTAGTGTAATACTGAAACATAAATAATAATAAACAAAGTCTACCCTAGGACTAACGAGAATTATCAACAACATTTACACGGCTCTGACCACAAGGGGATTGTGGTCGTAACTATATATATATATATATATATATATATATATATATATATAATATACATGTATCTAACTACATCTATTCTGTATCACAGGTATAGCCAACATTGCCACAATGTGTCGAACTGATGGCACCAGCGCCTCAGTGATTGAAGACCGACGCGGATACTCCACGATCGACACGGCTGCACATGAGCTAGGACATAGGTATAGACGTCGTGCCAACAGCCTCAAAGTCAACCTGCTCTAGCACTCAATGTCTTGTAGAAGAGACTTGATTTGTCTTTTTAGGGGTCTTCAGTTGCAGACCCCCTGGATATAGTGGGGGTAGCCTTGGGACGGGGGCTCTCATCACGAAAAGCGTTTACCCAATCTGTGAAAAGTTCTACTTTTTATTTTCAAATATAGGGAATAATTATGTGAAAAAAAAAGTTAAAACAGCAACTATCAAAGCTAGAATTTTAATTGATCTAAACGCTTTCACAAGAAGACTGGTATAACATTATTTAATTCCAAACCTAAGCGTATCTTAGGAAGAATCACCTTTCAGCCAGGAAATACAATGACTCAATAGCTGACTTCTAAATAATAGGCCTACTTTTTTTCTTGTATGATAAATGGTATGATAGTTTGCGTGAATGTCTATTGTGTTTGAGTACAAATGGTTCTTTAATATTGTTTTAGGTATGCTGAAAGACGGAATTTATTTATGTAATCAAGTCAATTTTCCATTCATTTGGATCAATAAAGCAATCTTATCTTATCTTATCTTATCTTAGTTTGAGCGGATATATAATACATTATTATATATTATATTATATATGTATATATAGATGCTATATGGATATCTATATAGAGAAATAGTTACTATGTAGATACTACATTGCCCTTTAGGCACATACTTTAGAATTGAGTTTTGCTAACATTCCTTTCATCAAGCTCTGCCCCGCTTTTGTATATGTTCTACGTTTATCCGTGGTTTTGAGTCTCGTCTTGCATTTCGATTAGTGTTTTAAATTATGTTAAGTAAAGTATCCTTTGTATCAAACTGACCATATGGCTGGCTAAGCAACGTTCGCCAGTTTGTGCGGCCACGGCATACGAGGGGATGTGTGGCCAGCACAATGCCTAGCCGCCTTTACTTTACCCCAACTTGTGTCAACTCATCAGAGCTGGGTAGACTCAGGGGACCCTCAAAGCCCTGGAAAAAAATCCTAGTGTGCACCAGGATTCGAACCCAAAACCTTCGGATCGCCAGTCGATTGCGCTGCCACAAGGCCACCGTGGCCCCTTTAAATTATGTTCGGCTGCTGTTTTTCCCGCTGGTTTATTCAGCCAACCCATTCCATGCCCGGATACCCCTCGGGAAGAAAGAGTACGTATATCCTTTTGTTTGCATATTACGGCATCTTCCATTCTTCACGTGATTACACCGATTAAGGATTATTTCTACCAAAAAAACTAGTCTACATTTCATAACTAAGAGTTGTAAATGAAAATAAAATGTTTAAATAGTTTTCAATTTCGGGCATAGAAAAAAAGATCGATATTTGCACTGATAGAAAACATTAGACACACATTCTGTGTACAAATAGCTAATTTCATTTCTTTTTCGCCCCTTGTTGTCAGTGTAAACAATTATATCGCCATAATCAAAAAAAGCATTATTAAAGTTTTTTTATTTGTCTTTCTATAAAGTTTCTCGGCTGAACATGACGGATTAAACAACACCTGTAAGTTCTCTGATCGGTACATTATGGCGGCATCCAACTCAAAGGAAACCAATGAAACACTGTATCACCCTTGGGAGTTTTCACCGTGTAGCATCAACTATTTCACCAGCTTCTTAAGAAGAACAATGGAAACAAGGTAATTCTTAGAAAATGTAAATTGTTCATTCATCTCCTGATTATTGTTTTCCTTATATAATAATCATGTTTGTTTATGTACAAATGTATACTAGATTTTATGCCCGTCAAATCTATGAAACTTTTCTTTGTGTTTATTATTTTAATTGTTGGCCTATCTTGATGATTAGTAGCCTATATTTGTCTACTATATGCGTGATCGTTAAACCGTAATTTACTGGACCGTTTAATGTGATTAAATTGAAATGAACGTTGATTATCAATACATAAATGTTGGTGACTTCAATCTGGTTACACTTCAAGTGATGTGGAGAATAGTATCAACATTTATTATCAAACTAAATGTTTGCAAATTACTAGAGACAGGTCGTTCCTTGTTAAAGAAGTTAATAATTCTAGTTTTTACTCCGATTGGACGCGCATAACAGCTAGTATTGATATAATCAATGTCGGAATTTATTAGATAGCCAATAAATTCACAAAGGGATGTTGTATACAGCATCTTATCGTCTCTCTGTGCTTTGACCTCAGAAAAAAAAAGCTTTAGTTTATGGTATGCGCGAAGCAGGACGTTTGTAGGCCGTTTCAGCGCGACCAAAGAAAGACATAATATATCACATTATTTAATAAACCTAATGTAATACGCCAAAACGTCCGGCCTCAAAATGTTCGGCGCAAAAAGGTGGCACCGAAACGGTCGCGCAAAAACGTCTTTTTCCATCAATGCGCCATATAAGTAATTTGATATAACGAAATGGGCCACTTATTCTGAAAATTTATGTACATTATTTTTGCAAAGAATTAAACACAAATACAGTTAAAAACTCCGCGGGGGCCTCACTTAAAAGGCTAGGGCGGCAGTGATATGACCCACGGCTGAATTTTGCACTCACCTACTCTAGGGTTTTGGCATGATTGGATTTAATTTTTTTCCAATTTCGATGGTGAATCTTCAGAGCTGTAAAATTATTTGGGGTTTATTGGATCCAGAATCGATGGAGACGCTGTAGGGCTTTACAGTTATTAGAATTGTGTGCTTGTGTCTGGATCCATTGAATTTGTGATCATCCGGAGTATGTGCAATAGCGTTGGAATCATTGGAGCGGTGGTGCTTTACAGCCGAGTAGTATGCTGCAAATACTGCTTATTTGCGTATTGGTGGTGTAATGTGTAAAAAAATATTTATATTATTGAGTTATATTAGGCTATCAACTACTACATTAGAAATTCAACTAACAAAAATGGGGGACAGTAATAATATAATTCATAAGTAATTCTCTAAAATATGGCTTAATATTAATTTAATATATAAACCTATTTACATATACATGTAATAAGTAATTAGGTAAGGTAAAACAAAATAATTGTCAGTAAATGTCGATTTAAAAGCCACGCACTTTTGAATTTATAATTTTTATTTTTTATTTTGACTGTGTAAGTCGTGGATACACCTGTCTGGCGAACACACTCCCTATCGAGACTGAAATTCCAGATGTGTCCGACTTACTGCTTGGTCAGACTGTCCTGCCAGATGAACAGTGCAAGCAATTGTATGGTAGGGACTCTCGGTATTGTAGGGTAAGTCTTAAACACTGTAGCTTTCACCCATAAATATAGACATTTATATGTAGAGAGATAAAAATACTTTCACGTCTCTGTTTTTAAATATTAAAATATCCTAAGATTAAGAAAATCTAAAGATCTAAGAAGAATGCCAATGGTGTAGTGTTGACAGATGTTAAATGTTGAATATAAAACAGTTGCAGTGGAAACCACCCATATGCTTTTATTAAGAGCTAACTGGTGGGCTAACGTCTGTGGGATAGCCCCTGTTGCGCATCCGAGGATTATTGCACTGTCGGGGGGCTCCGGTGGGGAGGAAGCAATGAGCGCAACAGCCGGTCTTAAGCCCACACTGGTGACTGGATGTCCAGACCTATATTCCGGGATTAGTGCTACCAGACGAGAGTGCAGGTATACGAGCGAGCCACCACGATAATGGTCCGAGGGTAATTCCCCATGTGCGGGAGAGAAATGTAGTGCATGTACTGGATGGACCATACCCTATGTTACGCCTTTTCGGCAAGCCGCGGGAGGGCCACTCTCGGACAGGATCCTGGTGTGCCCCTCTTTTGATCCACACTTTTCCATCGTTACACTCTGGATTCAAGACCCGGAAAGCTCGTCCGTTATTTTTTTTAGAGACACTTATAAATCGGTTCCAATGTGAAACACGAACATTTTTATTAATATGACTAGGTACGATAAAACACAATCATTGTCATTGCCATTTGCCATATTTATCGCTGTCATGCTTAATTTACCAATTCGACAAATTATATGAGCATCTAATTACGTGAATAGAAAGTAATATGTAATATTTTTACGAAACAAATATATTTATATAATATTTCATACGAAACAAAAAGTCCATGCCTGGAGTTAACTTATCGGACATCTGTCACAGCATGTACTGTTTGGATCCCAAGGATGCAGATTATTGCTATCAAGAAGCGGCTTTCACGGGTACATCTTGCGGAAACGGAAAGGTTAGTGTAATGTTATCAATGTTGTTGTTTTTGTGTATCGGATATCTCGTTCTATTTCTCTATCAATAAAGCTGTTTATGCATATATACCTATTAGGGATGTACTATTTATCGAATCCGAGTACGAATTGAGAAGTAGAGACAGCTAGTGTTGTGATTAATCGGCAACGCTCATTCTTCTAATAATATCCCCCCCCCCCCCTTCCGCTTCTCAAACTACAATAATGTCCCGTTTTGAGCTTACTAAGATCACTTATCATCAGCATCGTTGTCGTCGTTGGGGAGAAGGGGGGGGGGAGCGAATAGAATCCCAGCAGTCAACTTTCTGCAGCACTGTCCAATATTTTACGTTGTCAGTTTGCGCCGTTTGATTGTTGTCATAATGTTTTCTTGAGGGCTTGCAATTGAGGATATTCTGTCCCTGATCAAGTGCAGATTTGGTATTAAAAATTATGAGAATTATTGTTATAAACATTTTTTTTATGCCATGTTTGTTGTAATTATTGTGTGAGTAATATATGTCGATTCAAAATTTGCCGATAATCTCGTCCATTCAGTTGGTCTTTAAGTTTAAGTCTTATAGCGCATTTATCAATTACGGCAAACCGTTTCAAGATATTATACGATTATATCTTTATTATTTAGTTGGCTTATTTACAAACTTTCTTTTTTCTAAGATATGTATTTATGGACATTGTGTACACAACGCCAATGCCCCGGAAGTTGACGGTAAGTAATCTAGAATGCACTTTTTAGTTTTACTTCATTTATTTATGACAACGTTTTGTCACTGGACAATTCTTAAATATTATGCCTGCATGGTGAATCTAAAGGTTGAAGATTTACCAACATTTCCGGTCCCATTCGTTCGTATGTTATCAAACCATATCTGTGTGCTGCGCTACTGGTTGTACTGCGAGTAAGAAAAGATGTAGGGGATTTAATTTTATTTCATTTTCAAAAGATGATGCCAAAAGAAAACGATGGATTGTGAATGTTAGACGTGAATATCACCTATTTATAATCTCAAACTAATTGCTTGGTTCCAAAAAGATAAGTTTTTTGTTTTTTTATGTATCTACAGATTATGTATTTTTAATAACCAAGAAACGCTACTCTTGACTACTTTTTATTTATAAACAAAGCTAAATTTAACTTAACGCGACTAGTACTTACAGTATTATTCATTGCATAGGCATACTCACTTTTGATGTTAAAATCGGGTTCCTCATAACTAATCATGTAGCTTTTGTATATTTCTAAAAGACCAGAATTGGCCGTCTAGGTTGAAATTAATTGTCAAACACCAGCAAAGCCTTGTTTTTGTTTTACAGAAATATACCGGAAATTCATGAACGCGTTCAACCACGAGTAAAAATAAGAGCATGCGGTCCATCTAATTATAGTCTTTGAACAGAGTTAAGAAATAAACTTTATAGCAAATGAACGCGAACATAAAAAATAAATTATGTCATAGAAACTTTGTGTTTTTATATTACAGAACGATGTCCATTCGGAGATCAATCAGGATATGCATATTTACAATACACTTGTGCGGACCTAGCCAGATACTTGTATAAAGACACTTGTTATAATGATTATTACAAGGAAACATGTTGTGGATCTTGTACCCCAGGTTATCGTCCAATACAAGGTAGAGTCTCCTTGTCAGTTACTTTCTCTGTCCTTCTCCATCACTTTCTCAGTGAATCCTCGACTTTCTGTCTTTCTGTCTCTCAGTCATTCTCAATACCTGACGCTGTCTCTCTTTTTTTTGTTGTTTCCCTATTTAGCCCCATAATTCTTGCTCTCTCACTTTCTCTCTCTTTTCTTCTGTGTATCTTTGGCTCTTTAACTCTCTTACTGTTTCTCTCTCAATTGCTCATTCTCTCTTCTTGTCGGGTATCTCTC
Source organism: Anisus vortex (assembly GCA_949126835.1). Lineage (NCBI taxonomy): Eukaryota > Metazoa > Mollusca > Gastropoda > Planorbidae > Anisus > Anisus vortex. The sequence goes on from OX421507.1 coordinate 23,303,441, forward strand.
TGTCAGATATATATCCACAGACAGATGAGTTAAAATAGATAGCTGTTTAGATCGATAAATAGGTATGAATTTATAATACAGATAGATTGTACGATTTATGAAAGTTTAATGGGTGTATATATATATATATATATATATATATATATATATATATATAACAGATAGACTGACGGACACACATATAGCTATGTTAGCTAGATAGAATCAAATATAAAGTAATAAGAAACAAAGTTTCCAAAAAGTGAATACATATTTAAAGCATTTACGAATACGGTAAAACATTTAAACTATGTGCTCTAAATTACAGCTACAACACGTAAGCCAACACCAAGTACAACTTTTTCAAGAAGGACGACAGCAGGTATATTTTCAATAATTAAACTTAGACTTACCGCATGCAGACTCAACACTCTCAGATAAATGTTTTGCTTCAAAAAATAGAGTGCTAGAGAAGAATTAATTTAACGTTGTTTGCACGCTGGGGAATAAGAAATCCTATTTTAGTACACTGATATCAACAATGAGGGACGGGACACATTTTCAGACTATTAGACCACTTAAAGTAACCACGAATGCAGATTAGATCAGAAGAAGCAATTAATCCAAGCAAGGACTTTTTGTTTTATTAAAAAAATGCAATACAATTGGGACAAACTACGACAACAGTAAAAAAAAAAATCATCCTGTCTGCATCAGTGAAATGATGCACATATTTGAGCAATCAATAACGTCAATTTTAAGGGAAACGATTGAGAATCTCTTTGGCATCAGACAATTTAGAGGCTTGCTTCTTTACAGACGGACACATTTTGATCCAGCGATGGCTGCTGTCAACTTGCAGAGATAGTATTCCGTTAATCCATGGTTAAAATCTCTGTACATGAACTAGAACTGCAGCTAGCAGAATGGGAAGCAAACCACTGGCATTTCTAGTTAAAGCAGGCCCCAATACAAATAACTGATAGTGTAGATATAAGGCTGTTCTGGAATATTAGCTAGACCGCAGATAAGAGTCTTTATGTCAGTTTCTTTCTCTGTCTTTCTTCTTCTCTCGCTCGCTTGCTTTCCCTTTCTCTGTAAAACTTCGCCTTTCTGTCTTTCTGTCTCTCAGTAACTCTCAATCCCTGACGTTGTCTCTCTTTTTGTCTCCCTATATAGCCCCATGTCTCTCTCTCTCTCTCTCTCTCTTTCTCTCTCTTTCCTTCTGTATCTTCGTTTCTTTAACTCTCTTACCTTTTCTCTCTCATTTGCCCATTCTATCTTCCTGCCTGGCTCTCTCTGTCAGATATATATATATATATATCCACAGACAGATGAGATACCAATAGATTGATGTTTAGATCGACAAATAGATATGGATTTATGGAAATAGTAATTGTCACGATGTGGCAATTGAGAGGGGGTAATAATGGCTGGTTGTCTTAGAGGTACGAGGTGCCGATGCTGTGGTTGACCTGGAATATTTATTTGTTCTCTACTGGCTCGCTTAGATGTTGTTAAACACACACAGACAGACAGTTCTAAGTTAGGCAAGCAAGTTTCTGGTTACGTTTCAGGTGTTTATTTATGATTCAAATTCAATATCCAATGATGAAATACACATACTAACATGCAGGGGAGATACAATGCTTGAGATATATGCACAGGAACGTCTAACACTCAATATACTGTGTTGTTGCGGAATCCAAATTTAGGCTACGTAACTATAATGAGGAAATTACGATTACTGGCTAAGTATCTGCAAGTCCAAGTAACAATTCGGGGGCTAGACCAAAACGATGTGTCTAGCTCGGGAGCTGGGGGAGATCTGCTTTAGTTTAGTTGGGCGGGCTTTTCGTGGACATTAGTCACCTGACCCAAGGTTAATTTGGTTGGCTTACAGTTAATTACATCCTATTCTCATTGGCTAGATTGAATATACATTTGCATAAGAAAAGCTTATTGGAGCCAAAAATGGATTGGGGGTCGGGGTTGCGAGGGCGGAAAGGGGGGGGGGGAGAGGTCTAGATGAAAGACAATTTATACAGACGTCATGCTGAGTGGGGGAATTTATCTCCCTTTGGTAGAATTTTAAGTAGTTAACTCAAGTGGCTTGGGGGGGGGGTTTCGGACGAGAACTAGTTATATGTGTGCGAACTGGGTTCTTTGGTCAACGCTCAGGGAACGACCGTCTCAAAGCAATTGCATAACATGCCGCTAAGCTGAGGGGATATACAAGGGGGTGGGGATGGCGGGGACGCGAAGAGGAGGGGGTGAGTGAGGGATTGAGTAATGACTCGCTCAGGGAACGACCGTCTCAAAGCAATTGCATAACGTGCCGCTAAGCTGAGGGGATATAAAGGGGGGGATGGCGGGGGCGCGAAGAGGGGGGGTGAGTGAGGGATCGAGTAATGACTGTCTACACATGCGTTAAAATAGCACAAGATATAAATACATTAAGACATGATATGAATACATTAATATAGCATAAGATAAAATATATACATTTTAACTAACACATTCGTACCCATTCAACCAAGATGTAGTACCAAGTTGAATCGTATTAGTCAGTAGACTCTGAATTTGGGCGTAGTACAAGAGTATAGTGAAGGGTAGAGAAACAGGTGAGAAGGAGTGATGGGGAGACGTAATTGCGTAAGGGAGGGAGAGGATAGTGACGTCAGACTAACCTTCTCTCTATTCTAGCTAACTTAAGCTAATCTAAGGTTCTAGTTATACACTGCTATCTATCTAAGTGCTAATAGTCACTATTAAATCCAGAATTGTGACATCCCTCCGGGCCAATTTGGAATCTACTCGGAGAGAAGATTTCTACCTAAGTTACTGTCTCTGGGACATGGGAAAAGGGGAGTAACTACACACTCATTAACAGTGTGCGCGCGTGGGGCCGTATTACTGGGTATGCTGGGCCACGAAGTGTGTAGGGGCACTAGTTAGTGTCCGCTATGCCGCGTGTGTCGAAAGGGGTTTTGGCCTAGGCACTGTTGCAATGTCTCGAAAGCATCAGTAGCGAGTTTGTCCCAAGATAATGGGAACGATGTGGGTGCGTTTAGCAATCTAAATAACGGACGGGTAATTTTACGGAAGTTTGGTATAAGGGTATTCTGATAGTTGCTAAATTCGCCCAGTGTTTGCCTTAGTTCGAGCCTCGTCGTGGGCAGCCTTGCATGACGGAGCTTATCTTTAATGGACATGGGGTGGGGGAGAGGTGTCTGGTTGGGGGTGGGGCGGGGCGATCCGTAGGTTGCGGGTGTAGGCAGGCAATGCGTTTGTTTACCTACAATCGGTCTTCCGAGTAGGATGTCTACTTGTAGGCCTTCTATTACGGCGGCCTCAATGGGGCCTGTAAAAAGTGCTGAGCTGAGGTTTACGAGTGCGGTCGGTAGCTGCTGAATAGGAGAGTTATGAGATGGACCTTGGAGTCGCACATAGCGTCCTGTGTAGTCGCGGGGGTCGATTTTTGATTGCGTCACTAGGGCCTCAAAGCTAAGACCGGAATCAAACGTACAAGAGGCGAGTCGGCCGTTGATTCTGACTATCTCGTCGACGTAGCTACGGGGGAATTGGTTATGTTTGTCTGCCGAGGAAATAGAGAACACGTGGTGGACTCGATCGTAGTCACTGCTTGAGTACTGGTCACGCCCCTGATCGGCGGGTTCCTGTTCGGGAGCTAAGTGAGGGGTGGGTCTGGCGTGGCGGTGATCCCTACGTCGGGAATCTTGGAGGGGCGGAGGGGGTCTGGATTGGGATTGACCCGGTCGAGATGAGGGGACGCTGTTTGGTTTGATAAGCGGGGGAGGGTTGGCGCAGGGATTGTCTCGATAAGGCCGATGTGGCTGTGGGTGTCTCGGGCGGGAGTAAGGGGATGGTGACATTCCCGGTCTACCATTTTCCCGTCGGGAAGCGGGCGGTGGGTGAATTTTTCCGCGGGGGTGGGACGACTCTATTATGTCTCCTTTCTGTACTAGTCTTACCGGGGCATTGAAAGGGGAGGTAGAGCTAGCGATGGCGTTGTGGGCTAACGGGTAATTGATTTCTTCCTCAATGACCTCTAATTTGGCGTGTGGGTTAGTATATGGTTTGACCTTAATGGTTCGCGGGTCGGTGACCTTCGTGGTGAGCGGTTCTAAGTTTGTACGCCCTGGAGTGTCGGTTTGCACGTCAGAGTATGAGGGGAGTAAGGTTTTGACTGTTTTGGCTTGTTCAGGGGTTGGGAGTGGACAGATTTCTACATCCTTTATGGTTTCTGTCTGCTGTAAGGGGAATGCGGTTAATGAGTCATCGGCTTTTGTTTCTTCAGCAATAGTCGTTGCTACAGGGGGTTTATTGTCACGTGGGCGCTCTATGTATCGCATTAGCAAGTTGATGGGGAACAGTTTGTCTTTGTTGCCGATCTTTATAAGGTATTTGGTGCCTGAGAGTTTTTTCGTAACTGGGTATGGGCCTCTCCATGCTAACTGGAGTTTGTTGTAAGAGGTGGGGAGGAGCAGTAGTGCTTGATCGCCCGGAGCCAGAGAGCGTTCTTTGGCCCGCCGATCGTATAGCGTCTCCTTTTTCTCCCTCTCCTTGGCTAAGTGTTTTGAGGCGATAGAGTGGACAGTTTTAAGCCTAGTCTGTAAGTTATTGGTGTAGGCGTAGACTGAGAGTTCTTGGGGGTGGGGGGAGGGTTTGGTCCAGGCGCCCTTGAGGCGTTCTAGTGGATCACTGGGCTGGGGACCGAGTAACATCTCATCGGGAGTGTAGCCTAAAGTAGAATGGGGGGTGGACCGATATGCGGATAGTGGGGCCATTGTCGGGTCTTCCTGTTGGGCCCGAGGGAGTTCGTTGGCCGTGGGGGACTCCACGGGGGGGGGGGGGGATTAGGGTCAGGGTGCGCGTGTGTGGCCACTGAGGCTAGGGGAGGGAGGGGGAAATCGTTAACTCTGCCGTATCGGCTCCCCAGGACGACATCAAATGATAAGTCGGCTCGGACCGCTAGGGTGGCCGTACCAGTGTATAGGGTTGACCTGATGTGAACCCGGGCGGTTGGGAGGGTCTCAGTTATTCCCCATGCAATTGTAATCTGGATTGACTCGCCAGTGTAGTCGGAGGGATTCACGAAGGAAGCCTTAATGATCCCCTCAGCCTGGAGACCTGAGGAGAGAAGGGCCCTGGCTCTTTTAGAGTTGATCTCTATATTTCTTTCTGTCTTGGTTTCCGGGTCGTCGGGGGTTCTAGGCCGGCCGGGAGTGCCCGCAGTGCAGAGGGTGACGACGCAACATATTATGGGGGGGTTCTGGGAGTGATCAGGGCCTGTGTGTGCCTTGGGTTGTTGCTCATCCAACCGGTTTTCTTCTCTCTGCTCTAGTCTAAGTTCCCTGTCTAATTGTTTCTCCTCTCTAGCTATTTTTTCTAATCTAAGCTTCTCTGCTTCTACTCTAAGTCTATCTTCTCTCTGCTGCTTACGCAATAGTCTACCTTTAGCCATAGTGACAGAGTAAGGCGAGAGTAAGGCAGTAAACGGACAGAGATATGACGAGATAGAGAGAGGGAATGTATAGGAGGGGTGTTGGGGTTCAGAGTTTAGCTAACGTAATACAACTCAAAATGGTACTCACCAGACAGCAATTCCAGAATTTTACACACATACACTAACACACGTATATCAAATCATAAAGTTATCGTTTATATGGCGCTCGGCGCTGTTGGTGCAGATCTTCGGGCTGGTTAGGAATTCTCTTTCCCCGTGCCGGGACTGGATTAGCGTTTAATGTTGGTGTCTATTTTCCCGGGTTTGGATACCGGGAAATACGGCGGGTTCCTACGGGGAGGTTGACAGGGCAGTTGTCGGGTTCTCGGCGGTCTCTAGTTGTCGGGCAGGCTGATGCGGCGGCGGTGGGTCTCTCTGCTGACGTCTCGGGTGCCGGTACGTTGGTGCGGGGTCAGAGGGAGGCGACCTGGCGGTTGGGGCGGCAAATCTGGCGTAATGGGGTGGCAAATTTGGTTGCTGGTGTGTCTGGGGTGACGTAGGCTGGCGTGACGTAGGCTTAGGCTGGGGTGGCGTAAGCGTAGGCTGGGGTGTCGTAGGCGTAGGCTGGGGTGGCGTAAGCGTAGGCTGGGGTGGCGTAAGCGTAGGCTGGGGTGTCGTAGGCGTAGGCTGGGGTGGCGTAAGCGTAGGCTGGGGTGGCGTAGGCGTAGGCTGGGGTGGCGTAAGCGTAGGCTGGGGTGGCGTAGGCGTAGGCTGGGGTGGCGTAAGCGTAGGCTGGGGTGGCGTAGGCTGCGTAAAGTGGCGAGCCTGGTTTGGTGGGTTGATGGATCTGGTTGCTGGCGTTGGGATGACGGGTCTGGTTGCTGGCTTAGAGTCTTTGTGTTGTAGAGAGATGAGCCCCCATCCAGGGTCGGTTTCAGAATCGGCGTAGTCCTCGGGTTGTTGCTGTTGACAGTGCGCTGAACGGCTTGAAGTTCAGATAATCCCGGATACGAGGTCCCACTTTGTCACGATGTGGCAATTGAGAGGGGGTAATAATGGCTGGTTGTCTTAGAGGTACGAGGTGCCGATGCTGTGGTTGACCTGGAATATTTATTTGTTCTCTACTGGCTCGCTTAGATGTTGTTAAACACACACAGACAGACAGTTCTAAGTTAGGCAAGCAAGTTTCTGGTTACGTTTCAGGTGTTTATTTATGATTCAAATTCAATATCCAATGATGAAATACACATACTAACATGCAGGGGAGATACAATGCTTGAGATATATGCACAGGAACGTCTAACACTCAATATACTGTGTTGTTGCGGAATCCAAATTTAGGCTACGTAACTATAATGAGGAAATTACGATTACTGGCTAAGTATCTGCAAGTCCAAGTAACAATTCGGGGGCTAGACCAAAACGATGTGTCTAGCTCGGGAGCTGGGGAGATCTGCTTTAGTTTAGTTGGGCGGGCTTTTCGTGGACATTAGTCACCTGACCCAAGGTTAATTTGGTTGGCTTACAGTTAATTACATCCTATTCTCATTGGCTAGATTGAATATACATTTGCATAAGAAAAGCTTATTGGAGCCAAAAATGGATTGGGGGTCGGGGTTGCGAGGGCGGAAAGGGGGGGGGGGGAGAGAGGTCTAGATGAAAGACAATTTATACAGACGTCATGCTGAGTGGGGGAATTTATCTCCCTTTGGTAGAATTTTAAGTAGTTAACTCAAGTGGCTGGGGGGGGGGGGGTTTCGGACGAGAACTAGTTATATGTGTGCGAACTGGGTTCTTTGGTCAACGCTCAGGGAACGACCGTCTCAAAGCAATTGCATAACATGCCGCTAAGCTGAGGGGATATACAAGGGGGTGGGGGTGGCGGGGACGCGAAGAGGAGGGGGTGAGTGAGGGATTGAGTAATGACTCGCTCAGGGAACGACCGTCTCAAAGCAATTGCATAACGTGCCGCTAAGCTGAGGGGATATAAAGGGGGGGTGGCGGGGGCGCGAAGAGGGGGGGGGTGAGTGAGGGATCGAGTAATGACTGTCTACACATGCGTTAAAATAGCACAAGATATAAATACATTAAGACATGATATGAATACATTAATATAGCATAGGATAAAATATATACATTCTAACTAACACATTCGTACCCATTCAACCAAGATGTAGTACCAAGTTGAATCGTATTAGTCAGTAGACTCTGAATTTGGGCGTAGTACAAGAGTATAGTGAAGGGTAGAGAAACAGGTGAGAAGGAGTGATGGGGAGACGTAATTGCGTAAGGGAGGGAGAGGATAGTGACGTCAGACTAACCTTCTCTCTATTCTAGCTAACTTAAGCTAATCTAAGGTTCTAGTTATACACTGCTATCTATCTAAGTGCTAATAGTCACTATTAAATCCAGAATTGTGACAGTAATACTGATAGATTGTTTGATAGGTGAAATATAGAGGGGGATATATATTAAAGACAGAGAGACAGACAGACACACATATAGATACGTTAGCTAGACACAAAGAAATAATACGTAAATAGTTGATATATATAATTAACGCATTACGACTACGGTGAAACATTTAAACTTTGTGCTCTAAATTACAGCTACTACACGTAAGCCAACACCAAGTACAACATCAACTACAACGTTTTCAAGACAGTCGGCAGGTTTGTTTTCAATAATTAAACTAAGACTTACTGCACGAAGAATCAACAATGTCACCTAAATGTTTTGTATTTACGTGGTATATACAATTCTTTCGCTAATGATTTTTGAAAAGCACATAATATACTTGAAAAAACATGAACTTGATCTGCAGCTAGCAAAATGGGAAGCAAATCACTGGCATTTCTAATTAAAGCAGGCCCACAGATAAATAACTGATAGTGTAGATATTAGGCCGTTCTGGAATATTAGCTAGACCGTACCTGGCCTGAAGTCCGAAGTCCGAAATTTTCTGACCCCTTTTGATCGAATCCAGACTATATCAGCATTAAGGTCTCTTAATGTAAAAAGAAGTGAATAATAATATTTTTACACATACACACATAACATAAATGAGTGATGTTCCATAAATAGAACGTCTCCTGTCAATGAACACTGCTATTTTGGGGAGGGTTATTATATTATTTAAGAGTTATGTTTTTTTCCCATGACTTTTAATATAGAAGACTATTTCTTATTGCAGGCGGAGGATGTGGAATTCCGCGAACTTTTCTGGCTAGACATTTCGGAGCAACATGTATCTATGTTTATTTTTTGTATATATACCTTATTTATGTGTTAAAAAAATCATTTAACTAGCTTTAAAAGAAAACTTTTAAATTTGAGAATTACTGCATTGTGGGACGGCAATGTGCATGTAAGAATTAAATACATCGATGGTCGGTGTAACAACTAACCCTTTTTTCATTCTACAATTTCTTTATAGTTTTACCTTATTACACTAATTCGAAAATTATTCATACACTCAAGAAAGACATTCTTGATAACAACACTCAAACAAGACATACATAATAATAACTATTAAACAAGAAATACATGAATAAGAAATAACATCACTCAAACAAGACATACATGATAACATCACTCAAACAAGACATACATGATCACAGAACTCAATCAAGACTACATGATAACATCACAAAAACAAGGCATTCATGATAACAACACTCAAACAAGACATACATAATAATAACTATTAAACAAGGCATACATGATAACAACACTCAAACAAGACATACATGATTGAAACACTCAAACAAGACATACATGATTGAAACACTCAAACAAGACATACATGATTGAAACACTCAAACAAGACATACATGATTGAAACACTAAAACAAGACATACATGATTGAAACACTAAAACAAGACATACATGATTGAAACACTCAAACAAAACATAAACGATAACAACTCATAACAAGTCCAGTAAGTCAATATTGCGACAATGCACAATGGCTATCGGGTCACTAAAATACAACAACACAGTCCGTAAATACACATTCATTTACACACTCACCATATTACAGTCACTATTAGGGTCACACGATTATTTTGTTAAAGTTAACCCCAAAAAAGTATATCAGATGAAAAGAATAAAAATGTCAACTATTGTTAAGTCATAAAAATGTAGTGTATCTTCCAGAACTGTCGTTTACTGTATAAAAACGCGTGTGTTGCTGTTAAATATTTATTCTGTAATTTTAATTAACTGTTAATTGTATATATTATTCTTTAGTCTTTAATTATAAATGGATGAATTCAACATGGCTTATGTTATATAGGCTTATCAACTTCAAAGCTTATCAAGAATCATACGTTTATTTTAGCTTGATTTGGTCGAAGTAATTATGGATATATCGATATATATACATATACCTATCTATCAATCTATCTATCTATTTATCTATCTATCTCCTATATAGGCCCTTATATGTATATATATATATATATATATATATATATATATATATATATATATATATTATTATTATTATTATTTGTGTCTATTTGTGAATATGCTTATGCCTATGTAAGCATATTTTAATTTGTGGATTGTCATTTTGGTTGAAGTTTAAGACTATTAGTTTCTAAATACACTGTACTCACCTTTGACTGACACTATACCCAAAATAGAGCGTAAAAGTAAAACACCTTAGTAAATGAATTAAGTTATGAAGTCAATGAAAATGTTCCAAATAATAAATTTGTTATACTATTAATGTTACTGAATGTTATTGTAGCCCTTCGCTTACCGAAGATAAGTACGTTGTCAAATGAATTTTGTCTTGTATCATGAATAATATACCGGTATTAAAAAAAAATCTTAGGCTTCTTAAAAAGGAACTTTTTAAAATGTAACAAGAAACGTAGGCCCTAAAGGTAAAATGTAATCTTAGATTGTTTTGTGCCCTCTGCCGCAGTATTTGATAAGATTAGGGGTCCCCCAAGGCGCCCCTCTTTTTACGAGACCAAGGAGCCCCCCCCCACCACTCACCCCCTCTCACTTCCCCAATACTGCAGCGCTGCTATCATAGTCTCCACAGTGCAGAAATAACGTACACTATTAACAGCGTTAAGAGTCAGAGGATATTATGTTATTAGATCTATTGTTGTTTTTTTCCAAACGTTTTTGAAGCGTCTTTAAATCCTAATTTAACCAGATCTAGGGTCTATTTCAATTACAGAGTCTCCAGGCAGTCAGAAATACAATAGCTGACTCCTAATTATAATTTTTCTTGTATGATAAGTGTTATGATAATTTGCTTGCATGACTATTTTATAAGTATATTTCTATGCTTGAGTACTAATAGTTCTTTTATATTGTTTAAAATATGCTTACGTCTGTAATCAAGTCAAATTTCCATTTGTTTGGATCATAAAAGCACGTATCTTATCTTAGCTTATTTCTTATCAACCATTTCGTATCAAATTAGGAAACCAGATGAACAATTAAAAGAATTATCCCATCTTGAACTGCATTCATTGTTAATGTTATCGTGTACATTCTGTCTCCTGAAGTTACACGTGTAATACACAATCCGTTTATTATTAAACGTTTACATTGTTTGCTATGATAGTTATGTATTTTATAAATTTGTATTTATATATATTTTTTTTGGGTCTATATTAAAGAATCAAGCTGATTGAAACAATTTATTTTTAATAAAACGTGAAAGTTAAGATATTGTCATCATACGTTTGTTAATTTAAAATATAATGTAAGATAAATAAAATCATAAATATTATGGTTTAGAATGGATATTTTCGTTTTTATTTTATTTATTATTATTGATATTATATTTATAAATTGTTGATTATCGAAATGATGCAAGCATTACTAATCTTACGTTTGCTAATTGAAATACATTATCATGAAGATAATAATTATTCTTATTATAATTTATTTAATAAAAACAAAACTCATTCTTGTTTTCTCTTTTATTAATTGTTACAAATGTAAGACTTATAAGTCTACCTTAACAACAAAGGCTACTCTAAATTATAATAATATATGAATTGTACGGATTAAAACTATAACACTCTTTCTCTCTCCAACTCTCATTTCCACCTGTTTTTTTCTTTGAATGTTGAGAATATTTTTTTTTTATTTAGATGCAATATTTCTTTTTAGAATATGAAATCTAAAAATATTCTAATTACAAATTTTATTTACAAAAAGCGAAAAAAAAAAACTAATAAAAAAAAACCTATCCCAATTTAAAATAGCATAACTCGGCCTAAACATTAATAGTATATAAAAAAAGCATAAATTGTCATTGAAGATGGTGAATTTTATAAGATCACATGGGCTCAATCATAGACAAACAGATACATGTTGTAAGATGCAGACACAGATTCGAAAGATTTACCATATTACACAGCAGTAAGATGGCTAAGTTGTGAGGATGTTCTGAGAAAGGAATTAGGTGACTTCCTGGATAACATATTTCACAGCAGTAAGATGGCTAAGTTGTGAGGATGTTCTGAGAAAGGAATTAGGTGACTTCCTGGATAACATATTTCACAGCAGTAAGATGGCTAAGTTGTAAGGATGTTCTGAGAAAGGAATTAGGTGACTTCCTGGATAACATATTTCACAGCAGTAAGATGGCTAAGTTGTGAGGATGTTCTGAGAAAGGAATTAGGTGACTTCCTGGATAACATATTTCACAGCAGTAAGATGGCTAAGTTGTGAGGATGTTCTGAGAAAGGAATTAGGTGACTTCCTGGATAACATATTTCACAGCAGTAAGATGGCTAAGTTGTGAGAATGTTCTGAGAAAGGAATTAGGTGACTTCCTGGATAACATATTTCACAGCAGTAAGATGGCTAAGTTGTGAGAATGTTCTGAGAAAGGAATTAGGTGACTTCCTGGATAACATATTTCACAGCAGTAAGATGGCTAAGTTGTGAGAATGTTCTGAGAAAGGAATTAGGTGACTTCCTGGATAACATATTTCACAGCAGTAAGATGGCTAAGTTGTGAGAATGTTCTGAGAAAGGAATTAGGTGACTTCCTGGATAACATATTTCACAGCAGTAAGATGGCTAAGTTGTGAGAATGTTCTGAGAAAGAAATTAGGTGACTTCCTGGATAGTAAAGGGCAAGTCACAACCATTACTTTATGATGAAGAGTAGGTTTGGAAATTGACATTTGCTGCAGATATATCTAGTAATTTAAAGTATCTGAACTTAAATCTACAAGGGGAGGAAAATCTAGTTTCTGATTTATACACCCACCTAAAGGCCTTCAGATCCAAACTTGTCTTGTTTTTGGAACAAGTACAGGCCAACAACAAAAACGCACTTTGAGCTGTGCAAGGTGTTCATGGCTGAAGCAACAGCTGAGTTTCCACGTCATTTGCATGCGAGATCATTTGCATGCCTCCAGCTGCAGTTTCAGGAGTGGTTTTCTGACGGATTCAAAAGGCACAAGAAGTGAGACTGTTTCAAAACCCATTTGAAGCAGATGTGACCAGTTGTCCAGATGTGTGGATACGTGTGACTGTGTGGCTGAAAGGGCATGAATCTGTGTCTGTGCAGGTGAGTAAGTGTGCGTGAGTGTGTCTGCGAAAGTCTATGTGTTTATGTACTTAGACACCTTTGAGAAGTTGCATGTCTTATCTCTTCCTTTAACTGCCATATACATTTTACAATAACAAACCTATCAGACGTTGCATTTTAATATAAGACTGATTACAATGCAATTTTCAAATAGAACATTAAAAAAAATATTTAAAAACTACAATAAAGTTATTTGTTCCTGGATACATTTTAACTATAAAAAAATTACAGACATAATTATAACAACATAAGCATCTATAAAAGACGGCTGAAAAGTGCAGTAGCAATCATCGACAGAATATGAAATAAATACACATTTTTCACGGAGGCTGTATTCCCATTTGTATTCCCATTTACATTTAAATTAAAATTATTTAAACAGTAATTGCAACAGTTCTCCGGATTTGTGCGACAAACGCTTGGGTTGTTACATTGTTCAGGTTTTCTGTCCGAGTCGCCAAGAATACATCCTATAGAACAAAAACAGGTTTAACAATTATACTAGTTTTCAGTAGTCTCTGAAGACATAAGAGATAAGATAATATATATTTAAAATATCCCTTATGCGAGAACAAATGCATATAAGGGCTCTTTCTTCCCGAGTGGCATTCGGGCATGGAATGGGTTGCCTGAAAAACAACACAGGAAAATTAGTAACTTAACATCATTTAAAACATTAATAAAAAGGCAAGACTGGAATCGGACCACGGATGAGATTAGGACGCAATAATCTTCTTTATAGAAGGAGCGTTTGTAATGTATAAGATAAGAAGGTATGTGTTTATGTGCCTGTAGATGTGTAGGCTATATGTAATTGCCTTAAGTTCTCAAACGAAAGCTTCAATGACTAATATAAGTAATAAACTAATTTATTACACTTAATGGTTTAAATCAATCCTGTTGTATATTATTGCAGTGTCTCAAAATCTCTATTATATCTCAAATATATCAGCTCTGGAGAAATATTTTCTAAGACTCGGAATTTTTATAAGTTTTCTAAAATATATGTGTATTAGTTTACTTGTCAGATTTAAAATATGTATAAAAAAATAGCAATAAATATTATACAATTGTGTGTGAACAGTGAAGACGTTTATATCGTATATTATATGTGTCTTATGTATGCTTCTTCTGTACTAAGCGTCGCCATGGTCTTATCTTGCATTTTCAGAAGGTTTTACAATGATATAAAGTATTTGTTTTACATGACTAGTCTAGGTCACCCATTCCATGCCCACGTGCCAAGCGGAAAAAATGACATTTAATGTTTTATGGCTTATGACATTTGAAATATTTGTATGCCATGTATTTTCGATTGTTTGAATCTTTTGTTGGTGTACATTTTCAATTTGGAATTTAATAATATGTTATTGCTATTGCTTTTTAAAGTTATTTTAAACCTAGCTTAGTAAAGTTAAAAGATATTGCATTTAGATAGAAAAGTAAAGAAAAACCTTATTTACAAATTGACAAAATTTAGCACTTTAACAAATAGGACGCCTGTTAATTCATAGGTATAAATAAGTCATTACTTTAAAAAAAAAATATATATATATAAGAAATTATTCGTGAATTAAAAACTTTAAGCCATTTATAGATAAGTAATAAGTAATGAATGATAATGTAAAAAAGTTAAGTACCCTTTGGACCAAACTGATCATAGGGCCGGTGAAGCAGCGTTCACAAGTTTATGTGGCCAAGGCATACTTGGCGATTGTGTGGCCAGCAGCCTAGCAGCTTTTACTTTACCCCAACTAGTGTCAGGTACCCATCATATCTGGGTAGAATCAGGGGCACCCTCAAGTCCCTGGAAAGAAATCCTAACCTGCACCAGGATTCGAACCCAGAACCTGCGGATCGCCAGTCGAACGCGCTACCGCTCGACCAATGTGCCCTATGCAATGATAATGTACCCCTCTAGAATCTATGACCGTATAAAGTAAATATTGAAAATGATATGCATCCATTACATCAAATTTTAAATGTTTTTATTGTTTGTTGAATTGGCGTTGGTGTATTAGTTGTTGTGGTTTTTTTACCAGGGCGCTGGCTTGTTAATGGGTAGGGCTGTACTGGGCGCCTGGTTGTCGTGGTCGGAGTAAACGCCGTGCCATAGTTACACGTAGAGCAGCAGTCTCTGGCTTGCAAGGGACAGTGGGCGGATGTGCATCCTTGCAAACGATTTCCATATTCACAGCCTAAAAATACAGTCTGTACATTAATCACATATCATTACTATCTGCACGAGAAGAATGTTAAAGAAAAAAAAATAAACGTTACAAAACATGTGTTGTTATTTTAAAAATATTTTTTTTCGCATATAGCAAAAAAACTTAAAAATAAATTAATAAATAAATTTACAAACATGTAAACAAACTCAAGGTAATTCTGTATATTAAATTATTTTGTTTTACCTTGTATCGCTTGATAAGCATGACTGCACGATTTACAACATATTGTTCTCGGGTCATTTTGATAACATAAGCTTATGTTGCCGCTAATCCACGACGAACAAGACGTTTGATAAGAGAGGGTTGGTTCATCCCCAAATACGCAGTTTTCTGTATAAAAAATAAATAAATATGTAACTGAGCTTATGATGGTAAGGATGTGTTTTGCCAAATTTATTTTTTACACAATTTTCTTGTGATGAGATTAATGTTGTAACTCACTCAAATACGAATATTTAAATTAAATTCACGACTAGAAAGTTTATTCCAAGAGAAACCGCTTGCTCTATTTTTAGAGCTTATATGTTCTTTTTTTTTTCGTGCGTAACCAATAAGACTGTCTTGAATGACTTCTATGCTTCTACGATTGCCTTAAAGGTTTCCGCTGTTTACAATTTTTTTATTTCAATCTTCATTTTCCCATAGACTATAATAAGATGAACCGCTTGCTCTCTTTTTAGAGCTTATATGTACTTTTTTTTGCGTGCGCAACCAATAACGCTGTCTTAAATTACGTCTACGCACCTAGTTGTTTCTTAAAAGTTTCCGCTGTATAGATCTTTTGATTTTAATTTTAATTTTTCATTGAGAAAATCAAAGCGATTCAATAAAACGGAAGTGCAAAGGAAACAACGAATCGGAAATTCCGAAAAGCAGTCTTTCGAGTCATCATATAGCAGAAATACTAAAGCAAGCGGTCCATGTATATTATAGTCTATGATTTTCAATTGAGAAAATCATAGCGAATTACTAAACCGGAAGTCTACAGGACTTAGTGCGATCGGAAATTCCGAAACTAAGTGTTTCAAGTTATCAAATAGCAGAAATATCAAAGCAAGCGATCCTTCTTATTATAGTCTTTGGTTTATCATTTAAGTGGACCTCTAACGGAAATAAACTGATTTAAACCAGTACTATTATGACACTTACCATCAACTTGTGGGGCTCGTACATCGTAGACGCATCGTCCTTTTAAACATAGCTGCAATGTATTATTGCATATAATAGTAAAGATAATTTTCTAATTGATGATAAAAAAAAACTACACAATGTAAATATGTTGACATTTTGTTAAATGTAAAGAAAGAAAAAGGTTTAAATCTATTTTTTTTTATAAATTCATCTCGACATTTTACTCCCATTTTGTTCCTTGCAAACTATAACAGCGGTCTTGTAATCTAGCCAAAGAAACTGTTTCACCTTTATCTGGATTAGGTTATTATTACGATGCGACAGGAATATGAAATGGGGGCGGTGTATTGAAGAAATCCGCATACCCGTCAAATTGGATAACTTTGGGCCCTCGGGGTAACTTTGTACCAGGAAGAACACATTTAAAAAAAAATATTTTTTAATTCTTTCAACTAGACTAAAGTTTCTAACTTGAAACAAAAATGTAAAAAAATTGTTTGATGAAAATCTTTTGCTACATGCTATATTATCTACTAACTAGGAATCGTTTCAAGATGGCCACCGTTTGCATGTCAGATTTGTATAGGTCAAAATAACGAGTCTACATATTCAACGAATCTAATAAGAATGTCAACATTTACATTTTTAATAAATAAATAGGATGGTTAAGACTTTATGTCAAGTCATTAAGTTTTTTAATTTGAGGTTCAATTGGGACAGTGATGCGAAAACAAGACTCATTATGTCTACTAGCCTCTCCTGTTCAAGCCTACCTCACCTACCCGCCGGTGAACCCTGTTCTACCCAGCAATCCAGCCAGAGGTTGGGTGGCAAACCCCTGTTGATGGCTGGATGGGACAGCCAATGAGATTAAGGCGAAGTCACACACTCCCTGCCAGAGGGGAGCAGCTCCTAACGAAGTCAGAGATATGTCGACTGTTCAAACTGGCGAAGAGTGTGGGAGCATCAGAAAACGAACATACACGCAACCATAAAGATTTCCAATGAAATATAAAGAAGATCAAAATATTGTCATGGTGCCGCCCCCGTGGACCAAAGCCAGGCAAGAGCGGCACCGGGCCCCTAGCCTCGAAGGGGTCCACCCAATCGACTGGCAACTCTGTGAATCTGGATACCAGGGATAAACAGAGTAGAGCTACTGGACCCCAAAGCCAAACAAACTCCCTGAGGATAATGCAGTGGAATGCAGAGCACATCCTGCAATGGTGCCCACTCCACAGAGAGGCCCGTAACCAGGCCTGGCCTCAGGGAGCCACCATGGAGGAAAAGCTCTGGGGCCCAAAGCCATTCCTACAGACATCAGCCCGGTTTGTCAGAGAAACAGGACTGCCAGTCTGACACAGCAAAGGAAAGCGAAATGGAAAACAGAAGAAGAAGAAGTTTTTAATTAACCTAAGAAGGAAAATAGGGGAGTGGCCATAAAGTACGAACCCAATAAATTAAAAATATAGCACCTGATAATGTGAATTTATATTTCTAGGTTTTAATTATTGAATTACAATATAAATTAAGTTTATTGTTCAAAATAGGTCAGTATGCTATTTGAATTTTATCCATTTAATCGCAAAGGGCTTTCGGTAAACCTGTATTTTCATCCTCTCTATTTCAGAATACAAATGTCACGCAATTACAAACCAAATCCAGGGGCAAAAAAGTATGGCACCTGCCTCGAAGACATATTATCGACGATTCAGGCATAATAAAATTGGTCAAGGCATACTTTGACAAACATGGGAGGTCTACTAATATGACTATAAAAAACAGGCCTAGCTATGACTGGTTGGACTCCTTTCTTCAACGCTACCACAACAAAATGAGAAAGCGAATACGGCTGTGAAGCCGGCTGGCCGAGCGGTTAGTTCACCGGACTGTCAACCAAAAACCATCTGACACGTCGCGGGTTCTAGCCCGGCCACCGACGGATCCCTGTCGCCCTGCAGGAGTTTTGGGCCTGTAAACATATTTGCGCCAGCAGGCAGCAGTGTGTTTACAGAGCGCACTGAGCATGCTGAAATAGCATGGATAGAAGCGCTATATAAGTAACCAATTTAATTTAATTTAATTTAATTGAATTTTAATACGGCCACAAATAGAAGAAAAATAAGGCTGCTGTTTCTTGACAGGAAATATCGTCAATTACGGTTCAGATGACAAATGAATACCGCAAATTTTATTGTTGCATTGCTTATTATATATTTATATAAAATTATTTTGTTTTAATTTAATTAATATTTTTGGATCAAATTAACACCATATCGGGTTACATTGACCACCACACAAAATACTAAAATAAACCTTTTATCTCCAACATAATTATTTTTCTTATATATTCCTGTAGCGTGGCGGGCACTCTACGTGGTTATTTGGCTCGTGTAGAGGCTGATTATTGCGATGTCACAGTGAAGTTTGGGCCTTAGAATTATTTATATTTTAGTCCGTTATCCCTTGGCTGGCGGGTGCGTAAGCCTATTGAATAGAGTAATTTCTACTACTATATGACACGAGTGCTAATACATGAGCAGGCACAAGAACAATGATTGATTCAATGCCGGGATGAATTTCAAATACTGTTTATTTAGGCAAAAGCGATAGATGGCAGAATTTAATCCACAACACAAATTTACAGTGTAAACAGTATATTATATAATTGGATCGACCGAAGACAGGACTGTTGCGTTCCGTGTCTAAGGCCCCAATACCCGTTTCTTATTTCTATCTTAATCTTAAACCAAGAAGTGCCCTCTGTGGGGGTAGGGGCAATGGGGTGGGGGGAGAAGACGGCGGTCGGGGGAGGGATACCTTACATCCCGACGAGGGCTGTTGCGTATGTGTCAGTTTACGGGGGAAGAGTTTGGGGGAGGGGGTTTCCCTGGCCACCTGGGCCGACTGTAATAGATTTCGCGTGAAGACGCAATTTGCTTATCTTGACCAGTGGTCAGTAGCCGAGAGGGGGATCAAAGGGAGGGCTTGGCGAGGGTGGGGTGGGTTGTTTAGACTGTACATACAAGGGGAGCGTAAACATGTTAAATATATACAAGGGCAGGTAACTAAGCTTGTATAATAATATAATGAATATATATATATATATATTGATGCATGTACAACAGTTATAGAAGAGAGTAAGTACATTCATATATACAAAATAAAGATACAAGATACAAATACAGTCACACATTCTTCATTCATTGGTGAGCACCGCAATGAGCCAGGATTAATTGTAGTTTATAGGCTGGAGCCATAGTGAATAAGTGCCATGGCACCAGGCTGAGCGCTGGTGCTTCTAGTGAGTTTACCACAATTCCTTTTTATGTTGTTCCCCCTCCTCCCCACTCCCTAGTTGGTGCTATTAACATCATCAAAATAATTAAGGATTGTGTGAAAACATGATTTAGTATTTAAAAAGTGGTACGAAGTTACCCCGTTTCACCGTACATTCCAAGTCACTTTCGGAGTAACAAGTCACGTATTTACCTAATAATATATACTAATTTTGGGGGAATTAGAAATGTTATATATCTAGTAGTTAGCTGTGTGCTTTGTGCTTTCATGCCTGATAAGGCTAGAACACTTAAATGGAGTGCTGTTAGCTCATTACATCCTTTGTCTTCCTCTAACTACTATAATAATTGATTTGTATATACATATATTCATATATATATATATATGTATATATATATATATATATATATATATATATATATAATATATATATATATATATATATATATATATATATAATAAAAAGAAAACATTTCTTTCATGTTTAATTTGCCGGAAGCCACTTTTATAATTTGTCTTTACACAAATTCCAATCAATTGATATTCAATCGTTTATTTTATTTTTTTCTCTGCAAGACCAACACGAGCTACTAACCTTCCCATCACCGCATGTCGTGCCGGTTAATGCCTGCTCCTCGTAGCACAAAGTATCGTCCTGTGGATCAAGGCAGTACATGGAGTGGCAGATATCTGAGACGGTACCATTGGATGACACACCCTGTGCAAACACGAAAGCAGGATAAAGTAAGAAATGCATAATTCTGTATGTACATTCTATTAACTAACGGACGGGCACACCTACTAGTATAATATTAAGCGCGGACTTAACACGATTATATCCCTGTAACACTAAAAATTATTATACATGAATAAACCATTCGGAAATCAATTTACATATATATATATATATATATATATATATATATATATATATATATATATATATATATATATATATATATATTTATATATCAAACATATTGAGGCAGTCAGACAAACATAAATATGTTTATGATATTATATATGAAGCACTAAATTGGAATATATCTAAAGGGAACTGCGCTCTTCATTACATTCACTCCTCAGCGTGGTTGGACACAAACAGTATCTTGGATTTGTGAGCTGATTTGAATCTGTGGCGCCTTCTATATGGAATAGCTTCCCTCAGACACTGAGAAAATCTGAGACGAAATAGTCTTTTTAAAAGAGCTTAAAGACTTTTCTCTTTGGCTAGTTGCTGTGTGCCTTTCATACCAATACAACTGCCACTGCAATTATTCCAAGAGAGCACTGTGCATGCTAAATTTAATACACGAATAAAAGCGCTATATAAATAACCATTTTTATTATTATTAAAGGATAATCAAAAGGAATATCTTAAGCAGTAAAAAAACATCTTTGGAACATTATTTACACTACCAAGTATAAAAAGTAAGCCCTTATATTAGTATGTTAACATAAGGACTACATCAACCGTATTTGTTAAGATATGAACAAAGAAGGTAAACTTCTTTAATCATATCCTGATTAAGATTATGAAGATATTTAATGAATGTAAAATGTATACGTCGTCCATAAATTAATTTTTAAAAACTTACCCTACAGTAATATGATTCTCCACCATAAATAGTTTCACACTGTTCATCTGGCAATGCTAACTGGCCTGGAAGTTTTCCTAACAGATCAGGAATTCCAGAAACGACGCCTTGTGCATACACCAAGCAAGTGTAGCCACGGCTGGAAAAAAAAAGTTGTATAACATTCTGTATCTATAGGGTGTTGTCAATTTAGTTTTAATAACTACAATGTTTGAGTGTTGTTTAGGTTGATATACTTATTACTAAATACAATGGTCACGAAACGAAAACGCGAAATGCAACTGAAATCGCTTAGACAAAAGAGGTATTAATAAACTTCTGTACCCATGGGCCTCAACGAAAAATGTAAACTGCCGATAAGTTCACATTAAGAGCAGACTGGCTGGCTAAAGCATGGGGGACAGCCCCCGTTGCGAGTCTGAGGTCTAATTGCACCGCCGAAAGGCACCCCGAGAGTCTCGGCGTGAGAAGAACTGATAAGCGCAACAGAACTTCTCAAACGCGCTCTAGATGTCCAGACCCACCTAGTCTCGGATTTGTGCCACCGAGCGACAGTGCAGGTATTCGAACGAGCCACCACAATAATGATCCGAAGGGAATCCCGCAGGTGGGGTGAAGCAAAGTAGTGGCTGCGGAGGCCGTACCCTATATTGCGCGATACGCTTTATCTGCGTGCAGCGGGGTGGCTAGTTTCGGACAGGACCTTAGTGTGCCCCCCCCCCTCACCGGTCTACCCCTTTACATCGTTACCCCCCCCCCCCTGGACTAAAGAGTAGGTTATCTAGTTATTTTGGAACTTTATTCTTACCTTGTGTCCACCGTCTTGGTTATAAACTCCGAGAAAAGTTGTTGGTTGCAAGTAAGAAATGTATTTGTATCCTCCATGTTGTTTTCACTACAGCCGCTGTCTGAGAAAGAATTCTTTCCTGATAGACTGTGTGAATATAAATGATCGATCGTCTACAATAAAAATGAATCTGTTAGCAGTTATTAATCTATGCTAAGGTCTAGTATTATTACATGAATCTATACATGATTTACACAATAAATATGATATATAAATTCAGTTTAATTTAAAACACTGCTCATTTTATGAATAGAAGCAAAAAAGTATTGATATAAATAATCTGCATATTTTATATAAATATAATATTCACTGTTGTATGCTTTCATTTTTAATGTCTTTTTGCATTAACTACAATCTATGAATATTTAACAGGGAAAATACTTTATTGAGTTGAAAAGTTATTGCCTTCCATCCATACCTGTAAGAAATAGACCGAATACCATTATAGAAGGAATTGTAGTTTAAGCTATCTTTATTTACTGAAGAACTGTAACCGTCAGAGCGGCACATTGTAGAAACGTACGAAACACCTGCAAGAAAAATAGAAATTACTCACCAAAGACCTAGGTATGTTTCAGTATCGTTTGGATTAAAATATACGGATTAGAACGCTTTGAAATAGATCTTGACTAAGAGTCGGCAAAATGTGAATAACAGTGCACCACAGTTGGATTTCTAATTTATTTAGCGTGCCAAAAGCATAAAAGTCATCCTGCTCTTGTAGAAAATACTTGCATAGTTCTATTGGGGGTCTCCCGCAAGCCTTTGAAAATCGCTCTGCGTGCCAAATCGTACTCGTAGGTTGCCGACCCCTGACCTGGACCACCCATTCGATTAGTAACAATAATTGAAAGCATTTATTTTGTTTGGGATAAGAATTAGTTTTTTACTTATGGAGATCTGGTGCTACATTGGTATGCCAAGGAATTTGAAAGAACAACGGCAACGTGTCGCGGACATTACGACTTCTTTCCGAGAAATATATCGTTTTCCTTAATAATATGTTTATGTGTTTACGAAACCGTCTTCTACTATTTACCACATAAAAGCCTATTAAAGATGGGGGGTATTTTATCATTGTAACAAAATAACGTGTTTCAAAAATTAAAACAATGCATGTTTTTAATTATGATTTTGTTAAAAAAAAACAATAATATCAGTCTAAACAATAACATGTAAAATGATAATTCTAGTTTTTATTTTATTTCTATGTAAACTTATCTATGGGGGCATGGTGGCCGAGCGGCCGCGAGTTCGACTGGCGAACCAAAGGTCCTGGGTTCGAATCCTGGTGGAGGCTAGCATTATCCCCGGGTCTGGAGGGTGTCCCTGAGTCTACCCAGCTCAGTTGGGTACCTAACCTTAGTTGTAGTAAAGTAAAGGCAGCTTTGCGTAGTGCTGGCCACACAATCACCTAGTGTGCCGTGGCCACAGAAACTGGTGAATGCTGCTTCACCGGCCCTATGAATAAATGTTGTCCGGCGGGTACTTACTTTTTACAAACGTATCTATAGAGGTTAGCGTCCCGTTGCAAAGACTATTTATTAACAGAGAACGAAAAAGTGTACATTAAAAAAACAACAAAAAGGGAATAAAAATAGAAAACAAATGAATTTTTTAAATTTCTTAAATAAACATAACTAAAAATGCTTGTAAAATGAAACGTGGGCCTATGTACAAATATGTTTTCTGACGCCATTTATATATCGTTTTCAATTTTCATTTTTATTGTGTTTTTTTAAAGAAATTATTTATTCGTGCTTTAGTTGCCAAGAACAAGGGCTAACTACTGGAAGTTATTTTTTTACCCCTTTCAAGCACATAGTAGCCAAAATACTTTCTTCTTAAACTAACTCCTTTTTAATAAGATACCGTAATATTTATATTTTAAATCGCAACATGTGACATCAGTTAATGAATCGTAGATACTTTAAATCACATTTATCTTTTATTTCAATGTTTCTACACGATCTTCTTCTGTACTTACATCCCAAGTAATTTGGTGTGAAGGAATCGGAGTCCTTCAATTTATACCTGAAACAAACAAAAATTTATTACTTAGAAATATTTTAATAGCAATATTGTCTAGAACTTAAATATTGATTACCTTACAATACTTATATCATAATGGTAATGTTAGCGATCATAAGTGAAAACAAGGACATAGTTCGAATTCCCAATAATTATTATTCTCTGTACCGAGAGCTGGCACGCGGAAGACTAGTCGGCCACGTCTCCGTTACAAAGATGACTGCAAAGGAGACGTGAGAGCATGCAAGCATAGATCACTCCATCTGGCTCGCCAATATCAGGGATAGTTTTTTAGAAAAAAAATTGATCGACTAAATGGCTAAAATATCATTCCGACGCCATTAGTATATATCGAATGAAGAAAATTTGTCATTCAAGGGTTGGTATGTTCAGTCCAATTTCGTGGTTTTAAGTAGAAAGGAAGTTTCTCGAATGTAAATTGACACATCATATTATGGGCAAAAAGTTTTGAATTTTGCGTTCAGCACAAATAGCCAATTGAAATTATCTTCATCTAGACCTAATAATCTAATACAGGGATCGGCAACTTACGGAACGCGTGCTAGACGTGATACGCTGAACCATTTTCGATGGAACGCGCAAGACTAAAAAAAGACTTCTATAAAAAAAAAAGTGGGTTGACTAATAGGCTGTTGGCACGCTGAATGAATTAGACATTCTACTTTGGCACACCATTTCAACAAATCCATATCAGTAGGCCTACTTTATCTTCCCGAGTGGCATTCGGGCATGGAATGGGTTGCCTGAACAAATAACAAATAACCAATAGCCAATAACGTAACATCATTTAAAACACTAATAGAAACGCCAGACTAGACTCAAACTATGGATAAACGTAGGACGCAGTAATCTTGTGTATAGAAAGGTTCTGTAACATATAAGATTAGATTTGATCTTGAAAACAAAAAGCGTTGAGAAAGCACATGATACATAGTATAGACTACACACTACTCAAAGAGCAATATCAACTGAATACAGTAAAATACGTACCCAGTAAATAGCATGGCGTGATCGTATCCCTTAACAATATCATAACCATCACCAAGGAAGCCGGAAAACGACCTAAAGGCCTCCAATGTTTTGTCTGAGTCGACGGATCCTGCAGACACTAGTTTTTCAATGAAGTAAGACGCCGAGGATGACTGTGAAATATATTGCCCTCCCATTAATCTCAGAATGTTTTAATCTCAGAATGTTTTAATCTCAGAATGTTTTAATAGGCTATTATTTTAGATTTCTAGTACATGTATGTTTATTTCTTTTACCTGCAACACATAGACTCTACTCAGTCGAATGTGAATCTTAAACGATGCATTCATTAAAGCAAACATATGGTCAATCTAAGAAAGAACAATAATTGAAACTGAGAAACAGGGTATGACAATCTCTATAAAAATAGATTTAATGCTTCTAAAACCTAACCAAAAAAGCAATAAGCTGAACTCACTGAAAATTAACAATTCAAGATAAACCATTTCATCCAAAGTGTTTTTGTAAAGTACCCTTTGGACCAAATTGATCATAGGGTCGGTGAAGCAGCGTTAAACAGTTTGCGGTGGTCACGCCATACTTGTTGATTGCACAGCCACCTTTACTTTACCACAACTAAGGTCAGGTACTATCAGAGCTGGGTAGACTATTGGACACCCTACAGACCCGGGAAAATAATTCTAGTGTTTACCCGATTCGAACCCGGGACGTTTGGTACGCGCAGCCGCTCGACCACCATGCCAAATATAATTTACTATAAATTATTAGCATGTTTGTTTTAGTAGTCCACTTCAAAAATAAATTAACTATGTTATCATATCTGCGTGAGAAATATAGAAAAAAGTAATATGTTATTAAACTTAAAAAAAACAAAAACACACCCAATTAAAGACAAAAGCGTAGTGTTCTAAAATATTCTGTAAAGCTCTGGCAGGAACATTCTATGCCTTTGTTAGGAATTGCTTGTAAATTGAGTAATCGACGACAGCTACAACGTCGATGTAGTAGTCGGTTATTCCTGCACGGCGATACCTGGATTGACGATCCAACAATGTCGATTCGGTGACTTTGTTTCTTGGATCGATTCTCTTGACTCCTTTCTTTCTTCGGCTGATAAGAGGTAATGGGAGAAAAAATTAGAATAGTGTAAGTAGGAATAGATATTTTATCAGAATGAGGAGGGGGGGATGAGGGATTAGTACAGGGGGGTTGGGGATGATAAAATAGTGAGTGAGCAGCAAAAGTGATAAGTGGCAGAAGCGTATTTAAGACGGGACCGGGAGTACCCAAAGCACCAAAATGAGACTTTCAACGATACATTAAATTACGAGCATGTGAGGGCACTAAATTTATAGATCGTCCCTGGTCGCTAAACACTCTAGCTTCACCTCTTAAACGTACATAAGGTTGAATAGTAATATTATATCCCTAGTGCCCAAAATGATATAAATAAGCGAAGTGGCTATTCGGACCCGATAGACTTAGTAATAAATAGTTAGTATCGGTTAGTTTATATAGGTTGTCAGGATGTGTTTAGGATTAGGACATCAACCTGGCAGAAGTTGGGCGATGAGAGGGGTGCGGAGTCGTAGGTAAGTGGGGTAGTAGTGGCAGGTCGTCGTGGGGTATGAATTACCGTGACTGGAATCGCCCTGGACTAATTATTATTTCTCTCTTGGCTCGTTAGATATTATGACGGACACACAGATAGTTCTAAGTAGGCAAATAAATCGTTGGTTAAGTTCAGGAGTTTATTATCATTTCAATTCTTCACTCAATGGCAAGATACATATATGAATTTGCACAGGCTTCAGTTAACACTCAACACATGGTACTGCTAGGTTGTCCAACATTAGGTTACGTAGCTGTGTTCATGAAAATACTTATACTGACAAAATATCTATCTATACACATGCAGGCGGTATATCCGATGGAACGAACTGAATAAGTGGAGGCTAGAATCGAACAACCTTCTCCACCTAGCGCTTGAGCCGAAGTGCCCTAAAACTAGTTAAGCGCGCTTTCCTGGATTTTAGTCACGTGATCAGTGGTCAATTTGATTGGATAGCTACATTAGTTTAGAATTACATATGTTCTGGTTGGCTGGTTTGAAATATACTTGCAGAGAAGATTGACTATTGGGGGGGGGAAATTAGGGGTGGGTGTAGGATGTTACGAAACAGAGTTTCCAATAATTATAATTCACGTAGATTTCTTATTAATAAATAAAATCGAAACGCGAATCAACTGAGGGTAGATAATAATTATTAATAATTAGAACGAGGCTTGACAAATAGCTTAACATAGCGTTGGGGACAATTTTGATACCGTTGTCTGATGTATTCGATTACTATTGGAAGTTAGAATATTTCTTCATTGAACCTTAGTGACGTAAGCAGTTCTAGTGACTTCTAAAGTAATTCCGATTATTGGACATACTAGCCCACATTGTTAACATGAAAGTCTATAAAAGATCGCGCACTTGTTTGAGGCGTTCTCTCCTAATTTCGCTTGCTTAGTGAAAACATGTCTCTCCGAATTTAACTTGCTTATGAGAGCATGTTGCTTCAATTCAGCCTTGCCCGATAGATATCGTTCCTTCTTTGTTCTGAGTTAGCCTGGATAACAAGGATATTGTTTGTTAGCCTGGATACCAATGATAATGTGAGTTGGCCTGGATAACAATGATTATGTTTAATACTGTGTAATTGTTTTTTTCATCATGGTGTAAAATACTGTGTAGGACTGCCACGCTTAACTATTGTGTTATTGGCATAGTCTAACAGGAAGGTATTCTTTTTAACTACACACTTGATGACCCACCATTATGCATTCTATAATTGGAACTCCCCTTGTAAATTACCCAATAAATTATTATTAATGTTTGATAGACTTATTCTCTCATTCACGTTGGAGTTTTTGTGTTGTGATAACTTTACAGGGAGGATTTACTTCAGTGGTGGATGGACTGATATTTTCAAGTATTTATACATGAAACTAAGGTGAATTACACTTATACACTATTGTTGCATAGCAGATTTCAAAAGGATATACAACCCTGGGCATACTCTAGACTATAACAACCATAATAACAACAGTAACTCAACTCATACTAATTTAATGAGATAAACATCAACTAACTTACTAATTCTGTCATAAGATGAACTATTAATAAATATATAGACTATTTGAATATTGAAACAACAGCACAATTGAGCTGGAATTCATATTTATTAAAAGAAGGCTCGGAGTCAAAATACAAGAATAACATTCTTAATACAGATTAGTATGTCATCTAAAATAAACATAATGGACAATATAATAAACTGACTTGATCAGGTAGAAATAAATAAATTATAACTCGGCGGACATGAAAGTGTTGGATGACCACTAGTGCTTGCTGAAACAACATCTCATAGCTGATTAGGTAAGCCCATTACTTACTTCGTTGATGGTCAGTGATGTTGAATACACGGACAGTAATTACGAGAACGAAATGACTGTTGGTTTCTGTTCGAAGGAATTGTGTCACGTAATAAGGTGAACAATTGATACCGCCGACTTTGCGGGGTGGGGCCCAGGGGCGGAGGGGGAGGGTGTAGACGTATACGGAGATACAAAGGATAAGATAATGACATATCTCCCTTGATGTACCTGGGTCTATTGATCGAGCTCAGTCCGAGGCGCTTACGTATGTGCGAGACGCTTCGCTCCAGATGTCACTACTTCGAGTGGATAAAGGGCTTGACCACGGGCGCTGAGTAGGGGACGAAGAGGGGAGATGATGGAAAAGGGGTAGAAGTGGGTGGGGGGTGTCTACAGGTGGGTGGGGGTTTTACGTGTATGCTGAGTTTAGCAAAATAAATTAGTAGTACTATCAAAATACAACATGCAGCATAATAGAATATATATATATATACATACATTAAAGAATACACACACATACAATCACACATACAAATAGTGTAATACCAATTAAACTGAATCAAGTAGCAAACTCTGAATTCGGGAATGAAAGAGTGTAGAGAGGGTTAAAGAACAGGTGAAGAAGGGGAGTGCTGGAGGATTTCACTTGCGTAAGGAGAGGGGAAGAGGTAATGGCGTCCCCTACTCTCTTCTTCCTAACCTAGACTTTGCGGCTATCTGACTGAGGGTGCTAATAAGGTTACGGTTCAGTCCAGAATCGTGACATAGGTTAGGGATGGCTTTATCGTATTTTTTTTTGTAATAGTTAGTATCGATTAGGTTATATAGGATAGGGATATATTTTTTGTTTTTTGGTGCAATTTCTTATAAAATATGGTAAGAAAAATATATTTTGTGTTTCCCCCCCCCCCCTCTTTTTAATGTTTTTTATTAGTTCTATGAAATTCCGACTGACGCTGGGTCGGAATAGCCATTTAATGCTAAAGAGACCCGGGTCCGAATAGCCACAGCCATAAATAAGATATATAAAAGGAAAAAAAATTATATCATTTAAACTTTTAAACGTTTGTTAGTATAATTTTACTATAAAATACGGTAGTTAAAATATTTCTTTTTCTAAAGAATTTGTCGTACAAACTGGAGAATCAAATGAATTATAAAACACCTTTTTTTTTTTTTTTTGTTTTTTTTTTTTTTTTTTTTGCTTTCTTACTTTTAAATTTTATTTTTTGAATTTTAAATCGTACCGTCACAGAGTAGAATCTCAACTACAGCTCGTGTTATAATATTATTACCACACAAATTCAATACAATTCCCTCCCCCCCCCCCAAAAAAAAAAATAAAAAATAAATAAATCTGACTGTATAGACTATAACAAACATTTTCAAGGAAGTGACTCACAAGTTTCTACTGCAGCAAACGTCCTGAGATTCTTCGAGTTCCGTGACTCCATTGACTCCATGACATAAACTGCGCCAGCTTCCGTCGAGCCAGGAGTTGTCATTGTGACGTTTAGAGAAGGCTCGGACTTTTTATCTGTGTCGAAAAAATATCGAGACAAGCCCAGTTCATAGTCCCCTTTCTGTAACATAAGAACAATAGCAAGCATATATATATATATATATATATAACTTTTTAAATATTAGTCTAAAATATAGGCTATTTATAAATTATTTTAGTTTAAATTCTACCATTTAAAGACCCAAATCCATATATGGTTAAATAAAACATACTTAATGGCATGTTTCATTTATATTTCATGCATATTAAATTTATTTTCCAAATTATATTAATTTAAGTTATAGGTTTATCAGCTTTTAACTAATACTTATTGTACAGTGTGTAATAGTTCCAATCAACTCAGTACTATCATTATTTTTTTTGTCTCGAATGGCTATAACTTGTGTGGATAGGCGATTTGGGATGCTTAAAGTCTAAGGTGCCTTCGTTGATTAGTTTATTTATATATCGCCTTCTTGGATCATGAAATAAAACTTACAATAGCGTCTCTTTCAAGAGTAGGCCTATTTATTCTTAGCGGCGTATTTAAACTTGTCAACAACGTGACTTGTATATATTAGCAAGTGCTACGTTATAAGCTTAATTTTTTTTTATATTTTAACTTTAGGAGCGTACTGTTGACTAGGGTTTTGGATTTGGTACAATTGTATACTTCATCTTAAAAAGTAAAAAAAAATTAGATATTAAAAAAAACCTGCTACATAGAGGCCAGCATCTCACAAATCATTCCATCACAAGCATTACTATGTACCAGTAAGTCTATATCACATACTTCTTCTTCGCTATCATCAACTCTCGGTGAAGCATATTATACTAATAACAAGTGATATAAAACCGATATTTAAAAAAAAATACTTTAAAATAGTAATAAAGACGCTATCGGCCAAGTAAACTTATTCAATGTGAACTAGTGGCTAGAGATAGTTAAGAGCTCAATATAAAACACAATGGTGAACATTCTCGCCCTCGGGATAAGCTGTTGGGAATATATTATGTCAACTGCCATAAACTATGAGCAATATACGTAATAGTACGTAAGTTGGAACTGAGGAACTGCAATAAAACAGTTGTTTTCTTTTTAATATATTTAAGTAAATGTGGTACGCCTCTATTAGATACCTACAGGGCATTGACAACCTTTTATTACCTCGTTGATTGTAGATTATATAACTTATATAACGTCGTTAACCGACTAAGCCTATGTTAGAAATCCTTATATTTTTTTAGTAATAATATTATCCTTAAATTGTAATAACCGAAAGCATTTGTTTTTAAATTGTAATTACATTGTTAGATTTCTTGAATATATGCATTTTTATATTAATACAAAGGGCGGGGGGCTAAAAAAACGTATTTCAGCATCAGGTAAGACTCAGGTGTATTGTGTAATGGTGAGAATTCGATTCCCCTCTCCACGTCATTCACTCTAAATGCTCTAAGGGAATGACAACCTCTCACATATTATTTTTTTTTTCAACTCACTTTTTACTAACTGCTACAGTATTATTTATTTATTTCTGAGGCGTATAAGATTGTATAGCCTACTGTCAACATGAACTTGAGCACACGTTGTATCAATTCAGATGAAAAATGTAATATATATATAAAACATCAATGGACGAAGCACATGGTTCACAATTATTTCTTATGCATAAATTGTCAATTGTATCATAAAATCTTCATAACAGCATTCTTCATATATTATCATATAATGATTACAACTTGAGCACGTTATCTAGCTCCTTATAAGATTCTTTATTTAAACACTATTCAAAGTCCACATTTTCGACTTGAATCAACTTAAGTTTAACACATTTAGTTCAACAGAACGTATTATAAAAATCAACCTTCTATCTCAAGAATCCAACATGTACTAAACTTTCACCCTAATATTCTCTCTCTTGTCAACTCTTAATACTCATACAAAATCATGCTTTTTTTTGCGACTAAAGGCTAAGCCACACTAGAAGCAAAAACAGTGATTCGCTGCGATTGAATTAAAAAATCGCGATGATTCTCCCCGTTTCTAATGTGGCATAGCGCGAAACAAGTCAGTTTCAGTAGTGATTTCCGATGATTCACAGATTTAGAACATGTTCTAAAATTTGGAGTCACGATTCTTGATTTACGCTGTGTCAGCCAATGGGAAGCGGATTTAGATCATGTGATAATTAGCCTAGTTAAAAAAAGTAAACAAAGATGGCTGCTTTTAAATCGTCCAGTTCGCTTAAAAGAACATTGTAAGCTCCATAAATCTTTCTTCTTTAGATCCAAGGTTTAACCCACCATTTTCGTTTTCGATTTCTTTTTGCTTTAAGTAGAACAGACGCAGTGGGACATACCAAATTTACTTCGTCGTTACTGCTAGAATTCATGAGTCGTGAACATAAAATAGGGCGTCAAGAACAGTCACTTTCAACACTTTCTTGATTCTTTTGAAAATAAAATTGCGCGTCTTTGTTTTTCTGTCAATCGTGCTTTACGTGTGGCATGGCTGATTGTGAAACAGCGTACTTCTTATTCGCTCTGAAACAAATTCTAGTGATTCGCTGAAACATGATTACAGTCAAAACGTGATTCTTGAGTATAGTTTGGCTTAGCCTTTAGTTTGCACACTTCACTATTGTTTGTTTATTTAGGGAAAAACTTCACTCACTCATTCAACTGAATAAAAACTGAACTGTAACACTAACCAGACAAAGTATTTATTGTATAAACTACAGAAATACTGCAAATGTTGATTTTAATGCCACTATGATTCATCAAATTTCGCAAACGTTTCTTCTATTAAAATCGTTGCCTAGATTTTTTTTTAGCTCTAAGACTTCATAAACCATCTAGTCGGCAGTGCTATATCACAACTAACTGCAAGTTCGTGTCTGTATACTGTTACAATTTACTCCCCATGATATTCGCAACACATCAAATGTCCTGTGCGAATTCGAACAGTGTATGATAAGAGTTCAACGTCCTAATATCAAGTAAAGCAAAACTAGATCCAGCTAAACTAGCCTGAAAATCAGCAGAAATTACATTATTAACATGATATTTTCCTCAGAGGTGGCTGTACAGCAAAGACGACAGTGAGGAGCGAAATTGGGCGCTCTCACACCGGTACTGGAAAAAAAAACGACCCACTAACAGAATTATATCTAGCTAACCAATCCATAGTCAAAATGGTCAATCCACCATGCACACATATTATCAACTATAGTTTTATAATTTCAATAAATGTTTATTTAAAACAAATATTTAAAACTCGTTGGAATGAAATAGAAGATTCGCAAGTTTAAAACTATGATATCCACAGGTTATTCTTACACCATTTTTGCTCGGTTAAATAAATTTTACATTGTACTTGCCATATCGAGTTTAGCAAGTTTGGTCTCATGGTCAATAGTTTTCGACATCTGGACAAAAGCTTTATTTTCTTTATCTTGATAAATGCTGAGGACCTGGTGAATAAAGGAACTTTTAACTACTAAAACTAAGGAACTAAATGAATAGTTGATCAATTGATGTGTAATAAAATTACGAATTAAATGAATTGCAGTACTATTGCGAAAAAAAAAGTACAGTACTCCGAAAAAGGGACGTTATCCGCCGTACCTTATTTTCAACGGTTGCCTCTTTCCGTGGCACCAATAGACCGCTGCCATCTGTATTGAGAGTGTACAAGGGAATGTCAAGGTTGAAATCTCGATCTCGTTTCAGGTGAAGTGTGGTTAGAGAGTCTGTTTCTGTGCTGACTGTTACGTTGATTTCCTCGGGCATTGCGTCATCTGTGACGTCATTGAATGTACTCTCCAATTTGACTGTTAGAAAATATATAATATTTATAAAACTAAGCACTCTAATTAATAAATATTCTTATGTTAAATTTGTTTACGAGCTTTTAAAATACTAGTGATAACTGAATAATTGTAGTCTAAATTGTTTCTTGGCCAACCGCTTAAAATTATGTAAAATGTTGCTCATTTGAACCAAATTAGCGAATGGGCTGTTAATAATCTGAATTCCAATTATATTTAAATACAAGAACCTATAAATACATAAATCCCTATCCAACAAATCCTGTCTGAAATAGTTATTTGACTTATGTCACAAAGTGTTCAATATCTCAATGGTGTCAAACTGTCAAAGTCAAATAGTATCTGAAGGTAATAATTGTCTTACCATCTATACAGCAGACAGCACCAAGCAACAGCAGCAAACAGCACACGGATGAAGACAGGGATGCCATGCCTCCTTGTATTGGTTATGAAAGCCCTCGCGCCAGAGTATTTCTTATGGCAATGAAAAAAAGAAATATTGGTCTGAAAAGTATGAACATTAGTGTTTTTTTTTCTATTAGCAAATTTACATTTCTACTAAATTATTTTCTGGTCACGTTGGTCAAAAATCAGAAAATTAGCTTGCAAAATACAATGACCGCAAGTGTGAATCCTGTTTTAAAAGCCTGTTTTTTTTTTTAGTTCTGAAGTAAATGAGACTCTATTGTGGATATCTCACATCAGTTTGACTTAGTAGGATGCACAGAATAAATATAGTACATAATGAATAATCGCATTTATTCTGTTTTCGGAAGTAGTACCGACGCTATACTGTTTAGACTCAACGGACCTGGGTACACTATATATTTATGCCTATTTACGATGTCTTTACATCAAATCTACAAGTTCAAACACCCAAAGCTAATGTTTCAGTCAAAAGGTACAACGGTTGTTGTGTAATAAACTGCAACAATGATGCAAAAACGATTTATTATCGTACAAATAAGCATGTCAAACTACATGGCTTTTCTGACCACGTAAATGATAAGCAACGGTAAGTTGTAACCTCATATTAGTCATATTACTTAATATTAGTAGCCTTGCTTTAGTCCTACGCTTGCTCAGACTAGATATCATTAATAAATAAGCCTTTTCTAATTTTACTATATTTTTTTGTTTTTTTTTCAAGTAATTAGGCTAATTAAAGAAATACAAATTGTATAAATATAAAAGAGTAGCGTCGCTAGTGACCGCTGCCTTGAGTCAAAAGAAATTGGCGGAAGCCGAGCTTCACTTTTTGTGACTGCGCATAAAATATGGAGATTGCGCATTCTGTTTTATACATATGCTGTGGTAAGATGTCCTAGATTTTATGCTAGACACTAAATCCGCTTTTGCTATCGTGGAAAATGAAAAGACAAATTAATGACCTCCGCTCCAATAGTCATAGGGGCCGCAAAATTCTACAGCATTTTCTTTCTATAAATCTTTTTTGTTTGCTTTTGATTTAAATAAACATATGATCAATAAACATATTAATTACAGGTGTATGATGCATTTGAGAAAATAATGTACATTTACAAAAATTGTACACTTTCTGACGACCACGGCTCAATTTCAGGGAAAATAAACATACCCATAAAAACAAAGTTTTTATTATACTCCCTTTCTTTGTAAACTAAGTTTATATTTAATTTATATTTTGATAGATTAAAATAAATATAAGTGATATCATACCTTATGAATTTCCACACTAAAATTGTGCGCATCCTTTTTTTTTCTAGATTTAGCCAGCAAAACAAAATATTAGTATACAATATTATGGGTTATATGTAATAACAAAAATGTTTGATGGCTACACACTTCAATTATATATGGACCGAGGAAAACTTTGAAAACCGTTTATTTTTGGTTGCATGATCTGAAAATGGAGCCCGCTTTAAATAATTTTATTTTAAATGTATATTGTTAGCATAATTTTAGACTACATGTCATTTTTTACGACTTACGTAGAAAAAAAAAAAATTAGGTTGACGAAGTATCTGGTAGACGAACTCTCACGGTAGACTTATTGTCTAGTAGACGAAATATCACGGTAGACGAATTGTCTGGTAGACATAATGTCGGAAGATCAACTTCATGTAGACTAAATTTAAAATAAGAGTTAATAAACGATTTGTCGTGGAAACGTTTTTCTAGACTCTTTTATCTTTTCTTTTTCTTCTACTTATACAACAACGCGCAACCAAAGCAAATTTAAAATGACTGAATGGACAAAAAAATTAATCACATGAAAAAAAAACAATTAGAACTCTGGTTACTCTTGTGCTGGCTTCAGGAATATATATAAACTTCTTCTTCGTAGATTGTGCTTATTTTTTTGACACACACCAAAACGTTCTCACATTGTGGTAGAACTTTATACATTGTCATGGATGATTTCAGTGTAACTTAAAATTTGTTTCCATTCCATGGTACATTTACAGGTAAATGTGTAACCTAATGTGCTTAATTAACTAATTTTTTAAAACGCATTAAATATGCATGAAACTGCTTTAAATTGTATTAAATGAATGTAAAATGACCTAAAGTAGCGTTAAAATTGCATTTAAAATAAAAGTTAAATAAACAATTCATATTTCTTTAATTAGCCAAAATACTTGAAAATAAACAAAATATAAAAATTTTTACTATTTTTTAAACTAACATGATACTTAAGGTTTTAAAAAATTATTTGGAATAGATATTACCCAAACTGTAACTGTTACAATATTATGTAGGCTACTAGATGATGAAGTAGTCTAATATCCTGTTGCAGCTTGGCTCGTTTGAAAAAGTGCCTTATCATGACTTTATAAAGCCTTTTTGAAATGATATCATAAATTTAAATATGCCAGAGAAAAAAGAAAGACTTGTCATAAACGTCTCGTCTAAGACCGTGTTAATTTAGGTGAAGTCCTCATGTGTTCCTAACATAGTATTCAGGAGTCATCCACATATGGCGAGATACACTTTTATGTATTCAGCTGTGATAAGAATATGGTACTTTTGTACCATCGAGCCTTAAACCTGGCGAAGTGTGTATACAACTGGTTCCTGGAGTCAGACTGGTGGGCTATTGCATGGGATTGTTGTCCACCACGGGGCTTAGAGCTAAGTTGACCGTCCCATATTGGTCTGCTAACTGGCAAGACGAGCTCTGACGCCCCCGGGATGGAGTGGGGTGCTACGTCTGAAAGGGTATACAGTCATGTCCTGAAGGACTAGGTTCAAAAGCAGCGTAGATTCGATGTTTTCGCTCTAGATGGGGATATCCCTGCTTGAGACGAATTCACTCGGCCGGAGCAGACTATATAACAGGTATACGAGGCAGGCCTCGGAGACTCTAAGGGTGTCACAAATGTAGCTACATCCACTGGGGCGTAAAGAGCAAGTTCATATAACATGCAACCGCCCTATTTGCGGCTAGCTTCATACAATGGTTGGAGCTAAAATGTCCTTCTTAACCTCTGCCTGCAGAGATTGCTTGGCATAATATCACTATCTTAAACCCGACTGTAAGGGACCAATCTTGGGCGCGGTAGACAGAATTTCTCTATATACGAGGTGTAGATAGACGAACTGTCGCATTAGATGAAGTGTCGGTAGACATACTGTCGCATTAGACTTTAGACGAAGTGTCGGTAGACGAAGTGTCGTTAAAAAAGTTGTAGTCGTAGACCGTAATATCGGTAGATCTACTTTATTGAGTCAAGTGACCTAGACGATAAAAATTTTGCATACGACTTGTAGTGAAACCCACAACTTTGTACCTAATAAAAGTACCCACGTGTCTTCTAGTATCTAATAAATGCATATATACCTAGTATCATCATAAGATACTATTATGAAACTTTATTGTACCTGTAAGTGGTTTTACAGTTTATTATAGACCCCGATGCAGTAAATTAAAACGTGAATAAATTAGCTTTTAAAACATTATTACAGTTTTTCTTTTACCTTTCCCTTTTTTGATTTGTTTGTTTTCTTTTCTTCAAAAGTTAAATTTTATGCTTGATATCAAATACTTTTTATCTGATCTTTTTTATTACATTTTGGTGTTATAGTATAGAAAAGCAAAAACAGAAAAATCCATATCCACCATAAGACACTTTGAAAAAGATAAGATTCAGAATGCGTACAATTAAACGTGGGTTGAAGTTGAAGTAATAAAACTGTTTCATCAAACTGATAATAAATAACTCTTTTTTTTTGTCTTAATTTCAAGTAGAGGGTTAAAACAAGGGTATCTATGACATATTTTACTGGAATTGTATATGACAGCGAGTCCAAAATCCAAGTTTTATTGCTTCCACTATCAAAGTATCCCTTTGATCACTTTTGAGTTTATCACTTCCTTCTTCCTTGTTGGTAAAAAAGATTTGTTTACGTTATCCTTATTAGGTTTTAGAGGATGATGGCTAAATTATTTATTGTGAGTTAGGTCTCCGTATTTATATACTATTATTCTATATTTTAAGTTAATTGCATTCTGGCAGTAGTATAGTAAGCTAAGAGAAAATGGGAGATATTACTTGAGTGCAACGGGTGCTTACGGTAGGTGACGAAATTGGAAAATAGGGGACGTACATTAATTACGTCAACAATTTAAGGCGAAAATTACCGCCCCTACTCCCTCTTGTCAACAACTGTCAAACTTTCAGAGACCCCCCTATATAATTACGTCAACAATTTGTTATCCCACCTTCCCCCCCCCCCCCCCCATAACAAGTAACAATATTTTAGACGCTGTCTTTTATGTATATAATAGATTTGAAACGGAAAGGTCTATACTATAGTTAATGGTAATACATTTTAAAACTTGTTTAAAAGATTTTAACATTGACAATAACTCTCATAGGCGTAGTTACGAGGGGGTGAAACGTGGTTCCTACCCCTCCCCATTCGCCCCTTCCACATTGTTTTTCCAATCCAAGGATTTTAACAATATTTCTTTTCTTTTTGTTAACTCTTGTTCTTTTCATAGAAATATTAAATTATTTAGACCTAATCTTTTTTTAATTTTACCTTTCACAAATGAGCTTTGGGTACATTGTTAATTTTTAACTAGTTTAGGGGAAAAATCTGCACCAGTTGTAAATTAGCCCTCTATTTTAACCATATGTTCACTATTCCTTCTTGCACACACACATTATACACACGGTATAGTTGCCTTCTTGCACACACACATTATACACATGGTATAGTTGCCTTTTTGCACACACACATTATACACACGGTATAGTTGCCTTCTTGCACACACACATTATACACACGGTAGAGTTGCCTTCTTGCACACACACATTATACACACGGTATAGTTGCCTTCTTGCACACACACATTATACACACGGTAGAGTTGCCTTCTTGCACACACACATTATACACACGGTAGAGTTGCCTTCTTGCACACAAACATTATACACACGGTATAGTTGCCTTCTTGCACACACACATTATACACACGGTATAGTTGCCTTCTTGCACACACATTATATACACGGTATAGTTGCCTTCTTGCACACACACATTATATACACGGTATAGTTGCCTTCTTGCACACACACATTATATACACGGTATAGTTGCCTTCTTGCACACACACATTATATACACGGTATAGTTGCCTTCTTGCACACACACATTATATACACGGTATAGTTGCCTTCTTGCACACACACATTATATACACGGTATAGTTGCCTTCTTGCACACACACATTATACACACGGTATAGTTGCCTTCTTGCACACACACATTATACACACGGTATAGTTGCCTTCTTGCACACACACATTATACACACGGTATAGTTGCCTTCTTGCACACACACATTATACACACGGTATAGTTGCCTTCTTGCACACACACATTATACACACGGTATAGTTGCCTTCTTGCACACACACATTATACACACGGTATAGTTGCCTTCTTGCACACACACATTATACACACGGTATAGTTGCCTTCTTGCACACACACATTATACACACGGTATAGTTGCCTTCTTGCACACACACATTATACACACGGTAGAGTTGCCTTCCCTGTCTATGGTTGCCAGACGTCCGGCAAAAGGAGGACAATGCCTCCTTTTTCAGACTATTGTCCTCCGTCCGTCTTTTGTAGTATTTTATGTTTTGTAAGCGTACAGTATTAAACATATGACTAGTATTAAACTCTTAAGAATATAATTCATAAACAAGTGATCATTTGTACAAGAAAAAAAATGATCCTTTTTCTGAAAGACTCTAGTATGAGCTGTAAAGTGTAAATTTTTTTTTTTTTTCAAAGTTGTCCAAAATTAAGCAAGCAGCCTTTCAGCCTACAGTGAATTTATATATGTTTTTTAACGAAACTGTTTCTGGTTCAGTTTACCAATACGCACTTATTGCCAGCTCTTGTAATAAAAGTGTACTGATTACGGGTTTATTGCGAAACTATTCAATAGAAGCACGATGTCCTCCTTTGTCCTCCTTTTTGTCTCTCAATGTCCTCTATTTGACACCCATGTGTATGGTAACCCTATGCTTGTCTACTGCCTCTCCTACCTTGCACTATTTGTCACCCTCACCTTGCAATCCTGGCGACGCCACTTATACTAATACATTTTTATCTCATACAATTTTTCCAGAAAATTAGAAATAAATACTAAAAAATTACTAAATAGACTATGTAGCCTAATCGATCTAATTTAAATGTTTCACCTATTATAACGTAGACAGCAACAATATATTAGTCTATTTGTCAGACTTAGGGATGTTAAAAGAAAAGGTATATAAATATTTCGGACTTCATGTGGTGGGTCACGAATTATTTTTCTGAAGGAAATATTTCAAAATAACCATGTTGGATTCATACAATACACAATATTCAAGGCCTTGCAAGCATTAATTAAAGTCTCAGAGACGGTCAATTGTTGTTTTTATTTCTATTGCCGATCCCAGCTATCGCTTTGGCCTACATGGCGTACATAACGAACACATAACGAACACCAGTCTCTAGCGCCTAATTTAGATGTACTGAACGGCAGAAAAACATGAGTTTCTGAACGTACTCTGCAACAATTGTCGAACTTTTTCAGACCCCCTCCCCCCTATTTTGTAATTAATGGACGTCCCCCCATCGAGCCGTTAGTTTTAATTCATTAGTAAGCTAAAGCATTGGGTGGGTTATAATCACTGAGCTCTATATATATGGAGTGCTCAAGCAAGTAAATTGTCTGAGAAAATGCGGACTTTTAATTTATAGATAAGTGCACTGTATGGCACTGAGCTATATATACACGTCTAAGTAATAAATATTCATTAAAATTACTTACTCAGTTAATATATATATATATGTAGTGTTCAAAGCATTTATTATCAACTATTTCATCTTTTGACTTTGCCATTAAATTAATGAATCCGGTACTCATTAAAATTAACACAATGAACTCGTATTATAGTATAAGAGAGTATAAGCTTATATATATATTTATAATTTATGTTCAGTATATAAGAGATCATATTTATCAAATTTCAATAACGCAATTACGAAAAGTTTATATATTCTTGGTACTTCCATGTGAATACATGCTCAGTGCCTTACAGCAGTGGTCGGCAACCTAAGGCACGCTTGCCAGACTTGGCACGCAGAGCGATTTTCAATGGCACGCGAGATATCTCCACAAAAAAAAGATATTTTGTTTAATGCAAGTCAACAACATACCGGTAAGTCAGCATATTTAATGACAGCTGCGTGATAAACTTTATGGAAATAACAATGTACGTGGACTGTTAAATTTCAGGAAATTTCAGGAAAGTTTCTGTGCAAATAGTTTATCATTGGACTTGCAATCCTTGATTAAATCTTTTGAAAATAAAGTTGATTGTATAGTATCTCACCCTTTATTGATTAACATGCAATTCAAGTCTCTTCTACAAGAAATCTAGAGATCTGATGTCACATACATAGTTCGTTGGCTAAGATGAGGTTTAGTCTAGGATAGATTCGTTTCTTGTATGGAAGCAATTAAACAAACAACAACAACATTTACAAGGAAGGGATTAGACCACTTGAATGGATTTGCATTGAAATTTGAAACTGGATATTTCTTGCAGTGAAATTAATTAGAACACATTTAACTATTTCCCTAATTTAAGGCATATAAAGATGGATAGATGGGCTTTTTCAGATGTACTTTCAAGTACTTTAAATTCATTGACTCGTGTTTTCATAACTTATTAAGCCTGACTGGTTTAATCTTACTTCTACTTGGATATTTTTTTAATGGAGAGATCTTTGCAATTTTAAAATGCAGCAAATTAAATGTTAAACATTAAAAAAGGGACATCAAAATATCCCAATTTGCGGGAAAGTCTGTAAGGAAGCTGCTTAAAAAAGTCATCTGCTATTCTCAACTGCTAGGCATTCACATTACTTTCAGCTTTTTGTTCAACTTACATTTGTGAACACATTTTAACGCACATGAAAGCTGTTTCAAGCAAACAAAGAGGTCATTTACACTTTACCACTCAGAAGTGACTAAATATATATCTGATATTATACAATTAGCGAAGAGCATTAAAGACAAGGCACTCATTAATTGATTCCCCTACAGACTAATTACATTCAAAATAGTTTCTTGTTCCTCTTCTTTAATAAAGCATAAACATAATTTATTATAATTATTATTTCATTAAATGTAAGCGGCTTTTAAACTAGCAATATATAGCACGGAGACCTTGATTTATATTATGGTATGGAGGTGTCCCTAAGTCTACCCAGCTCTGATGGTTATCTATAGTTGTGGTAGTTTAGCTGGGCTCTGTGCTGGTCACACAATTCCCTAGTATTCCGTGGCCACACAAAACCAATGAACGCTGCTTCACCGGTCCTATGGATCAATTTAGTCCGACAGTATACTTTAGCTTTATATTATGCAACATTATTGATTAAACATTGATTATACAACAATCATGTTGTAATGATTAATTAAAAAAAATAACTCTTAAATGTACAAACAATGTAGGTAGGGAATGTTTATTTACCACTATTTAAGGTACATTAATTGTATAGCTCTAATTTATCTTGAAATGAATACCATAATGATGGATTTGTACTAAAAATAACTAAAAAGTAATTACCAAACACAATTTTTTTGGCATCACTACAATCAAAATTTATTTGGGAAATTTAATTTAAAGGGAGATAATTAATCCGTTTTCTGTGCGTTAAAATGTTGTGTTTTTTTTTCATTATAAAAAAATAATAGCTTACAATATATAACTTTAAAATTATCAAAATATAAGCGATAGTTGAAAATTATATAAATAGTAAATGAAAAATTACTACTTATTTTTACATTTGTAAGCATTACATTAACTACCAAGTTTGTATGATTACAATGTATCCATTCCACTTAACTATACTATTATTTACTCCATATTGCAAAAAATACAAAAGGAACTCTCAGTAGGCTGAGATCATCATATTATAATAAGTTAATAACTAGTGTTAGAATTATTTTTTTAAAATCTATATTAAAATTATTATACACTAACCTTTTACGTGAAATTAGTATAATAAATGTTCTCTTATTTTTACTATAGACCAATGGAAAAAAAATGTCACAAACACGTTAATGTTTAATTAAAAATAAAACGTTTTAACGATTTTCTCTATGATTAGGATTATGAAGCTCCAGTGCTATTGGCACTGGTCTTGCTACGGCGCTAAAAAAATTGTCTTATACATAAAATATAATAGAACAGGTTAACTTTCAGGCTGTTGGTACGCTGAAATTCTAGTATGGCACACTATTAGCAAAAGGTTGCCGACCCCTGCCTTACACAGAGCACTTATCTATATTTAAAAGTCCGCATTTTCTCCTCTTTTTTTTGTTCACCATTTCAATTGCTTGAGCACTCCATCCATGTATATATAGCTCAGTGGTTATAATGGTGTGTTGAAACGTTTGCTTTTTAAAATGATTATTTTTTCCGAAATTGATTGTTTGGATTCTAATGTTTTTAATTATATTTTTTAAGCTGAATTTAGTGCCTGTCCAAATTCTTGGGCGTGGAGCGGCGTGTTCCCCCCCCCCCCCTTACGTCTAGCTAGTAACTCTACTGCAATACGGAATCTTCTGTTACATCTCCATTGGACTTACCAGTAACATAGAGAGGGGAGTGGTCTACTAAATAGACAACAGACAAGTCCCAATGTTTCATATTTCATATACTGAGTGGATTATGTATTTTTAGTATTGCCAATGTTTGTTTGACTCTCTATATTGTTTTGTATGAGTAGTTATTTTGTCTTTTAATTGTTAGGGCTAGTAGTCTATAGAGAACAAACATAGAATCATGTATACGTATAATATATAAACAAACTCATGGTAATTATATAGCCTATAAAGATATTACATTTTGTCGTAGAGGTTATTTGCGTACAACTGTAAAGATAGTTACTTATCATGACGTAACAACACCAATTAGTTTTCTCGCGGTGTTTACAAACCTACAAGTATTTTATTTTGTATTCGGTTCTGAAAATTTGGGGAAAATCCATGCTAGCACTTTCTGCGCCAAAATCAGAATACATTACGCATTGGTGTAGTTAGGTTGTTGTTTTTGCTCAGAATAAAGAAGCTACTTAATATTGACCAGCGAAGTTGAATGTTATTGTTGTACATAATTTCAAGAATTAAACATTCACCAAGTGTAATACTTCATAGTTAACAAGTATAACAGCCTTTTTTGTTATCCCTTATGCAAGTACAAATGCGTTTAAGTGATCTTTCTTGCCGAGTTTCATCCGGTAATGGAATGTGTTCTT
This sequence comes from Anisus vortex, assembly GCA_949126835.1. NCBI lineage: Eukaryota > Metazoa > Mollusca > Gastropoda > Planorbidae > Anisus > Anisus vortex. Next base: position 23,348,206 of record OX421507.1, read on the forward strand.
TTAACATACAGGAAAATCCAGTAACTTTACATCATTTAAAACACTAATTAAAATGCAAGACTAGACTCAGACCACGGATGAGCGTAGATCGCAAAAATCTTCTTTAAAGAAGGAACGTCTGTAATATAAACGAAGAAAGACGACAGGAGACTGATTTTTATAACATTTGGAATTACGGATCTTTTTAAAACACTTGACAAGTGTAAAGGGGAGCATGCGCTATTGATTTGGTAAATAGTTTGAATAGAGCATAGACTATAACATACATGGACCGCTTGCTTTAGTTTTGTATGCTGTTATCTTCTTTTTTTACGATTCCCTATTCTAAATGAAGTAATTGTCATACAAGTTCCGTTTTATTAAATCGCATTTCTTTAGATTTTAAATGAATACTTGTAGGCCTATTAATCCTATTATCATTGACTATAATAAGATGGACCGCCTGCTCTATTTTAAGAGCTTATGTTCTTTTTCCGTGCGCACACAACACTGATCTATAAATGTTTCCGCTCTGTACAACTTTCGATTTTAATGTTTCATTGAGAAAATCATAGCGATTAAATAAAACGGAACTTGTATATCAATAACTTTATTTCAAGTATAGCAATTACTTCTTTTAGAATCGGGAATTCCGAAAATCAGTGTTTCAAGCGTTCATATAGGCCTAGCAGAAATACTAAAGCAAGCGGTCCATGTATATTATAGTCAATGGATTAGACCAGAACTGCTATTTAGAGGTGGGTATGATCTGTGTGTGTAATATATAGCTAACAAATCCTTAATTAGGCTCGTGTGTTGAATGAGGGTTTTAATATCGCAATTTTATTCAAAACAGAGATTTATACTAGTGATTGTTGCACGAGGCAACCCTTTTTCTCAATCGAAGAAGTAGACAACAGGTTTATGTGAGTTTAAAGTGTATAAATCACATATAGGCCTGATGGCGAAATAATTTTACACCAATCGTAAAGTATTGAATAAAGTATCGTGTTAATCATGTTTAATGAAACAAATAGTTAAATCAATGCATTTTAATTAGAAATTTTACTGATTTAAAGCAACTTTTTAAAGATATAGAGGATTGGCTTGTCTCTTGCGGATTCACAGAGCGCGGCGCAGGTCCGAGACGAATGGCATACAATTGTCCAACTGTCAAAAACGGGTTGTGGGATGATTGAATATGAAATATTTGCTTGTAATGAAACTTACAGTTCACTTCTTTTTTTTTTTTAACTTAAAGGAATCTTTACTGGAATAGAGGAGACCCAGATAGAAGGTCCTTTTTCTAGTATAAGTCTTCGAACTGAGGTTCGACATTTTGAGGTTTTATGGATTTTTGAAATCTGGATTGTAGCGAAGAGTACATAAAGCCCGCTGCTCTATTCATTCCGTAAATAGTTTGAATAGAGCCTGTCTGCTATGTAGAAGTGTGTATGAGCTGCGTGCATAACGTGTGCATGTATTATATAACTAACAAGTCGTCTTAGCTTTGGTCCTTGAGTGGTATGAGCGTTTTATTAGACTATTGCAATTTTAATCAAAACAGATTTATTACAGCGATAAGTGTAGAAGACATAAATTTTCTCGAACGAATGCGCAGACTTCAGATTTATGTAAGTTTAAAGTGTGTAATTAACAGATAACAACAACTAATTTTAAACCAATTGTAAATTTAATAGATTAGCATGTTTAATGCAACATTTAAATATAGTAAAAACTAGTGCATTTGATTTAGAAATTTTACTGTTATAAAGGTACTGTTTCAATGTACTATAATGTATTATCCACTATAATATATATATATATATATATATATATATATATATATATATATATATATATATATATATATATATATATATATATATACAGCAGAAGTCCAATAATCCGGCACGGTCGGGACCGGCTCGGTGCCGGACTATCGAAAATTCCGGTCTATTGGGCTGTGCCCCTTCTATTTAGCGCAGGCTTTGCCGTAAAACAAATGTACTTTCTTTTTTTAACTACATACATAGGCTACATAAATCGTAATTATAACAACAATTAGGTTCATAATTAAACTACAAAAACAGTATGAAAATACAACAAAGTTTATGTTACATTTCATATAATGTTTGTACACGTACTGTGAAACATATTTCACTTAGATTTAAAAAAGTCACGAATGTCTTTTTGTTTTCTTGACTTTTGGCGTTTAGCATAAAATTTATTTCTAATGATATGGAAATCAATAATTTCGGAAGAACTGTAGCTAGTACTAGCCTCAGCAAAAGAGATAAACTTATTTAGTGATTCTGCAGCTTCTGCCCAGCTGATTTTTTTCTTTTATTCTTCCCTTTCGGCATCTGAGTCACTTTCTTCAAGATTTTGAGTAGGCTGAGGGTTTACTACACTGTTGATAATGTCCTCATCGGTTAGTTCTTGTTCTTCCGGATAATCCCGAACTACCCCGAAAACTTCCGAATAAGCTCTCGAGCGTTTTTATTTGCTTTAAAGACACACTTTTTGAGAAAACCAAAATTTTTACAACTTTCCGGAGCGATGCCGGACTATCGGGCATTCCGGACTGTTGGATGCCGGATTAATGGACTTCTACTGTATATATTGTTAGATTGCAGCTCTCACTTTAATGCTTTTTTGGTGGTTGTCTAGAGTATGATTATTTAAGGCCAGCGAGAACCCACGTCGTTCGGAGCGTGATGAATAGTCTGCAGCGATTCCTCAAGTTGGTTAATTTAGCCTAGCATTATCCAAATGATCTCAACAGTAATTCTTATTCAAAACTTATCCTTGACTTGTTATTTAAATGCAGAAACTTTTATTTATCCTTGAATAAACTGTATTAGTTGAAAATGCAAATGTAGACAATAAAGGTATCATGATCAGTCCAAACAAACAATATGTCTGTCCTGTCGAAAGCTTAGCTAGCAAAAGAGGCCCGTCCGCCGGTAGTTTGACCTTTTTATACCCTTTCACCCCCCAAAAGCAAGCGGCGCTAAGTTATAAGCGGCGCTATAGGAACAATGAATAAAAAACTAAATATGACGTCAGAGGCTACCCTTGCAGACGACCAATCAGAAGTTTGCATTTAAACAGACAGCTTGATTCTAGAAAAAACAGTAATGAAACTTACAGTTCACTTCTTCTTTTTTTAACTTAAAGGAATCTATACTGGAATAGAGGAGACCCAGATAGAAGGTCCTTTTTCTAGTATTGGAAAATTAGTCTTTAGGCTTTACCAAAGACTACAATAAGATGGACCGCTTTCTCTATTTTAGAGCTTATAATATGTTCATTTTACGTGCGCATCCAATAACACTGTCTTAAATGACTTCAACGCTCTTACGTTTGGCTAAATGTTTCAGCTGTATACAACTTTCGATTTTAATTTTAATTTTTCATTGAGAAAATCATAGCAATTAAATAAAACGGAAGTGCACAGTACAAAATGCATCGGAAATTGTGACAAGAAGTCATTCAAGTAATCAAATAGCAGAATTATTAAAGCAAACAGTCAATCTTATAGTCTGTCTATACCAATAATTTTTTTTCTATATGTGTGACGAGTTGATGAAGTGCTTTGAATGCTCACCCCCAGATGTGTACGAGTCTCTGTTCTTGGGCGTGCCGTGGCACCGACTCTTTCTTCACTGGCTTGATGGTCTGGGGATTGATGACTAGCGTATGAAACTGGCTGTTTAGACAATGCCCGATATTTTTATGTGCAAGTCCTCAGGTAGTCTACCTTGATATCATAGGTCCTACATACACACCAGCGACTAAAAAAAAAATAGTTCTCTTTAAGTGTCAAGGTATTACGGACAGTGTGGCATCCGAGCATGGAATGGGTTACCTGAACAACCCTGGAAAACCACTATCTTAATATCATTTTAAACATTAATAAAAATACAAGACTAGACTCAGACAACGGATGAGCATAGGGCGCAAAAATATTTTTTATAGAAGACTATATATAAGTTAATATATATATAATATAATAATTTTATAAAAATATATATAGGCCCTATATATAAGTTAAAATAGTATAGTTAAATACATTTCTTTAGCTTCTGTAAATACATTTCACAAACAAGTATTAAACAAGGATAATGCCACATACATAAACATAAAACGATAAAAGCCAATTTAAAAATATTACTTTCTTCGTTTCTCCGTGATTTTGACGGGTGCAAAATCGAGTTCTTGAAAATTAGAGTTCGCATGTTTACCAGGGTAAATACTTCCGAAAAATTGGTTATTTGGCCGATTTATATGTCGGAAGAGATTTCTAGTTAGGCCCTATTTTTAATTCCTTTGTCATCTAATAGCTTTCCGATTAGCAGACGACTGGTGTTATTTTCTTTTATTAGGTGGATATCAAACCCATTATGGTGCACGGTGGCCTAGCGGCACTGCGTTCGAATGGCTTTCCAAAGTTTCTCGGTTCGAATCCTGGTTGAAGGCTAGGATTTGTCTCCATGGACTGGAGGGTGTCCTTGAGTCTACCCATCTCTGATGGTTACCTGATATTAGTTGGGGGAAAGTAAATGGCGGCTGGGTGTTGTGCTGGCCCCACATATACCGTGGCCATTGAAACTGGTTAACGCTGCTTATCTATCCGCCCCTATGTTCAGTTTGGTTCGACGTGTACTTTACACGTTTGAACTAGAAATTCGCCATTTCGTATACCTGTATACGCCATGTTAAAGGAAAAGAAAACTTTCAAATTGTACAGGTCAATGTGATAAGTTACCTTTTAACTATGATGTTTAATTTTTTCAATTTCCGTGTTTTTATAGCAAAATATACATTTTTTGAAGAACGTTTTTACTTTCATAATTCAAAGGGAAATAATTCAGTAAATTCCAAATGGTGACAAGACAAAACTTAGATTATCCACAAATTATGTCTATTTCAAAATATGAGGAGAATTTTAAAAGAGAAAATTTCTTTGAGCGTAGACAATAAAACGACAATAAGATAATAAATATGTCAGGTGAGAACAGGCAATCAGACAAGACAGTCGATAATGTACTTTAAAAAGAAAAATACTTTTTTTTTTACTGGTGTTAAAATTATCCTGTATGAAATAACTGTGAGTTTGTGTGACCAATACATTAAATATTGTGTGTAATCTTATATTTTTATCGATTAAAATATTTTTTGAAATAATTAAGGTAAGTAATTCTTTTATTTTGCTGGACATTTACAGAGAGACTGTAATATGAAAGAATGGCGAAATTTGAAATAATGCAAAAACAACATATAAACACAAGAGTATTAACAATAAGAATGCACACTCATAATAAACATATCATATATAACACATTTGCCAGTTTTATAATGCAAAAACAATACACGAAATGAACTGATGCTGCTTTTACAGCAGCACGAGACGCTTTTAAGACATTCCATATTAGATAAAAGTACCATTCGAGCCAAATTGATCATAAGGCCGGTGAAGCATCGTTCACCAGTTTCTGTGGACACGGCATACGAGAGGATGTGTGGCCAGCACAATGCCCAGCCGCCTTTACTTTACACCAACTAATGTTAGGTACCCATTAGAGCTGGTTAAACTCAGAGACACCTTCCAGGCACGGGAACAAATCCTAGCTTTCAACAGGATTCGAACCCAGAACCTTCGGAACGCCAGTCGAACGCGCAAAGATATTAAATTATAAAGAAGTAGAATATGTTTATCGAAAGACTTAGTGATGTGTTGTTGTTTTTTAAATAGTTACTATCAAAAAACGAACTAAAATATTTTGTTAGACAACAACTAAATCAAAACTTTCTTTATTATTTATGGAAAAATAATATACATACTGTCACGATTCTGGAATTAAATCGCGACAATTAGCACTCTTAGTCAGATAGCATACATAGACAGACCCAAGCATAGCAAGCGAACCTTAGATTAGCGCAAAGTCTAGGTTAGGAAGAAGAGAGTAGGGGACGCCATTACCTCTTCCCCTCTCCTTACGCAAGTGAAATCCTCCAGCACTCCTCTCCTCACCTCTCTTTAACCCTCTCTACACTTTTTCATTCCCGAGTTCAGAGGTTGCTACTTGATTCAGCCAATTGGTATTACACTATTTGTATGTATGATTGTATGTGTGTGTATTCCTTAATGTATGTATATATATATATATTCTATTATGCTGTCAATTATGATTCATGTTGTATTTGGATAGTAAATACTCATTTATTTTGCAAAACTCAGCATACACGTAAAACCCCACCCACCTGTAGACACCCCCCACCCACTTCTACCCCTTTTCCATCATCTCCCCTCTTCGTCCCCTACTCAGCGCCCGTGGTCAAGCCCTTTATCCACTCGAAGTAGTGACATCTGGAGCGAAGCGTCTCGCACATACGTAAGCACCTTGGGCTGCACTCGACCAGAACCAATAGAGACAGGTACATCAAGGGAAATAAGTCATTATCTTATCCTTTGTATCTCCGTATACGTCTACCCAACCCACCCCTTTTTCCCCTGGGCCCCACCCCGCAAAAGTCGGCGGTACTAATTGTTCGCCTACACCCACCCCTAATTTCCCCCCCCCCCAATAGTCAATCTTCTATGCAAGTATATTTCAAACCAGCCAACCAGAACATATGTAATTCTAAACTAATGTAGCTATCCAATCAAATTGACCACTGATCACGTGACTAAAATGCACGAAAGCGGGCTTAACTAGTTTTAGGACACTTGGGCTCAGGCGTGAGGCGGAGAAGGTTGTTCGATTCTAGCCTCCACTTATTTAGTTTGTTCCATAGGATATACCGCCTGCATGTGTATAGATAGATATTTTGTCAGTCTAAGTATTTTCATGAACACAGCTACGTTTGCCTAAATTTTGGATAACCTAGCAGTAATGAAATGATAATAAACACCTGAACTTAACCAACGATTTATTTGCCTACTTAGAACTATTTGTTGTGTCCGTCATAATATCTAACGAGCCAAGAGAGAAATAATAATTATTCTAGGGCGATTCCAGTCACGGTAATTCATACCCCACGACGACCTGCCACTACTACCCCACTCACCTACGACTCCGCACCCCTCTCATCGCCCAACTTCTGCCAGGTTGATGTCCTAATCGTAAACACATCCTGACACATACATCTCTCATTAATTTTTTCTTTTCGCATTAAATGTTTTAATGTCAATATTTTGTTTTCTTTTTTTTTTCTAGATCGAAATGTCTAGTTCATACATCTCAACTGTCATTACTCTACAGGCAGTTATTACAATCTTATCATTGTCTGTGCATGTGCAAAGTGATTCAGGGATTTGTACTAAAGTTCTGACCGAAAAACATTCTATGGACCTATTAGTGTGTACCAGTGTACACGAACACACCAAAAAAGGCTCCACCATATGCACCAGCGTTGTTGAACTAGGAAGTAAACCTGTTAGTAGAATAGGTTGCACCACCATTGTTAGTAACGCAGTTCAGCAAGCCCTTTCAGTTGATTGTACGTTTATTGAAACCACAAGTTCAGTCGCATGCACTAGCGTACACACACAAATGGACAATCAGGGCTCTGCAATTTGTACTAGCGTTTATTCCCAACTCAATCAAGTCACTTCGGTTTTATGCACGTCTATTGAAATTAAAGCCAGTCAGCCAGGATATAATTTATGCAGAGATTTCACTGACCAAATGACAAAGTTAGTTACGTAGCGTGCGCCAACGTCCATAATGATAAAAGTAAAACCGGCTCGGTAATTTTCTCCAGAATATTTGACCACGATCTTCAAACCGGATCAAATCTCTGCATTTCATTAAAACACACCATCCAGGAATCTCTAACGATTACTTGCACTACCGTATACGACGATGCCCGGAACGTTAAATCTATAATGTGTTTGATTGTGCTGAAGGACACGAACATTGATAAGTCATTACCATGTTTCAATTTATTTGACAGAGTTCACCAAACTGGTTCTTTGCACTGCACAGACAACGTTCACTTGATACAGCAACCAGTGGCGGCGAGCTGCATCCTAGTCACCGGAAACGAACACAATTCCGATGCAATTGTTTGCATTAACGCCTTCGCCCAAATTATACCTTTGGCTTCAACCATCTGTATAACCTCTATCTACCGACAAAAAGGCTTTACCTCATGCAAAGGTGTCAATTTCATAATGCACAAAATCCAAACATTACTTTGCTATGAAAACAATATTAACAAAATCATTGCAACCGGTTCTTTTTCTTGCAACGGTGTCTCTGAAAGCAACAATGACGTAGTAGAATTTAACTTTCTTATAGAAAGGCGATAATTCTTTCATGGCTTTCACTAAGCGTCAACCATACAAAGAACAACCCAGACATGAAACAACTGTACAAAGAAGTACTTACGGAAGCATTGTAGAGAGTTTTTCGTGGATGGGTAAAAAGTTGTGGAGCATCGTGACCAGTTATCTGGGAATGTCAGATAAGATATCTACATGTATAAATAAAGTTTTGAAATCAGTAATAACTATGAATATTTTCTATTTATTAGATTCGGTTTGGGAATGCAGCAAATAATGTTTGTTAAAATCTCAATCACTTAATATATAATGAAAATTCAACAACAGCAGTCAAATGACCTTATCTTAGTTTATATTTTTAAATATTATGTTTTATTTAAAAAAAACAATAAATATAGATTTGTCAAACTCAATTTACAAATATTATGTGTATGTTTCACTAAAGATAATTTTCATTCGCATTAAATGGCATGACGTTGCAAAGAAAGTAAAGACTATATATATAGATCATGTAAAAAACATGGGAGGCATTTTTTTATATTTAAGAAGCAAATTGTATGTTGCATCGGGTATTTTAGCATAGACAGACTGGTCAACTTAAAATTTAAAACATTTAACTACTTTAAAAAAAATGAAATATGTTCATATTTCGGACCGAAAATTTGTTATCAATTTTTTTTTATATCAAAAGAGCATTGTCGAATTATTTCTGTTATGACCACATACAGGTCTATATGTATCTAGAACACAGAAACAACATTAAGAAAAATACTTTCCTCTATATTTTACAAAAATTACGTGCTACATTGATTTTGTTCATTTTTACAATATAGTTTTTCCTTATTTTGTCAAAATTCGTAATATTTATTTTTATTTATATATTATATTATATTTATTTATTCCATTTTGTAAAAAATTTTGGGAACATTTTTAGCACTATTTTAATCATCTGTTCGAATCCTGGTGCAAGCTAGGATTGTTTCCCGGGCCTGGTGGGTGTCCCCGAGTCTACTCAGCTCTGATGGGTACCTGACCTTAGTTGGGGTTAAGTAAAAGCGGCTGTGTGTAGTGCTTGCCACACAATCACCTAGTATGCCATGGCCACAGAAACTGGTGAACGCTGCTTCATCGGATCTATTGAATCACTATTGATCAATTTGGTCCGACGGGATACTTACTTTACATTTTATCCTACATTAAACTAAACGGCCTACAAGTCCAACTAATATAGTTTACACAATTATCTGCTCTATTGTTGAGTATATTTTCTATTTAGTATTCAAGCTATATTATAAAAATGTATCTTAGCCATTTGTTGTTGTTGTTTTTTTAAGTTTATAACAGTTCTAATTTGAAACATATTGATTACATTCAGTTATATTAGATTTCGTTTTAAATTTACTAATTTTAGTTTTTTTTAGTTAATTAGCTCGTAGTTTTTATGTTTAGTTTAAGCTACCCATTTATTTTTTTAAAGGTCGCTCGTGAATAAAAAAATAAAAAATGAAAAATGATGATTATGACTTTGAGTAATGAATAAGAAAAGTGTGATTAAATATAAATATGTATATGTATACTTATGTGTGAGCGATGTGTGTTTATCAGGTAAAGCTGTGTGGTTAAACACTACAGAAGAAAGAACAGAAGCTAAATAATAAACTAGATTTGAAGTAAATAATTTATTTTATATTATACTAAATACTTGTATCTTATGATAAATAAATATTTATTTTGATTTAATATTATGTCTAGTTTGTATAATTTTAGCTTTTTATGTTTTATTATTTTGTTAAAAAAATCGTCTTGTTATTTTCTAATGTTAGTTTTAGCATTAAACATTTCGAGATGGGTTTTTTTTTAGTTACATTTAAAATAACGCTTATGTATTATTTCGTATTAAGAGCAATTTTTTTACCTATTTGGGGCAATCTATTTGGCAAAAAATAAAAATTACTTAACAAATGATCTTTTAAAAAAAGTGCACTAAACAAAACCATTACATAATGTAAACATTGTATATGACTGAAGAAGACGCTTAGAGAATTCTGTGCAGATTGGTGTAGATAGCTGTAGCTCAACGCTGATTCACCCAGATTCTTGTCTAGAGACTTGAAATGCCTTTGTGTGGGTCATCTGCATGCCATTGAAAATCGCTCTGCGTGCCGAGCCTGGCACGCGTGCCGTAGGTTGTCGAACCCTGTATTCTGGAGATGTGATGCTTGCAAGAGAACAAATAGTTTATAAGATTCCAGTGCATAGTCTTATTCCACATGGTTGCATACATAAATATTAGTCTCTTGAGCCATTCAAGACTTTTGACAATAACATTAAATAAAAAATTCCCTTATCAATATGTAAGCGTGTTGTTTTCGCTGTTAGTGTGCATTTCGTATAATACTTTTTTGTTTAATTTAATTCTTTAAATTCCATTTTTTTAAATAGTTTTTTCACAATCTGTTTTTATATCGGTAATTTGAATTATATTTATTAAAATTGAATGTTTAAGCATCTGGGCATTTTGCTGGCCATCAAATTCCATTAGTAAGCCACATCTACAGAAACTTGTGACCACTGCTTCTTCACAAATTCGTCTGAAAGGAATTGAATTTTTTTTGGAACACATTATTAAAATTGGCCTAATAGCTAGTTTAAGGATAAGTGCTAATTATTAACAATTTTGATGACTTTATTAACTGTTCAAAAGTTTTCATCGAACACGATCTATGTCCTTCAACAGTGTTAAATGAACACATGAAATAAACGACTTGAGTTTCATTGACACATGGGTCCTCAAAGCTCTATTCTTAGACAAGGGTTAACATGCATGAGGTAACAAAGAGACGCATGCATGTTTTATATTAAATTATAAAGAGCCGCAACATAAACACAATGGATGGAGGATGCGCACCAATAGAGAGGTCTAGGAGCTACATAAAGACCCTACTATTGTGGCCGAGATAAAGAAGGGCAGGCTACGCTGGGCAGACCACCTGAAACGAATGCCAAACAGCAGAGGAGCACAAGTAATATATACTCAGAACATCAGAGAAAAACGACCTAAAAACCGACCCTGATTGAGATGGTTGGACGATGTCGAGATGGATCTGGGACAGATCGGGGTACAGGCCTTGAAATGGAAGGCAATGGATAGGTCTGAGTGAAAGAAGGTGAGGCAAGCCAGAGCCCCCCATGGGCTGTAGCGCCAAAGATGATGATTTCAACATAAACCTAAGTATAAAGATATATTTTCAATTTGTATTTAAATTTGACTGATACAACAAATAAGACATCGTCTGTTGTGTTACGTAAATTGCACATATAATAAAAGATAGATAGAAAAAGAAAAAAAAGATACGTTTTACACTAAATACCTCATTATTCTATCAACAACAACATACATTACAAATAAAGCAGATTTAAATATTCAATATGAGCCGCACGTTACTATAGGAAGACCCGCTCATCTGTCTTAGTGTCAATAAAGTAAAAAAAAAGGAAAGTATCTTTTCAGATAATGTTTTTAAGGAGTTAGTAAAGCAGAATGTACACGTTTCCATGACCACGGCATACACATTTTTATGATTTTAGGACAATTAGAGAAATTATAGAAAAATAATCTAAAGCTGTTGTCTATTAAAAAATGATTAGTTATGGGCCTAATCAAATTGTTGAAAAACCACTTTATTCTTTATGACATAGATTGGCAACCTACATAACGCGTGCCACACTTGGCATGCAAAGTGATTTTCAATGGCACGCAGAAGTCACACCAAAAGGCAATTCGGGTTTCTTCTACCCAGAAATCGAGTGCTAGAGCAGGATTGACTTTTAGGCCGTTGGCACGCTGAATAAATTAGGAATCCTTCTTTGGCACACTATTATGAAAAAGGTTTCCGACCCCCGGTCTATGATATACTATCAATGTCTATTATTAATTTACCTTATTGAGAACCATGAAATAAGTAAAGAAACTTGATGCACACTTAAACAATTTCTGGAAACTTGTACAATGTAATGTGTTATCCTTTCTCAATACATGGTTCTAATACAGATCAATGAAAGGGAATCTCGAATTGTTTCACTATGAAAAAACTTTGACCATCTTAATGATTAATTTACAAATAGAGGCAGTCTAGGTCGTACACATTTTTTTATTACGAATTAATAAATTAGATAATTGAGTTCTGGTCGCTAACTCTATGTTGCCCATTGCAATGTTGTTATGTTATTCGACCATCATTGAAATGTAATCGTTATTCAGGAGTATCGGTTTTAATAGTAAATCTATCAAATTCATCGATTTCACGAACAGCCGTTCTACTTGTAACAATAACTTTAGAAGTCGATAGCAATGAAATTACGATATCCTTCTTTGGAAGTATAAGGTCGTTTCATTAAGCTATATGTTTTTTAACTTGAGTACTTTTTAATTCGATTTCTCCTGGCAAAAACACTGTCCATCGATGCGTTAGACTCTTGTTTTAGAGCAGCTTCGCTTCATTCATTCTGTTGGTCAACTTCTGATGCGTACATTCACGTTTCGCTACGGGGAAAATACTGCTTTTAATGTCGACACATGTTGTCACAGAGTGAACATTTTAAAACCAATTGTTATTGGCATGTAGCTACAGGAACGATGCATCTATCACAACCGAGGACATATTAGAAGAAAGTAAAGCGTAAAAACAGTATAGTGTATGATTTCCCTAAAAGAAAACATTTTTTTATCATTATTCAATATTGTACATATATTATGTTTAACATTATTAGAACCTCTCAAATGAGTTCATTTTAATATTTTACTCAGGTGTGCAAGCAAGCTCACATGTAATATATAGTATGCGATAAGAAGGAATTACACCACTTTAGACAAAAATATAGTATAGACTTGTATATTTAGAAACTTTAACTCAGAATAAAATGCGTGAACAAATGTGTTTAACGGTTTTTCTTGTCTATTTGTACGTCTGGACAGCGGTCAGCGAAAACAGTTGTGAGTTTAACCAGACGTGCTCCGCCACTTTTATGAACTCTGATATTCAGTTAATGGGATGTCCAGCCGTTCATGCTAATGATTCATCAAAACCAATGGCGTCTTTGAATTGTTTGAACAACATCCACTGCAAGGCAATCATATGTATTTCATCAACGGCTTTCTGTTCTACATGCACTGGAGATCAAATCAGTTCACTCACATTTAACGTGTTAGGTACATACCTTAAGAGAAAGATCATGAGATTGAACATGGAGAATGACCCTATCACATTAGGGATCGATCAAGTCTACGTTTTACCCGATCGTCTTGCTAAAGGTGACTTGGTAAGTATTCACATTAAAATTACTTCATCAGTAGTGGCACAGTGGGTGAAAATAGGATTTCTAATCCCGTGTGACAGCCACTTGCCAGTAAAAGTTTGTGTAATTTTGAACTAAGTGTTCCTTAGATGACTAATTTTTTCATTTCTAGACAATTAATGAACTAGCCTAAGGGCGAGCTGGGACACGATAGGCCGTGCTGCCAGCGCGTTCGGCTGGCGTACCGAAGGTCTTGGGTTCGAATCCTGGTGCAGGCTAGGATTTTTTCCCCGGGTCTGGAGGTTGTTTCTGACCTTACATGGGGTAAAGTAAAGGCATCTGGGCATTGTACTGGCCACACAATCCCCTAGAATGTCGTGACCATAGAAACTGGTGAAAGCTGCTTCACTGGACCTATGGATCAATTTGGTCCGACGGGATACTTTACTTTTACTACGAGCGAGCAAAAAATGTCTTTGCTCTCACCGAATAACTTATACAGTTTGTTTGGCAAGCTTGCTCTAGTAAGTTTTTAACATTGTCACTCTGCTTTCGGCTTATAAAAATTATGAGCGTCGAAAAAGACTATAATAAGATGGACTGCTTGCATTAATATTTCTGATAGTTGATGACTCGAATGACTTCTTTTCAAAATTCTTTTTGCATTGTACACTTCCGTTTTAATTAATCGCAATGATTTTCTCAATGAAAATTTAAAATTAAAATCGCAAGTTGTATACAGCGGAAACATTTAGGCAAACCTAGGAGCGTAGAAGTCAATTAAGACTGCCTTTTTGGATGCGCGCAAGGGAAAGGAACAATTAAATAAAACATAAGACATAAATAAATCAGCAAGCGGTCTATCTTATTATAGTCGTTGGCGTTGCTAATAGATTGACGTACATTCCTAAAGAAGACAAACATTGATCACTTGCAGGTTTACATCAAGACGACACTACTGAAGTACGACAACATCCAGACTGCCTTCCTGGTGGATGCTGACAACATAAACTATCAGTTCAGGGCAAGGTGCAATAACGACTGCTCTGATCAATTCAACTGCACGTCTTCATTGTGCGCAGTTGGCAAGTATGTGAAAATTTCCAGCAGACTTAACAGGAAGTGGTCCACTTCGGATACAGCCGATTTTAATTACCCTTTTACGTTGAATCAACAGTTTGAGTTGCACTTTCTAGTGCTGTCAAACTCTGTCATATGTTACATTGACAGAAAGTACTATATGACATACAATACGCCTTATCCTGCTCAAAGTGTCTATGGAATCAGAGTTCGTGGCACTGTAAAAATCCATGAATTCAGTGTTTAAAACAAACTAAAACAAATAGCGCACAATATTTAATAAATTCAAATGAATTTGATCAAAACAATTAAACAAACCATAGACTATAATATACATGGACCGCTTGCTTTAGTTTGTTATGCTATTATCTTCTTTTTTTGCAATTCCCGATTCTAAATTAAGTAATTGTCATACAAGTTCCGTTTTATTAAAACGCATTTTTTTATACTTTAAACGAATACTTGTATTCCTATTAATCCTATTATCATTGACTATAATAAGATGGACCGCCTGCTCTATTTTTAGAGCTTATGTTCTTTTACTGTGCGCACTCAACACTGATCTATAAATGTTTCCACTCTGTACAACTTTCGATTTCAATTTTTCATTGAGAAAATCATAGCGATTAAATAAAACGGACTTTTTATATCAATAACTTTATTTCCTGTATAGCAATTACTTTATTTAGAATCGGGAAATCCGGATATCAGTGTTTCAAGTCATCATATAGCAGAAATACTAAAGCAAGAGGTCATTGTATATTATAGTCTATGAACAAACCAACAAGCAGCCGACTTTTTCTTCTATGTGTGTTGATCTAATTAGTGGCCTTAAAAGGAGATAATTAGCCCGTTTTCGTTGCGTTAATTTCTCTAATGTCTCTTTTTTGTTTCCTTTTAAAAACAAATAAATGGTTTACAATTTAGAACTTTAAAATGATCAAACTATAAAAGATAGTTGAAAATTATATAATTATTATAATTATTATATGAATAAAGAATTTAAACACGTTTAACCATTACAATTACTACCCAGCTTGTATAATTACAAAATAGCTTTTCCTTTTAACCAAACTGTATTGGATTATTTTGTTCATCGACAGTTTAATAACATATTAGCGGAAATATCCCAGATTAGCTGAGATCAAATTATAAAGAATTTAAAGCTATAGAGCATTTGCATAGGACGTGGCTAAGTTTCTAGATGACGTACCTATGTAAATAACAGCCATGATGGTGATGATGTTGAATAACATTCTTATTTAACCTATCTATTTTACATGCAAAATATAAGGAATTTGTTTCCATAAATCTTGATATTTAACTGTGATACTAGTCCTTAGTAGTCCGTCCACGAAGTAAACAAGATTTGAGGCTTTTATAGTTTTTCAATAGCTCTTGTGAAACATTTTACAGCCTGCCATATGCTTTAGTTTTAAATAGTAAGTCTAACTTTCGACAATCAACATCTTCAGTGATATATTCTGCACTACGGAACCTATTCAATTGATTTTTAATTGTTTAAATTTTAGCTTTGAATGTTAATTTCCATCGCATGACAGTGTTTTATACACATTTTTACGTCTTATTGTTGAAATGATGATATTTAAAAAAAAACAACTTCTTAAGCTTATAGTATACGGCTGCCATTTGTCACCACTTCACAAAGAAAATAAACAGCACGTGCTTTTTGTCACGTGATCGCAAATTTTTCTATTGAACTAGAATTGTGTTTTCCAAAAAGATAAATAAAAACCACTATTTAAGATTCACAACGATGACATTAACAAATATTTTAACATTAGCTGTTAGCTATTTATTTTTTAGGTGTAGACTATATTAATTTTTGTCTTCATTTTTTAACAGGAAGGTGACATAAAAGAAATTTTCTTCAAAACTGTAACTCTCAGTCGATAATACATAGGCTATATAACCGAAATATGTAATTTTTAGGAACTTCGCCACTGGCGATAATTTTTTTATCTTATTAACTATAATAGCTGTTTATATAGAGAATATGTTAAGTTGTTCTACTATCATCTGTAAATGAAGTCATGTTTTGTATTATGCCAATCTTATTAAGTGACATTAAGCTTTTGCTATTTTTATAAGATTTATTTAGGCAACTTTTTCGATGTTCCATAATCATATGAAAAATTTTTTACATTTTAATATTTGAAAGTTTGTGCATATGTGACCCTCCATCACGAATTGTTGCATTGTGCCAAAGGGTCAATTTTTACTATTTAGTTTATTCTTATTACTGTTTGAATGTTGAATTACATGGTGAAAACAGTTTAAAAAAAGGATAAATTAATAGTCTCTTATTTATGCTTGTTTTACTGTAGCCCCAGTCTGAATCCTGATTTTCAGAAATTTCCGATTTTCTATTTTGCTTTTCTTAAGAAACATTACCGGGTGTTACTTTTAAAATATTCATTTTATACTTTATAATTGTTTTTAGAAATAAAACGTACCCCAGAAATGCGTAGAAATAAATAAATAATTAATAACTTAAAAACTCATTATTTCAATATTTACCTTAGATAACATTTAACATGCTTTAGAAACTTACTGTCTTATTTATAGGTTGGGTCGGTTAATGCTACATGTATTTGTTTTGTCTTTTTTTTAATCATCAATTTAGCTCTGTCACCTGGCCTAGGGTAATATCCGTATTCTTAGTTGTATGTTAAACGCGCTCTGAGCTTACATTATGTTTGTTGGCAGCGCTATACAAATATTATTATTATTATTATTATAATTATTGAAATTCGAAATCTTAAACTAATCTCTTCTTAACAAACACAAAAATATATATTATAACTAATGTTGGGTTACAATTTAGCGTTCTGTGTTCAAGGTTTGATTAGCATTTCTATATTATATCAAGCCTTTATTGTTTAGTTGTTATTGCTTTTTTAATCATTAAAAAGAAAAAAAACACTTAATCAATGTTGTTTATACATTTATAATGAATATCTACTTATTTTCGATGTTTTAGTTGGAAATAAAATTGTTTTTAATCAATTGACTAGCCATCATATACTCTAAATAGCTAACCAGCTAGGATATACTCCAAAAAAATAACTAGCTTATTTTTTTAAATGAGGGCACGTCAACCTAAGGTACGCGTGCCAGACTTGGCATGCAGAACTATTTTCAGTGGCACGCAAGATACCTCCAAAATGATTTTTCAATGCAAGTCAAAACCTAAAACATACGTCATCATAATAAATCGGTGCTGCGTGGCGAACTAAATAGGAATCACACTGGACGTCGAGTGTTTTAGCTTAGGAATGTTTGTATGCATCATTGGACACGATCAGCGATTGAATCTATTGTTCAAATAGTGTATTTTAAAGTTTCTCAAGTCTTGTCTAAAAGAAAGTGTTACGGAGTATGGGTAAAGTCTTGGATAGGCATACATTCGTTTCTTGAATTGAAACAATTAAATTGTATCTTAACGAAAAAAACAACAATTTCGATATTGAATGAGGAGAACTGACTGTTGAAGCCGATGTTTCTGAATGACATGTCAACATGTTTCAGTGAGTTGAACTTGCATTTACTAGAACGGGGTCGAAAAGCACTTGAAGTGTTGGACCACTGGAATGGATTTGCATTGAAACTGGACATATCTTCCCGTGAAATCAATTGAACTCTTTCGTTAATTTAAGACAAATTAAGATACATGAACGTTTTAAGACGTGCATTGGAGCACTCAATGATGAGTTTTCTAAACAAAGGCAAGTCTTTTAAAACTCTTGCACTCATGTTTTCCTACCACATTAAGCCTTACTGACTTGATCTGACTAAAAACAACTTAGATCTGGATCTTTTTATAGTGGAGGGATATTGACTTTTTTTTTTCAAACATCCGAAAAACGGGCATCAAAATGTGATGATGTGCAGGAATATATGAAAAGAATAGCTGCTTAGGAAAGTCATATGCTATTGTCAACTGCAAGGCATTCCCTCTACTTTCAGCTTTTTGTTGAATTTACACTAGTGTTACTACCACCATCTCCTGGTTGTCAGAGTCTGCACGTGATACGCTCGTCAGTGGTCTAAGGTTGACTCAATGGTAGTTTTGTTTAATCCGTACACTGCTCCTTGCACAGGGTTTAAACTCAATCATTGACATCTGACAGTTCCTTACAACAGTAATTCTATTTTAAATGAGTCCTTAAAGAGGATAATTATTCTAGTGTGTGGTGATATTATATTTTAATCAAACATGCTAGACATACAGGAGAAACTTAAAGCAACGAGTCAATGCGAAGTACTTCGTTGATAAATACATATCTTTAATATTATTATATACAAGTCGTATAAAATACAAACATATTAGCGATAATCAAAATATATACAAGCCAAATGAGATGGGGAAAATATGAACAAAATGAACAATGAACAATGAACAATATATATTTATTTAGCCACATAGTACATAGGTACAATAAAGGCATAGTCAAAAACATAAGAAAATTATAGCATTTGTGAATAATAAATTGAACAATAATAGTAATACAAATATTAGTAATAAAAATGAAGATAATAATAAATTTATTAATTGAAGGTATCCTAAAAGAAAATTCAGGGGGGGGGGGGATAATTTAGTTTATAACAAAAAAATTTGGGGAAAAAAAAACAAGAAAAAAACAACAACTCAATTTACTAACAGACATACAGGTACATCACTTTCATTAGACATGCACAGCATTAACATAGTCAGATCGAACATTTAAGAAATCATTCACAATTTTTCTTGCTGCTTTGTATATAACATTACTTCTACGACTATCTCGCATTAACATAGTGGCAAACCAACATGTTAATATACTTAAACGTTTCTAACCTTTTTTTCATTTTTTAAATGCAGATAATAATATTTTTGAAATTATGCTTAGTTTTTTTAAGTTCTTTTAGAGAACTAGAATTAAGCAGTTCCGACATTTTTTCTACATTAGGTCTGTTATAGTAATATTTTTTTAGATACATTTTTCGTTGGGCATTGAAGTGCACACATTGGAGTAAATAGTGAAATCCATCTCCTATAACTTTTAAGCAAAGGGGATATACTCTTAAATTTTAATCTATTCTGCAGTGGCGACCCAGTTCAACAGGGAAATTATTATTACTTGTTCGTATTTTTAGTATATAGATATATTCTTTCAGATGCACTTTATTTAAAAAGGGTGGGATATTTTCCCAATCAGATTTATATTTTAAAGCGTTATATAAATTACCTGTATTGCTTATTTGCATACTCTCATAAAATTCTTGTTTACTTTGATCATTTATGCGTAAGGTAATTATTGATTTTGAAAGTTTAGTATCTATGATATCTTGTTCTAACCAAATATATCCTAATCCTAGTTGTTCTAGTTGTAACTTTATATTGGCGGACCATTTGCATTTTTCAACCAGGTGCTCTTTAAGTAAAATGTTATAAATTATTTTAGAAATTCTGCTTTATTTACCGGTCGCTATTTTGATACAGAAGTGTAACATTCTTTTTTTAATAAATGATCTTATATAAAGTTTTGCCTGTTTAGCCTAGGACTACATAATTTTGTGTTTTTGTGTTCAATTTTAAAATCATCTTAAAATATCTTAGTCTAATATTTTCTAAAATGTCACAATTTTCCATACCCCATAGTTCGCACCCGAAGGTGAGTATTGAGAGTACTGTTTGATCAAACAGATCAATTTGACTATCTATGGGCAAGCTTAGTGTATGGCATTTTCTGAGAAGGTTTAACATAGCATTAGTACCTTTTATCTTACAATATTTTCTGTGTTCTGAGAAGGAACCGTTTGCTGAGAAGATTATTCCCAGGTATTTAAATTTAGAAACTATATATATATTATTATTTAGTACAAATTTGTGATTTCCTACCCTACCCTTTCTACCGAATATCATTATTTTGGTCTTATCTTCATTTATGTTTAAGTGGTTCTCCTTGCAATAGTTATTGTAAATGTTTAAGTTTTTCTGTAATTCTTTTGCGGTTTTAGCTAGGATTGTTGTGTCGTCAGCATATAATAATGTGAATATTTTTAGCATCTCTGCGTTGTTATCGTTGCTGATAGTTAAGCTACTTGCGCCTTTTAGTTCTAAATAGGAATCTAAGTCATTAATAAACATTGAAAATAATAGAGGGCTCATCTGTTCTCCCTCTCTTAGTCCTGCTTCGCAGTTAAATAACGCTGACAGTTTTGTATTTATTTTTACTGTCGATTTAATATCAATATATAACTCCTGTATACATTTAAGGAAAATTCCATCTATGCCTATATCTAACATTTTCGCCCGGTGTAATTTTCTTTTAATATACGGGAAAGCTCTTTTTAGATCAATGAATGCACAGAACAGTTTGTCACCTTTATTTTTTTTAATTAATAAGCTCAGCGCATATAGGATAAATGATGCTTCCGTTGTAGAATAACCTTCTCTAAAACTCATTTGATTCTCGTTAATAAGTTGTGCTCTTCAAAGAACATCTCCATTCGTACATTAAGAATGGATGAGAATAGTTTACCTAAGCATGATAATAAGGTAATGGGTCTAATATTTCCGGGCTTTGCCTTGCTGCCTTTATTTTTATATATTGGACATATTATCATCCCTAGTGACCAGCTTTCGGGGAAAATTCCATCTTTTAGGATAACATTAATTAATTTTATGAATGTGGTTATCATAATAACCTTTGTGCATTTTATATATTCATAAAAAAATAATTTTATCGTGTCCGCATCCTTTATTATTACTTGTTTTATTGATGGCTGATAACACTTCATTATATGTTATTTCACCATTAAGTCTTGTATGTAAATTTGGTGTGATTAAAATTGGTTTTTATTGGGCTCATGCAACTGTTGTCTGTCGTTTCGTTTTGGGATTTGAAAAAAAAGGAACAATTCGTCAATACCAATTGAATTATAATCTTCTTTTCTGTTTTTATCCTTTAGGATACGCCAGTATTCTTTTGGATTCTTTCCTTTCAGTTTTTTTATTTTATTTCTCATTTAATTTTTGTTTTCATATTTTTTTATAGCGGTGTTCATTTCACGCTTGTAGTTTTTACTGTGTGTTTTTAAACTTTCAAGTGAGCCTTTGGTTTTGAGGGTACTATTCATTCTTCTTGCTTTAAAGACCAAGTGATGAGCTTTTTATCAAAATTTAGTTAACATTAGATTTTGATAATAAATAGTGTATTCAGTATCTGAATGTTAATAAATATCATTTAAACAAAATATCAAAGATAATTTTTAAGTAATTAGTTCAATATTTGCTCTTAAATGTGTGTGTTTTTTGGAGGACAAATCCAAATCTCGTAGCCATTTGAGATGATTTTATTTCCGGCAACATAGGAAAGTGACGTAAGAGAAAGAATTTAGAGTAGGAAAAATGAATATTGTCACGTGTTTTGAATCTATTGCTACATGTTTTGAATCTTTTCCCGGTTCTTATTTTTAACAAAATGGTTAAATATAGATTTATAGCGTCGAGTTTTGTTTATTTGTTTTCTTTCTCAAACGTCACTGCCGTATGAGGCTATTCCAAATCTCGTTCCTTTGAGAAAAACCTCTTCACTTGGTCTTTAAGGTATAATCTTCGTTTTTGTCTACATATAAGTGTAAACCAGGGTTTATTTTTTTTTTTAGGTTATTTTTATCATTAGGGTATCGATTTGTGCCAAATATTTCAGTTGCAGATTGTATTAATATTTTATTTAATTCCTCTATTATGTTATTTATTTCTTGTTTTTTGTTTTCAGGGGAGTTACAAAGGTCACTTCTTTCTAGTAATTCGTCTAGTTTCAGATTTATACTGTTTTTGTTTTGTTTTTCTACCATTTCAAAATAACTCTTAGATTTAGTTTGCACCCACGGTTTAATTATCTCTACCACTGGTGTATTACTTAGTCGTCTACTCGCATTTCCAGGTTTATTTGCTCCACCAATCTCAATCTCATATTCACATGATATTAAACAATGGATATCTGAAAATAGGTGATCAAAGTCGTGGATTATTAGATTCCTAATTTTGTGAAAAAGGTCATTGTCTACTAGTACGTAATCGATTACTGTACTAAATGTAGTCGTAGGTTTACTTGGGACGTCATCAAAACTCTGTCTATGCGCCCATGTTTTCGCTTATATTCTATTCGGTATGGCTGGGGCGGGTCCATTATGGGGGAAGAAACCTGTATATTTCCCTATTATGTCTATTACAAAGGATGTTTTATTAACATGATACGCCCTGTACAACTGTTAATGGGTTATTATTTTGCCCATTAAACATTGCTTCATTAATAAAAGTATTTTATAGTTCTATATATCCATTATAAGTATAACTTCTAGTTTCTTCGATCAGTAATAAATTTCACAGGACAGATAACAGTTTATGATGGATTAAATAACACTTGATTTGCAGCACAACATTTATTTATATATATATATATCCATCACATGAACAATTTATAGAATGCATCTTCCTCTGAGTCCGAGATCCAATCATTCCATTATAACTTTCATACACATCTTTTCAGCTCAAGCTTCTGAAGTAAACTAATTTATAATCATCTCTTGTCACATGATCACTCGCTCTTTTTTCCTCATTTTTCTCGTGAATCTCAAGACTTTAAGCTAGCAACGCAATTTACCCAGAACTAATTGCGACGTAGAAATCATGATTGACATTCAAGGACATAAAACAACAACAATGATTGAAATTCCCCTTTTAACTCTTGCATCTTAATATTCAATTGAATTACATGGATCATTTCCCCTTGACCATTGTTCACTCATCAAATTGTCATTACAGTTATTTATAAAGTCTTTATCAACAACACTTAATGGTATAACCCTATAGATTTGCATACTCTTCCAAGAAGAGAGTGAAATTTGATCGCCTTAAACGGTGATGTGTCAAACTATTGCTCTAACAATGCAGTGGCAGTAAAAAAAGGGAAGGACTAACTATCAGACTCCACCCACATATTCGCGACCTAATTATGTTGTTTTAGAGTGAAATAAATGAGTGAATGTGTTTTAATACAATTATATAACACTAGTGAACAAATTGTATCGCACATGAAAGCTGTTTTAAGCATACCAAGAGGTCATTTAAACGTGTCCACTCAGAAGTGACTAAATATTATAATGTACCCGACATTGAACAATTAGCGAAGAGCATTCAAGAAAAAGGCGCTCATTAATTGATACTTGCTAATCACATTTACATTCTATTAATTAAGCGTAAATATAATTATTTCTAAAACAAATTTAGTTGTTTTTTTATTGTAATAAATATAACTGGCTTATATACTAGCATTATAGTATGTGATAGTTATAATTATTAATGTTTAAGAAAATATAAACTCTCTAAATTGACTTTTTTTATGCAGAAAATGTATATTTTCGTCGTAAATTAATTTTATACATCTAATTTAAGGTTGATATAAGAGCGTAATTTATAAGTAACACTAGTTATGTTAAAACAATTAACTCTTTTAGCATCACAAGCATCCAAGTTGGAGAAGTCAATTAAAGGGAGATACTTAACCCGTTTTCTTAGCGTTAATATTTCTAATGTGTCTTTTTTGTTTACTTTTAAAATTAAATAAATAGTTTACAATTTATTACTTTAAAATGATCAAACTATACAAAAAAATTGAAAATTATATAAATATTATAATTATTATATGACTAAAGAATGCATACATTTTTTTAAATTTACAATAACTACCCAGGTTGTATAATTACAAAGTTTCTCTTCCGCTAAAATATACTGGTTGTCACGATTCTGGATTAAACCGTGACTCGTAGCACTCATAGATAGACTATTAGCACTTAGATAGATAGCAGTGTATAACTAGAACCTTAGATTAGCTTAAGTTTAGCTAGAATAGAGAGAAGGTTAGTCTGACGTCACTATCTTCTCCCTCCCTTACGCAATTACATCTCCCCATCACTCCTTCTCACCTGTTTCTCTACCCTTCACTATACTCTTGTACTACGCCCAAATTCAGAGTCTACTGACTAATACGATTCAACTTGGTACTACATCTTGGTTGAATGGGTACGAATGTGTTAGTTAGAATGTATATATTTTATCCTATGCTATATTAATGTATTCATATCATGTCTTAATGTATTTATATCTTGTACTATTTTAACGCATGTGTAGACAGTCATTACTCGACCCCTCACTCACTCCTTTCTCTTCGCGCCCCCGCCACCCCCACCCCCTTTTATATCCCCTCAGCTTAGCGGCACGTTATGCAATTGCTTTGAGACGGTCGTTCCCTGAGCGTTGACCAAAGAACCCAGTTCGCACACATATACTAATTCTCGTCCGAAACCCCCCCCCCCCAGCCACTTGAGTTAACTACTTAAAATTCTACCAAAGGGAGATAAATTCCCTCACTCAGCATGACGTCTGTATAAATTGTCTTTCATCTAGACCTCTCTCCCCCCCCCTTTCCGCCCTCGCAACCCCGACCCCCAATCCATTTTTGGCTCCAATAAGCTTTTCTTATGCAAATGTATATTCAATCTAGCCAATGAGAATAGGATGTAATTAAATGTAAGCCAACCAAATTAACCTTGGGTCAGGTGACTAGTGTCCACGAAAAAGCCCGCCCAACTAAACTAAAGCAGATCTCCCCCAGCTCCCGAGCTAGACACATCGTTTTGGTCTAGCCCCCGAATTGTTACTTGGACTTGCAGATACTTAGCCAGTAATCGTAATTTCCTCATTATAGTTACGTAGCCTAAATTTGGATTCCGCAACAACACAGTATATTGAGTGTTAGACGTTCCTGTGCATATATCTCAAGCATTGTATCTCCCCTGCATGTTAGTATGTGTATCTCATCATTGGATATTGAATTTGAATCATAAATAAACACCTGAAACGTAACCAGAGACTTGCTTGCCTAACTTAGAACTGTCTGTTGTGTGTGTTTAATAACATTTAAGCGAGCCAGTAGAGAACAAATAAATATTCCAGGTCAACTACAGCATCGGCACCTCATATCTCTAAGACAACCAGCCATTATTACCCCCCCTCTCAATTGCCACATCGTGACAAAGTGGGACCTCGTGTCCGGGATTATCTGAACTTCAAGCCGTTCAGCGCACTGTCAACAGTAACAACCCGAGGACTACGCCGATTCTGAAACCGACCCTGGATGGGGGCTCATCTCTCTACAACACAAAGACTCTAAGCCAGCAACCAGACCCGTCATCCCAACGCCAGCAACCAGATCCATCAACCCATCAAACCAGGCTCGCCACTTTACGCAGCCTACGCCACCCCAGTCTACGCTCACGCCACCCCAGCCTACGCTTACGCCACCCCAGCCTACGCCTACGACACCCCAGCCTACGCTTACGCCACCCCAGCCTACGCCTACGTCACCCCAGCCTACGCACCCCAGATACGCCAACCTAAGCCACCCCAGATTCGCCACTCCGAGCAATCTACGCCACCCCAGCCAGCTCACCCCATTAAGCCAGGCTCGCCACACTACGCCAGCCTACGTCACCCCAGACACACCAGCAACCAAATTTGCCACCCCATTACGCCAGATTTGCCGCCCCAACCGCCAGGTCGCCACCCTCTGGCCCCGCATCAACGTACCGGCACCCGAGACGTCAGCAGAGAGACCCACCGCCGCCGCATCAGCCTGCCCGACAACTAGAGACCGCCGAGAACCCGACAACTGCCCTGTCAACCTCCCCGTAGGAACCCGCCGTAGTTCCCGGTATCCAAACCCGGAAAAATAGACACTAACATTAAACGCTAATCCAGTCCCGGCACGGGGAAAGAGAATTCCTAACCAGCCCGAAGATCTGCATCAACAGCGCCGAGCGCTATATAAACGATAACTTTATGATTGGATATACGTGTGTTAGTGTATGTGTGTAAAATTCTGGAATTGCTGTCTGGTGAGTACCATTTTGAGTTGTATTACATTAGTTAAACTCTGAACCCCGACCCCTCTTACATTCCCTCTCTCTATCTCGTCATATCTCTGTCCGTTTACTGCCTTACTCTCGCCTTACTCTCTCACTATGGCTAAAGGTAGACTATTGCGTAAGCAGCAGAGAGAAGATAGACTTAGAGTAGAAGCAGAGAAGCGTAGATTAGAAAAAATAGCTAGAGAGGAGAAACAATTAGACAGGGAACTTAGACTAGAGCAGAGAGAAGAAAACCGGTTGGGTGAGCAACAACCCAAGGCACACACAGGCCCTGATCACTCCCAGAACCCCCCCATAATATGTTGCGTCGCCACCCTCTGCACTGCGGGCACCCCCGGCCGGACTACAACCCCCGACGACCCGGAAACCAAGACAGAAAGAAATATAGAGATCAACTCTAAAAGAGCCAGGGCCCTTCTCTCCTCAGGTTTCCAGGCTGAGGGGATCATTAAGGCTTCCTTCGTGAATCCCTCCGACTACACTGGCGAGTCAATCCAGATTACAATTGCATGGGGAATAACTGAGACCCTCCCAACCGCCTGGGTTCACATCAGGTCAACCCTATACACTGGTACGGCCACCCTAGCGGTCCGAGCCGACTTATCATATGATGTCGTCCTGGGGAGCCGATACGTCAGAGTTAACGATTTCCCCCTCCCTCCCCCAGCCTCAGTGGCCACACACGCGCACCCTGACCCTGTTCCCCACCCTCCCGTGGAGCCCCCCACGGCCAACGAACTCCCTCGGGCCCAACAGGATGACCCGACACTGGCCCCACTATCCGCATATCGGTCCAACCCCCATTCTACTTTAGGCTACACTCCCGATGAGATGTTACTCGATCCCCAACCCAGTGATCCACTAGAACGCCTCAAGGGCGCCTGGACCAAACCCTCCCCCCACCCCGAAGAACTCTCAGTCTACGCCTACACCAATAACTTACAGACTAGGCTTAAAACTGCCCACTCTATCGCCTCAAAACACTTAGCCAAGGAGAGGGAGAAAAAGGAGACGCTATACGATCGGCGGGCCAAAGAACGCTCTCTGGCTCCGGGCGATCAAGCACTACTGCTCCTCCCCACCTCTTACAACAAACTCCAGTTAGCATGGAGAGGCCCATACCCAGTTACGAAAAAACTCTCAGGCACCAAATACCTTATAAAGATCGGCAACCAAGACAAACTGTTCCCCATCAACTTGCTAAAGCGATACATAGAGCGCCCACGTGACAATAAACCCCCTGTAGCAACGACTATTGCTGAAGAAACAAAAGCCGATGACTCATTAACCGCATTCCCCTTACAGCAGACAGAAACCGTAAGGGATGTAGAAATCTGTCCACTCCCAACCCCTGAACAAGCCAAAACAGTTAAAACCTTACTCCCCTCATACGCTGACGTGCAAGCCGACACTCCAGGGCGTACAAACTTAGAACCGCTCACCACGAAGGTCACCGACCCGCGAACCATTAAGGTCAAACTTACTATGCCAGACGCCAAATTAGAGGTCATTGAGAAAGAAATCAATTACCCGTTAGCCCACAACGCCATCGCTAGATCTACCTCCCCTTTCAATGCCCCGGTAAGACTAGTACAGAAAGGAGACATAATAGAGTCGTCCCACCCCCGTGGAAAAATTCACCCACCGCCCGCTTCCCGACGGGAAAATAGTAGACCGGGAATGTCACCATCCCCTTGCTCCCACCCGAGACACCCACAGCCACATCGGCCTTATCGAGACAATCACTGCGCCAACCCTCCCCCGCTAATCAGCAACAACAGCGTCCCCTCATCTCGACCAGGTCAATCCCAAACCAGACGCCCTCCGCCCCTCCAAGATTCCCGACGTAGGGACCACCGCCACGCCAGACCCACCCCTCACTTAGCTCCCGAACAGGAAACCGCCGATCAGGGGCGTGACCAGTACTCAAGCAGTGACTATGATCGAGTCCACCACGTGTTCTCTATTTCCTCGGCAGACAAACATAACCAATTCCCTCGCAGCTACGTCGACGAGATAGTCAGAATCAACGGCCGACTCGCCTCGTGCACGTATGATTCCGGTCTTAGCTTTGAGGCCCTAATAACGCAATCAATGGTCGACCCCCGCGACTACACAGGACGCTATGTGCGACTCCAAGGTCCATCTCATAACTCTCCGATTCAGCAGCTACCGACCGCACTCGTAAACCTCAGCTCAGCACTTTTTACAGGCCCCATTGAGGCCGCCGTAATAGAAGGCCTACAAGTAGACATCCTACTCGGAAGACCGATTGTAGGTAAACAAACGCATTGCCTGCCTACACCCGCAACCTACGGATCGCCCCGCCCCACCCCCAACCAGACACCTCTCCCCCACCCCATGTCCATTAAAGATAAGCTCCGTCATGCAAGGCTGCCCACGACGAGACTCGAACTAAGACAAACACTGTGCGAATTCAGCAACTATCAGAATACCCTTATACCAAACTTCCGTAAAATTGCCCGTCCGTTATTTAGATTGCTCAACGCACCCACATCGTTCCCATTATCTTGGGACAAACCCGCTACTAATGCTTTCGACACATTGCAACTTTGCCTAGGCCAAAACCCCTTTCGACACACGCGGCATAGCGGACACTAACTAGTGCCCCTACACACTTCGTGGCCCAGCATACTCAGTAATACGGCCCCACGCGCACACACTGTTAATGAGTGTGTAGTTACTCCCCTTTCCCCATGTCCCAGAGACAGTAATTTAGGTAGAAATCTTCTTTCTGAGTAGATTCCCAAGCTACCCGGGTGAGTTGTCACGATTCTGGATTAAACCGTGACTCGTAGCACTCATAGATAGACTATTAGCACTTAGATAGATAGCAGTGTATAACTAGAACCTTAGATTAGCTTAAGTTTAGCTAGAATAGAGAGAAGGTTAGTCTGACGTCACTATCTTCTCCCTCCCTTACGCAATTACATCTCCCCATCACTCCTTCTCACCTGTTTCTCTACCCTTCACTATACTCTTGTACTACGCCCAAATTCAGAGTCTACTGACTAATACGATTCAACTTGGTACTACATCTTGGTTGAATGGGTACGAATGTGTTAGTTAGAATGTATATATTTTATCCTATGCTATATTAATGTATTCATATCATGTCTTAATGTATTTATATCTTGTACTATTTTAACGCATGTGTAGACAGTCATTACTCGACCCCTCACTCACTCCTTTCTCTTCGCGCCCCCGCCACCCCCACCCCCTTTTATATCCCCTCAGCTTAGCGGCACGTTATGCAATTGCTTTGAGACGGTCGTTCCCTGAGCGTTGACCAAAGAACCCAGTTCGCACACATATACTAATTCTCGTCCGAAACCCCCCCCCCCCCCCCAGCCACTTGAGTTAACTACTTAAAATTCTACCAAAGGGAGATAAATTCCCCCACTCAGCATGACGTCTGTATAAATTGTCTTTCATCTAGACCTCTCTCCCCCCCCCTTTCCGCCCTCGCAACCCCGACCCCCAATCCATTTTTGGCTCCAATAAGCTTTTCTTATGCAAATGTATATTCAATCTAGCCAATGAGAATAGGATGTAATTAAATGTAAGCCAACCAAATTAACCTTGGGTCAGGTGACTAGTGTCCACGAAAAAGCCCGCCCAACTAAACTAAAGCAGATCTCCCCCAGCTCCCGAGCTAGACACATCGTTTTGGTCTAGCCCCCGAATTGTTACTTGGATTTGCAGATACTTAGCCAGTAATCGTAATTTCCTCATTATAGTTACGTAGCCTAAATTTGGATTCCGCAACAACACAGTATATTGAGTGTTAGACGTTCCTGTGCATATATCTCAAGCATTGTATCTCCCCTGCATGTTAGTATGTGTATCTCATCATTGGATATTGAATTTGAATCATAAATAAACACCTGAAACGTAACCAGAGACTTGCTTGCCTAACTTAGAACTGTCTGTTGTGTGTGTTTAATAACATCTAAGCGAGCCAGTAGAGAACAAATAAATATTCCAGGTCAACTACAGCATCGGCACCTCATATCTCTAAGACAACCAGCCATTATTACCCCCCCTCTCAATTGCCACATCGTGACACTGGTTTCTTGATCCATAAAAAAAATATATTATCGCAAATATCAGCATAGCTGAGATCAAATTATAAAGAATGTAAAACTATCGACTCACTATCGAGCATTTGCAATAGGCATGGCTTATGCTTCCAGATGACGTGACTACTAAGTAAATAACAGACATGACGGTGATGCTGTTTAAAAAAATTGTTATTTAACATGTCTAGTTTACACTCAAAATAGAAGGAATTTGTTGGCATAAATCTTGATTTTTAACTGTGATACTAGTCCAGGAGTTGGCAACTTTTTGATAACAGTGTGTCAAAGTATGATTTCTAAATCATTCAGAGTGCCAACATCCTAAACGTCATCCAGCTGTAACTCTAAATTTTCTTGTAGAAGAGACTTGAATAGACTTTAAAGGCCTCTTCCACGTGCCATTGAAAAGCCTTCGGCGTGCCAAGACTGGCACGCGTGCCGTAGGTTGCCGATCCTTGTACTAGTCTTTATTAGTCCGTCCACGAAGTAAACAAGATTTGAGGCCTTTTATAGTTTTCAATAGCTCTTGTATTATACTGTACAGCCAGCCTTATGCTTTGCTTTAACTTTTAGATAGTAAGTTGATATATATTAACTTTCAACAATCGACATCTTCAATTAAATGTTATGCACTCACGGAACCTTTTCCATGATTTTGAATGGTTTAAATTTTAGCTGTGAATGTTAATTTTCATCGCAAGACGGTGTTTTATAATTTTTTTACGTCATATTGTTGAAATGATGATATTTGAAAATAAAACATTATTGAGCATTTAGTACTTCGGCTGCCATTTGTCATCATTAGACAAAGTAAACAAAAAGAACGTGCTTTTTGTCACGTGATTGCAAAGGCTCTATTACTAGAATAATATCTTGACAAATAATTTTAAATGTTGATATATTAACAATTAATGTGTAAATTGAGAAATGAAATTGTGTATTAGCTATGAAATTAATTTTTTAAAAGATGCTAATAACACAAACAGGTTAATTTGTTACTGAATATAAAACGCTTTAATGTTTTTATCTATAACGCTACTTTCTTTTGGTCTTGCTACGGCACTAAGTAAATAGTCTTATAAAAATAATATAGTTGAGCAGTTTGACTTATTGGTAAGCTGAATGGTTTAGAAATTCTAGTTTGGCACATTATAAGCAAAAGGTTGCAGCCCACTGGTCTAAATAACTCTGGTTATGAGATCAATCACCTAAAGGACTTTCAACTTTAACAGAATAAAGAAATGTAAAACTGTTAAACTTTCGCTGCGGGGCTACGAGCTGAAGTATGTTGCTTTGAAGTATATTGCTTGGAAGTATATTGTTCGGAAGTATATTGCTTGGAAGTATATTCATCAACATCTTCAATCCTGTCACGATTTTGGACTTAAATCGTGACTCTTAGCACTCATAGATAGAATATAGCGTAGATAGTAGTATAGAACCATAGGTTAGCGTAGAGTTTAGATTAGATAAGAAGAGAGTAGGGGACGCCATTACCTCTTCCCCTCTTCTTACGCAAGTGAAATTTTCCAGCACTCTTCTCTTCACCTCTCTTTAACCCTCTCTACACTCCTTCATTCCCGAATTCAGAGTTTGCAACTTGATTCAGCCATTTTGGTATTACACCAATTGTATGTGTGATTGTATGTGTGTGTATTCTTTAATGTATGTATATATATATATATATCTATATTCTATTATGCTGTCAATTATGATTCATGTTGTATTTTGATAGTAACTACTCATTTATTTTGCTAAACTCAGCATACACGTAAAACCCCCACCCACCTGTAGACACCCCCACCCACTTCTACCCCTTTTCCATTATCTCCCCTCTTCGTCCCCTACTCAGCGCCCGTGGTCAAGCGGTCGTGATCCACTCGTCGTAGTGACATCTGGCCAGCGAAGCGTCTCGCACATACGTAAGCGCCTCGGGCTGAGCTCGACCAGAACCAATAGACACAGGTACATCAAGGGAGATAAGTCATTATCTTATCCTTTGTATCTCCGTATACGTCTACCCACCCCCTCCGCCCCTGGGCCCCACCCCGCAAAAGTCGGCGGTATTAATTGTTCACCTACACCCACCCCTAATTTTCCCCCCAATAGTCAATCCTCTATGCAAGTATATTTCAAACCAGCCAACCAGAACATATGTAATTCTAAACTAATGTAGCTATCCAATCAAATTGACCACTGATCACGTGACTAAAATCCACGAAAGCGCGCTTAACTAGTTTTAATTCACTTCGGCTCAAGCGTTAGGTGGAGAAACTTGTCCGATTCTAGCCTCCACTTATTCAGTTCGTTCCATAGGATATACCGCCTGCATGTGTATAGATAGATATTTTGCCAGTATAAGTATTTTCATGAACATAGCTACGTTTGCCTAATGTTGGATAACCTAGCAGTACCATGTGTTGAGTGTTAACTGAAGCCTGTGCAAATTCGTATATGTATCTTGCCATTGAGTGAAGAATTGAAATGATAATAAACACCTGAACTTAACCAGCGATTTATTTGCCTACTTAGAACTATCTGTTGTGTCCGTCATAATATCTAACGAGCCAGGAGAGACATAATAATTATTCCAGGGCAATTCCAGTCACGGTAACTCATACCCCACGACGACCTGCCACCACTACCCCACTCACCTACGACTCCGCACCCCTCTCATTGTCCAACTTCTGCCAGGTTGATGTCCTAATCCTAAACACATCCTGACAAATCCCATGACCGTTGTTGTCGTTGGGGGGAGCGAATGGACACTTCGGCAGTCAACTTTCTCCACTTTTGCCTACCTTGCGCGGTTATCAATAGTCGAGTCAACTGCAGCCCTGTCCAATCCTTGACATTGTCGAACCAGCATCTCCGCTGACGGCCTATCCTACGCCCACATTCCACCTGGAAGTATATTGCTTGGGAGTATATTTCTTAAAAGTATAACCTTTTTATTGTCTGGGGTTGCATATTACACAATACATATATTTAAAGGTAAAAAAATGGCGTCTGAAAAAATATTGTCCATACAATGTCCTTGTTTATGTGACTATTGAAAGTGATGAACAATTCGTCTCTAGCCCTATGAATTTATTTTTAAATCATAATATGTCAAAATGACCTAAACTCAAGGATCCTCTGTAAATAAACGTATGCAATGATCTAAAAGGATGACCGTGCATTGCCTGTCTGGAAACAATGAGAAAACCAGGTTTTCCACCAAAATAAACACGCATTATAAGTGACCATAACAAGAGGACAAAATGTGACGCATGGTCCAAAAGTTTTCACGTAATACCATTTTATATTCGCTCGTGTTCAAGTATTGAAAATACAATAGTAACATCTCGCTTTGGCAATACGTTGAAGAAAGCTCAGGATCGATTTTTATAATCCAATCAGATACGCGGGGAAAATAGTGTGAGAATAGACATGTTCTCTAGAAAAGTGCTGTTTTCTTTGAGTTATTCCCACTAGTAAACATAAGTTTCAACATAACATTTATATTAAAAACAATATATTGAATAAAAATGTGTGCTTCAAAGATTTAACGTTTAATATTGATTAAACAAATAAATAAAGAATCACTTTAAAATAATTTAACGTTGTAACTTTTTTTTCCTATCTTATTTTCGTTAAATGTATGCTTTATAAGAACTGTTTTCTACGGTGCTTCTTCTAGCATGAAGAGAAATTTGTTTACTACAATACTACACAGCGTATGTGTTTGGAGAAATGCTAGCTCATGCTTTGATGCGCGAGATTCTTGCCTGTTTGTTAGTCTGGATCAGTGAAAACAGCTGTGAGCATAATCGGACTTGTTCCGCTATTTTTGTTAACTTTGACCTTCTCCTGGAGGGATGTCCAGTGTTGATGTTAAGTAATATCTCAAGGCCGGTGGCCACTTTAAAATGTTTAGACAATATCCAATGCAAGGCAATCCTCTGCAATTCATCTTATTGTTTTAACTGCACGGGAGATCAGATCAACTCAATCAAATTTGCTTCGACCAGTACCACTTACCTAAAGAGAAAGGTCATGAGATTAAACTTGGAGTTTAGCCAATTGCGAATGGGAAGTATAATTGCATTACCCGACAGTCTAACTGCAGGTGACCTTGTAAGTTACTGTGTCAAAGTTAATATATTTTTGACTATTTAGGTTTTAAAGAATTGTAATTGTTTCATGACATCAGGTTTAGACCTATACAGATTTTGCAAAATTAAGAACATTTTAGCTACATATTTTATAAAAATGTAAAAACCTATATGATTTTATAACAATTTTGTTTTCTTAGTTGTTGTTTTTTAATTTAAAAAAGATGTTTTGATGTTAGGTGCATTGACAGAAATACAGTTTACATGCTACTTAATAACTGTAGTTTTTTTTTTTTTAAGTTTTAGACTAACGTCTCTTTTAAAGAGTATGTACCTTTAACATTACAAAGAAGGTGTGTATAACTAGGTGTTTGGATCTTTAAACACAATACTTAAACACAGGGCAGCTAAATAACATAATAGGGCTACAATTTAAACATTTTAAACTTGTATATGCTTTACGTGACGTCACCCTCACAATTTCAAACAATTCTTTAAGCCGGCTGGCCCTGTGGATAGTTCACCGGACTGTCTACCAACACGACGCGGGTTATATCCCTGCCGCCGACCGATCCCTGACGTCCTGCAATAGCCTTGAGCTTAGTGTACGAAATAATTAAATATATAGAAGGAACGTTTGTAAACTACATATTTAAGTTTAAGAATGTAGAAAATTGTGTGAGATGCGACATATATTCTATTTCTGTAAACGCTGTAGAGAACTACCCATTGACATTAGACTAAATAAGACACTATTATAAAATATAGACTTTATTAAGAAAAGAAATAAAACGAAAACAAACAAAAACTAACATGACAACAAAGTGAAACACAGAATCTTTTATACACCTTCATATGTTGATAGGATTTAATTTAGTCAACAAATATTATAACAATAAATATTCAAATGCAATTCTTTGGGCATTTACGCGGTCATAATCAAAGTACTGCGCATCAGTTAATCAGACAGTGTATAATTTTTAGTCCCCTACATTTTAATTGATTTAATACACTAAAAGCTTTCCTTCTATTCGAAGAATTACTGATGTTGAACAAGGGTGTGTTTTTTTATGTACTGTTATATATAGTCGGTTAGGATGTATTGAACCATTAGTTTGATACCAAACTGTAAAACTTCAAAGTCATTGATTTAGTGAGTCATTCTTTGTTTATTTTAATAAACTGCAAAACTCCACTTCTGCTCTTCCAAATTTCGTCACTTCGGACTCGTTTAAATGACTTTATTTTAATACACAAACCATTACATTATTTCAAAATTAAATTTAAACATATAAATTTTAATTATATTTACTACCAAAAACCAATTATGAACTCAATTTTGAGACAAACATCATCATTTGGTCTTTAAAATAATACATTTTTAAAATGAAATTATCTTTCTTCAACTCTGTTGGACAACTTTTTAAAAATGTGTTCCAGTCAAAATGCATAATATTATAACACAGATTTTATTCAGAAGTGAATTTGTTACCTTTATTGTGAGAATTATGAAAAAAATTTAAGAAAACTTAAGAGAAATAAAATTTATCCTGAGCTCTAGTGACTTATCAACATTTTGTCAGAACGGATTTCACATTTTCTCTTTGTTTCATTTGTCTGGTTTAAAAACTTAAGGAGAATGGCTTATATGCAATATTTTTATGTTTTCTTTTCATGCTAGTTTATGCTTATTTAAATGGTGCAAATTACCATAACCCAACTTCAAGAAAAAGCACTCTAAATTCAAATAAATAAATATAGTTCAAACTTGCTATTCCCAGGTTTACGTGAGAGCCACAGTTCTGAAGTTCGACAGTTTCCTGCTAGACTTCTTGGTGGACGATAACAACACAAACCTTCATTTCAGGACCAGGTGCAATGATACACGCTGCTCCGATTTATTTAACTGTACAGATTCAATGTGTGGCGTCAGGTCCAAGTACCTGATGCTAACACAGAAGGTGAACGGGGTTTGGCCCTCCAATCCACTAATCGATTACAACTACCCTTTTAAAGTAAACGAACAGTTTGAGTTGCACTTTCTAGTGATGTCAAAGTATATCTTAATTTACATAGACAGAATGTACTATGTGATATACGTAACACCTTACCCTGCACAAAGAGTTTATGGAATCAGAGTTCGTGGCACTGTGAAAGTTCACGAGTTCAGTGTTTAAAATAAATAGATTTAAAAAAAACGGTTTTTATTTTTAGACATTATTCCAAATTTTGCAAATGTAGGCCTATACATATACTAGTGGTTTTGCCCATCAAAATGACGAAAAAACGAATGACTACAAATGTAATTTAATAAGAGAGAGAAAAAACAAAATTTTACAACATAAGAAACAAAATGTAGTGAGAAAGTTGCTTTCGGTATATAGTTTTCGTTCTTTTTTATTGAGTTTCGTCGCCCTGACCCTGGCATATGCATACAAAATGTTCCTGTCAACCTTCTGGTATTAAAAAAAAACGAATGGTTGTGTTGGCTTGACTTGTTATTAAAAATATTAAATTAACAATAATACAATCAAACAGATTGATTGCTATTGATATATATTTAATGTTTCATTTACATAAAAGGGATACATAGGACTATCTAAACATTATGAAAACTGTTTGCACCGAACCTATATGGTGACTTGGCTACACTGCATAGTACAAGTGTGTTTGTTCTCCGAGCCCTAAGAGAGTAATCTCGGTATGTATACTCACTCCGGTGAAGTGAGGTTCACGTCTGGTACATTCTACTTACCAGCAAAATGAACGGTCAGTGGTCAGCAAACTGGATACTGGAGAATATTTACACGTACAAACTGAATCGATAGGTCAAGTTGCACTTTCTAGTATTATCTTACTCTGTCATGTGTTACATTGATAGAAAGTACTATCTGACATACTAAACGCCACTACAATCACAAATTGTTTTAGAGAATCAGAATTCGAAGCAGAAAGAAGTTAGCGCGTAAAAAAACCCACTATAGTACATTTTCGTAGTGTTTAATATTGGTTCTAAAGTAGGCTATAAACAATGTGTGATTGTAAAGTTTAACAAATGTAGGCCTACATATAAAAATATATACTTTAAACACTTAAACTGCAAATTTCAATACATTTTTCTTTTTTTTTTAAACGTACAACCGAAACTTTTCATATTAATTACCCCAACAGAGCAGCATCTTGGTGCAATTTTGCCGAATATAGGCGCAACATATAAATATTGGCAGTCTATTTTTTTACCAATACTAAGCATACACATTATTGTGTAGTGTTAGGGTAATTGTCAGGCTTTTAAAAAATGTAACGCATATAAGAAAGAAAACAAGTATTATTTTTTATCAATCATTAGTGAAACAAGTATCATTTAAAAAACACAAATTAACTAATTTTGTATTAGTTTGCAACTTTTTTTTTCTGCTAATAGTTGGAATTTTTGCCAACTAACTAAAAACCCGATGTGTAAATGTATAATGGACGTCTCGTAACACCATTAGATTTCTTGCGCACTTGCGGTGGATTTACACCAGCTCTGTGTACGTGTGTGCTTATCAATGCATTAACTTCGCTTCGTTGACCTCCAAGAACTAAACCAGGAAGCTCAACACATTGTAAAAGATGTGTTTATTTAAACGTACAGAAACTAACAAGGAAGTAACGAAGACGAATAGCAAAAATGCAATAACATTAAGCCGGGAAATAGAAGAAAAAAAAACCACAATCAACATGCTATTTTGTTATCAAATGCTTTGGACATATTGGGAATTTTAAAATAGAAAAGGTTAAGAAAGGCTTTTATCAAATACAAGGAAACTTGTCACCTCAACCAAAAATTCTAAAGACCGTTTTATCTATTTTTTTCTGTTTGTTTTACTTAACAATAACAGACACACATACATGTAAAATGTAGAGACGATAAGGTTAATGATAACATATTATTGATTATATGTACAACTTACATATGAGTGCTTCATAAAAACAAAAGAAAAATAGAGAAACAAAATGTTCTATTTGTAAAAATATATTTCCTTAATAAGATTGTATTCATGTTTTTATTATTCATAGTGACGTAACAAGTGATTAAAAATTGAATTGCTACTTTAATAAAAAATATAAAAAATTGAATAATAAAATCAATTTTAGTAGATGAAACTGTACAAGCTAATAATTTAAAATTAATTTTTGAAATATAATAAATTAAAGTGACTCGTTAACAGAAGTCGTAATTTTATTTTCTTAAAGACAACAAAATAAAAGATAAACAACATTAAAGCATTACCGAATTGTAATGTCTTGAAAAAAAAAACGGATGTGCCTTCCGATTCTTTAATCCAAGACTAGCCACCCCCGCGACACACAGAATAGGGCGAGCCGCGTAAACAAAGGGTACATGCATAACACTCCTTCTCACCATTTGCGGCACGCCCTTGAATCATTAACGTGGTGGCTCGCTCGAATACCTGAACTGTCAACCCGGAAGCACGAATTCCAGACTATATGCCTGGACATCCAGGGCCAAGTTGAGAGGGGGGGGGGGGGTTGCTTCCTCACCGCCTCTCGGCAGTGCAATGATTCTTGTACGAGCAACAGGGGCTGTCCCCTAAATGTTAGCCCACCTTAAAGGGAGCGTATCGATGGTTTCCTAACATTTGAGGCCCATGGGTACATAATTGTAAACCGATGTCATATTTAAATAAAATGAACTGTTGCTAGTGCCCATAAATTATTATAATTTATTATTATTATTATTATGGTAGCGTGGTAGCCTATGGGCAGCTAAACATTTATCTTCAGTTTTATTATAATATATTATTATCCAGTCAAGCTCATAACTTGAGTTTGATAACAGTCACAGTTCATAAACTTATAATGACGAAGTAACTAAATTTGTTCCACTTACTTCAACTTTATTGAACAATATAAACGCAGATATGAACAGACATATTATTTGATGATTTAGGAATTTTCATCCACATTTATAATATAATAATAATAATAATAATGAAGCTTATATAGCGCATATCCCGCAATCAG
Organism: Anisus vortex; assembly: GCA_949126835.1. Taxonomy (NCBI): domain Eukaryota; kingdom Metazoa; phylum Mollusca; class Gastropoda; family Planorbidae; genus Anisus; species Anisus vortex. The sequence continues at coordinate 23,388,087 of OX421507.1, forward strand.
TTCTATGCGCTTAACAATTACATCTACAATTACAATTACAATTACAATTAACGATGATAACAATAACAGACAAATGTTTAAAAATGTAAGTGGGCTAGGAGTCAATAATAAACAGGTGAGTCTTGAGTCCGGTCTTGAAAATGTAAAAGTTCGAGCTTTGTCGCAGCTGGAGTGGCAGGGTGTTCCATGCGGAGGGGCCGGAGTAGGTGAAGGCCCGCTGACCAGCTGTCACGAGTTTTGTCCGCGGGATCGTCAAATTGAGTTTGTGAGCAGCCGATCGAAGTGGGCGTGGTTTTGTATATATTTCCAGACAGGAAATTAGATAATCCGGGGCAGAGTCATTGAGGCATTTATAGCATAGAGATGCGAGTTTATATAAAATCCTATTTTGAATAGGGAGCCAGTGCAGAGAGTAGAGCAGAGGTGAAATGTGGTCGGACTTCTTCTTCTTTAGGACTAGTCTGGCAGCGCAGTTTTGGACGCGTTGGAGTCCTTGAATGGAAGCGGCAGGAAGGCCGGCCAGAAGAGAGTTACAGTAGTCCAAACGAGAGAAGAGGAGAGTGATGACGAGCTTGGTACAAGCTTCCGGAGTGAGGTAGCGACGGATAGTGGCAATACGTCGCAGGTGAAAAAAGCAGGTTTTGATCAGGAAGGAGATGTGGGGTTGCATGGACAGAGTGGAGTCCAGAAACATGCCGAGGCTCTTTACCGTTGAGGAGAAGGGCACAGTAACGTCACCCAACTGGAGGTCAGTCACTCTGAGGGAAGCAAGCTTCTGTCTCGTTCCTACGAGTAGGGCTTCGGTCTTATCGCTGTTGAGCTTCAACTTGTTTTCTGTCATCCAGTTCTTGATGTCCAGGAAACAACAGGAGATAGAAGCAAGGAGCTCGTCGATGTCCTCAGGCTTGGCGCTGTTTAGGAGCTGGGTGTCATCAGCGAAAAAGTGAAAATTAAGGTTGTGTCGCTCGATGACGAAGGAAAGGGGTTGGGTGTACAAAGTGAAGAGGACTGGGCCGAGGACGGACCCCTGTGGTACACCATAGCGGACGGTGACGGGCTGGGAGGACAAAGATTCAGTAGTGACGGTCTGGGAGCGACCGTCGAGGTAGCTCTTGAACCAGGAGAGGGCTATATCATGAATGCCGAACGTGAAGCTGAGGCGATCAATGAGTAGGTGGTGGTCGATCGTGTCAAAGGCCGCGGACAAGTCCAATAACACAAGGGCGGAGACGAGACCTCTGTCTGTGGCGTTCAGGAGGTCGGTGGTGATCCGCAGTAGTGCTGTCTCAGTGCTGTGATTGGGGCGATATGCCGACTGGAACACGGGCATAAGCGAGTTCAGGGACAGGTGGACGTTCAATTGCTCAAGGATGATGCGCTCCAGGAGCTTGGAGAGGTAGGGGAGGTTTGATACTGGACGGTAGTTCCGGCATTCATTTACATCAAGTCCGGATTTCTTCAAGAGTGGGCGGACGATGGCGGATTTAAAACAGTTAGGAACGATGCCTGTGGAGAGGGAGGTATTAATGGTATCGGTGATGTACGGCAGGAGCTTGTCCAAGCACTGGGTGAACAGAAAGCCTGGCAGAGGGTCAAGCTCGCAGGTCTTGATGGGGGACTTCATAATGATGCGCTTAACATGGTCGATGGTGACAGGTTTAAAGCAGGTGAGAGGGGAGCCAGAGAAGGCGGGAGAGGGTGGGGAAGGGCGATATGCATCATGATCCAGAGAACTACGCAGATTCTCTATCTTCTCCTTAAAGTGCTCTGAGAAGAGTTCTGGGAGGTCCACGGGTGGGTGTATGGTGGGGAGGGGTAGAGAGGGTGAGGAGCCGAGGAGGGTGGACATGATAGAGAATAGCTCCTTGGACGACGAGGCTTGCGTGATGCGGTTGTGGTAGTGCTGGACTTTGGCGGCAGTGATGGCTTCCTTGACGCGGAGCCGCATGTCCCTGAAGATCTGGCGGTGGATCTCGAGGCCGGAGAGTCGCCAAGTGCGCTCGGCCCGTCGTCGTTCGTGCTTGGCTGCTTTGACGTCGTCAGAAAACCAAGGAGCTGGCGGTCGCTCAGAAACTGCACACAAAGATGGCGGGGCGTGCTTGTCGAGAAGCTGGCGTAGAGTCAGGGCGAAAAAGGAAGCATGGTCAGAAGAGGGGTCACGCTGAGCCAGCAGCAAGGCAGCCTCGTTGCCAAAGGTGTCAGTATCTATGGCTCGCAGCTTACGGCGGGTGACAATCTTGCATTTCTTTACCGGTCTGGTGATATTGACATTGAAGCAGATGGCAGAATGGTCAGAGACGAGAAAGTCGCTGGCGACTAGGCTGGAGACGAGGTTGTCAGAGGATCTGGTGACGATCCAGTCGAGGATATGACCACGGGAGTGGGTGGGGAATGGGACGACCTGGTCAACACTGTAGTTGTCGAATAGTGCCCGTGCGCGCTTGGTGTTGGCATCAGAGGGACAGTCCCAGTGTATGTTGAAGTCACCCAAGATGATGACTCTGTTAGGGGTGACATTGTAGTAGTCAAGTACAAGAGCAAACTCATCAAAGAAAGTAGCATCTTTGAACTTGTTCTTGGCGTTTGGTGGGGGACTATATAACTTCTTAATATTTCAACTTCATTTTACTTGACCAAATATATATAACGCCATTTCATCTTAGGGGGAAGCTAAACCTAGCCTTGTTTATTAAAAAACCTTAACTCAGCAGACGACCACCCAAAGTGTTAGTCACTGACATATATATTATATTATTCAATAACTGATACTAAATAATTAATATAACAAAATGCAATTGTCTTAATATAATTATCAAATCAACCAACCAATTAATATAATATCTACAACTGTATTAAATTATAAAAGATAATACAATACAGCAAAAGTAAACACTCCCTTTGTCTACTGTAAAGAATATGTTGGCAATATTCTATTCTGGAGGACAATGCCTTGTTTAAGTTTAAAGGATAATTCAATCGTAAACTTTTGACATAATAAAATAACAATAGTTTTTTTTTAAAATATAATTTTAACAGGAGAGTTAAAATAAGGGACACAGCAGAGCTGAGCGAGGTCATGCAACATGTCATAAGAAAAAAAACGTTTCAGAACAATGACATATTCAATGCTGTCTGTGGTAAAATTGATGCCTCGCAGCAACCCTCTCAAAGACAGCTTAGTAAGCAACGATGTACAATTTACAGGCATAGCCAAATTTCGTTAGAGATGTTCAGGAAGGAATATAACACCAACAAATAACACCACAGATAAAATAGCCATTAACTTTGTCCATTTGAGCCTCCGACTGGATAGTGTGACCTTTAGGCGGCACAGTTTCCAGCACGCTCTTTAGATTAGGCCTTTGTGTGTGCACCAGTACGTGTATATCTGCCCTTGGAACATACGATTTCCACAAACCTTCGACTTATTTAATCTAACAGCATATTTTCTTCTTTTATCCTGTCTTACCAAATTGATCCCTAGGGCCGGTAAAACAGCGTTTATCCAGTTTCTGTGGTCACGGCATACTATGTGTGGCCAGCACTAGGCCTATGCACAGCCGCCTTTACTTTACCCCAACTTAGGTCAGGTACCCATTAGAGCTGGGTAGACTCAGAGACACCCTGGAAAAAATACTAGCCTGCACCAGGAATCGAACCCAGGTACGTTACCCTAACGCTCTGTCGCTCGGCCACCGAGACCCCCCTAATCTAACCGAAAAACGGCTAAAAATGTATAACTTCGATGTCTTGTATGTTTTTTGCCACGATATTAATATATTTAGAAAAACAACTCTTCTACTAATAACACGGGAGACACACATAAATGCAAGAAATGAACTATTTCTCTCAGAGAAAAATAAGATTATATTGTTGTACGATGAATATGTGTATTGTACTTGTCTGAAGGTGAAGAGAAGTCTTTTAAAAAGTGGACAAAGTGGACCTTTTTTAGTAGGTAACAAAGTCATTATATACTCATGGTTAAATTTACCTTGAAAACGTCTCCAAGTCTAAGATATCTAGATGAACGCGCAACAGGGGCCAAAGTGTTCAGTCGACTCAATGGCCAGGGTTAGATTTACCCAATTAAGATTCGCCAGTGGTCACCCTCGCATATATCTTCAAAAGCGATTTGAGTCAGAATGCAGGATGGAAGGGGGGGGGGGGATATTATCTCACTCATTACGGCCAGTGATTTTTAATCAAAAGATAAGTCGACCGAGTCAATATAATGATGGGAAGTTGGGCAATCAGCCTTCAGATGATGATATAGCTACACAGAGACATAAAAGGTAACATACAAGGTAACAAAAGTGAAGTTAATATAAATGATTTAAAAGCTATAAAGGCTCTTAGAGCCTTCTCAGTATCCGGTCCGAAGGCTTGGAATCTATTTCCCATTCAACTCAGGCGAACAAGCTCTATTGTTACCTTCAATAAGGAACTTAAAAACTAATTATTTCAATATTTACCTTAGATAACATTTAACATGCTTTAGAGCCTTACCGTCTTACTTATGGGCTGCGTCGGTTAATGCTACATTTATTTGATTTGTCTTTTTTTAAATCATCAAAAAGCTTTGTCACCTAGCCTAGAGTAATATCCGTGTTCTGAATTGTATGTTGAATGCGCTCTGAGCTTACATTAAGTTTGTTGGCAGCGCTATACAAATATTATTAATTAATTGTATAAAAATCTAGTAAAGGAAAACAGTAGATAAACAGAAAGTTGATGTCAAAGCACAAAGTACCCATACCTTTTTTTAAAGCGCAGTTATTCTCTACAAAAAATTATAATGAACATCTTTGCATAGCATTCTATTGAAGAATGAAAGTCGTTTATATGACATGTTTTAGTTCTAAAGCGTGACGGAAAGTAGGTCATATAGCCTTCAGAAGGTCACGTCGGTTGCCCGACAGCCTGCCAGCCAGAAACACACTAAGTTTTGAGAAATTATTATTTTTTCTTTAAATTTAAGTAACAAACAAAACACAAAATAAATAAGATTGTCTTTGCGTCAAATGTGGATGACCCCTAAATATTGTCAGATTACTTCTAATCCCTTTCCGGAACACTCGTAGACCTAATCTATATAACATTTTGACTTAAACTTATCAAAAGCAAGCCATTTTTTTCTGGTATAAAGGTAGTGTAATCTTGAAAGGCCTTACAGAGTAGTGATAAGGAACGTTGGTTAAGGGAACTAAACTTCATAAGGTTTGTTGTTTAAATATTTTTGTCTATTTCTATTTTATTTTTTAATTCTTTTTTTTTGTTATTCATATATATATATTTTGTCTTGTTATTTTCAAAGTTTGTTTGTAAATTATAGTAAGTTATGATGTAACAGTTTCTGTAATATTTATTAAAAATTGTATTTACCTAATCATTAACCCGAGTTTTTTTTTTAAAGCTTTGGGTAAACAATTCGCAATTTGATTTACTAATTCTTTTTGTATTGTTTTCCTCTTTATATTTTAAATTAATAAACAGTGAACTAAAATGTACTTTAAAAACATCAACAGCATTTCAAGTGTAACCGAATTAAGGCATTAATATATGAAAGATTGTTTTTAAAGTCGTTAAATGTCTTTTTGTGTGTGTAAACATATATAAATTACAAAAATTAGGTAATAATATTAATAATTTATTGCAAACTTTTATGCTAGATTTGAGCGTAGGAAAAGTGTACGGGAAAAAATGCATTTTCCACTTCTGAATCTGACACAAGAAAGCGGAATTTTAAATGGATCAATGAGACCATCAATAAGTCTAATATTATTATTATTTGTGGTGTTTCGAATGTACCTGAACGAAAACTTTTGAGTTATAATTATCAGGAAAATAATCACAGTAGTTTATTAGCCTAGACTAGTAGCCAATAAATGCTAACAGGCCTAAACGTGTCGATATGCTATTATCCATGCTTTCCTATTGTGTACATCATTGGTAAGATCATTGAATCTAGAAACATTTCAGGAAAAAAGGTAAACGAAACAAACTCTATGCCAAGATATGTTTACTGATAAGAACTATGGCATACAATTTGTGTGTAGGATATGCCAAAGAAGGGAATATTATCCTTTTTCGGCCTAACTTGGCCTATGGTAGTGGTAAAAAAAGTTTACTAAATTCAGGTTCATGGGCTATGTACGCCGCTATCCCCTTTGACTTTTTAAATGTCATGTACGATTACAATGGTGTTCAGATTGGATTACACTGATGATCTGGAATGATTACACTCAGATACACACTTTAATTCTAGGAAAAGCTTTGGTGTTAACCGAAATTTGAAACCGATATCTTTTATTACCAGAAACCGATACATTGTCTATGGCGAACCGAGATAGCTTCTGTTAATCCACCTTGTTCCCTATACGCAGGGCCGGCTCTAGGGTTTTTGGCGCCCTAGGCGAACACAAATTCTGCGCCCTAAATAAAGTGCCTTCGGTGGGGTCTGCCGTTTATGAAACTTCGAAAATGTGTTTTTGTAAATAATTGTTATAGCCCAACAAATAATTTTATTTTACAACCATTGATTAATGACTGCGAAATGTAAATAAAACAGTTGAATGAAAAGTAACAATGGCTTTGCATTATAGATTATTAATTAGAAATCTAAATTATTATTTGAAAAGCTACATAACACACAGTTTTACATTAGGTATATAGGTTTATAGGTTTTATAATTGCATTATGAACAGTTCTCTTAGTAACAAAAAGAAACTCACAGTTAGATTTTATATATATATATATTTTCACTTTAAAAAATACACACATAGACTACTTGATATTGCTTGATATTGGATTATTGTTTTCTTAACTACGGTCCAAAAGTCACTTTTAAATACTGATTAACAGGATTTATACTCCTAAAGAATAAAACCGTAATGGTACTTTTCTTTATTTCTGCTTAGCGAATTATTGTATGAGGGCTTTTGAGTCTAATTGTCTTGCTATCTCACTTTCAATAGAAATTGTCGCCAGGCCCACAAGTCTCTCCTGACACATTGTACTACGCAGATAGGTTTTAATTAGCTTAAGTTTTGAAAAACTTCGTTTAGCACTAGCTACGGAAAGTGGCAAAGTAAGCAAAATACGAAGGGTTACACAAATGTTGGGAAATCCATTTTCAATATTCTGTTGGTAAATGTAGTTTAGGACTTCTTCAGGGCTTGATACTGAGTCATGGAGATGATGAGAAATTGCTCTTAGTTCAGAATACTGCCACTAGATCCATTTAGTGTCTTCAGAAATCTCTTCCGAAACATCACAAATATGAGATAACTGGTAGGCGGAGGTGTTAGTGCATCAATTCGACTAGACTATCTTGTGCCAATTAGGGGATTTAATGTACTCGTTTTCGTAATTAACAGTCTGAAAATGCACAAAAACAACAATTGCACTGCCAAATCACACAACTCAGCGCCCTCACGAGTTACGATTCACGAACTGACTTGATGGTCACGGTCAGGTCACTTTACTATGATATTCTGCCGCCGCATCGCATCCAGTAATTCCTCTGCCTCTGCTAGTAGCACTCAGAAGCACTCAACTTTAATATAAGTTATATTTTTAAATCAGCTAAAAAGAAAAAATCCTCAATTTTGCGCCCCCCAAAATTTTGCGCCCTAGGCTGTCGCCTAGTTCGCCTATATGGTTGAGCCGGCCCTGCGTATACGCCTTCCTATAATGCTTAAGTAGTGCATCATTGGTTTAGAAAATACAACCCAATAACAAACTGTTGCAATGGTCAGATAAACATAAGGATTAAAACACTTTCCTTATCCCTTATGCGAGAACAAATGCATATAAGTACTCTTTCTTCCCGAATGGCATTCGGGTATGGAATGGGTTGCCTGAACAAACCAGGGAAACCAGTCAAATAACATCATTTAAAACATTAATAAAAATGCAAGACTAGACTCGGAGCATGGATGAGCGTAGGAAGCAATAATCTTCTTTATAGAAGGAGCGTCTGTAATATTTAAGATAAGATAGTCATAAATTGAGCCGTGGATTTGCAGACTACAACTAGCGCACTTCTTGGTGTTGCGCGCTGTCATTGATGTAACTAAGTTAAAGGTAATAAGGATAAGCGATCGTGAATAATTCAATTCCTTTAAACTAAATTTAAAACAATGCAAAAGGATCTATAGAAAGGGAAATATGCGCAACATTTTTATCATAGAGTTAAATGTAGCAGAACTGTTCAGTCTTATTTCGTTTTGCGACGCTGTACACACATATACACACGAATCCTGGTGAATACTATGATTATTTCCCTAGACTCAAGGGTGTCCCTGAGACTACCCAGCTCTGATAGGCACCTGACACTAGTTGGGGTAAAGTAAACGCGGCTGGGAATCGTCATGGCCACACATCCTCTCGTATACCGTGGTCACAAAAACTGGTGAACGCTACTTCACAAGTCCTTTGATCATTTTGAGACGAAGGGTACTTTACTTAGACACACATATTTTAGTGAGAGCATAGAGTTTTCCCGAATTCACTCTCCCAAGCTGTCGTATGATATCAACCATCGGGTTCGCCATCATCCAGGTCAGACAACCTTGACATAATACGTTTTTTCTTTATCTAAGATTCGAACACATAATCATTGTTACATCAGGTTTATTTTCTGGTTATAGACCATAGATGATGTTATCAATATGATGTGGTGCGGTGGCCGAGCGGCAGCGCATTCGACTAGCGTACCGAAGTTCCTGGGATTCTCAAATCCTGGCGCAGGCCTAGTATTTTTCCTGGGTCTAGACGATGTCCCTGAGTCTACCCAGCTTTGATGGGTACCTGACCTTAGTTGGGGTGAAGTAAAAGTGGCTGTGCATTGTGCTGGCCACACAATCACCAAGAATGCGTGACCACAGAAACTGGCAAATGCTGCTTCATCGGCCCTAAGATCAATTTGGTGAGAAAGGTACTTTACTTTTTTTATGACGACCAAATATAAAACAATTGACGCTCATCTTTATTAATTTCAGTCTCACATGCACTAAATATCTCGAGTGCAATTAACATATTCTGAAATTGACTGGCGCAGGGTATTGGATAGTCAGTGCTAGTTATGGCATCAACATTTTGGTCTCTCGGCGGCCTGTTGTTCCTGTTTGGATCTGTCTGCTCTATTGATGGTAACATACCAGTAGCTTTAACATTCAGAAACCCATTTAAAGATTCACGTATATTTTAACACTAATATTTTTTGAAATATTATTTATTTGCATACGTGCAATATTAACTCGAGACATGTCGTGTAATATAATGAATATACATTTATATTTTATTTCATCAATTTAAATTTCTTTAACGGATTCAATGTTAGATGTATGACCTTAATAGCTTACCTTTTTATAAATAAAAACATTCTGTTTGACGAAGATCAAGTTTTGATGCATTCTCAAAATGAATTTTTTTTAAAGTAAAACAATAATTTTTCACAAATTAAACGCAAACATTATCAAATTATAAAAAAATTGAAAGAAAATACAAGACACGACAAAAATGTAAATGTAAGTAAATAAAGTTATAATGGATTCCTTCATTTCCGTTTATGCGTCCAGTCAAATTGGAGAGTACATTCAATGACGTCACAGGTGACCTAATGCCCGAGGAAATTAATGTTACAGTCAGCACAGAAACAGACTCTCTAACCACACTTCACCTGAAACGAGATCGAGATTTCAACCTTGACATTCCCCTGTACACTCTCAACACAGATGCCAGCGGTCTCCTGGTGCCACGGAAAGTGACGACCATTGAAAAAAAGGTACGGTGAATGTCGTTAGCCTACTTGCTGTGTGTATAATTCTCTTACATGCATTATATTCATAATGTTGCAATAATAATTCTTTACTCATTGCTTAACTGACACATTCCTATTTGTATCAACCAGGTCCTTACCTTGTATCAAGATAAACATAAAAAAGCCTTCTTCCAGATGTCTAAAACTATTGAAACAGAAAGTAAACTTGCTAAGCTTAACATGGCAAGTACAATTTTTTAGTATAAGGCTAATAAAAATAGAGTTCGTCATTCACCATTAATAAAAGTTTTAGAATTTTTTAAAAGTTTCCTTTTTTTCTACAATTCCTCTAAAACATTAAAAAAAAAAATCTTTCTAAAACTGAACATGAAAAAATATATAGATTCTAGTCAGAATAAAATGGAAACGATTTAATCAAAGTGGATGCAGATTTGTATCTTAAAATCGTTTTATTTAAACTTCGACGGTAGATATTAATAAACATCTGTCTTTTTTTTCCAATGTCACAGAAAGGGGACTATGAACTTGGTAGGTATAGATATTTGTTGAACACAGACAAAAAAGCCAACAAGAAATCGTGGAAGTCCACCTCTGCTCAAAATATCTCTATGGCATCTCCTAGTTCGTCGGAAAATGGCGATGTCTATGTCATGGAGTTACTGAACACAGAGAACCTCATGAAGTTCGCTGCAACGGAAACTCGTGAGTAGAGTTCTTGAAACGTGTATGTGTGTTGTAGTCTATGAAGCCATTATTTAAAACAATGCCATTCTGTCAGGTATCTAAAAATATGGTGTAGTTTAGAAACCGACCGATATTCGGTTTCGGCTTCGTTTTCGGCGCCGAAAATAGGCAGAACCCCTTTTTCGGCGTGTTTTCGGTTTCGTCCGAAGCCAAAATGTTTATTTTCGGTTTGTTTACGGTTTCGGCCGAAACTGATATTGACTTTCGGTCATCAGCCGAATATCTATTTTAACTTTCAAAATTCAAAATGCTATGCTATTGCTGCATTTATTACTCTGCTTATTGATACTTTCATTTAGTTAAACTGTTGTGAATTAATCTGTGTGAAGTAGGGATGTTAAACGAAAACCCGAAATCATTCATAACTTTGTCCCACGATTTATTTATCTTTTTATCTGAAGAAATATTTTTAAACCCTGTTTGATTAGCACAAAAGAATTCCTTAACATTATATTCCTTGCAAACTCTCGATTGTCAGAGACGAATTATAGTAGTTATTTTTTTTGTTGTTTTTTTCAATTTCCGAATATTGATTGTGAATTGTAAATTCATGACACTACAGCATTTGACTTCTACCAATCCAAAATCAACTTTTTTAATGATTTCACCACGTTCTAAGGATCAATGGTCCTTTGTATTATATTTTTTAGTAGGCCTATAATCAATGCAAATTTGTCGTTTTCAAACTATAACTTACATTGCCCGGGAGAGGTGAGGGGGAACCGAAAATGGGTGAAACAAATATGATATTTAGAACCGAAAATAGGTTTTGAGAAAAAAGGATATTATCATCCCTAATGTGAAGTAGATGACTGAAGTTAATAAAAATGGATTATTTAATCACTCCAAATAATAGTTTACTCAAATAGAGTGCCCATAAACTAGTTAATATTACGCATAAATGTGCAGTCTTTTGAAATCATTTGTTTCGCATTTTCGGTTTATTTTTCGGTTTTGGCCGAAGTTGTAGTTAAACTTTTGGTTTCGGCTTCGGTTTCGGCCGGTAGTCAATGTATAATATTCGGTATGGTTTCGTTTTTGGCCGAAGCTAAAAATTTGGTTTCGGTCGGTCTCTAGTGTAGTTGGCTTTATTTTATCATGCAGCTCTGTCCCTTCATTAATATTTAGTTTTTCTCTTAATTATTGTCCAATTGTTTTTTCACCATATTCCAGTTGTGTCACTTGACTATTAATTTTGTCCCATCGTTATTAATTCTAATTCTCCTCTAACTATGATATCGTTTGTCTCAATCACACTTTTTTTCTCATTTATTTAACAACTACCGAATATACTCGAGTATAAGTCGCACTTTTGTTACCGAAAATTTCGTGTAGAAATTAGTCGATCTTGAGAAATAGAGTAAAAAAAAATTACATTTAAAAACTTTCGATTCAAGATTAGGGATGCGTCTGAAACGCGGATGAATGACAACATAGAAGAAAAATAATCCTTAACTAAGTGTGTAACTAATACACGAGTATATACGGTAATCTATGTTTTTTACCAGCCAAGGACGTAAGGGAGACGGTCATGAACAATGTTGCCAGGAATAGGTTTCGTCAACGTATTAGAGACGATCTTCTGAAAGTTTCGGATCGACAAACCAGGTATTACTCAATTTACAGGCAATTCCTAACCGAGGCCCAAAGTGGTCCTGCCAGAGCTTTACAGAATATTTTAGAACACTACGCTTTCGCCTTTAACTGGGTGAGTTGTTTTTTTCTTATACATATCACTAATTCTATATTGCGCAAGCCTATGTGCTAAGAGGCCGACTATAATAGTGTCCATGTTGCAAAATGTATCTATATTAAGTAATACCTTGGTTCTTCCAAACAATCAAATCAAATGTTTTTCCAAAGCATTATGAAGATGTAACCCTTTTTTTTTGTACAACAAAATATGAAAACATTGGTCGAATGTTAATCGCAAACTTTTGAATAGCTAATTATGACTAAATCAATCTATCTAAGTGATAACCTGAAACAAATTTTAATTTGAAGTGTTTTAATGCATCGGATATTTTTCAGAAAATTTATAAAGTGGTTTTAATTGAGTTATATTTATATATAATATATTTATTATATATATGGCATCCGTTCGTCCTCAAGGAACAGTGGCGTAATATATTTTCCATCTGCCACTCGTCTTTCTCCTGGCTCGCTTCTCTTCGCTGCGATGGTGGCTCATGCAACTTGCGTGCCCTTAGGCACATTTGACCGCCAGGAGGTGCGTTCCTCAGCAAGGCCATCCCACGATTTATGATCAATGTGCGCAGACGTCTTTAAATCGCAGGCAAGGGCGGCCTCTTTTTCCATCTGCCAGCTCTCCATTCAACATGGGATACGTTCCAAGCAAAGCCGCCCACACAAGCCTATGTAGCGCCCCAGGGCAAAAGTTTCAGCGACGCCCCCTTGCATACTGTAACTGTTTAGTGATATATGTAGACTATATTAGCCGTCCCTAGAAGTGTTGCCACTATGCATATGCTCCCTCTGCCACCCCCTATGTTTCAAACGATGTTTTCAGACACAAGTTACGCGGAGTTAGTTTGAGAAATAATTACGTGTGTCAAATCAGATTGTCTTTAAATGATCTAAGAAAATGAAATCGTGTTGTGTATATTAACTTTTCATAGCAACTAGTTTACTTGGTAATGTAGGTCTCTGTATTGGCATGGTATTACTTATTTCTCCCTAATATAAGAAATACAAGAATACACTAATCTCAATGTTCTAGCATATAAGATGAATACGACGTGCTGATATTCTCTTGGTCATGCATTCATTGACTGTTTGAGATTCGTCCTTTAGCGTTTCTTAATATCTGTATGTAAACATCTTAAATAACAAGCTTCATCTCAATTTGGTAAAATTTATGGTGTTAAGATTTTTTTGGTTCTGAGACCATTGACTCTGTTTCACTAACGTGTTTTAATCCTGTTTTAAAGTTATATATTTTTTTTTTACCTTCAGATTGACCAAATGTTTGCATCCATAAACGCATCATTTACTATTCATATTCAACTGAGTAAAGTCTATGTTTTACAAGTAAGTATATAGATCTACAATAATGATTTTAATTACTGTTATATTTTTTTTAACACTGCGGTTTAGAGACTCTTGTTACGCATAATATTTAAATATATTCTGGTTGGCGATCAACCATTTCCTTAAAAACATTTTTTTTTATTTGAGTTAATGAACGTGACAAAAAAGGCCTTTAATGTGTTTTAACACACACAAAACAACAATGATAATGTAATAAGTTAAATAAAAAATTAAAACTACTTGAAATAAAATGAGTTCCTTTTTATCAACAGTCTACCTCGGCGTCTTATTTCATTGATAGACTTGTATCTGCTGAATCCATCAGTGGCGATACAATTCTGGGCGCCTTCAGATCCTTTTCAAGTCCAAGCGGCGACGGTTATGGCATTGTCAAGGGTTACGACCATGCCATGCTGTTTACCCGGTACGTAGTCTCTAAGTTTGTTTTCATTTAGATGTTATTGCTCTGTCCGTGTTTTCCAGTCAATTGGTGCTGTTGTTCTATGTGTACTTTGCAATCCAAACAACTGGGAAAACCCAGCCAAGGACCAATCCTTTTGGCGCAACATGACCCAAACTGAAGTAGCAGCTCACGAAGATAAAAGGCGAAGGGTCCTTAAACTGACAAACGACAATTCCAAAAATCTAGCAAATACAGCCCCTCTACTACCGGCCATCAAGACTCGTATCTGTGCTCCCAATGTGGCAAATACTTTCGGGCAAAAGTAGTCCTCATCAACCATCTCCGAACCCACAGGAATTTATGACTCTGACATAGGATAGTCCTCATCAAAAACGGTGGACACGCATCATCATCATTTTTCTGTCTACAGGTGATATTGCTCAGTTTGCATTTTGTTGTCTAGAGATGTCATTTCAAATAATTTTACTCATAAAGCGACATGATCATTGCTAGACGCAGAGGTCCAACATAAGCGTGTTGAATCTATATGACGTAAGTTTCTAGTTCAAATCCTTGTAAAAACACCTGGACTTTTTCCACAGGTCTTGAGTATGCAGAGTTCTAAAATGTAAATTTCTGGAGCTTTGCTGTTCCATATCTGGCAATAAGTGTTTATCTAGAGATAGTGTTTTATTATATAAAATAAGCTTTTGTTGTTTGTTTTTTGCGGTTCAGCATTAGTGAAACGATCAACCCGTTTACAGAAATCACCCTCTACGGTTACGAACTGTTTTTTGCTCATGTATTGTTTGTAATCTGCTACACAAATTACAAAAAAATTGACATCTACAAGTATCTACAATTGCTTTAGTTTTCCTTTTATATAGGGATGTCTTTTTTCAATATTACAGTTAGTCCGTTGACTATATATTAGATTGATACTGCACTAAAGGCTGTATTTATTGCATAAAAGACGTTTTAAAAATCTACTTTATTAAGATGATTTATTAAATAAACGTTTTCATTATGTGTTATAAAATTCGCAATAAGTAAATCTAGTTAATTTGGTTAAATATTTTACTTGTAATTAACATTCTCTCTGACGACCATTGGCCTTAGAGCCTTATCGATATCCGGTCCGAATGTGTGGAATCTACTTCCCATTCAACTCAGGTGAAGAAGCTCCATTGATACTTTCAAAACGAACTTAACAACTCATTATTCAATAGTTACCTTAGATAACATGCTTTAGACCCTTACTGTATTACTTATATGTTAGGTCGGCTACTGATTCATTTATTTGATTTGTCTTATGTTTGTACAATTTTAAATCATTCATGACTTTTATATTTCTTAGCCTAGATATTATATCCGTGTTCTTAGTTGTATGTTAAATGCGCTCTGAGCTTACATTATGTTTATCGGCAGGGATATACAAATATTATTATTATTATTAATTTAGTAAAAAGAAACATTTGTATTGTAATAAACATATTTCTGATTATATTTTATCCCTTGACTGAAATATTGGCGATTTCCTTTCCATGGACCAATGAAACCATAACAATACTGTTACATCCACAATCCCCTTGTGGCTAGAGCTGTGTAGAACTTGCTGATAATTCTCGTTAGTCCTAGGGGAGACTTTAGTTATTATTATTTATGTTTCAGTATTACACGAACTCTTCTTATAGTCCTGGGCACAAACTCAGTATTTGTGTTCTAACAGTTCCTTTCCTTGACATTAGAGTAGTAGATAAATCTTATTGTATTGTAGACAACACAATAGAATAGTAACTTGACAAGGAAACTTCAGTGTAAATGTTGTTGATAGTTTAATTCAGGTGATATATTCAATATATACAATATATTTAATGTATTATGTATAGTTAGAATAAAATAGTGCAAACTCAAGCGTCCTCGAAGGAACATATTTTGAAACTCCCTGTCTTTCAGACAAAATAAATCATTAAATACTATCCAAGTGGTGCAAAGGACAGACCCATTACCCATTGTAATGGTATCATTACAAAACTCATAACAAAACGATAGGAACTTCCCCTATTAAATAATGAGTCGTTCCCAGACCCTGAGAATTTGAGATCAACACAGAATCCCAACATTAAGTAGAATCATTTGTCTTCCTACTAAACGTCCAGCGATCGGAAGCCTAAGCCCCGCCCACAAAATCCTGTTTAGTGAGAAAAAGAGGGGGAAGAAGAATAAACATTGCGTGTTCCAATTCTTGGAAAAACAATATATATGACACGCCCCCACCCAATGAAAGAAACAATGTACCATAATTACCTAAGTAATACTCAACATGGTACATTTTTCGTACTTAACACTATCGTTTTAACAACCATCAATCAGTGGAAGATCATAAGACAATTTAAGCAAACAGGGCTCACTGGCACAACTAAATTATAACAAAACGATAGGAACTTCCCCTATTAAATAATGAGTCGTTCCCAGAAACTCCGAGAACTCTAGGTCAACACTGAATACCAAGTTTACCAAGAATCTCTCGTCTTCTTACTAAACGTCAGCCGATCGGAAAGACTAAGCCCCGCCCACAAAATCGTGTGTAGAGGAAAGAATAAACATTGTGTGTGCCAATACTTGGAAAAACAATATACATGACAATACATTTATTTAGTAGTAGTATTTACATTTACATCATTTACATCCTCCTTTGTGTATTGTCAGGTAAGCTTACGGGCGTTATTACTTACAGCACCAGAATCGTTTAATAAAGCAGCACTATTTTTATTTTCAGGTATGATTTGTATCGATCGAATACATACTACCTACAGAAAACCTACATAGGGAGTAAGTATACAGTGTTGTTTAAACAGAGATATGTAAAGACAAAACTGAACTAAAAGTGGTAAACCAATTAGATACGCTTTAATAAATGTGCTCTAACATTATTACTAAAGGATTTGTTATTATGTTACTTTAAAAATAGTGCTTATAAGAAAAAAAAAAATTGGAAATATGTGCCCGAGCATATTACATTTCTTGGTCTTTAAAATAAGCTTTTAATATTAAAGGGTTTATATTTATATTGAATTTTAGATTGCATACAGAACTTAATTGATTGATTTTTAACTTATAATGTAAGTAACACAGTTTCATTTCTCTGGAAAAACAAATTAACCAGTAATGCATGTAACTACTCTTTCTTACCGAGTCGCACCCGGGCAAAACATGGGCATGGAGTGGGTTGAATTAAAACACAGGAAAACCATTAACGTTACATAAATTAAAACACTAATAGAAATGCAGGACTAGACTCAAACCACAGATGACCGTAGGACGCAATAATCTTCTTCATAGAAGGATCGTCTGTAATGTATAAGATAAGATAAAGGCCTATTGTGTATGTAATGAAATTTGTTATGTATTGAATATTTTATTTTTAAAATACTTGTTAAGATTCACTTAACATTATTATCATTATTCGGTTAAACTTATACTCTAATTTTGTCTACAATTTGTTTTTAATTACTTGCCTAAAAGTCTTCAATGTTGTTTTTTTTAATTATTAGATCTAGAGTCCTAGACTATAGCTTTCTGTGCATTGTAGTTCATAATTATTTTTTTATCTGTAGCTTATACAGGTATGTTTTATTTCCCCCGCCGGATAATTTAGCTTGTAGCGAATACGTGTGTCAGGATTAGTTCTAGCTGTACTCCCACTCTGTCTACAAAGCATGGTTTACCATTTTACACGAGTTGATATCTAAAAAAAACGACATGTGTTTTTCTCTTGCAGGTATATCGTACCCTTCGACAATGTGCCTTTCTGATGGTAGTAGTGTTTCAGTGAATCGGGACATCTCAAGCTTCGATGCCATGTACAATGGTCTTCGCTCAATCTCTTTTAGGTAAGGACCTGCAGTTAAAAATGTTCAAACATTATACGACTTTAAAGTACGTCTGTAATGCATTTTTTTTTGACAAACTGAATTCAATGTATTTTTTGTTACCTCCAATAATAAATTATATGATAAAATGTGATTTAATGCACACAGACTCAGACATATACACATAATATATATATATATAAAATGTATATACTGTTACGAAGGTAGTTTTATTTCCATAAATTATATTGGTTCTATTATTATTAATTAAAGTTAAAAAGAAATAATCTTAAACCCGAAATGTTTCCGTGTTAGGAATAAAACATGTTAATGTCTAGACACTACGTCATAGCATTAAATACGTCATATGCACGAGGGTTGAAGATCGGGAGTAGAGTTCTAGCTTGGGCGCTAGTGTGTGAGGACTGTTCTTGACCACTTTCTTAAAGATACGTTATCTCGGCTTAGAACGATATAGAAGAATCTCAACTGATTAGGTTTCATCCTATAATATTAGTACCTGTATTCGGTGTTGCTGTTATATTCATAATTTCAACTTTTTTGAATAAAATTGTGTTTAATCATTCAAACAGGATTGTGGATTTCCTCTATATTAAGGTACATTTTATCTAATTCACTTCATACACAGGAAGCGCATCATACGAGCCAAATAAATATCAAATCTACTACAATAACATCAATACTAATTCTTATACAACCTTGTGAGATCCAAGAGGGATGTGAATCAAAAGAATGTATAAATATTACATTCCTACATATAATATTATATGTCAGTAGCGGATTTCGCACGTGACAAAAGATTGGGGGCTAGCGTCCTAAGATCTAAAGTTTGTATGTATAAGAAATTGAGGATATACAACTGTTTTTGTGAAAACGATTTACAACAAGTATTTATTAAGATTCTGTCTACGTGGGAGGCACTGTCTGTGTTCGGACATACTGTTTTCAGCTTTGTACACAACCATCCTTAAAATTTATCTTCTACAAATTAACAGTGGTGTAAAAATATTTCAAAGGACTTTATGAAAGGTAAAGTTGAATTTTTTATCTTCTATTTACGTCATTAATATAAAAAATGGCGGAAGCTAATCTTACGTTGGAGCAATTTAATATTTTTGCTATCACGTCAGAACAGTTAAATAGCATGTCACTAACCCAGTTAAAAGAGATGGCAAATTCTCTGGGAATAGACATTACCGAAGTTACACCAGTAAGGAGTAAATTGATTCAAGATATTAAGGACTGTTTGAAAAGACATGGTAGAATGCTTGAAGAAAATACTATGAATAATGAAGAATCAGTGGTTCTCAATGTATCAGAAACCCTGAAAAGAGACATAAATAACCATGAATTTAAAATGAATGGAAATGAACTAAGTGCGGACATGAAATTCCGGTTAGAAATGAAGAAGTTAGAAATCCAATTACAATTACAATTGGAGGGTAAAAGAATAGAAGTACAATTGAAGGAGAAAGAATTGGAAAAAGAAAGAATCGCTAGTAATGAAAGGATTGAATTGGCAAGGTCTCGTTCGTCAACTCATACGATTCAGGAAACAAATAATGTGAAACTATATAAGTTTAAAAAGCATGTTCCAAGCATGGAGAACATGGACATTGATGAGTTCGTTATGGTCTTCGATAGAAACTCGATCGATTATTAATTTTCCTGAAGATAAGAAAGCAGTACTTTTACGTTCAGCTCTAACAAAAGGCAAGGCTTTAGATGTTGTATTGAATCTGACTCCAGAGGAATGCAATAATTATGAACTAATAAAGAGCAGAGTACTATTGAGTTATGTTCTAACTCCAGAAAAGTATCGAAAGTTATATCGTGAGTACAAGAAGGAACCAGAAGTTTCACATGTTGACTTCCTGAGATTAGAGAAAAAGTATCTTGATCGATGGTTACGTTCTAAGAATGTGAATAAAGATTATGAAAAAATATATAATCTCATACTGATGGAGGATTTTACTGAGAAGATTCGCACTGATATAAAAGTTCATTTGGCTGATCGTGGTATTGAAATAGCAGAACAAGCAGCAGTTAAAGCCGATGAATACGTCATTATTCACCCGCATAGCCATTATTTCAAAATGACAGAACAAGTTTGAGGACTCAAAACAGTAATACAGAGAGGAAGTTAAGATCGACAGAGAATAAAAGTAAACAAAAAGCCGATAAACAAGAGAATTCAAGTTTTGTACAAAAGAGAATTACCTGTACATTCTGTAAGAAAGATGGACATATAAAAGAGAATTGTTGGAGTCTACATAAAGAGAAAAGACCCATTAAAAACAAGAACAACGTGGTTTTATCACACATCGCCGTACAAACTGAAACTCAAATAAACAAAACTGCCCACAAAAGAATTAAAGCTGAAAGAAAGACATATGATGTTAGTCATGAGGAGATGGCGAAACACGCATGTCCAAGTTGCTCAAAGTCGGAAAAGTCTTTGAAATGAAGACCGAGGCTATTGAACATTCTAGTTTCAACTCCAAAGGGAGTGTGACAGATGAACAATCAGTAAATAAAACGTTTACTTATGGAGGCAGTAGTGTAGCAAGAAACTCAGTAGGCAGAGAACTACCCGAGTGTATGCTATCGGATGTTAGCGAGGGCTATGTGTCACCTATAGATAATCAAGCTAGAGAACGGAAGATTAAAATTCTACGTGACTCCGGTGCTGATATATCTCTACTGTTGAAGAATACTGTACCAACGTCGAAATTGACTCATACAGGCCAGTATGCCTTAATCAGTACTATGGCTGGGACACTTACGGCACCGTTACATCGTATACAGTTGAAGAGTAATTACTTCACTGGACCTGTTATTGTTGGGATAGTGAAGAAATTTCCCTACAAAGGCATTTCATTACTTTTAGGAAGTGACATTGCCAAGAATCAGGTACATCCTGTACTTAAAGAAACCAAAGACTCTGTTCAGTGTAGGAATACTGAAAATTCAGTATGCGTTATCACCAGAGCTATGGAGAAACAACAGATGACTGATGAATCGACAAAGAAACCAGAACCGACACCAGAGATTGACTTACAAGCAACCTTCATGGCGGATGTTCTAGGTGGTCACTCAAGTCATACTGATCAAAGTAATTTGTTGCCTAGACAACTACTCATTCTTGCTCAAGGCAAAGATCCAGAGATCGGGAAGCTAAAAGAGGAAGCAAAGAATGAAGGAGAGTTAGAAACAATGGCCGCAGGTTATTACCTGAGGGACGAGTTGTTGATGAGGAAATGGAGAGGGGAAAAAAATGACGATGAAACATGCAGCGAAGTACATCAAATCGTGGTACCCAATGTATACCGCAAGGACATACTACATATGGCCCATGATTCACCGTATGCTGGTCACCTAGGGATACAGAAAACTTTCGACAGGATTCTTCCATATTTCTTCTGGCCTGGCCTACGTCGTGACGTCACATCGTTTTGCAGATCATGTCATGTCTGCCAGATGGTCGGCAAACCGAATCAGACCATTTCGGTAGCTCCTC
Source organism: Anisus vortex (assembly GCA_949126835.1). Classification (NCBI taxonomy): domain Eukaryota; kingdom Metazoa; phylum Mollusca; class Gastropoda; family Planorbidae; genus Anisus; species Anisus vortex. Next base: position 23,409,485 of record OX421507.1, read on the forward strand.
TACGACCCATACCAGCATACTCAGAACCCTTCAGTCACATCATTATAGACTGCGTCGGTCCGTTGCCTAAAACTAAGGCTGGCCACCAGTATCTGTTCACTATAATGTGTTCGGCAACGAGATTTCCAGAGGCTATTCCTCTACTTAGCATCAATGCCGACAAAATATCTGATGCACTTATCGGATTCTTCACCCGATATGGTCTTCCGAAAACCGTGCAGTCAGATCAAGGTTCAACTTTCAAATCGAAGTTATTTCGCCAAGTCTTAGAATGGCTGGGTATTCGTCATGCAGTATCGAGTGCATATCATCCACAGAGTCAAGGCGCACTGGAACGATACCACCAAACATTGAAAAATATGCTCCGTAATTTCTGTTTCGAGCATAACGACGACTGGGATCGTGGTATTCCTTTGGCACTCTTCGCAACCAGAGAGGCTGTACAAGAATCTCTTGGTTTCAGTCCCTTTGAACTGGTATTCGGACACACAGTTCGTGGACCACTAAAGCTGCTACAAGAGACATGGTTATCATCCACTGAAGACACTGGTCTACTGACATACGTGGAGAATTTTAGAAATAGACTGTATAATGCATTAAAAGTTGTCAGATATAATCTTTTGCAGGCACAAGACAAGATGAAGGTCTATTATGACGTCAACGCAAGAACCGGTATCTTCCAACCTGGTGATAAAGTTCTCATGCTGACGCCACTGTCTGGTCAACCCCTGAGTGCCAAGTTTACAGGATCCTACGAGGTTATGGCTAAGCTTATTGAGGTTAACTATCTTGTAAAGACCCCTGATAGACGGAAATCGCAACGAGTGTGCCATATCAATATGTTGAAACCATACATTACCAGAGAAGAACAAAATGTTGTTGCCTCGGTAAACACTGTTATTAAAGTCGGGAATAATTCACCCGAAATTGAGCGTAAAGTTGCAGAAAGCAAATTACAAATCACAAAAGCTCTAAAAACCCTTAATGAAAAATTGGCACATTTACCCGCTTGTGAACAATCCGCTATCAAAGGTCAAATTAATGAACATATAAATATTAATCTATTTGCAGATGTATTCAATATAACAAGGCTGATTGAACAAGAGGAAGTCAGTTTCTCATGAAATGTTTCTTTTATGTCATTTATTGTATTAATTAACATGTATATTATATGACAATAAATAAACTATGTTTTGAATTATTACACTATGAAACATTACAGAACCAAACTTCAAATTCTACTGGAAACAATCATACGTTGTAATGTAAAAGGTAAATATTGCATACACCTTTTGCACACACACAGGTAGTCAACTTGAATACATCCACACTTGTGTTTGTTCAATTAATTCTATTGATGTGTTTTGGAAATTGTTTGTTTTTCTATGTCGTCATGTTATAATTTGGATGTCTTATTTTATGCTATGTAAAAGCTAAATCAGCTGAGATTATCACATTTTTTAATATTCTTGATGTCATAATTTAGACATCATAATAATTTAATAACTGTAAATCATTAGTTAGTGATACTATGATCGGTTATAAATAAATTAAACTTTCTAAAGAATTATCTATCAATTATTAATCGGTTTTACTTATTTGGGTAATTCATATCAATTCTATGGGAATTGATTATTGGTGGTAATAGTTTTATGGTCAACGTTGTACACACAAAAATCATAATTGTAAATATTAATTTATAAATAAATGTTTAATTAATAATCATTGATAAGATAATGTGATAAAGGATTCCATAATAACGACTTTGTTATTAAAGGTATATGTAATATATGGTTCATTTTAATCTTAAAAAGATTGTCCAATAGTCTATTAAATTTTATGGATAGTTTGGGAATTCGGTTTATGGGTACTCTACAAAGAATTCCATACTTAACACTGTCTGTAATTCCTTTGTGTCTTAAGGGGGGGGGGGGCGAGTGTTACGAAGGTAGTTTTATTTCCATAATTATATTGGTTCTATTATTATTAATTAAAGTTAAAAAGAAATAATCTTAAACCCGAAATGTTTCCGTGTTAGGAATAAAACATGTATATGCCTAGACACTACGTCATAGCATTAAAATACGTCATATGCACGAGGGTTGAAGATCGGGAGTAGAGTTCTAGCTTGGGCGCTAGTGTGTGAGGACTGTTCTTGACCACTTTCTTAAAAGATACGTTATCTCGGCTTAGTACGATATAGAAGAATCTCAACTGATTAGGTTTCATCCTATAATATTAGTACCTGTATTCGGTGTTGCTGTTATATTCATAATTTCAACTTGTTGGAATAAAATTGTGTTTAATCATTCAAACAGGATTGTGGATTTCCTCTATATTAAGGTACAGTTTATCTAATTCACTTCATACACAGAAAGCACATCATACGAGCCAAATAAATATCAAATCTACTACAATAACATCAATACTAATTCTTATACAACCTTGTGAGATCCAAGAGGGATGTGAATCAAAAGAATGTATAAATATTACATTCCTACATATAATATTATATGTCAGTAGCGGATTTCGCATGTGACAATACACATAATAAATATATATATATATATATATATATATATATATATATATATATATATAATATATATATACTTTGCAAATATAAGTAATAGGTTTTACTGTGCGAAGAGGTTTTGTTTAATTAATGACCATCAACCATGTTCATTCATGCAGTCTTTCGGGTCAGACTAGCAACGTCTTAGTAAATGGCTGCAGTCTGGTCAACATGGATGAGACTTCCACATTTCTTTCTTGCAACCAACAACGTTTGTCGGACTTCCTGGACACGACTTTAAAAACTAGGTAAGATAACTAGAAATGAAACAATGAGTTTATACTTATGTAAATTATATATTTTTATGTTAGCTATAGACTTCTGAAGCATTCAGCTGATCGTGACTAAAGTTAATTTCATTTATTCTAAACATATTTAACAAAAATTAGTATAAAATATGATAATGATAGTTATTTTTTTTTCTATTTTTAATAAATACAATTATTCTTGGTATGCATCAACATATATAATTACCGTGAGTTTGTTTATATGTTTGTTTATATATTTATTTATATATATGTTTGTTCGCTATAGGCTCCTAAGCCGTTTGACTATTCGGGCCAAAAATTAAATGTATAAATTGGAAACGTCCTCCAAAAGATAATTTTATTTTATCACTTATAATCACAAATGTGTTGATTTAAAAAATCCAAAATGTTATATCCATCTATGCAAATAAATATAACGGTACATAGCAAATGGCGGTTTCCGTTCATTTACTATATTGAACGCGAGTTTCACTATGTTGAACGCGAGGGTCTTTTCGGGTTTTCCCAATTCTGCTGTTGTTTTTTCTAATGTGGCGAAACCTTTTTTAAAAGTTACGCACCGCAATTTTCTTGGAGAGTTTGAATGGTGTAGGCTACTTTGAAAAAAAACTATCATATGACGTAATGTCTATCAAATTATTTTTTTTTTCATTATTGATGTTTGCATTATCATTTAAGTAAAAGTAACCAAATGTTTTAATTATTTAATGGATTTACATCGCTATTGAGAATATCCTTTAATAGGCGACTGTATAAACTCTATAAATTAAATGATACGAATTATAAAAAAACAAACAAGTTAGGCTTATAAATGATTACTTTCAAATACCGGGTACCATAAGCTTGACAGCAACAATATAAAATAAAAACTAAATACCGAAAGAAACATTCTCAATATTGTTTTATTGATACAATAAGCAAGAACAAAAATTAAATACCCCAAAAAATCTGTCTCAATTTAGTTTTTATTGCATTGAAATATCATTTTCTATTTTTGTTAAATATTATTTATCTTTTTTATTGTTTTGTGTTTATGTTTTTTTTTCTTTTAGATAGTACATTACTGTTAATTTAATATTATAGATAACAAGTCAAGTCAACACAACTGTTCGCTACATTTTAATATCGAATTAAAAAGTCTCTTTAAAAAACCCGGACTAGCCTTTCGGCTCTTGTGTCCAGGGCGTAACGCTTAGGATTGAGCAATCTCTGTCCGGGCTCCAGCCACCCAAACGACACGCCGAACGGGTAAGGTTTCTCAGCCCAGCGATCGTTCAATGCGGTTCCCCTAAGGATCATTATCGTGGTGGCTCGCCTGTGTACCTGCACTGTCACCCGGTAGTACAAATCCTATACTATAGGTACATGCATTCAGGCATCGAGTGGTTCTCGAGACGGGATTGTAGCGTACATTGCTTCCTCCCCCCCCCCCCACCCCCGAGATCAGTGGCCTCTCGGCAGTGTAATGGACCTCAGACCCGCTGCGGGGGCTGTGCCCCATTGCGTTCGACCAGTGTATTCTTATTTGGAATGTATCGGCGGTTTACACACTACGCCAGTCCTTGAGGCCACAATTTTTGGGCATATGCCAGGGTCATGTCGACCAGAAACAATTAAAACTAACAAAAACTAAATACCGAAAGAAACATTCTCAACACTGATTTATTAGATGTCTAATACAATAAGCAAGAAATAAAATTAAATACCGAAACAAATCGTTATCACTTTTGTTTTTATTGTATTGAAATATTATTTTTTTATTATTTACCTTTTTATTGTTTGGTGTTGTGTTTTTTTTATTTTAGATAGTATATTATTGTTAATTTAATAGGCTATTTTTAATAACAAGTCAAGTCAACACAACTGTTCGCTACGTTATAATACCAGACGCTTGACAGTAACAATTATTATGCATATGCCAGGGTCAGAAACAATTAAAAAGAACAAAAGCTAAATACCGAAAAGAAACGTTAATTGTAATAGTCTCTTTTCTTTCTCTCTTAACATTAATATTAACTTAACTTAACTAATATTGTTATATTGTAGTCGTTCGTTTCTCCGTCAATTTGACGGGCATAACCACTAGTTTACTTATAAATGCAATGTAAAACTGATCCAGAGTAATGCCCCCTGACACTGTTATTAATCAAAGTGTTTCATGCTAATTAGTCATTGTTAAAGAACGCGGTAGCCGAGCGGCAGCGCGTTCCACTGGCGATCCAAGGGTCCTGGGTTCGAATCCTAGTGGAGGCTGGGATTTTTTCCCATGATTTGAGGGTGTACCTGAGTCTACCCAGCTCTAATGGGTACCTGACATTAGTTGTGGTGAAGTAAAGGCAGCTGTGCGTAGTGCTGGCCACACAATCACCTAGTATACCGTGGCCACGGAAACCGGTGAACGCTGCTTTACCGGCCCTATGGATCAATTTGGTCTGACGGGATACTTTTAAAGGACGCGCTGATATTGAGTAAAGGCTAAACCACACTATACTCAAGAATCACGTTTTGACTGGAATCATGATTCAGAGAAAAACTAGAATCTTGTTTCAGTGCGAATCAGAAATAAGCTGTCACAATCATGCCACAAGTAATTCACGATTCACAGAAAAACAAAGACGCGCAATTTTATTTTCAATAATCAAGAAAGTGTTGAGAGTGACTGTTCTTATCGCGCGATTTTATGTTCAAGAATCATGAATTCTAGCACTGACGACGAAGTAATCTTGGTCTGTGCCGCTGCGTCTGTTATACTTAAAGCACAAGGAAAATGAAAACGAAAATGGTGGGTGAAACCTTGGATCGAAAGAAGAACGATCTATGGAGCCTACCATGCTCTTTTAAGCGAACTGGAAGAGGAGGCTGCCATCTTTGTTTTGTTTTTTAACTAGGCTAATAATTAGATGATCTAGTTTGACTTCCCATTGGCTGACACGGCTTGAATCAAGAATCATGCCATATTTGAAAAGGGGAGAATCATCCTGATTTTTTAATTGAATAGCATCGAATCACTGATTTTGTTTCTAGTGCGACGTGCTTTTAGCCTATAGTGTTATTAAATCCAAACAGTTTTTAATATATATTATTAGTTCTTTCTTTTATATTTGTTTTAGTAGCGTTCTGTTTGTTTTCTTAATTAACATTACACTTATTGTAGATTTTCATTAATTCATCGTTCATACGATACACAAGTAAAACAATCTCTTCTATTAATTGGAGACGAAATAATGAAACGACGATACTGCATTTACTTTCAATTTTTTTAACACTTGAACACAAACACACATTATAATATGATGAAAACTTAAACAAAACGGAAGACTATAATAAGATTGACCACTTAAATGTTCTTTTTTTCTGTGCGCAGCCAATAAGGCTGTCGTACATGACTTCTACGCTCCTACGTTTGCCTACAACTTTCCGCTGGCTGTAACTTTCAATATTAATTTTAATTTTTCATTGAGAAAATCATAGCGGTCAAATAAAACAGACTTGTACGATATAAACGGGAAACGGGAATTCCAAAAAGAAGTCATTCGAGTCATCAAATAGCAGAAATATTAAGGCAATCGGTATATCTTATTATAGTCTATTTCGTAAAACAGAAACAGTAATGTGTGTATAATTACTTAACATCACGCTCACTTTAACTTTATGATAATTTTACGAGAAAGAAATGATTTTTTCCCCCTTCATATAGCCGTGGCTATATTTGCTTAGTGTATGCACAAAACACCGACTCTGACATTCCTGACTCGACAGGAAAACTTCCAGGTCAATTAATCTTGCCAGATGAACAGTGTCGAATGATGATTGGTAAAGATTCCTATTTTTGTAGGGTAAGTTTGTTTTAAATCTTCGAATAGAGTTGCACATAATTTTTATTTTGAATAAAACTTATTAAATATATTATAAATATATATATATATATATATAGTTAGATAGTTAGATGGATAGATATATAGTTAGATAGATTTATAGATTTGATAGATAGATAGTTAGTTAGATAAATAGATAGATAGATAGATAGATAGATAGATAGATAGATAGATAGATGGTGAGAAAGAGAGAGAGATAAAGGGCCACAATCACATGTAAGTTTCCCTTGTTTTAAAATCAATGGTCTTTTTTAGTCATTTCCCATACTATATTTAAAAAATGTTCGGTATTTTTTATTTTATTATTGCTTTCTTTTTTTTTCTAAGGGAGGTAAACAAATTAAATTTAATTGAACCTTTAAATTACCTTAAAAAGATGTGTATGCCTGTATGTTTGTAGCAAAGTGACTTTCATAAGGCTTATTATTACTCGACTTCCCTCGTCCTGTCGAGCTGTAATTTGACACATGGAGGTTATGCCCTGTGCAACACACCAACCCCCCCCCCTCCCTCAAGACCATTTATCAACATTTTTATTTGTATGTATACTTTATGTTGTGCAATAGACTTTATTTTCATCTTGAACGCCATGATTAGCTGTGCATTTGTGTCTTTACTGCTCTTTGGTTCTTTCTTCAAAGGACACGGCGTTTCCCTTGGTCCTTTCAGTGGGCTTGGTAGACTTGGCGGCGCCCATCTCCTCTCCAAGTCAGCGGTGAATTTTTTTTTTAAATTATAATAATTGTCTGCACCGTGGGTCGAACCCAAGATGACGAGGTAGTGAGTCAAGCTCAATGTCGACTTTGCTATCCAGCAAAGTGAAACATTTTCAATAGTCTAATGTGTACGAGTAATGCAAATTATGTAAATAAAAGCATTATATTGTGTTTACTGAAATTAACTCCGTGCGCTGTTTTCATAACAAAGGCAAAAATTATGTTTTGTTTATAACTGTTGACAGCATAATATCACTACGGCATTAATGTTTTCACTGAAATTTATTTTCATAAGATTAAATTTATATTTGTTTTGCGTTTTTTCTCATTTCTAGCTGGATGATAAAGGGTTAAATCTTTGGATAGCTAATCCATCCAATATCATCGTCATCCTTATCAGACCCGTGAATTTCGTCGTGACGGTGCTACGACGGTGCGCGTAACCAGATTTATCCATTCGTTCCGGTCAGAAGCCGTTTGCGGAAGCGTATCATGAGATATTTCAGTCCACTCTATCAGGTTGTCCAACCACTACTTTTTCTGGCGACCTATTCTTTGTGCACCTTCCACTGTACCTTGTAGGATGGTTTAGGCCTAAAGAGTCATTCCTTACAGTATGACCAAATCCTCTCAGCTTTCGTCGTTTTGCAGTTGAAAGAAATGACTTCTGTTTCCCCGCCAGATTGTGGACCTGAAGAAATACATATTCATTTGTTTTTCTTTGTTGATAACGTATTCCTAATAACGTTCTATAGCAATGCATAATATAAAAGAATATAAACACCATAATTGTGTTGACTTGTATGTAATCGTTCGTTACTATCACTATAAAATGTATTCAATACACACAAATATAGTTTTGCTGTGGGATATGTATGCTTAAATTATACGCATATTTTTAACGTATGTAATTATCATTTTATCAATGATCAACTATTTATTAGTATGTAGATTTAAAATAATCTTACCTCATAATAATTACAAGGATTTAAGGATGAATAAGATTTCTTTTTTCACATATATATTAAAAAAAAATAAAAAATAAACGTAACTAGAAGCACACGCACAATATATTTAGGAATTTATAGTAAAGTTAAGGGAGTAAAGTACAATTCGGACCAAATTGATCACAGGGCAGGTGAAGCAGGGTTCGCCAGTTTCTGTGGCATACAAGGGAAATATGCCCGGTCGCTTTTACAATACCCCGAATAATGTCAGAGACGGGTAGACTCAAGGACACCCTTCATTCCCGAGAAAAATGTGTGGTAGCAATAGTTTAATGCTGGCCATTATGTTTGATTAGTAATCTTTTACCTAATTGAAAAATGTGACCACTTTTTTTTAAATATCAATACAATGTAGTATAAATATACATTTACTACTGTACTGCAAAATGACAAAGAATATTAACTTAAACTTAAAATGTATTTTTTTTACTGCTTAGTGAAGCATATGATATGAACATAAAGAAAGCTACTCTTAAATTACTACAAAAAAATGTATTAGAAATAAGTTAGTTCAATTCTTAAAGTCGTTTTCCAATTTAAAAGCCGAACTGTAATTATATTGGTAGGCTATCCTATTTCGCTTAAACATTTTCACTGTCTATTAATCCTGAAATTAAACAACTACTTAAATAAATAAAATGGGTTTGTAGTATTAATTATACGGTAACCTACAAACTATATAAAAGAAAACCACAAAACCAATCATTAAATTTGAGTTTTAACTATTCGCGTTTGTTTGTGTTGCACAGAGTGTGAAGGCCAACGGTCCAATTTCAGATATCTGCCATACCATGTTCTGCAGCGATCCACCGAATTACACCATGTGCACTAAGAAGAAAGCGTTTTTAGGCACATCGTGTGGTGATGGGAAGGTTAGTGACGCATGGAGTGGTCTTACATATTCGACAGGAAGAAATAATTCACTTAATGAAACTTATGTTACGATGATCCACCTAATTAAAGCACCAAAGTATTAAAGAAACCAATATACTATCATGCACAGAAAAAGAAAAGTTAAAACAAAACAAGATACACAAATTAATTTTTTTAACGAATTCGAAATGTTGCTAAATTTCCCACTTTAAGTCATCGCTATTTTAGCGTAGTCCAAGAATAGTTGAAACAGTCTCCTGACTAATATAAGTGCTCTTAACCCTTCCCGTACCGACCTACTTATATCTATGCTGCCTTCAGTTCCGCTATATACGGGACTGTAAGGGTTAATATTATAATATGATTAAAGAGAAACGAATAAAATAGACAAACCAAATTGTACAATATAGAGACCTAGATCAAAATTAACCTTATTTTAAATGTATATATTGTAGTTCATTTAGCAAATTAAACAGCATGTTAGTTTACAAAACTAAAGTAACTAGATACTAAGTTTTTGTCTAAATTATACATGTTTATAATTTCATTAATGATTGTCCTTAACAACTTTTTTTTCCAAGCATTTACCGTTTTCGTACAATGTCAGTATTTTGGTGTTACAGTGGCCAATGTTTCATATTAGTAGAATACTACAGATTCACTGAAAATGAAAATGCATTGCTTTTAACACTATGGGACACTATAATACATTTCAGATATGTATAAAAGAGAATTGCGTTTACAACGAACGAGCCCCCCAAGTAGATGGTAAGTTACCGAAATTGAATGTTTAAAGTCCAACTGAGCAAACACGCACAATAGTTGAATAGGTGTATAAAAAGAATGCTAAGAAATCATTAATACAAAATATTCTAATACATAACTTCAAAGTAATGAGTCTTTTATTAGCGTTTTTATGTGTGTGATTTTTCGAGGAGTAAAGGCCGAGTCTTGCCAAGGAGCTACTGAGCTATCTAATATAGATATTTTTTTTATTGTTTTCTATATGCTGAAAGACGGAACATCTGTAATCTAATCGAATTTCAATTTGTTTGGATCGATAAAGTAAAATTATCTTATATTAAATTTGTAAATATAGCCCACATACACAATATATTATAGGTTTATTTTAATCTTGCTTTTGTGCATAGCAGTCTCTCTTATCCAGTCAAGTTTGGATTACTGCAATAGTTGCCTGTGGGGTTTGCCCCAGAACCAGCTGCAGAGATTACAGAGAGTGCAGAACACCGCGGCGCGCATTGTTTCGGGAGTGAGGAGGCAAGATCATATCTCCCCAACACTAAGGGATCTCCACTGGCTCCTGGTGATAAAGCGAATAGAGCACACAATTATGTCCATTACATACGGATGCATAAAGGGCATTGCTCCTTCTTATCTTCGAGAGATTATCTCAAGGCATGAACCATCTAGGGAACTGCGATCTTCAACACAGTCACTCCTCAAAACTCCTAGTTTGGATGGACACAGAAATAAATACCTGGGATTGCGCTCATTTGAGTCAGCGGCGCCTTTTTTATGGAACAGTTTATCTCAGACACTGAGAGAATCTGGGACAAGAGAAACTTTTAAAAAGAACTTGAATACCTTTCTCTTTGGCTAATACATCTGCCACTGCAAATCACACTAAGAGCGCACTGAGCATGCTAATTTAATAGCATGGATAGAAGCGCTATACAAATGCCCATTCTTATATTATCTCACATTGTCTGATGTCACTTAGTCTTTTGAGATCATGGGATTGCGTATCTTACCAATTTGAAATCAAGTCAATTTGAACGCATTTAATTCACTTTTTCCTAATTAATATAAAGACCTTTCTTTTTGTTATCCTTTAAATTTAAACAGCTTCATTTGTATGCGTTTTACTATAAAAAATCAACTATAAACTCAATTCTGAGTAGTTTTTTTTCAGTAGATCTTTAACGCGTTTTTTTCTCAGTTCCCCACTGCAATACACTGTTACGATTTTTCGTGTTTTACATGTCAAGTGAACGTGGTTAGTAGGTGTGCGTTTAGTTGTGAACACAAAATGGAAAATTTAGGGTATAGAGCATTTGCAATAGGCGTGGCTCGGGTTTCTAGATGACGTGACTAAGTAAATAGCAGCCATGATGGTGATGATGTTGAATTTTACACGCAACATTTAAGGAATTTATTTGCATGAATATTCGACAATCTACATCTTAAATTAAATATTCTGCTCATACGGAACCTATTCCATTAATTTTTAGTGATTTAAATTTTAGATTTAAATATAAATTTTTATCGAATGACAGTGTTTATATATGTTTTACAGCATATTGTTGAAATAATGATATTTAAAAATAAAACCGTCTTAAAATGGCTGCCATTTGTCACCACTAGACAAAGTAAACAAACAGCGTGTGCTTTTTGTCACGTGATTGATCTATGCGTAAATGTACTCATTACAACAGTTATTACATTACAAGTAAAACATCATTTAATTTGATTTTTATTATTTAACTTAGACATACACATTTCACCTTTTTGTTTCCAATTTCTACAAAATAGAAAGTAAGATTGATCGACAGATTGATTGAGAGAGACACATGGAGAGAGAGGAAGAGATAGATTTAGAGGAAAACAAAGAGTTTGTTGACTTTATTTTAATATGTTGTTGTTTTTTGTTTAGAAAGTTGCGTATTTGGCGACGAACCACCCCAACCATACGGAATATTCTGTTCAGTGTGGGTTCAAAACAACGTAACCGAATGTTATGATGAAGGCAATAGAAAAATATGTCGTAAATCTTGCGGTGAAGAGTATCGATCTGTACAAGGTAATTACAATAAGATTGAATTATTGATTTTAAAAGTTATTATATATCAGCATGTCACAAACTTTCTTTGCCCGCTAAAATTTTAATCGATTTTATAGCAAATAAAATAAACATTTTAAAATTTTAACTTCACATCATTTTCTTATATTTTACAAATATTTTATATTTCTAACAAAACGCATATAGTTATAAAAAAATAGTTTGACTATTACATAATTTGTAGAAACATGCCATTATATCACTGGAACTTCACAATAATCTGACTTATGTTTTGAACTTAAGTTCAACTCTGTAGTTTGTCTTCTTTTATGGCCAAATCTCTGGTCGCAAATTTCCGTTTGTGAAACGTTGGGATAGAAAGCAGAGAAAAAAAAAACTAAAATAAATAAAACATTTTGTATTAGTATACAGTTTTTTCTCTACTCAGCTCTGATATGTACCTGGCATTAGCTGGGGGTAAAGTAAAGCCGGCTGGGCATTGTGCTGGCCACACATTCCCTAGAATGCAGTGGTCGCAGAAACTGGTGAATGGTGCTTCACCAGCTTTATGATCAGTTTGATCCGAAGGGTACTTTACTTTTTTTTTTTACAAAGTTTTTTCTAAAATGTATGGGACAGACATTTAGAATAACGATGAAAGCCTGGGCATTGATGACGTAAGGCATAGGCTTTCGATCCTAATTGATTGAGAATAAGTGAGATAAGCGTAGCGTCCTGTTTGATTTTTTCTCTGGGTCGACCGCTCCAAAACTATCGTAAATAATCAAAGCCCACTTTGTTTTATAATTTTATTTGAACACATCATTTATAATTTTGACTGTGTCACGTTAATTTCTTTGTTAAAAATATAACCTAAAGACGGAATTAAAATATCTTCTTCTTCTTAATGTGCCAGGTCTGGAACAGACATCGGCGGTCATGACTCTCCATTCTTTCCTGTTGTTAGCTTTTTGCAGAAAGTTATTATTACTTATGTTGTTGTTCGTGGCCCATTCGTTCAGGCTTTCTACATATGTTAGCCTTTGTCTTCCTCTGTCTCTCTTACCAGATATTTTCCCACACAAAGCCAGTCTTTCTATACCATTTTTCCTATAGATGTGTCCTAGAAATTTCATCTGTCTATTCCTAATGGTGTTAATGAGTTCTCTTGAGGTACATGCTGTTTTCAACACCTCTGCATTAGATTTCTTTTCAGTCCATGATATTCTCATCATCCTTCTTAGAAACCACATTTCTACTGCCTCCAATCTTTTCCTTGTTTCATTATCAATAGTCCAACATTCACATCCATATAGAAGAACAGACCAAACATACCCCTTCAGTATGCGCATTTTGGTACATATTCTGATATTCCTGTTTTTCATGATACTGCTTAAGCTCATGAAGCTGTTTTTAGCTATTGCGATTCTTCTCTTTATTTCTTTGTTGCATTTGCCTTCCTGTGTTATTGTATAGCCTAGATACTGGAAAGAATTGATTTGCTTGATGTTTTCACCTTCACTGGATAAAGAGCATCTTGGAGGTTGTCTTTTCTTAGAGATTACCATTACTTCGGTCTTACTGAGATTGAGTGTTAATCCTTTAAGTCGGCTCTCTTCTACCACCTTATTTAGAATAGTTTGCAGGGCACTTTCTGATTCTGCTATTAGTACTGTGTCATCTGCATATCTCAGATTATTTATATTCTTTCCTCCAACTTTAATACCATCTAGGTGTTCGATATTCCGGAGTATTATTTCACTGTAGATGTTGAAGAGGTCTGGTGATAAAACACATCCCTGTCTTACTCCTCTCTTTATTGGTTTGAATGCACTTAACTCCCCTTCATATCTAATGGCAGCTTCTTGCTCCCAGTATAGATTTCTTATTATTCTGAGGTCTTTACCATCTATGTCCAGATCTTGTAATATATTAAATAGATCTTGATGTTTGACTTTGTCAAATGCCTTAGAATAATCTATAAAGCATAGATACAGGTCTTTTTGCATCTGGATGCATCTTTCAATTAACATAGATAAGGTGAAAATGTGACCCGTTCTCACGAAAGGTGACATAAGTCGGAAATACCAATTTGTGCTACATGCGTTTTTGTATTGTGGGGGTCTTTCAGGTGAATTTTTTTTTATTTTTGTAAATACTAGGTTATCCATTTCTAAATCAGAATGTATATGTTTTTTATATTTTTTTCTACTTAAAAATATTGTAATTAATTATTTTGATCAACGTGTAATTTATAATTTAGCATAAGGTCACTAAAATTCGACTTTATTTAACCTATCGTTTTCTACCTTAACCTTGACAGAACCCCATAACATTATATATCATTGAAAAGGGCAGATTCTCGGAAATTTCTTTGTGATCACTATTTATTTATAGAAACCAATCAGAAAATATTTAAGCCTGAAGTTTGGGATAAACAATTCCTTTCCAATGAAAATTCGTTTATAAAATGATCATTGGTTACGCTACCATATTTTTCCAATACAAATTCGCTGATTGGCTATTGGAATACAAAGAGTAAACGATTAGTCTTTCCGTTTTCGAGATTATGAAAATTTCACAACATGGAGATACGCATAGCTTCACTGCTAAATTCTTTGCGAGATGTGAATATTTTGTTCAGTTTTATTATAAAATAATATCGTATATACCACGAAAAGGATAATTGAATGCCCTTTCCATTGGTATGTATATATAGTTATTACGACTCTGGTTGCTACGGAGTTTAGACATTTTCAAATACATAAACTTTAAAACGCATTTTCTCAAAACTTTAGTTTTTTGTCTGACTAGTTCTAAGTGATAGAAAGTGTCATAGAAAAATGAAATATTGACGTATAATAATAAGTTTGGTATTAAAATAAAACCTATTCAATGCCCTTTCAAACGATATATATAACTTCAAATGTTGAAAAAACCACTTATGTCACCTTTTGTGGGAACGGGTCACAAATAGCATTTCTTGTGCTTTTATCTGCAACGAATCCAAACTGGGTTTCTGAAATTTCCGGACGGATTTTACTTCTTATTCTTTCCATGATTATTCTGAGGAGTATTTTTGTGACATGATTCATTAAGCTAGCCTGCGGGACACCTCATGGGCAGGGGTGGAGTACCTGCTTAGCCCCCCGATCAGGGTCACGTGACATCATGGAAGGCAGATGATGGATAGAAGTGGTGAGCAGCTGACAAAGATTTCAGGAACTGGTCACCGCTTCACCTGTGCTAGGCAGAGGATGCCACCTGAGGCACAATGGCTAGGACAACCCGCCCAGTATGGGAGCTGCCCTCACAGAAAGCAATTGCAACCTACTGTGAGTAATGACTGCAAAGAAAAAATCATGACTCAAAAGAAATCAAAGAATCAAGTTAACAGCGTGAATGGGGTTCTGAAGAACACCTCGCTCGGTATGGACATCCATGTGGGACAGGTGGAACCAGACCGTCATCTGGCAACTGTCAGCACCCGCAAACCGCATAAAGTAGCAACGTGGAATATCAGGACAATGTTGCAAAAGGGAAAATTGGAAAACATAAAAGCAGAAATGAAAAGACTCCATATTAATATACTTGGATTGTCAGAAGTAAGATGGAAGGGAGCTGGAATGTTTTCAACCGATGGCTATTTCATGATATACTCTGGAGGGGAACAGCACCAAAAAGGGGTCGGCATCATTCTTGATCCCGAAACATCGAAATCAGTGAAAAATTACTGGCCAGTGTCAGACAGAGTCATAGCGATTAAGATACAGGGAAAGCCCTTCGACGTAGGTATTGTCCAAGCTTATGCTCCAACATCAGACTATGAAGACCAAGAAGTGGATAAATTCTACGAAGATTTAGATAATGTCATGAAACAACTAAAATCGCAGGATATCAAGATTGTAATGGGGGATTTTAATGCAAAGGTTGGCAAAGAGAAAATAGAAAACATCGTTGGTCCTTTTGGCCTGGGAGAGATAAATAGCCGTGGTGAAAGATTAGTAGAATGGTGCAAAGAACATAACCTCTTCATATCAAATACATGGTTCCAGAACCACCCAAGAAGACGATGGACATGGAGTAGCCCAGGAGACAGAACAAGAAACCAAATCGACTACATATTGATTCAACACCGTTTCAGAAATGCTGTAAGATCATCAAAATCAATGCCAGGAGCAGACTGTGACAGTGATCATATCCCAGTCATATGTAATTTAAAACTAAAACTAAAACAACTCAAGAAATCAAAAATTAAACCCAAACTTGAAACTAGCCTTCTAAAAAGAGATGATAATTTGAAAGAGAAGTTTACAATAGCTGTAAAAAATAAATTTGAAGCACTTGACAACTTATGCAAAGTGGAAGAGAGATGGCAGGAATTCAATAGATGCATTGAGGTGGCGATTGAAGAAAATTTACCAAAACAAAACAGAAAACAACACAAGAAATGGATCACGACAGAAATTCTAGAACTCATGGAACATAGAAGACTGGCAAAAAAGGACGATAAGAAATATCAAGTACTAAATAAAGAAATAAAGAAGAAGTGCAACGAAGCTAAAGAAAACTGGCTTAATGAACAATGCGCAGAACTGGAAAACAGCAAGATTGAAAATAATAAGTTAGTACATGAGAAAATACGAGAAATATCTGGGAAAAGAAAAGGTACACAATCAAGCTGCATTAAATCAAAAGAAGGAAATATTCTGTTAGACAAAGAAGACATACTATGCAGATGGGCAGAATATATTGAGGAACTATTTGATGATGACAGGAAAGAAAAACCAAGCTTAACCAAAAATATTGAAGTTGAAGGACCACCAATATTAAAAGACGAGGTTGAGAATGCTATCAAGAAAATGAAACATGGTAGGGCCCCAGGGCCAGACAACATTCCAGTGGAAATATATGACGCATTGGGAGAAATAGGCATAAATGAAATAACTCAACTTGTTAACAAAATATATGATACTGGTAAGATCCCCTCAAGCTTAAGCAGATCAATTTTCATCACAATCCCCAAGAAACCTGGAGCAACAGAGTGTGAATCACACAGAACAATTAGCTTAATTAAAATATACGAGGGTTAATGGGGCATGGTGGCCCAGCGGCAGCGCGTTTGACTGACGATCCGTAGGTTCTGGGTTCGAATCCTGGTGCAGGCTAGGATTTTTTTGTCTCGGGACTTACGCCTGAATCTACCCAGCTCTGATGGGTACATGACACTAGTTGGGGTAAAGTAAAGGCGGCTGGGCATTATGCCGAGGCCACATAAACTGGAGAACGCTCCTACACATGCCCAATGATCAATATGTTCCAAAAGGTACTTTACTTTTAAAACAAGGGAAAACAGATCTTTACATCTGTTAATGAAAGTTAACAGTATAGTTCTTTTAATGCTATCTCGTGCAACAAGTGGCGCAATAATAATTTCAAGATAAGACGGAGGTAAAAATGAAATGTTAGTAAGGTAGTGGAGCCTAGTGGAGGGAATATTTCAAGGTGTGTGTTAGATAGGGGAGATTGGTGCACAGCAGAAGGGCAATTAGAAGGCAAATTCTGAAAAAGTGCATTATTTCTTCTAAACTATTAGAAAACAAAATCCAAATTTCATGTCCTTAATTATCAATAGTTGATACATACAAATAAGGGTTGATTGAATAGATTTATTTAATAATTTCATATTCACATTTTCATTTGTTAAGAAAAAAAATGTTTTAGCAAAATGCATAATTATAAGTGGCATAGTAACTATTGCAACAATAAAAGAGATAGATAGAGGGCGAAAGGGCTATGTAAAGGGGAGTAGGGGTAAAAGATGCAACAACAGGTTTATTGCACCTGTTTATTTTGAGAAAATGCATAGTTTATCTCCTAAACCATCAAACTATCTAATTATCACTATTGAAACGTACATTTAAATTCATTTCATATTTCAAAAACAAGCAAAAGGAAGTGAACAAAAATATTTGTGAAATCCACATTTTGGATAATAAATTCCAAGTGTGGGTTTTGACGTGTCCCACATGCTGATCACCCAATCCCTTTCCCCTCCCCCCTACCATTGCCCTGTCTATGCGCGCAACCACTACGCGTACGTAAACTATATATAAAACGAACGCAGTCCTTAACATTTTTACCGAATTTCACATCTAGCTTTTAAAATGTCTAGTGATATCATCTAAACTGATTTCAGGTTGTGAATTTGGAGATCGTTCGGACAGATGCACCGTGAGCGACTGTCCACTGCGAGCGAAGGACTGCCGCGCTACGTGCAACTACGGAACACCATTTACACCAACTACAACCACCAGGCGGTCCACACAGCCCTATTCTATAACCATCAAACGCCCTGGTAATAATAACAACAACATGCAAAAGAAACATATATATGTACAAACTGTTAACATTTAATGTAATAAATTAAGTTTATAATTTTTCAACATAGGTGGCTGGGTCCAGTGTGGTGTCTTAACAATCAGTTGTTGTTGTTGTTTTTTTTTTAAGAATGTTTTTTTAAGAATGGTTTAAGAATTTATTACTCATTTCATACAATATTTCGATTCAAAGAAGATTGACATTGTTAATTGTTAATGGGTTGCTCTTCGGAGGTCTTTGCCTTCCCCATTATACAATAATTCAGTCTCTTCGGATCGTATGTTATATTTTAATAAGGTAGTATTTACCTTTGCTTTACTGTCTAACATCGACAGATAGAAGATTCAACAACACTTTCAATTTATAATTAAATGAAAGGAACACTCCTCTGCATCACATTATATTTAATCACATGAATTCACAATTAACATTTCACATCAATGAAATAATATTACAAGTCCAAGAATATGATAATTACTTCTGAGTCCATGCTAATAATAATTATACGTCCTTTCACTTCAACATTCTGCAGGAGAATAACTCAACCGCGTGTGTCTCTGATCATGTGACCACTTCCGTCCAACCAAGCGAGAATTTTGTGCAACTCGTGCAACCCATGTTGTTTTACCCAAATACTGCGTTTTAGAATTCTACTAGTCTTGGATAACTCATCCTTGTCTTAATATTACAATTGATTAGCATGAGTCATTTCCCTTGCATCATAGCACTACCCCCCTCTATAGGAAAAAATAAAACAATATTGTAGCCCCAGATTCGAAATCAAGTTATATTTGTATATCCTACACCCTACATTTGTCGGACAACTTCACCCCCAAAGCAACGTAGGCTACCACATTAAAAATTTAGCTTCTAAACATCAATCCCCCAAAGTTAATATTTCGCCATTGTCACTGGGCCTTTGTTGAAATACGTATAAATATTGATTCAATATGTGTTTGTATCTTGTATTACATTTAAAACCCAGTTTCCCATCTGTGGAACACAAGGGAAGTAATTGCGATTTCTAGTTTTTTTAATTAACCCTTTTTACTGTCCTTATTGCACAGGACCTCCACCCAGAGCCAGGAAATAATTTGGCCTTCTGAGGGTTAACCCGATAAATTGTAATTGTATACTTTCATACATACTTCTGAGTCGTAATAAAGAACAATGGGGAAAAGTTTTGCAGGATGTATTATTGGAGATCCAGACAGGAACCCTGATCAATGTACAAGCCCAAGCATTTGTCAAACAAATCCGGAAAATTGCTGCAAATACTGCTCAAGTGGGAATGCAAACTTGATGAAAAAGTTGTATCTGCTTCATATTGTGTTGCCGATCACTGCTGTGTGCTTTTATCGCAGATGTTCGGTTTTGTAAAACAAGTAATGATAAAATTCATTTTTTTTATAAATGTTTAAATTCAATCTTTATAGAGCAATGTAACGCTCCTGTCATTTTATTGTTTTATATTTATTAGATATATTACAATAATCCAAAGTAGAAAAGTAACGAGTTGTTTATACATGTTATCTTTACTTGTTAATAAATTACATTGTAGTGAAGTAAATTGCCGGGTTAATTAAGACAAACAGCTTGTTATGTGCTTGTTAGCGTGCACACAAAGACACTCCTAACCTACATAGAAACACCCACCACACACAGATACACACAAAGATACACCCCCTCAACACCCACACAGATAAACACTCTCAGTGACGTTCTCTCACAATCACATTAAGACTATGGACAAAATTGCCACTTGTCTAATATCTGCATAGGAAAATATTTCAGTGGGACACAAAAGTGTTCCTATATAGCAAATTATATGTAGCTTAGATAAATATATATATATATATACATATATATATCCTTCTTTTGTTAACTGCTTACCATAGTCGTTTTCTTCCAATAGCTCCAATGGATCCATCTCTGGAAACTTTACCCAAACCTTTCAAGGTAGTTGGAATGCAGTTTCTTAGTCAGTCTTAATATACGATGAGCCGAGGGCAATGAAGCGAGCTAGCGCGTTCATTGCTTTAATTGGTCTGGTTAAATAAAAAATATGATCCCAATGTAACTGTGTTATAGGACCTTGTTAGAGTGTAAAAGAACACACACACACACACACACACACACACATACGCACACATACACACAAACACTTGAAAGAAAATACGAAGATACAAAAAAGACAACAATTGAAACTAAAGTTAATTTGAAGACAACAAAAGCAAAACAATAATACACTTTTTTGATCATTCTTACTTACAAAAACACACACTGAATTCAATTTTGCATTCTTTATATTTATCGTCAAATGAATTATGCATCTAATTTATAATATATAACATTGTTGTTGATTTTTAAAATTTAGTTTAATAACATTGATGCTTTTTTAAACTATTAGTAGGCTATTAGTGGTAAACTGTTTATATAAAGAAAACAATTCTGTATCTAAAATACAATATACTAAATTCTATCTTGTGTTTCTATTCCTTTAACTGAATGTAATGTTTCTATTGTTTTATTAAAAAAAGGGTAGTTAGTAAAGCAAAAGGCATAGGCCTACAGTACAATTTTTATATAAAATACATAATAATATTAATAACAGGAACATTATGTTAATATTTGTTCATCGTAATATAGCTGCATAGAAAGTTATAGTAACAGTTGCGTCTGAATAGATTACTGCCAATGGTCAAATTAAAATATTATTCCTTGTTAAAATAATAAATGTAACGTTTTATTCAGTTTGCCGTTTAAAAGAGAATTAGGCCAGTATATTTATATGTCTGTGCTATATATAGACCCTATCTTTTTTCTAAATCTAGGCTATCTATCGTAGGCAGGTGAGTGCCATGAAAGTTGAAAAAAAGAATAACATTACCATGTATCAGTAGAATAGTTTCGAAGAGAGGATTTCACTGGTATATAATTTATTACAATTCATTTGCCAATAAAAAAAGATACGAATTTTTAAGAGATGAAATTTAAGTTAACAAAGACGAAGAAAGGTAACCGAAGATGAATTAATAGGATTATAATTGGGTGATCTACCTCCCTTGCCTAATTATATTTACATTTTTTAATTCGTTTAGAACTACTGCGATCAAATTTGTATATAAACTGTACAATAATTTAAGTTAGTTAAAATGTTTATCTACAATACAAAAAGTTTTGAAATCACATAATTATACTTTTACTACTATGCAGAATGTATGACTTCAACGATTAAAAATCCTTAGAAAACGCGAGCCTCGACACATAATAACTGTACGCAAAGTAGGAATCGTTCACACGCTTTACAGTAGGGCTATTGACGAGTCTTAAGTCTAATGCATGCATACATTTTGGATGACACATCACTTCCGATCCTATTCGCTAAATCGAATTACAAAAATGGTTGCCTTCTGCTATAAATTCTGGCTTACTCACTTTTAATATTGAAGACTTAATCCTCGCAATAATACTTATAGCCTTTGTTTATTTGCAGTCGGCTTGAACTTTCTGTTAAAAGTGCAATTAATTTCTCAACATCCGTAAATTTTAAGTAAGCAACAAGGCGTAAATATCTGCTTTTAATCGTGATGGTTGCTATTGTAAGCAAAACAAAATGAACCAACAATGCACTTGAAACATGCCGAAAAGATAATTATACGATTGTTTAGGGGAATATAGCGGAAACGCATTTTCATCCAAATTAACAATTTAAGACTAGTCAATGGCCCAACTTGATAATATACAGCTCTTTGCTAGAGCCCTTATAAAATTATCATAGCTATACTCATAATATATTAAAAAACCAACACAATATTAGTTAAAGATAAGAAAAAAACGCAGAATGAGCCTAGCATTCTGGTTAATCCTGTAATATTTTATATTCGACCCTTTTCCCAGTCAATCCAAATTGCTTTGAAGTTTGTTGTTTCCTATATCTTAAAGGTATTTTTAAATCTTTATTCTAGACATATAATAAAAAGGCAATATTTATCTGTTCAATTGTATCTAGGAACAAATTTTTGTGATGTTTCTGTTTGAATAATATATTTAATAAATAAAAAGTCAAATCACTAAACCTAGAAGCACTAGAAGACAGTAGGGCAAAGAGTAAAGTAGTAATAATACACAAGGCATTAAATTCTAATTAAGAAATACAACACACACACAATATCAACCTGTTGCAATGCTCACATAAACATAAAGACAAAAACACATTCCTTATCCCTTATGCGAGAACAAATGCATTTTTATAAGTACTCTTTCTTCAGGCATGGAATGGGTTGCCTGACCAAACCAGGAAAACCAGTAACTTAACATCATCTAAAACATTTATAAAGTTGCAAGACTAGACTCGGACCACGGATAAGCGTTGGACGCAATTATCTTCTTTAGAAGGAGCGTCTGTTGTATATAAGATAAGATAAGTGTATTATGTTGTTTTTTAAATGATGATTATTTTATAAGTAAGAATTATTGTTGTGTCGGCGGCATAGGCGTAGCCACAGAGGAATTGAGGACAAACTAGACACTTGTGTAAGACCTCTTACCCATCCACCCCTCCGACCACCCGGAAATTTTTTTCAAAAACCAATCCAGCTTAGAAATAATATTTTAAAAAATGCAATGACTTTTACGACTTGGGGGATGGTAGCCGACCGGCAGCGCGTTCGACTGGTGTTCCGAAGGTTCTTGGTTCTAATCCTGGTGCAAGCTAGGATTTTTTCCCGGGACTCGAGGATGCCCCTGAGTCTACTCCGCTATGTTGGGTACCTCACACCAATTAAAGGTAAAGTAAAGGCGGCTGAGCATTGTGATGGCTACACATCCCATCGTATGCCGTAGCCACAGAAACTGGTGAACACTGCTTCACCAGCCCAATGATCCGTTTGGTCCGAAGGGTACTTTACTTTTTTTTCTTACGACTCGTTACCCCGCATACGTCAAACCCACAATAAATAATATTTACACATCAGATTGGAATAAGCTTACACTACAGGTGTTTTTCGACGTGTAAGTGTTCATGTTGATGTCAATATTTGATCAATTCGACAGTGTACTTTTATTTCATCTATATACTTGGTCAGTTTGATTGTTTCACGGTGATGAATCTTCTATCGATTGTTACATGAAGAAGGGAATCTTTTTTTTAATTCTATTCCTTTTTAAACATTGCTTTAAATAGTATATATTAGCTAAAAGGGGGGGGGGGGTAATAGTTTTCTTTTTGTGTAACGACGTAATGATCAATGCAGTTTTACAGTGGATCTCGGGTTTGTGTCTCTTTGAGCATCACAATTACGTTACGACGTGGTTACATTAAGTAAAGCATGATAACGTTGCCTTTACCCGTTATTTCGTTTCAGTCTAGTGCTTTATGCTTTTTCCAAAATTAACTTCCTTTTAATATTGTAATAAAAAATTTCATTTCATCGATTGTTGAAGTTTACTAAAATAAACATTTTAAAAAGCGAGATGCAATTTTTTTTATATTTCAGATTTCATCTTGCAATAAAATATATATTTTCATTGCATTCTCATTTATATGTTAAACAGCCATAGCTCTACGTAATATAAACTATTGGAGTGTCTTAATTCTTATTGTACCAAAATATAATAATAATATGTTTCTATCGTTATGACGTCACGTTTTTTTTATCTGGATTGAAATAAAACGGCTACGTCACTTTATAATCCATACCAGAATTTGCAACCTTTGTCAATCCTTAATTTTAGAATCACTGAAAAAAAAGTCGCTCTGTTGTTTTATTCATAATGTATAATTAGTTTTATTGATACTTTGTCTGCAAACACATTTTCCAGATTATTTCTGTAAGATTCTATAAAGACTAAGTCGCAGGCGTATTATAAAGTCTGTACTTTTGGAATCAAAAATGGATGCTAATGATGTGATGTCTTCTTTTATTGTCGGTTTTATGGCCTGGACAGTAAATAGTGAAAACAGCTGTGAGTTCAACAAGACGTGCTCTGCGAGTTTTATTCACTCGGACATTCAGTTAATGGGATGTGAAACTGACCTGTCCAATGTCTTCTCAAGATCAATGGCGTCTTTGAATTGTTTAAACAACGCCCCATGCAAGGCAATTATTTGCGACTACTCAGAGACGTGTTCCACTTGTACTGGAGACCGAATCCTCTCGCTGTCATTTAACACGTCAGGTACCACCTACCTGAAGAGAAAGTTCACCATGTTGAATATGGAGTACGATCCTGTTGCTCTAAGCGTGGCAACCATACTGGTTCTACCTGAAGTTCTAACTCCTGGCGACTTGGTAAGTTACAATGACATAATTTCTTACTTGAATCAATAGGACAATTCAAATAAATGAGCACAGTGTCTGATTACTTTCCTTTCATTATTGCAATGTTGAAATCATTTGCTTTTCAGTGACAACCTATTTCGATTTTTAAGAGCTTTTCTTTTTCGATTCGGTTGGTTGTTATTTTCAAAAAAGTGTTGTCAATTAAATATCGAATTAACAAAAATAAATCTTGACTGCATGTTAAAAAAGTTTATAAAAAAAAATAGTCGATATGAATATTTGGATTTAATATCCTTTTTAAAGAGAATGCCCTTTTGTAGCGTTCAAAGAAGATAATTAAAATAATATACGATTACTTTTTCGGGCTTTCAAATATGTTTTATCTGTACTATATAAGCTAAATATTTTTTAAATACATATTGAAAAAAAAAATACATTAAAAGTCAGTACGGAAGTGCAATTCGTTTCGGCTGGCCGCAGTTTAGAAGACGCTTATGATATTATTTTTTATACCATTTACCGCTATGGCCGTTTCTAATGGACACTGTGTATCCATTAGTTCCTTTTGTGGACTTCGTGGCGGCAAACTCATTTTCAAGTCGACGGTGGATTGTTTAAATTTCTTTTTGCCTTGTACCATGGTTCATGGGTCGAACCCTGGATGTCGAGCTGGTGAGACGAGCACAGTGTCACTTTGCTATCCAGTTTTATTTACAAACATTTTATTATTCTGATCGAGTGAAAATGATATGTCTGTATCCAATAAAGAAAAATACGTTTGCTTGAGTTTTAACAAAATCCTTTGTTTTCCAATCTGAATTTATACCTTAAGAAATATTTAAGATAAGATAAGATAAGATTGCTTTATTAATCCAAATAAATGGAAATTTGACTTGATTACATAAATTCCGTCTTTCGGCATACCTAAAACAAAGAACCATTTGTACTCAAACACAATAGACATTCACGCACACTATCATACCATTTATCATACAAGAAAAAAAGTAGGCCTATTATTTAGGAGTCAGCTATTGAGCCATTGTATTTCCTGGCTGAAAGATGATTCTTTTGAAAGAGTCTCACTGACAGTGGAACAAAAGAGTTCCTAAATATTTGCTTGTGATATAGCTTCAGACAATGTGTTTTATAGCTCAGTGATGGTAAATTACCATAGTCTGCAATATATGAATATATTATTGAGTTAAAAGCGTAGCAGTCCAATAATTAATTTCTTTTCTTTTTTCTGGCCAGGTTTACGTGAGAGCCACAGTTCTGAAGTACGACAGTTTCCTTCTAGACTTCTTGGTGGACGAAAATAACACGAACTTTCATTTCAGGAGCAGGTGTAATGACATCTGTTCCGATCAATTCACCTGTACTGATGCCATGTGTGTGAATGGAAAGTACATGAAGCTCACGGATAAAGTCAATGGGTCATGGTCATCTTTGGTAATAACAGATAATTACCCTTTTGAATTGAACCAACAGTTCGAGTTGCACTTTCTAGTGATGTCTAATTCTATCTTAATTTACATAGACAGAATTTACTATAGGACATACACGACGCCTTATCCAGCACAGAGTGTTTATGGGTTTAGAGTTCGTTGCACTGTAAATGTTCACGAATTCACTGTTTAAAAAACATTTAAATGATCAATAAACAATATTTTTTTACCGCATCTGAAGCATATAGACTCTAGGCCTATGTAGACAATATAATGGAATGTTCAAGCCTATTAGTATTTCCATTGGTTAATCTAAGACACTTAGCCTTATTATCTTTAATTGTACTTTTGCGGGCTTGGTTTCTACATGTGTACTCCATATCGTAATGGTGTGTTGTGTGACTATGACGCTAGAAAACTGGTTTAGATTTTACTTTGTGTAATGTTTTTATTTTTATTTTTATGTATCAAAATAGCCTTTTTATTAAAGTTATCATCACAATTTGTATGCAATTGCGGATTTTTTAAAAGTATTTTCCGTTTTCCCAAAGCGTAGGTAACTAAAGCTAAGCTTTTACTAAATGAATTTAGTATAAAAGTTGTGTATTTTAGATTGGGTTTCAATTCAGCATAAACACATTACTAATACCACTTGGCAAAAATCGTATATTCCATTTCCGTAAATCTATGTTACTTAAATTAATAAGTTGTTTAACTTACAATTGAATAGAGAATTTGGCTTTAACAGTTATCCAGGACAACGCCGGGTATTTTAGCCTCTTATAAATTTAATGAAGATTTGTGAAGTAATAATTATAATCAAATATTATTTTATTTTCCTTTTTTGACTTTGACAATCAACAACATAACATTTATTTTTAATTATATATTAAATAAACAGCAACGGATGTATTGAGAAGTTTCTGCAAAAGGTGTGTCTTATCGCCTTTCGAGTGTTATTAAAAATATTTTGTTTTATCATATTAACACATTTTGCAGCTGTTCTTTTTTATAATTCTGATAGTTTTACGAGGAAATGGCTGAATAAAATAATTGTTTATTGTAATTATTGTTGTCTTGTTTTCTTAGTAATTTTCTTACTCCTTTCAACAATATTATTTTTTTAAAAAAAAGGTCTTCTACTGCTGCTTGGGTAAAATAAAACAAATATTTTTAAAGTAACTCTAGTCCACATTTAACATAATTGACATAACATGCGCTCTTTGTGTAGTCCAGTCCACATTTAACATAATTGACATAACATGCTCTCTTTCTGTAGTCTAGTCCACATTTAACATAATTGACATAACATGCTCTCTTTGTGTAGTCTAGTCCACATTTAACATAATTGACATAACATGCTCTCTTTGTGTAGTCTAGTCCACATTTAATATACTTGACATAACATGCTCTCTTTGTGTAGTCTAGTCCACATTTAACATAATTGACATAACATGCTCTTTTTGTGTAGTCTAGTCCACATTTAACATAATTGACATAACATGCTCTCTTTGTGTAGTCTAGTCTACATTGAATATACTTGACATAACATGCTCTCTTTGTGTAGTCTAGTCCACATTTAACATAATTGACATAACATGTTCTCTTTGTGTAGTCTAGTCCACATTTAACATAATTGACATAACATGCTCTCTTTGTGTAGTCTAGTCCACATTTAACATAATTGACATAACATGTTCTCTTTGTGTAGTCTAGTCCACATTTAACATAGTTGACATAACATGCTCTCTTTGTGTAGTCTAGTCCACATGTAACATAATTGACATAACATGCTCTTTTTGTGTAGTCCAGTCCACATTTAACATAATTGACATAACATGCTCTCTTTGTGTAGTCTATAAACTGAACTTGGTTGTTAATACAAGAGACATTGTTCTAAGACTTTTCAACTGAGAGTTCTCGTAAATCATTCTTCAGATCTATTTGTGGTTACTGTAGAGGTTGGTTTCAAGAAAATTTAAGGTCCTATGCGACGCTTTCTCTTAAGGTGTTATAAAACTGTTTCTTATTCCTGCTTTTTAAATTTGCTAATCGATTCCAATATAAAACATGAACTTTTCAGGGAAAACGTTAATGGTTAGCAGTAAAATGTACAACATCTCATTCAAACCGAACAGCTCATTGGGCAAGTGCATCATCGTTTAATAATTTGTGTCACATGCCATACAATAACCCAGGCAACCAACTAATGGCAGGTTAACACTGATGCATAATTGCCTAAATAAACAAGGCGTCCAGGGCGTTAGGATTTATGGGGTGATCAATATGGGGGAGGGGGTCCACCAAAATCCTGTCCGAGCAGCAGCCACTCCACATAGGGAAAGGTATTTGCAGTGCTCTTCTTTCCCCCACCTGCGGAATTCCCCTCAAATCGCTATCACGGGGGCTTGCTTGTTTACCCGGTAGCACAAATTACACGCTACAGTTCTGGACACCCAGACACCAGGGCGGGTTGAGACAGACACATGCGCACATTGCTTTCTCCCCACCGAGACTCGAGGCCTTTCCGCATTGCAATGACGCGCAGAAAGTGCCTTCCCCCATGCGTTAGCCCACCGCTGTGCCCTTAATGCAAGCATAATCGGTGGTTACTGCCCTTCGCTAGCGATGAGGCCCATGGATACAGAAGCGAGAGGTAAAAACCAGAGCAGGAAAGGATACTTTCATACACGGAAAGAAAATCCTGGCGTTTGGTTGGATTCAAACCCTGATTTACGTACGACAATCTGAGTGCGCTGCCGCCAGACACCCCTATCCTAGATGAAGAGGCACATTACGTCATCGCATATATAGGTCTATATTTATACATCACAAGCCGTTATGTGCCCGGTCCTCCGAACCGGCTAAAAGTTATGTTTACATACACTCTAACTACTCAGGCAGTTATAATGAGATTGCCCGCATGACCTACGACACGAATTTAAACGTGAGGTAATTTTTTATTTGCCCGCTACAACATGAATTACCCGTTAAAATAATTACTCATGACCCATTATATCAATTACAAAATTGCCCGCTATAAATTACGACGCAAATTAAAACATGAATATATTTTGTTCTATTCATTGATTAAGAACATTCGACAGTACTTTTATTTTTTTTTAATGATTGTTTGATATATTTTTTTTACGACAAACATTAAGTCGCAGACCTATGTTGTGTTGTTTTTGTTTATTTGCTATTTATTTATTTATTGTTGCTTTGGAAGCAAACTTAGAATTAAATTTTCTATTCAACATGTAAAACGATAACAAATGAAACCCATATGAAATAATGTTTATAAAACGTATACGACACGAATTAAAACTTTAAAAAGTTAGTTCCAGCAATTTGAACATTGCCCGGCAAATTAAACATTGCCCGGTAATATAAACATTGCCCGGTAATATAAACATTCCCCGGTAATTTAAACATTGCCCGGTAATTTAAACATTGCCCGGTAATTTAAACATTGCCCGGTAATTTAAACATTGCCCGTTATTATCAACATTGCCCGGTAATTTAAACATTGCCCGGTAATTAAACATTGCCCGGTAATTTAAACATTGCCCGGTAATTTAAACATCGCCCGGTAATTTAAACATTGCCCGGTATTATAAACATTGCCCGGTAATTTAAACATTGCCCGGTAATTTAAACAATGGCCGTTACCAAGGCGATAAGCCTAAAGGTGCCCAGTTCTCGGAACTGTATAAAATAACCCATGGAGTTATAAGCAATAGTCTTTTCCGGTAACTTAAACCATTTAAATATTGCATTCTACAAATTACGACGCAAATTAAAACAAAATTTGGTTCCCTTCTTAAACGCATAAATACGCAAAATTTGATGACGCCATATAATTATAAGCTTAAATATAGAGTGTAACCAGGACCACTGCGTTTAAATAAGCTTAGTAATGCGTCGGTAATACTTCCCGAAACAGAAAAAAAAATGCTAAATCTATTTGCTTTGTCCTATGTTTGTAAAATTTTTAAATTATTAATTAGCTTTAAGTCATGTATTCACAGTGTAAAGTATTAAAGTAGTGATAGATTAAGAAAATCAACTACAGTATTGGTAGTGTAAAGAATTTATGTTGTTTACGGCACGTAGGCAATTTAAACATGAAGAAAATTTGTTCCCATCATTGAGATAAAAATCCATGCACATAGTTTGATGACGTCAATTTAAACATGAATGAAAAATGTCCCTTCATCCTATTTGCCCGCTACAACATGAATTACCCGTTAAAATCATTACTCATCACCCATTATAACAATTACAAAATAGCCCGCTATAAATTACGACGCAAATTAAAACATGAATATATTTTGTTCTATTCATTGATTAAGAACATTCGACAGTACTTTTATTTTTTTTTAATGATTGTTTGATATATTTTTTTTACGACAAACATTAAGTCGCAGACCTATGTTGTGTTGTTTTTGTTTATTTGCTATTTATTTATTTATTGTTGCTTTGGAAGCAAACTTAGAATTAAATTTTCTATTCAACATGTAAAACAATAACAAATGAAACCCATATGAAATAATGTTTATAAAACGTATACGACACGAATTAAAACTTTAAAAAGTTAGTTCCGGCAATTTGAACATTGCCCGGCAAATTAAACATTGCCCGGTAATATAAACATTGCCCGGTAATTTAAACATTGCCCGGTAATTTAGAATATGCTTGACACATTATAGTAGTATGTTTTTTTTTTGTGGTCAGTATTTTTAAAATTTATTTTTGTTTTGCACACTTTATTATACACCAATTCAATATACAACTAAAAAGGAAAAACAAATAATAATATTTTTTTTTTTTATTTCTTGCTCAAAGTATGACCACTATGATCGAATTTTTATTTAGTTTATTGGGTAATTAAACTCTTTCTGTAAAACAGAACTCACATGTCTTTTAAAAAGTACTGTTAATTCGAAAATGATTGTTTGATATATTTTTTTGCTACAACATTAGTCGTAGATCAATATTTTTTTTTGTTGTTTTTTTTTGTTTTTGTTGGTGTTATTTGCTATTTATTTATTGTTGCTTTGGAAGCAAACTTAGAATTAAATTTTAAATTCAACAGGAAAAACAATAACAACTGAAACCGATATGAATCATAGTTTATACAACGTATACGACATGAATTAAAACTTTAAAAAGTTGGTCCGGCAAATTTAAACATTGCCCGGGAATATAAAAGTTTCCCGCTACATAGTTTATAAGACGTATACGATACAAATTAAAACTTTTAAACGTTGAGCTCGGCAATTTAAACATTGCCTGGCAATTGAAAAATTTCCCGCTACAAAGTTTATAAGACGTATACACAGAATAGGTATAGAACAGAATGCACAATCCCTATATACTAAAAGTTACCATTTTCCGCAATGCAGCGGTCGCTAGAGACGCTACTATAGTAAAATGAGAAAGGTTATCTACGTCTTCCAAAAATATATACAATATATATAGGGCCTACATTATCTTTCATATAGGCTTACTTTTATATAAATTTGACTTAATTACCCATTTTGTTTTGAACATTATATGATTAGGCCAATATGATGTAAAAATATTTATTACCCGGTACTGATTTGAAAAAAAAAGGCTTAGACGTAGCTCGGTACCGGTAACTAAATTGCTGCGGCTACCGGTACATAAATATATATACTTTTTAAACCAAAATAAACTTTTAAAATTATGAAGGGAAATAGGCATATAATTCATAATGAGTTAATATGAGGTTGTTTATGCTGTTGTTTATCCTTTATTGAGTCAGGAAAGCCATGCAGTTTGACATGCTCTTTTTTACGATAATCAGTCGTTTTCGTTTTCATTGTTGTAGTTTATTACACAACCGTTTATGCACATTTTGCCTGAAATATTAGCTTTGGGTGTTCGAACTTGTAGATTTGAAGAAAAGGACGTTGTAGGCTAAATAAGCATAAATATAGAGTGTAACCAGGACCGCTGCGTTTAAATAAGCTTAGTATGGCGTCGGTATTACTGCCCAAAACAGAAATAAAATGCGATTGCGCATTCTGTTTTATACCTATTCTGTGGACATATACAACACGAATAAAAACGTGAAGGAATTTTTTAGTTGCCAGATACAACGTAAGATACCCATTAAAACCATTAATCATTACCCATTACAACAATTTAAAAATATCCCGCTATAAATTACGACGCAAATTAAAACGTGAAAATATTTTGTTCTTTTCATTCATAAAGTACATTAGCAAAGGTTGAAGAAAAGTTAATTTTAAATGAATACGCAAAATTTGATGACGTCATAACGAAAAGCCGGCTAGCTATCTCTGCGCAAATTTTGATGACGTCATCCTGAAAAAAATCTCTACGCCATCCTTTTTTTAATTTTTTTAGCGCGATCAATCGAAAAACTATAAAAAGTTGGAACGGCAATTTTAACATGAACCCAAAATATGTCGTTTTTTTCGCGTTTTTTGACCAAACTGACCACTGCGGTCATTTTAATTTTTTTAAAACCTTGACAGTGTTCACCGCCGTAACGCAAAGAATATTTGTAGCAAATTTCACGTTTTTATGTCCAGTATTTAAAAAGATTATGCGGTATGTACATACCCAGCCAGCCAGCCAGCCAGCCACATACATACATATTCCTTTTGAGATTTATATATTGTTACGTCCACAATCCCCTTGTGGCCAGAGCTGTGTAGATCTTGCTGATAATTCTCGTTAGTCCTAGGGGAGACTTTAATTATTAGTATTTATGTTTCAGTATTACACGAACTCTTCTTATAGTCCTGGGCACAAATTCAGTATTTGTATTCCAACATTTCCTTTCCTGTAAATTATGGTAGTAGATAAATCTTATAGTAATGTATACAACACAATAGGATAGTAACTTGACAAAGAAGCTTCAGTGTAACTGTTGTTGATAGTTTATTTCAGGTGGTATGTTCAATATATACAATATATCTATTATGTACAGTTAGAATAAAATAGTGCAAACACAAACGCCCTCAAAGGAACATATTTTGAAACTCTCTGTCTTTCAGACAAAACAAATCATTAAATACTATCCGAGTGGTGCAAGGGATAGACCCACTACCAGTAGGGGTGAAAATCATGGTAACATTACAAAACTCATAACAAAACGATATGAACTTCCCCTATTAAATAATGAGTCGTTCCCAGACTCTGAGAATTTGAGATCAACACAGAATCCCAGCATTACCTAGAACATTTCGTTTTCCTACTAAACGTCCTAATATCGCGTGTAGTAAGAAAAGAGAGAGAGAGGAGAATAAACATTGCGTGTTCCAATTCTTGGAAAAACAATATACATGACAATATATATATGATACAAGCCGTTATGTGCCCGATTCTTCGAACGGGCTTTTTTTTAGAATATGCTTGACACATTATAGTTTTTTAGTTTTGTTTTTGCAACATACATAAAGTAGTATGTTTTTTTTGTGGTCAGTATTGTTTTAATTAATTTTTGTTTTGCACACTTTATTATACACCAATTCAATATACAACTAAAAAGGAAAAACAAATAATATTTTTTTTTTTATTTCTTGCCCAAAGTATGACTACTATGATCGAATTTTGTGTGTTTATTGGGTAATTAAACTCTTTCTGTAAAACAGAACTCACATGTCTTTTAAAAAGTACTGTTAATTCGAAAATGATTGTTTGATATATTTTTTTGCTACAACATTAGTCGTAGATCAATATTTTTTTTTTTTTTTTTTTTTTTTTGTTTGTTTTTGTTTGTGTTATTTGCTATTTATTTATTGTTGCTTTGGAAGCAAACTTAGAATTAAATTTTAAATTCGACAGGAAAAACAATAACAACTGAAACCGATTTGAATCATAGTTTATACAACGTATACGACATGAATTAAAACTTTAAAAAGTTGGTCCGGCAAATTTAAACATTGCCCGGCAATATAAAAATTTCGCGCTACATAGTTTATAAGACGTATACGATACAAATTAAAACTTTAAAACGTTGAGCTCGGCAATTTAAACATTGCCTGGCAATTGAAAAATTTCCCGCTACAAAGTTTATAAGACGTATACACAGAATAGGTATAGAACAGAATGCACAATCCCTATATACGCAGTCACTAAAAGTTACCATTTTCCGCCACGCAGCGGTCGCTAGAGACGCTACTATAGTAAAATGTGAAAGGATATCTACGTCTTCCAAAAATATATACAATATATATAGGGCCTACATTATCTTTCATTATAGGCTTACTTTTATATAAATTTGACTTAATTACCCATTTTGTTTTGAACATTATATGATTAGGCCAATATGATGTAAAAATATTTATTACCCGGTACTGATTTGAAAAAAAAATGGCTTAGACGTAGCTCGGTACCGGTAACTAAATTGCTACGGCTACCGGTACATAAATATATATACTTTTTAAACCAAAATAAACTTTTAAAATTATGAAGGGAAATAGGCATATAATTCATAATGAGTTAATATGAGGTTGTTTATGCTGTTGTTTATCCTTTATGGAGTCAGGAAAGCCATGCAGTTTGACATGCTCTTTTTTACGATAATCAGTCGTTTTCGCATCATTGTTGTAGTTTATTACACAACCGTTTATGCACATTTTGCCTGAAATATTAGCTTTGGGTGTTCGAACTTGTAGATTTGAAGAAAAGGA
This sequence comes from Anisus vortex, assembly GCA_949126835.1. NCBI lineage: Eukaryota > Metazoa > Mollusca > Gastropoda > Planorbidae > Anisus > Anisus vortex. Next base: position 23,444,403 of record OX421507.1, read on the forward strand.
CGTTGTAGGCTAAATAAGCATAAATATAGAGTGTAACCAGGACCGCTGCGTTTAAATAAGCTTAGTATGGCGTCGGTATTACTGCCCAAAACAGAAATAAAATGCGATTGCGCATTCTGTTTTATACCTATTCTGTGGACATATACAACACGAATAAAAACGTGAAGGAATTTTTTATTTGCCAGATACAACGTAAGATACCCATTAAAACCATTAATCATTACCCATTATAACAATTTAAAAATATCCCGCTATAAATTACGACGCAAATTAAAACGTGAATATATTTTGTTCTATTCATTCATAAAGTACATTAGCAAAGGTTGAAGCGAAGTTAATTAAAATGAATACGCAAAATTCGATGACGCCATCAAAAAAAAAGACAACCAGCTATCCCTGCGCAAACTTCGATGACGTCATATAAAAATAATCTCTACGCGTCCTTTTGTCTTATTTTTTTAGCGCGATTGATCGAAAAACTATAAAAAGTTGGAACGGCAAACTCAACATGAACCTTAAATATGTCGTTTTATTCGCGTTTTTTGACCAAACTGACCACTGCGGTCATTTAAATTTTATTTAAACCTTGACAGTGTTCACCGCCGTAACGCAAAGAATATTTGTAGCAAATTTCACGTTTTTATGTCCAGTATTTAAAAAGATTATGCGGTATGTACATACCCAGCCAGCCAGCCAGCCACATATTCCTTTTGAGATTTATATATATACAAGCCGTTATGTGCCCGGTCCTCCGAACCGGCTAAAAGTTATGTTTACATACACTCTAACTACTCTGGCAGTTATAATGAGATTGCCCGCATGACCTACGACACGAATTTAAACGTGAGGTAATTTTTTATTTGCCCGCTACAACATGAATTACCCGTTAAAATCATTACTCATCACCCATTATAACAATTACAAAATTGCCCGCTATAAATTACGACGCAAATTAAAACATGAATATGTTTTGTTCTATTCATTGATTAAGAACATTCGACAGTACTTTTTTTATTTTTAATGATTGTTTGATATATTTTTTTTACGACAAACATTAAGTCGCAGACCTATGTTGTGTTGTTTTTGTTTATTTGCTATTTATTTATTTATTGTTGCTTTGGAAGCAAACTTAGAATTACATTTTCTATTCAACATGTAAAACAATAACAAATGAAACCCTTATGAAATAATGTTTATAAAACGTATACGACACGAATTAAAACTTAAAAAATTTAGTTCCGGCAATTTGAACATTGCCCGGCAAATTAAACATTGCCCGGTAATTTAAACATTGCCCGGTAATTTAAACATTGCCCGGTATTATAAACATTGCCCGGTATTATAAACATTGCCCGGTAATTTAAACATTGCCCGGTAATTTAAACATTGCCCGGTAATTTAAACATTGCCCGGTATTATAAACATTGCCCGGTATTATAAACATTGCCCGGTAATTTAAACATTGCCCGGTAATTTAAACATTGCCCGGTATTATAAACATTGCCCGGTATTATAAACATTGCCCGGTAATTTAAACATTGCCCGGTAATTAAAACAATGGCCGTTACCTAGGCGATAAGCCTAAAGGTGCCCAGTTCTCGGAACTGGATAAAATAACCCATGGAGTTATAAACAATAGTCTTAAGCGGGGATAAAGTATTTTCCGGTAACTTATACCATTTAAATATTGCATTCCACAAATAACGACGCAAATTAAAACAAAATTTTGTTCCCTTGTTAAACGCATAAATACGCAAAATTTGATGACGCCATATAATTATAAGCTTAAATATAGAGTGTAACCAGGACCACTGCGTTTAAATAAGCTTAGTAAGGCGTCGGTATTACTTCCCGAAACAGAAAAAAAAATGCTAAATCTATTTGCTTTGTCCTATGTTTGTAAAGTTTTAAATTATTAATTAGCTTTAAGTCATGTATTCACAGTAGAAAATCAACTACAGTATTGGTAGTGTAAAGAATTTATGTTGTTTACGGCACGTAGACAATTTAAACATGAAGAAAATTCGTTCCCGTCATTGAGTTGAGATAATAAAATCCATGCACATAGTTTGATGACGTCAATTTAAACATGAATGAAAAATGTCCCTTCATTGCTATAAAATCCATGCGCAAAGATTGATGACGTCATAAAAATAATCTCAGCGCATCCTTTTTTTACTAACTTTGTGACGAAAAACTATAAAAAGTTGTACTGGCAAAGACAATGTGAATCAAAAGTTGTGTTTTTTTCGCGTTTTTTGACCAAACTGACCACTGCGGTCATTTTAATTTTTTTTAACACTTTGTGGCCGGAGTTTTTTTAGCTGTTTTGACGGAGTTTTTTTTTTAATTATTTTGTATATCCCAGAATTTTTTTTTTTTCTGCATCAAATTTTGTAAATATATTTAAGTGTCATATATCAAATTCAAGGTAATTGGATGCTTAATGAAAGTGTATAACTTTTATTTTGAAGTACTTTAAATAACAATCTTTAAAAAAATAATCCACAATTATTTATATAAAAAAACACGTAATTTTGCACACAAAAATTAGCTAAAAATTCTTTTTTATAAAAAAAAAAAGAACAAAATGAAACAAAACTATTAAATTATCAAACACTGTCCATTTTTCTAACAATATCACTATAAGACATAATAATCTAGTACTTAGTCTGCTAGTAGTTGCCATTTCTTTATCCGTCACCATTACATATTCAACAACAAGAAAAAAAGGTGAAAAAAAAAGTCACCACAAAAAAAAAATTAATAAAAGTATATAAAACAGCACTTTTCACAACGAAAATCAAATGCGAAATGTTATTTTGGTTTCTGCTAAAAGGAAACGGACGTTATTTTTATTTTTAAAAACATGGATTAGACGTAAAACAATAAAAAACAATTATAAACGAAAACGACACCACTCGTGTCGTTCCGTCAAAATTGAGTAGACCGATGGACACGGCTCGTGTCGTTCCGGCCACAAAGGGTTAAACCTTGACAGTGTTCACCGCCGTAACGCAAAGAATATTTGTAGCAAATTTCACGTTTTTATGTCCAGTATTTAAAAAGATTATGCGGTATGTACATAGCCAGCCACATACATACATACATACATATTCCTTTTGAGATTTATATATATACAAGCCGTTATGTGCCCGGTCCTCCGAACCGGCTAAAAGTTATGTTTACATACACTCTAACTACTCAGGCAGTTATAATGAGATTGCCCGCATGACCTACGACACGAATTTAAACGTGAGGTAATTTTTATTTGTCCGCTACAACATGAATTACCCGTTAAAATCATTACTCATCACCCATTATAACAATTACAAAATTGCCCGCTATAAATTACGACGCAAATTAAAACATGAATATATTTTGTTCTATTCATTGATAAAGAACATTCGACAGTACTTTTTTTTTTTTTAATGATTGTTTGATATATTTTTTTACGACAAACATTAAGTCGCAGACCTATGTTGTGTTGTTTTTGTTTATTTGCTATTTATTTATTTATTGTTGCTTTGGAAGCAAACTTAGAATTAAATTTTCTATTCAACATGTAAAACAATAACAAATGAAACCCATATGAAATAATGTTCATAAAACGTATACGACACGAATTAAAACTTTAAAAAGTTAGTTCCGCCAATTCGAACATTGCCCGGCAAATTAAACATTGCCCGCTAATATAAACATTGCCCGGTAATTTAAACATTGCCCGGTAATTTAAACATTGCCCGGTAATTTAAACATTGCCCGGTAATTTAAACATTGCCCGGTAATTTAAACATTACCCGGTAATTTAAACATTGCCCGGTATTATAAACATTGCCCGGTAATTTAAACATTGCCCGGTAATTTAAACATTGCCCGGTAATTTAAACATTGCCCGGTAATTTAAACATTGCCCGGTAATTTTAACATTGCCCGGTATTATAAACATTGCCCGGTAATTTAAACATTGCCCGGTAATTTAAACAATGGCCGTTACCACGGCGATAAGCCTAAAGGTGCCCAGTTCTTGGAACTGGATAAAATAACCCATGGAGTTATAAACAATAGTCTTCCGTTTAAATATTGCATTCTACAAATTACGACGCAAATTAAAACAACTTCTTAAACGCATAAATACGCAAAATTTGATGACGCCATATAATTATAAGCTTAAATATAGAGTGTAACCAGGACCACTGCGTTTAAATATGCTTAATAAGCCGTCGGTATTACTTCCCGAAACAGAAAAAAAAATACTATATCTATTTGCTTTGTCCTATGTTTGTAAAGTTTTAAATTATTAATTAGCTTTAAGTCATGTATTCACAGTGTAAAGTATTAAAGTAGTGATAGATTAAGAAAATCAACTACAGTATTGGTAGTGTAAAGAATTTATGTTGTTTACGGCACGTAGACAATTTAAACATGAAGAAAATTTGTTCCCGTCATTGAGTTGAGATAATAAAATCCATGCACATAGTTTGATGACGTCAATTTAAACATGAATGAAAAATGTCCCTTCATCGCTATAAAATCCATGCGCAAAGATTGATGACGTCATAAAAATAATCACAGCGCATCCTTTTTTTTTCTAACTTTGTGACGAAAAACTATAAAAAGTTGGAACGGCAAATTCAACATGAGCCCAAAATATGTCGTTTTATTCGCGTTTTTTGACCAAACTGACCACTGCGGTCATTTAAATTTTTTTAAACCTTGACAGTGTTCACCGCCGTAACGCAAAGAATATTTGTAGCAAATTTCACGTTTTTATGTCCAGTATTTAAAAAGATTATGCGGTATGTACATACCCAGCCAGCCAGCCAGCCAGCCACATATTCCTTTTGAGATTTATATATATACAAGCCGTTATGTGCCCGGTCCGCCGAACCGGCTAAAAGTTATGTTTACATACACTCTAACTACTCAGGCAGTTATAATGAGATTGCCCGCATGACCTACGACACGAATTTAAACGTGAGGTAATTTTTATTTGCCCGCTACAACATGAATTACCCGTTAAAATCATCACTCATCACCCATTATAACAATTACAAAATTGCCCGCTATAAATTACGACGCAAATTAAAACATGAATATATTTTGTTCTATTCATTGATTAAGAACATTCGACAGTACTTTTATTTTTTTTAATGATTGTTTGATATATTTTTTTTACGACAAACATTAAGTCGCAGACCTATGTTGTGTTGTTTTTGTTTATTTGCTATTTATTTATTTATTGTTGCTTTGGAAGCAAACTTAGAATTAAATTTTCTATTCAACATGTAAAACGATAACAAATGAAACCCATATGAAATAATGTTTATAAAACGTATACGACACGAATTAAAACTTTAAAAAGTTAGTTCCAGCAATTTGAACATTGCCCGGCAAATTAAACATTGCCCGGTAATATAAACATTGTCCGGTAATTTAAACATTGCCCGGTAATTTAAACATTGCTCGGTAATTTAAACATTGCCCGGTATTATAAACAATGCCCGGTAATTTAAACATTGCCCGGTAATTAAACATTGCCCGGTAATTTAAACATTGCCCGGTAATTTAAACATTGCCCGGTAATTTTAACATTGCCCGGTATTATAAACATTGCCCGGTAATTTAAACATTGCCCGGTAATTTAAACAATGGCCGTTACCAAGGCGATAAGCCTAAAGGTGCCCAGTTCTCGGAACTGTATAAAATAACCCATGGAGTTATAAGCAATAGTCTTTTCCGGTAACTTAAACCATTTAAATATTGCATTCTACAAATTACGACGCAAATTAAAACAAAATTTTGTTCCCTTCTTAAACGCATAAATACGCAAAATTTGATGCAGCCATATAATTATAAGCTTAAATATATAGTGTAACTAGGACCACTGCGTTTAAATAAGCTTAGTGAGGCGTCGGTATTACTTCCCGAAACAGAAAAAAAATGCTAAATCTATTTGCTTTGTCCTATGTTTGTAAAGTTTTAAATTATTAATTAGCTTTAAGTCATGTATTCACAGTGTAAAGTATTAAAGTAGTGATAGATTAAGAAAATCAACTACAGTATTGGTAGTGTAAAGAATTTATGTTGTTTACGGCACGTAGGCAATTTAAACATGAAGAAAATTTGTTCCCATCATTGAGATAAAAATCCATGCACATAGTTTGATGACGTCAATTTAAACATGAATGAAAAATGTCCCTTCATTGCTAAAAAATCCATGCGCAAACTTTGATGACGTCATAAAAATAATCTCAGCGCATCCTTTTTTTTTCTAACTTTGTGACGAGAAACTATAAAAAGTTGTACTGGCAAAGACAATGTGAATCAAAAGTTGTGTTTTTTTCGCGTTTTTTGACCAAACCGACCACTGCGGTCATTTTAATTTTTTTAAAACCTTGACAGTGTTCACCGCCGTAACGCAAAGAATATTTGTAGCAAATTTCACGTTTTTATGTCCAGTATTTAAAAAGATTATGCGGTATGTACATACCCACATACATACATACATATTCCTTTTGAGATTTATATATATACAAGCCGTTATGTGCCCGGTCCTCCGAACCGGCTAAAAGTTATGTTTACATACACTCTAACTACTCAGGCAGTTATAATGAGATTGCCCGCATGACCTACGACACGAATTTAAACGTGAGGTAATTTTTTATTTGCCCGCTACAACATGAATTACCCGTTAAAATCATTACTCATCACCCATTATAACAATTACAAAATTGCCCGCTATAAATTACGACGCAAATTAAAACATGAATATATTTTGTTCTATTCATTGATTAAGAACATTCGACAGTACTTTTTTTTTTTTAATGATTGTTTGATATATTGTTTTTACGACAAACATTAAGTCGCAGACCTATGTTGTGTTGTTTTTGTTTATTTGCTATTTATTTATTTATTGTTGCTTTGGAAGCAAACTTAGAATTAAATTTTCTATTCAACATGTAAAACAATAACAAATGAAACCCTTATGAAATAATGTTTATAAAACGTATACGACACGAATTAAAACTTTAAAAATTTAGTTCCGGCAATTTGAACATTGCCCGGCAAATTAAAGAGTGCCCGGTAATTTAAACATTGCCCGGTAATTTAAACATTGTCCGGTATTATAAACATTGCCCGGTAATTTAAACATTGCCCGGTATTATAAACATTGCCCAGTAATTTAAACATTGCCCGGTATTATAAACATTGCCCGGTATTATAAACATTGCCCGGTAATTTAAACATTGCCCGGTAATTTAAACATTGCCCGGTATTATAAACATTGCCCGGTATTATAAACATTGCCCGGTAATTTAAACATTGCCCGGTAATTTAAACAATGGCAGTTACCTAGGCGATAAGCCTAAAGGTGCCCAGTTCTCGGAACTGGATAAAATAACCCATGGAGTTATAAACAATAGTCTTAAGCGGGGATAAAGTATTTTCCGGTAACTTATACCATTTAAATATTGCATTCCACAAATAACGACGCAAATTAAAACAAAATTGTGTTCCCTTCTTAAACGCATAAATACGCAAAATTTGATGACGCCATATAATTATAAGCTTAAATATAGAGTGTAACCAGGACCACTGCGTTTAAATAAGCTTAGTAAGGCGTCGGTATTAGCCTACTTCCCGAAACAGAAAAAAAAATGCTAAATCTATTTGCTTTGTCCTATGTTTGTAAAGTTTTAAATTATTAATTAGCTTTAAGTCATGTATTCACAGTGTGCAGCATTAAAGTAGTGATAGATTAAGAAAATCAACTACAGTATTGGTAGTGTAAAGAATTTATGTTGTTTACGGCACGTAGGCAATTTAAACATGAAGAAAATTTTTTCCCATCATTGAGATAAAAATCCATGCACATAGTTTGATGACGTCAATTTAAACATGAATGAAAAATGTCCCTTCATTGCTAAAAAATCCATGCGCAAACTTTGATGACGTCATAAAAATAATCTCAGCGCATCCTTTTTTTTTCTAACTTTGTGACGAGAAACTATAAAAAGTTGTACTGGCAAAGACAATGTGAATCAAAAGTTGTGTTTTTTTCGCGTTTTTTGACCAAACTGACCACTGCGGTCATTTTAATTTTTTTAAAACCTTGACAGTGTTCACCGCCGTAACGCAAAGAATCTTTGTAGCAAATTTCACGTTTTTATGTCCAGTATTTAAAAAGATTATGCGGTATGTACATACCCACATACATACATACATATTCCTTTTGAGATTTATATATATATACTAGTGGTTATGCCCGTCAAAATGACGGAGAAACGAACGACTACAATATTACAATATTAGTTAAGTTAAGTTAATATTAATGTTAAGAGAGAAAGAAAAGAGACTATTAAAATGAACGTTTCTTTTCGGTATTTAGTTTTTGTTCTTTTTAATTGTTTCTGACCCTGGCATATGCATAATAATTGTTACTGTCATGCGTCTGATATTATAACGTAGCAAACAGTTGTGTTGACTTGACTTGTTATTAAAAATAGCCTATTAAATTACCAATAATATACTATCTAAAAGAAAAAAAAACCACAATACCAAACAATAAAAGGTAAATAATAAAAAAAGCGTAGAAAATAATATTTCAATACAATACAAACTAAAGTGATAACGATTTTTTCGGTATTTAATTTTTGTTCTTGCTTATTGTATCAATAAAACAGTGTTGATAATGTTTCTTTCGGTATTTAGTTTTTATTTTATATTGTTGCTGTCAATCTTATGGTACCCGGTATTTGAAAGTAATCATTTATAAGCCTAACTTGTTTTTTTATAATTCGTATCATTTAATTTATAGGGTGTATAAAGTCGCCTTTTAAAGGATATTCTCCAATAACAACGTAAATCCATTAAATAATTAAAACATTTGGTTACTTTTATTTAAAAGGATAATGCAAACATCAATAATGAAAAAATAATTTCATAGACATTACGTCATACGCTAGTATTTTGTTTAAAGTAAACCATTGAAACTCTCTAAGCCAAATTGCAGTGCGTAGCTTTTAAAAAAGGTCTCGCCACATTAAAAAAACAACAGTAGAATTGGGAAAACCCGGAAAGACCCTCGCGTTCAACATAGTGAATGTCGCGTTCAATATAGTAAATGAACGGAAATGGCCATTTGCTATGTACCGTTATATTTATTTGCATAGATGGATATGACATTTTGGATTTTTTAAATCAACACATTTATGATTATAAGTGATAAAATAAAATTATCTTTTGGAGGACGTTTCCAATTTATACATTTAATTTTTGGCCCGAATAGTCAAACGGCTTAGGAGCCTATAGCGAACAAACATATATATAAATATATATATATATATATATAAACAAACATATAAACAAACTCACGGTAATTATATATGTTGATATGATATGATATGATATGATATGATATGATTGACATTTTATGGCATGTGTCTCAATGTGTCAACAAGTCCATTTTTTGTAATTGCATAGACGGAGCTATCGGTTGACATGTTTTTTTACAGCCAACTACGTCTTAGCTAACAAATAGCCATATTAATATTACAAAAATCTATATTGGTGATGTTTGGGGAGAGATGTGGGGGAAGGAGAGCAGTGGCAAGCCGTCTTTATCAATTATTCAAATTTGAGCAATTGTATTGACGTTTAAAATTCAATATTTTCCATTGAGATGTCAGTCAGTTGGTTTCTTTGCCATTGTCTTTTTTCATGTTTGTATTGGTTCGAAGACATCGCGCAGTAAACTTTGTAAATAGTATCGCTAAAATATGAATAGATGATTTGAAAACGAACAATTGTTATAGAATGCCATTGTAGTCAGAAACTAGAAAATAGACGAATGTTGTTTGTTTTGTAACAGTCAGTTTTTTTACTGTTAATGTATTGATTTAATTCTAGGTCTTTGTGTGCCATTCAGTCAGACTTGGTTTGTCTTGCTTCGGAAGACGTTTGTTTTTATTTTCGTTTTTATAAAATTTTGCGTGGGCTTGCAACACTGTGGTCTAACTTGAAAAAAAATCAAACATCAGCTAATTCACTTAATACATAATAAGAACACCAAACAGATAAGTAATAAATAAATTAGCCGGTCGAGACTTGCAATATATTATTATGTAAAAGTAAAGAACCCTTCGGACTAAATCTATAATATGGCCGGTGAAGCAGGGTACAACAGTTCCTGTGGCCAAGGCATATTAGGTGATTGTGTGGCATCCACAATGCATAGCCGCCTTTACTGAACCCCCAACTAAGATCAGGTTCCCCTCAGAGCTGGGCGGACTCAAAAACAGTGAAACAATTCTAGTCTTCACCAGGATTCGAACCCAGGATTCCTCGGATACTCCCCCCCCCCTCTCTACCAAGATGAACATAATATGTAGTGTCAGGAACTTAATTATGAATAATTAAGGAAGAAATCCCGGCTCAACTAATTAAGTTTAATACAATGATAATTATATTAAATACCACTAACAATTTACTACAAGTAGCACAACGTAAAATAGAATGACAGAGACTATCTTTTAAATGTAGAAAATGATTACTTTACTATACTTTATTAATGTTGATCTTAGTTTAAGAAAAACAAACAAACAAATATCAAAACCAATATTATAAAAACGATAAGCTTATGTATAAGAAAAAAAATTAGTATATTAAAAGAAATTCTTTTAATATAGTACTAATGAAAAAAATAAGTAAAGAAGTATGAGTGACATTAATTTATAAACATTAATGCGTAATATAAAATGGCCTGCTAACAAAATTGATAGAGAATGAATATAAGAAGAAGATTAGATCTAATAACGAAAGTGATTAATATTAAATCTGCTATCCATATCCATAGTTTGTATCTCGTATAACAATAGCATAGGGTCTGTCCCGCCTTAGTTCAACTGTTAAGACTTCCCTTCGTTTCACCTGCTTGGTCCCTCCGACGTCCACTATGGCACGACACGGACAACCCACTCCGACGTATTAGTGGCGCAACTAACTGCTGCCAGTAGTCAGTCAATATCGTGGTCGTCCTCTCGTCTCTCTCTTACTCGTTTCCTTCACTACACACTGGCCGTCACCTAAATAGTAGTCAATAAAGTACTAAGTACAGTCATATTTATATGTAACTTGTCTAATGGAAAGTATTGATGTAAAACCCAACTTACCCGTGTCAGAAATTAACTGTCCAGTGTCCTCTTTATTCGGTGGTCTGGCAAAGTCTCGTCTACGGACAGATAAATTAGCTTGAGCAAGATACAAACATCAAGCCTCTTAGCAAAAGTTCTGTGCTGTAAAGTCAGTCTCCCTAAGTTAAATAGTCGTCTCGACTCCCCCAATTTCCTAGCCTGTCAGTTTCCACATTCCATCTAAAAATTTATGCCCGTGTCTTGGCCAACCTTGATTCCCCCTTTGTCCCTTTAGCGCCCTATCCGTCTATAGTTACCCGCCCCTAGGTATACATCTTCCTGTTAGACTCTCTCTACCTCGATTCTGTTGTTTGTGCTAGAGTTGCTGTGTCGTGGGACCAAGCTCAGTATTAGCAAGATATTATTATAATTTTGTTAGCGTTCCCATGATTTTAATTGTACTTGACATCACCCCCCTTCGCTTGACTATATTTAACGATTAAATATAGTCACATGTAAATGATAAATGTAATCATAATATTAGATACAATCAAATATGAGCAGTTTCAAAACATGTGTAAAAATTATGGATAGTTAAACATAGATTACAATAGTAAGTCATGGGAATAGAGTCTGACACTTGACAATGTACAGTACAAGAAACCATAAGAAATCAGTGCATTCAAACATCGGCATAGCAAGATTAGTGTAGAAACAGCTAGATTAACCGAGACAAAATATCAGCATTGACGTTGTTAACACCCTTAATGTGTTGGATTGTGAAATGATAGTCTTGTAAAAGCAAGCTCCATCTACAGATTCGAGAGTTGCCAAAAGTTGCACTTTTGAGATAGGAGAGCGGTCGGTGGTCACATTGAAGTGTAAAGTGTGTGCCGAGAAGATAGCGTGACAGTCGCTGCACGCTCCAGACAATAGCTAGACACTCTTTTTCAATAGTGGAGTAACGCTGTTCTCTTGGTAGTAGCTTCCTGCTGAGGAATTTCACTGGGTGATGGAAACCGTCAACAACTTGCATTAAGCAACAGGATATACCTATATTTGAGGCATCAGTCTGTAAAACAAATGGCAATTGAGGATTTGGAAGCGTTAATATAGGTGATGTTGTAAGACAAGTCTGAATTCCTCTCAGTGCACTGTCACACTCTGGACTCCAATGGACTTTAAGCGGTTTCCCTTTTTTAAGAAGTTCAGTTATAGGAGACACCAGACTAGCGAAGGAAGGTATAAACTTACTGTAATAGTTGGCTAGGCCCATCAACGAACGGACTTCCTGCTTTGTTTGTGGTACTCTAAGGTTTAATACTTTCTCAATATTTGAAGGGTCAGGTCTTAAAGTTCCCTCTCCTACCACGTGCCCCAAGAAGTTGATAACATTGTGAGCTATCTGGAGCTTACTTGGTTTTACAGTAAAACCTGTTTCGCGTAATCTGCGTAGAACAGCGGAAAGTGATTCTAGATGTGATTCCCAAGTATCATTAAACACACATATATCGTCGAAATAGAATATCACGTTCGACAAACCCTTTAGAACATTGCGAACTGTTCTATTAAAGAAGCTTGGGCAATTGATTAGGCCAAAAGGAAGGTATTTGAACTGGTAATGCCCTCCCGGTACTCTAAATGCCGTAAAATGACGACTGTCTGGTTCGATTGGAATTTGATGGAAGCCCTTTGTGAGGTCGATTTTTGTAAAATACTTTGCAGTACTAAGGTATGTAAAAAGGTCTTCCTGATCAGGAATGACTTCGGCATCAAATTTGGTAATGGCATTCAGTTTACGAAAGTCAACACAAGTGCGAATGGTACCGTCTCGTTTTTTCACTAACACAACAGGGGATGCATAAGGCGAATCTGATTCCTCAATTATGTCTAAATTAAGCAAATTGTCAATTTCGGAGGCTAACACGTCTTTCATATGTATTGGTACTGCGTAGGGCTTAAGTGCGATAGGTTTGTCAGATGTCAGTTCAATTTTAAATTCCTTCACTTTAGCTCTTCCAGGAATATCAGTGATAATACTCGAAAATTCGGAAAGGATATTGTGGATTTGCACTTTTTGTGAAGCTGGTAGCTCGGGGTTTATGTCTAATTCCCCTATGGAATTACAATCGCCATAATTTAAAGTAGGAAGATCAGGTATTTGACTTGAGACACAGTCATTTGCCTCGTCATGTTCGGAGTCGGTTACGACGGAAACCGCGCACGCGTCTAAAAGCTTAACCTCATCGTCAACGTTAGAAAGGACATCGTTACTTCTTTCATGATATTTTAGCAGTCTGTTGATGTGATAGATTTTGGATTTCCCGCCCTTCTTAATAGCCACATTTAAGTTTGAGACTTTCTTCTGCACAACATAAGGCCCATCCCAATGGGAGGAAAGTTTGTTTTGCTTGTTGGGTTTGAGTAAGAGGACAGAATCTCCTACATTGATGTCTTTGTCAGTTGCACTTTGGTCATAATAGGCCTTATATTGGGATTTACTGATCTTGTCGTTTTCTAGAGCCAGATGGCTAGCCACACCCAACCTATTTTTTAAATCTAGAAGGTAATCATACACAGTTTTAGTATCTTTTTCTAAAAACTGATCCGTGAAGAGGTGTTTTAAGATAGACATTGGGCCCCTTACTCTTCTTCCATAAACAAGCTCATATGGGGAGTAGTGCGTCGAATCGTTTGGGACTTCCCTGTAAGCAAAGAGAGCGGCGCTAATATAACGATCCCAATTGTTAGGGTCTTTCTGTGCGACCTTCCGGAGCATAGATTTTAGAGACCCGTTGAACCTTTCAACCATACCGTTTGAGTTTGGGTGGTAAGGTGTAGTTTTGACAGCTTTAATGTTGAAAAATCTGCAAATTTGATTATAAAGCTCTGATTTAAATTGAGGGCCATTGTCGGATAGTATTTGCTCTGGGAACCCAATCCTAGAGAAAATAGTGCTCAGTGCCTCAATTACATGTGATGTTGTAATATTAGATAAAGGGATTGCTTCTGGCCACCGTGTAGCGGTATCGACAAGAGTTAGAATGTATCTGTTTTTCCTATCAGTCATCTGCAAGGGACCTATGATATCTATCGCCACCTTACGAAATGGGGTTGAAATTGTTTCCATTACTCCTAAAACTGCCTTCCCTCCTCTACCTGGTGTCTTGGCTCTTTGACAGGTTGGACACGATTTAATAAACTCTTTTATATCTTTATCAACACCCGGCCAAAAGAATTGTGAGTATACTCTTTCCTTGGTCCGCCTGACAGACATATGCCCAGCTAGCGGTGAACTGTGGGCCGTATCGAGTACTAAACGTTGTTTAGATTTGGGAACCACTAACTGATTAATAGCTGCATCGGGCTTGTTTTTAGGTTGATAGTGCTTGTATAGAAAACCCTGTTTCGTAATAAATGATACAAATCCTGATTTAATGACATGAACTGTTCCTACATCAGCCTTTTCCCACAGACTTTTAAGTGTATCATCTGCCCTTTGTTCTCGTAAGAACACTTCACTATGCAACTCCTTATCTCCTTTCCCCAAGACACTTTCAGAAGATTCGTAGGGTACGGCATCAGCGTGTTGATGCATCGCTCTAGTTACCGCCCCTGCTGAGTGGTACATTTTAGCCCCATCGACATTGCCAATAATTAGTTCCACTACGGGATCATCAAACAGGTCTGCAACATAACTACCTTTAAGAAAAGGGGTATCTATATTGATTTGCGCTAAGGGATATTCTTTGGTCTGGCCATCAATTAGTTTCAATGTATAATGCCCTTCCAACATATCTTTCGGCTGGACCAGGTCCTTTCTAAGCCCGATTATACTACAACCTGTGTCACGCAGAACCGACACTGCGCGATTATTCACAAAACCCTTATGAATTATTAAGGTACCCGTGGACCTATGATGCCCTTTTTTATTTTCTAATAAACTCATTGTATGTGACTGACAAGCAAATAATGTCTCTGACTGGCGAATAACATCTCTATATTTTATACACTGTGGATGGTCTGTGTTCAGCTTGTGTACCGAGGGTAGTCACATTCGTTGGGTGTTCTTGTCTAAGGTATTGTTGGAATTGTATACTTGTTGGGACCTGTGCTTGTTGGAGTGGAAATCATGGCCTTTTTGGAAAGCCCCACTTGCCATCGGCTTCAGAAAACACTCTTTAGCAAAGTGACCCGCTTGCCCGCAACGGAAGCAAGTTAAAGTATTGCCTACAACTCCTACAGCCACATCGGTTGCTGCAGCTACATATGGGAGGGGTTTATGTACCTTGCTAACATTGGCACCTTTAGATGCTATTTTATAGCTGTCAATAATAGAGAGTGCCTCGTTTGGCGACTGTGGTTGTTTCATTAAAAGTTCACGTAAAAGGTTGGGTGATACTTCATTGTATATCCGCCCCTTAAGCAGTAGATCCATAAGACTCTCATATGTGCGGGGCGTTTTTGATGTTTTGACCCAACTTTCCAATGACCTTTTTAGCACCATAGCATATTCCCTAAAATCATCCCCTCTAGGTACTGTAGTGTCCCATCTATGTCTGTATGTCTCGTCAGAGTATCCTGCAAAGCTAAGTAGTTCTGCCTTAACTCGGTCATAGTCAGCGCTGTGTAATAGGTCGTGTAGTATCATGTAATTCTTCAATTTGTCTGTCAACTTATGAGCTAAATGAAGAGGCCATGTTGTGCGTGGCAGTCTGTCTTTTATCGCAGTCGTTTCAAAAAGGAGAAAGAAATAGTCAAGGTCCTCACCTTCTTCCAGGCGTTTAAAATTTTTGTCTAGCTGAGGGCCCTTTCTATGATAATCATCGGGCGGTAACTGGCTAGTTTGTGAATAGTCTGTTCGCTCGTGGCTTTGACTATTTTTGTCTGGTTGGGCACACCGTTTTTGGGAATCTAAATCTATTTTACTTCGGTCCTCTATATACTGGGTAAGTTTTTTTCCTTTTAACCCATATCTGGTGGCCTCAGCTTTTAACTGTTCCACCGTTCGCGGCGTATAGTGTGTTGACATTATGTAGGAAAGAAAACACAAACAAGTATGCTCCTGACAGAATACTGTTTTTGTCTCAAATCGGAGATAACACTCACTGTCACAAACAAAGCAGTGTTTCGGTGTGGTAATTGGAAACCCCTACGGCGTGACGGCCGTAGAATAAAAATACTTTAACCTGAAGTGACCCCGTAAAACCCGTACCGGGGAAACTCTTCACCCCTCAACTCCTAGCACACAACACACACACACACGAGAGGAAAACAGACTTATCCGTCCGACGTGATGTGCAGGGGTGGGATCCGGAAACTGTATGGAGGTAATTACTACCAGCGTCCAGTGAAGTCGAAAGAAAGGACAGGTGAACTTGTGACACACAAACCGCTCTAGGAAAAGAGTTGGATCAGAAGTTGTAAATGGTGGTATGGAACTGAAAAGATAACTCTTAAAACAAAACCAAACAATGTTAACAACAGAAAAAAAAAAGTTTAACAATCCGTAGAGTAGAAAAAAAAATGAAATAATAAAATCAAACAGTAAATGTTGTTATTTGTTTAGGCAATAAAACAGGCATATACTACCAATTTAAAGAAAAGAAAATATAATAAAATATACAGGCTTATAGTTATAGCCTACTTTGGACGGCCCCCACAATGTCAGGAACTTAATTATGAATAATTAAGCAAGAAATCCCGGCTCAACTAATTAAGTTTAATACAATGATAATTATATTAAATACCACTAACAATTTACTACAAGTAGCACAACGTAAAATAGAATGACAGAGACTATCTTTTAAATGTAGAAAATGATTACTTTACTATACTTTATTAATGTTGATCTTAGTTTAAGAAAAACAAACAAACAAATATCAAAACCAATATTATAAAAATGATAAGCTTATATATAAGTAAAAAAATTAGTATATTAAAAGAAATTCTTTCAATATAGTACTAATGAAAAAAATAAGTAAAGAAGTATGAGTGACATTAATTTATAAACATTAATGCGTAATATAAAATGGCCTGCTAACAAAATTGATAGAGAATGAATATAAGAAGAAGATTAGATCTAATAACGAAAGTGATTAATATTAAATCTGCTATCCATATCCATAGTTTGTATCTCGTATAACAATAGCATTGGGTCTGTCCCGCCTTAGTTCAACTGTTAAGACTTCCCTTCGTTTCACCTGCTTGGTCCCTCCGACGTCCACTATGGCACGACACGGACAACCCACTCCGACGTATTAGTGGCGCAACTAACTGCTGCCAGTAGTCAGTCAATATCGTGGTCGTCCTCTCGTCTCTCTCTTACTCGTTTCCTTCACTACACACTGGCCGTCACCTAAATAGTAGTCAATAAAGTACTAAGTACAGTCATATTTATATGTAACTTGTCTAATGGAAAGTATTGATGTAAAACCCAACTTACCCGTGTCAGAAATTAACTGTCCAGTGTCCTCTTTATTCGGTGGTCTGGCAAAGTCTCGTCTACGGACAGATAAATTAGCTTGAGCAAGATACAAACATCAAGCCTCTTAGCAAAAGTTCTGTGCTGCAAAGTCAGTCTCCCTAAGTTAAATAGTCGTCTCGACTCCCCCAATTTCCTAGCCTGTCAGTTTCCACATTCCATCTAAAAATTTATGCCCGTGTCTTGGCCAACCTTGATTCCCCCTTTGTCCCTTTAGCGCCCTATCCGTCTATAGTTACCCGCCCCTAGGTATACATCTTCCTGTTAGACTCTCTCTACCTCGATTCTGTTGTTTGTGCTAGAGTTGCTGTGTCGTGGGACCAAGCTCAGTATTAGCAAGATATTATTATAATTTTGTTAGCGTTCCCATGATTTTAATTGTACTTGACATGTAGCTTAATGATATTTTCTGAATAATTTTTTTTAAAAATATATTGTTGCTAAAATACTCATCAAGTGTCTTCTTCGTGCATACTTTTCACAGTAGTATTTTATGCAAATGATATATTGTTTTAAACAACAGTTGCTTTGATTATATTTAGAAATGTATTTATAAAAACTCAAATCAAAATTGTCATTTATATTGTAAGGGGGGGGGGGATATTCTCAGTATACGGTATTAATGTTCATACACCAGTGGTGTGCAGTAGGTGTCATGCTGGACTCAACACGGACCATCAGGCCCTTAAGTGTACCCCCCTACCCCAACATAGCTACTAGCGATATTATTTTTTTTTAATTCAATGAACACATAATGTTATAAGTAAAGTACCCTTCGGACCAAACTGATGATATGGCTGGTGAAATTGCGTTTACTAGTTTCTGTGGCCACGGCATACGACTGGATGTGTGGCCAGCACAATGCCCAGCCGCCTCTACTCTACCCACACTATTGTTAGGTACCCATCATAGCTGGGTGGAATCAGTAGCACCCTCAAGTCCCGAGGGGAAAAAATCCTAGCCTGCACCAAGATACGAACCCAGAACCTTCAGATCGCCAGTCGAACGCTCTGCCGCTCGGCCACCTTGCATAATGTTTTAACTATTCGGAATGTATGGCCCTCTGTTCGTGTCATATTTTTTATACGTTTCAATGACGTTAAAATTTGCACACCACGTGCAATTTGAAATAAAATCTGCCATGCTACTGCTTCAAATCACCGGTTACCATAGCGTGCGACTGACACTTCTCCAGCCACACTATGTGCCAGTGAAACATAATTCCATAAAGGATTACTCTTTGTCCAGAATTGGATTTCTTTTATTTCACGATTATGTCCCCTTAACATAATATATATTTTGTATTTCAGGGCTAATTTCCCTTTTATTACTACACTAACAACAACCTAAATTTTTACCCTTTTATTTATTGTTATTTTAATTGTAACGTCTCGACTTTCATGTTAACATTTTTCGATTTTGCTAATTTTTTGTGTTGTAATATTAGTGAAAAATTGTTTCCTCTAAAATGTTATTTTATCATGGTCTCATTTTAAAGAGCAAAGCAAATCAAGCAAATTCTGTTTTTGTTTCGTTTGTCTTATTAATTAAGGCCTTAGTAGGATCTAACTTTATTTATATTATTTTAATATTCTAATCAATTCATTTATTTGTTTAGCTATTCGAATACGGTACATTTTTAATGTACACAATTACATTTTAATAAAGTTTAATTAAGTATCAAAAAAGCTAATAATATCACAACCTATGCAATTTCGTATGTGGAACAGAGACAAAAAAAAATGGAAAAACAAATGCATATATGTTCTCTTTATTCCTCATTGCATGGAATGGGTTGCTGCTACAGCAACACATTTTATATAAGCCACAATGAACAGCTAATAATATCACAACCTATGCAATTTCGTATGTGGAACAGAGACAAAAAAAATGGAAAAACAAATGCATATATGTTCTCTTTATTCCTCATTGCATGGAATGGGTTGCTGCTACAGCAACACATTTTATATAAGCCACAAGGAACAGCTAATAATATCACAACCTATGCAATTTCGTATGTGGAACAGAGACAAAAAAAATGGAAAAACAAATGCATATATGTTCTCTTTATTCCTCATTGCATGGAATGGGTTGCTGCTACAGCAACACATTTTATATAAGCCACAATGAACAGCTAATAATATTGTTATGTGTTTAGATTATATCTTGTTTCCCTCCTATGTAACTAACTGCACCACTGCCAGGGCCCTAGTCCTGACCTCTAGTTGAACTCTGCTACTGTCGCGTCAAGAATTGTTGTTTACTAGAGTGTACCTAGATCATTCTTTCACCGTCTGGAACATGTTAGAAAGAGATGTTGACAATTTTTGTGAGTTATTCTTAGCCTACTTTTATTCCAGAAATCTCTAACATGTATAGTATAAATATAGGAGATTCGCGTGATGGAAGGAAAGTTTTTACATCGATGTAGTATTCTTGAGTCTTGGATTAAGCATATTGTAAGCGCATCAGTGGCAGAGCTGTATTGTATCTTTTATGTACCTGTACGCATTATTACATTGTTGTTTTATTCTGTTGTAAGGATATTCGTGAGTTGATTTTTCTTTTCTATTTTTCTTTTGATATTAATTTGACTTAGTAAATAAATTGTTTTAAAATTGGTATCGTCTGAAGGGTTGTTTTATTAAAATAAATTATTTTTATTTTTATTAATTAAGTTAGCTACAAATAATTAATATTGTTTGTTATTTATTACAACCTCTTTAACGAGACCACTTAATTTAAATTTAATACTACAGGAGGTCTGTAATAAAATTGGGGGCTCTTCCTACGGATATAAATATTATATAATATTTATTCATAGAAAAGAAATTTTAAAATTTTCTTTTACTTTTCTTTAGACGATACCAAGTTTTATACATTGTAAGTGCTGACCAAAAACTTTTCTCTCTTAGTTGATTGTTTAAATTAAGGTTATACATTAACATGGATTATCAGGCTTTCATTGCTAATCCATCTTTGCAAGAACTCGACCAATGCAGCAGAAAGGATCTGTTGGCTATTTCTAAACTTTTAGGACTCAAAATCAAATCTAGTGCTGTAAAACAAGTTATTAGAGATAGTATAGTCCTACATTTTGTCAACGAAGAATTTTTGCCAGAAGAGGCGTTATCCACAATTAGTAGAGAAGGAAACGAAAACACACACAATGTTGTAGATTTAGAAATACAGCTAAAAATTAAGCAGTTGGAAATTGAAGCACAAAAAGAAGCACACTTAGCACAAAAAGAAATAGAACGGATGAGATGTGAGAAAGAAATAGAATTAAAGAAATTGGAGATAAGCTCTAAAACTCCAACAGATCTTCCTACCACCAATCAGAATGTGGACCCAGCTAAATACTTAAAACTTATTCCACGTTTTGTGGGAAATGTGGATAATTATTTTGTTCAATTTGAACTTGTTGCCAAAAATTTTGCTATTCCTGAAACGCTGTGGTCCTCGCTGTTACAAACTGTTCTGACTGGTAGGGCTGCAGAGGTGTTCTGCTCACTCACTGGGGAACAACAAAGGGACTACCAAGTTGCTAAGCAACTAATTTTGAAATCTTTTGAACTTGTCCCTGAGGCTTATCGAAAACAGTTCCGTGAACTACGTAAACTGGATGGCCAGACCCATGTTGAGTTCTTACGAGAAAAGCTGAGAAGGCTAGATCGCTGGCTGACATCTAAAGAGATTGGTTCTGACTATGCAAAGCTCAAGAACTTGATTCTGATGGAGGAGTTTAAGAATTGTGTCCGGCTGGACGTCCGAACACATATGGCAGACCGTGGCGAAGATGATGTGTACAAGGCAGCAGTGTTGGCCGACGACTTCGTCATCTCCCATCAGTTCGCAAAGTCCACAGCCGATGTTAGGCCGAAGCAGCCGAAACTGCCCGAAGAAACAAACAGCACTTCAATAAAAAACACTCATGACAAGAAGGTGACACAACCAAAAGCCTCATGCATATACTGCAAGAAAGAAGGACATAAAGTGGAAGAATGCTATAAATTGAAAAGGAAAAACGAAAAGGCTTCTCCGAAACCTACTTTATGTGCCGTGTCCTATACAACAGAACAATTTTTACTCACTCAAGCTAATGATACTAAGCCTGCCACACCAAGCTCTACTGACTCTACTACATCGTCAACATACTCATCAAAGAGTTCTTCTACATCGTCAAGATGTTCTACACTTTCATCAAAGTGTTCTACTACATCGTCAAGATGTCCTAAATACTCGTCAAAGAGTTCTAATACATCGTCAAGATGTCCTCAATACACAACAAAGTGTTCTACTACATCGTCAAGATGTTCTCCACACTCATCCGAGTGTTCCACTACATCGTCAAGATGTCCTCAATACACATCAAAGTGTTCTACTACATCGTCAAGATGTTCTCCACACTCATCCGAGTGTTCCACTACATCGTCAAGATGTCCTCAATACATGTCAAAGTGTTCCACTACATCGTCAAGATGTCCTCAATACACGTCAAAGTGTTCCACTACATCGTCAAGATGTCCTCAATACACATCAAAGTGTTCTACTACATCATCAAGATGTTCTCACGACTCCAAAGAGAGTTTATCAACTACATCATCAAGATGTTCTCATGACTCCGAATCGAGTTTATCAACTACATCACCCAGATGTTCACAAGACTACAACACAAGTTTGTCAACTACATCACCAAGATGTTCTCAAGACTCCATCGAGAGTTCTAACAAAGTCCAGATGTCTACATCAGTCACCCCTGATGTTTTAGAGGAGTTCAAGCCTTTCATTTCGGAAGGATTTATATCACTACCAGGTGATCATACCAGTCTGCGACCTGTAACAATTTTGAGAGACACAGGTGCCTCGCAATCGCTACTGCTTGAAGGCATTCTTCCCTTATCAAACGCAACTGCAACGGGGAAAAGCATACTCTTAAGAGGCGTAGAACTGGGTTGCCTAGATGTACCTCTCCATCTCATTGATCTCAAGTCAGATCTTGTTTCTGGACCTGTGGTTGTAGGTGTCCGACCAACATTACCATTGGAAGGCATCTCGTTGTTGCTAGGCAATGACTTAGCTGGTGGGAAGGTTATCGCCGAACCCATTGTCACTCATGAACCTCAACTATCTGCACCTGAAGAAGAAGATGATCCAGAATTATATCCAGCATGTGCGGTAACTAGAGCCATGAGTTCACAAATCTCCAAAGAAAGGAGTACTTCCAAAAATAAATCAAACATTGAAGTGGACCTTGAGACCACATTCTTCTCCAAACTCGACGAAGATCCGATATCAATCTCAGAAAAGCCGGTATCAACTCGAGAACAGTTGATCGAGGAACAGAAAAGGGATCCTGAGTTAGACAAACTCCGAGAAAACGCTTTGTCACCACAAGAAGCTGAAGAAGTACCTATATGTTACTACGTCAAAGATGATGTACTTCTAAGAAAGTTTCGACCACCAGACGCATCTGCAGATGAAGACTGGAGAGTTGTCCATCAAATTATTGTGCCTGAGAAATATCGTGCTGACATTCTGAATATGGCACACGATTCTCCACTGTCGGGTCATCTAGGCGTCAACAAGACGTATCAGAAGATAACAAGTCACTTCTTTTGGCCTGGATTAAAGAAGCACGTCATTGAATACTGCAGATCGTGTCACCCTTGTCAAATGGTTGGCAAGCCAAATCAAACGATTCCTGTAGCTCCTCTCAAGCCGATTCCAGCATTCGAAGAACCTTTCAGTCGAGTCATCATTGACTGCGTTGGACCTCTTCCAAAAACTAAAGCAGGTCATCAATACCTACTAACCATTATGTGTGCTTCGACAAGATTTCCGGAGGCAGTTCCTTTGAGAAACATTAAAGCTCCTAACGTTGTCAGGGCACTCACAAAATTCTTCACTCTATTTGGTCTACCTAAGTCCATACAGTCGGATCAAGGATCTAATTTCAAAGCCACTCTTTACAAACAAGTAATGGACCAATTGGGCATTAAACACTGCATGTCAAGTGCATATCATCCTGAGTCGCAGGGAGCCCTTGAACGCTTCCATCAGACCCTGAAGAACATGATAAGAACCTATTGCCATGAACATGAGAAGGACTGGGATGAAGGAATACACATGCTACTGTTTGCAGCCCGTGAAGCCGTTCAGGAGTCTTTAGGCTTCAGTCCGTTTGAATTGGTGTTTGGCCATACGGTTCGCGGTCCTTTAAAATATCTCAAAGAAATGTGGATGTCTCCGACACCCACTGAGGGACTTTTAGACCATGTCTTAAAAATTAAAAGTAGACTTTATGATGCCTGTAATTTAGCCAAAACAAATTTAAAGGAAAGCCAGTCTAAAATGAAAAACTGGTATGATAAAAAGGCCAGATTTAGATTGTTTGCCCCAGGGGACAAGGTTTTGGTATTTTTACCTTTACCTGGTCAACCATTACAAGCTAGATACTTTGGTCCATATGAGATAGAATCAAAAGTCAATGATTTAAATTATATTATTAAAACTCCAGACAGGAGAAAGAAAAGGCAACTTTGCCATGTAAATATGTTAAAGAAGTATGTTAGTAGAAATTCAGAAACAGATAGCAAGAATGTATCTGACCAGGTACAGTGTAATTTAAATGTAACCCCTGTTGTTCCTCCTGATATTGTAAAGGAGAAATTTGGTCAGTACAAATTGCCCAATTCTTTTATACTTAAAAATTTGGATCAAAAGCTGTCACATCTGCCACTGAAAGAGAAGATTGTAATTGAAAATGTAATTAAGGATTTTTGTAATATATTTCCTGATGTGCCAAATAAGACTAATTTAATTGTACATGATGTTGATGTTGGTGATGCAACTCCGGTCAAGCAACACCCATATAGAGTTAATCCTGAAAAGTTAGAAGTTCTTAGATCTGAAATAAAGTATATGCTTGATAATGACATTATTGAACCAAGCTCAAGCAATTGGAGCTCACCTTGTGTTTTGATCCCTAAACCAGACAAAACATTTAGATTCTGTACAGATTATAGGAAAGTAAATACTTTTACAAAATCTGATTCCTTTCCAATTCCTAGAATTGATGATCTTATTGATCGTATTGGTGATGCCACCTACATTACCAAGATTGATTTATTATCAGGATATTGGCAGGTACCTCTATCAGACCGTGCCAAAGAAATATCAGCATTTGTTACACCAGATGGGTTGTATCAATATAAGGTTATGCCTTTTGGGATGAAAAATGCCCCTGCTACTTTTCAAAGAA
This sequence comes from Anisus vortex, assembly GCA_949126835.1. Lineage (NCBI taxonomy): Eukaryota > Metazoa > Mollusca > Gastropoda > Planorbidae > Anisus > Anisus vortex. Next base: position 23,469,286 of record OX421507.1, read on the forward strand.
TGATTAATAACCTCATTGCTGACCAGGAGAATTGCAATGCCTACATTGATGATGTAATTATTTACAGCAAAGATTTTTTACATCATGTTAAGCAGTTAAGATCTCTTTTTGAACAATTGTCAAAAGCCAATTTAACTGTTAATTTGAATAAGAGTGAATTTTGTCATGCTCATGTAGAATACTTGGGTCATGTTGTGGGACAGGGTCATATAAAACCTGTTACTGCTAAAGTTGAAGCTATTAAAGCACTCCCTACTCCCACTGATAGAAAACAACTCAGAAGATTTTTGGGAATGGCTGGTTATTATAGAAAGTTTTGCCAAAACTTTTCCATAATTGCCAATCCTTTAACAAATCTGTTGAAAAAGAATGTTAAATTTCTATGGACAGATTCTTGTCAAAAAGCCTTTGAACAACTTAAAGTTGTATTATCTCAATCTCCCATTCTATTGGCTCCTAATTTTCAAAAACAATTTAAATTAGCAGTAGATGCCAGTGACATTGGGATAGGTGCTGTTCTTTTTCAGGAAGACAATCTTCATATAGACCATCCAATATGTTTCTTTTCTAAGAAGTTTAATACTCATCAAAGAAATTACTCTACTGTAGAAAAAAAATGTTTAGGACTTATCCTATCCCTTCAACAATTTGAATTCTATGTTAAGGGCTCAAATATACCTGTACTGGTTTTCACAGACCATAATCCTTTAACATTTTTACACAAAATGAGTTGTAAAAATCAACGATTGTTAAGATGGAGTTTATTTTTACAGGAATATAATCTAAATATTCAACATATCAAAGGCATTGATAATGTTATTGCTGACACATTATCCCGCTGTTAAAAAAAAAAAAAAAATTAAATTATTATTATTATGTTTATTATTGTACACCCGGTAACATCCTGTTTAATGTACTACTACAGTATATTTAGTGTATCTTATACATTTTTAATTAAGCTGTAAAAAGATTTACATTTCTTACTAAATGTAAACTTTTTATTTTTAGGAGGGAGGTGTTATGTGTTTAGATTATATCTTGTTTCCCTCCTATGTAACTAACTGCACCACTGCCAGGGCCCTAGTCCTGACCTCTAGTTGAACTCTGCTACTGTCGCGTCAAGAATTGTTGTTTACTAGAGTGTACCTAGATCATTCTTTCACCGTCTGGAACATGTTAGAAAGAGATGTTGACAATTTTTGTGAGTTATTCTTAGCCTACTTTTATTCCAAAAATCTCTAACATGTATAGTATAAATATAGGAGATTCGCGTGATGGAAGGAAAGTTTTTACATCGATGTAGTATTCTTGAGTCTTGGATTAAGCATATTGTAAGCGCATCAGTGGCAGAGCTGTATTGTATCTTTTATGTACCTGTACGCATTATTACATTGTTGTTTTATTCTGTTGTAAGGATATTCGTGAGTTGATTTTTCTTTTCTATTTTTCTTTTGATATTAATTTGACTTAGTAAATAAATTGTTTTAAAATTGGTATCGTCTGAAGGGTTGTTTTATTAAAATAAATTATTTTAATTTAAGTTAGCTACAAATAATTAATATTGTTTGTTATTTATTACAACCTCTTTAACGAGACCACTTAATTTAAATTTAATACTACAGGAGGTCTGTAATAAAATCACAACCTATGCAATTTCGTATGTGGAACAGAGACAAAAAAAATGGAAAAACAAATGCATATATGTTCTCTTTATTCCTCATTGCATGGAATGGGTTGCTGCTACAGCAACACATTTTATATAAGCCACAATGAACAGAAAGCTGTAATAATTTGAAAGTAAAGCATTTTAAAATAAATATGTTCGAAGGGTTAAGAAAGACATGTCTTTTTATTTCACAAAAAAAATATTTTTCTTCAAAGGTGAGAATCGTCTCCGCATGCGTAGAATGTAAATTAGATTTTAATCAGCCTACTGAAAACATTTTAGGAAAGCTTTAATTCCTGAAATTCTTTACAATCTTTAAAAAAAAAAAGAAATATTTATGAAAATTAAAAAAAATAATTGCTGCAGTTGAATATGTTAACCACTCAGCTAAGGAGGTTACATGCAGGCATGAGATCGCAAAAGTAAAATATGCAGTCACGTTTCTTCAAATTACTCAATTTGGAGTCAGATGAAAAACAAGCACCGTACTTTATATATATATATATATATATATATATATATATATATATTTAAAATATATATATATATATAATATATATATATATATATATATATATATAATTATATATATATATATATATATATATACATTGTGTGTGTGCCCGGTTATAAGCGGCAGCGCTTTCGCATAGAGTATAGAAAGTTCCGGTTTAGAATCATGTAAAAGCCTAAAACATTTTCTTGAATTTGAGAGAGGGTTAGGGTTATGTATACCTGACAATTGCTTTTTTTTTTTAATATGAGTCTTATTATCGGCCTATATCGTGTTATCGATTTTAAAATGTCTCGAAAACTTACGGACGAACCTTTCGGCACATTAGTCAAGGGCGTAAACATGTAAAGGGGTGGACAAGGGTGAAGCACACCAAGGTCCTTTCCGAGACTAGCCACCCCGCTGCACGGAGATAAGATGTGTCGCGTAAGATAGGGCACGGTACCCGTAGTCACAAGCATTCGTCTGCTTCTCCCCATCTGCGGAATTCCCCTTGCATTATTAACGTGGTGGCTCGCTCGGATAACTGCACTGTCGCCCGCTATCATAACTCCCAGACTATAGGCCTGGACATCCAGGTACCACCAGAGCGGGTTTCAAACGTACTATTGCGCTCGTTTCTTCCTCCCCACCGAGTCTCGGAGCCTCTTGGTAATGCAATGATACCTTAGACGCTCAACAGGGGCGGTCCCCCATGCTTCAGCCCGCCGGTGTGCTCTTAATGTGAACGTATCGGTAGTTTTCACACTTCGCCAGTCTTTTTTACTCATGGGTAAAGAAGTGTAATTGTATACTACACATGCTAGATAGTTAAATAGCTTGAATTTACGCGCTAAATAAGTGGCCGCTATAAGAAACTATTCAATGACACGAAACTGTTAGAATAAAAATTTTATCTGCAACAATGAGTTCTCTTTTTTTAAACTAAAAATATCCTGGAAAAAACGAAACATTTAAATGACATCAGGCAATGCTAAAAGCTTGGACAATTAACTCATCTAATGGCTACAAATTTCCACGCGGAAATATTTAACTAATCGATTACAGATCAGACACGTTAAAATTGCTCTGGCACTTTTTAATCTCATAATTACACATACAAATGACTCGGTGAAATGTAAAATTACAATAGTCTCAATAAAGCGAAACGCATAACAAAATTAATTTTAGTTCAGTTATCAAATGGTCGGTAATGGCAGAATGGTAGATCATTTTCAAATTTCAGTAGTTAATTTGTTTAGTTTTAGTAGGAAAAGAAATGTTGGAAAATAACGTATCTTTAGTACCGGATTTTTCAGAGTGTGATAACGCTAGTGTTATTCATACGGATTTCATAGTGTATACTGACAACAAATACTCGTTGACTGCTATAGCTGTGTGTCTATCTGTACTTGCAGCGTTCACGGTTTTCGCTAACGTCTTTGTAATAGTGGCTGTGTGCTATTCACACTTACGTGAACATCTCAGTAACGCTGGAGGCAGCGGCTACACAAAGAGCAACCTGAAACTGCTTATGGCTTCGATGGCCGTGGGAGATGCCCTTATCGGGGGCTTGGTTATGCCCGTCTACATATCGGGCGTCATTCACAACGGGCGCTGGGCTTTCCCCAAAGGCTCGTGTAAATACATTGGCATGCTGGATGTTGTCCTGTGCACAACGTCGATATACCACCTGATGTTCATGGCCGTCGACCGATACCTGGCCATCTGCCGACCTTTGACCCACCGTTCGTTAACAGTGAAATCTGGTTTCGCCATGGCCGGACTGTGTTGGGTTGTGCCTGTTGTAATATACATCGTCGTCATATTATTTAACGTTATGTCAGAGCACACTGCTCCGGGCAGCTGTGGCCAGCTGTTTGACTTATGCCAATTCAATACAAGTTTAATGGTGTCTTTCGGTGTCTCTATTCCCACTATACTGTTGCCTTTTTTCTTTACATGCTTTTTGTATGTTTTCATTCTTTGCGAAGTGAAGCGATTTCATAAAAGAAAATCGAAAAGGCAAGAATTTCAGAGTGGGACTAGGTCAACAGTATCAGACGAGCATAACCTGCCGATTTCAACTGTTCATCATTCAGATATAGACGACTGCCTGAAAATAGATAAGATAAATACTACATCAGGGTGCAGCACTGCAAACGTTCTCCAAAATGCCACAACCAGCATCAAAAGCGAAACATGTCCAACTTCCTTGGCTGATACAAACACACGCTCGACAAACAATACAATAATGGCGGACAACGTGAATAAAAAAATCACGCTAGCAAGCACCACGAAAAACGTCGGCAAAAATAGTGCACATAAAGCGTTTCTTACTACAGGCCTTCTGGTATTTTGCTTTGCCGTTTGCTGGTGTCCTTTTCCTTTAGTTTTATGCATTAAGGGAATTGGGAAAAAGTCGGATTTCCCTAATTGGTCAGTCAGAGTCGTTTCCTGGATTGGATTGTTCAATTCAACATTGAACCCGCTGTTGATCTGCAGTCACAGAGGTATGAGAAGATCAATGAAAAGGTTGCTGCAACCACGCAAAACTGTGAAGATCTTAAAACGGCTATAGCCTGCAGATAACTGAAAATTAGAAATTTAGCAACATGCCCGTAAAGCGTTAACATTGCATATAATTTTCAAAGGCATATTTTACCAAATAAGTTATAACGTTTATTCCTTTATTATTTCGTTAGCCTTTTCATATGGAATTCATACTCAAACAGTTACTATACATAATGAAAAATACATTAATTGCAAGATAAAAAGTCATGTTTAAAAAATATTCTGCATTGGTAGTTTATGACAGGGGTCAGGCAATTATTCATTTTGTATGCATTGATTTTTTTAAATAATTAATAAGCATTTTTGGACTGCTACATTAGATGAACTTGACAATTTTTATTACAAGTATTTACAAAGAAACTACCAAAACAATATAACAAAGACTAATTTTATTTTCACTATACTAGGCTTAGTCCACTTATAAGTAACACACGTGAAAATGAAAAACATTTACATCACGCTCATACAGCGTTGTACTGTAAAACCTCAGTAGCGGAACGACCCATAACAATATTGACATTTTAAAAATCAAAATTGAAAACATTGTTTTTAAATTAATTACAAAAACAATAGTGTAAATTTAGAGCGCATTTAAAGATTAACAGTTTCCTAAATAGCACTTTATAAATGTGTAATTTGTATTGTGTATTTAATAATATAATTTTTTTTTTGCTGTTGCCATTTGACCTTTTTTCAATTAAGCTCCCTTTATTATAATTTAGGTAATGTTAATATATTATCCTTAACATATTTTATATATTATACGACACTGTTGATTATAATGTATCTTTCTCTTAAGATTTATGTACAGTTGTTATTTAATTTTATAACATTCTTTATTTAAAAAAAAGTTTTGATTAAAGACTACCCTTTATGTCATGGTGTGTGTGTGTGTGACAATTACTTAACATTTTCAAACTAACACATTTTAAGGAATCACATTTATTACGATGAACAATATACAAACACTATTTTCATACACGATCAGCACATTCTAATACAAAGATGTTCAACATAAATCAATGAAGTACATAATGACACAATAAAAATTTCAAGTTTGTCTATATAAAAATATTACATTGCACTTGTAAAAATTAGAAATATTAAATAATACACATACACTATAACAGCTCGGCTGCAAATTTCATTTGAAGTAGAAATTACATTCAACAAAATCTATGTAATAGCAATATAGCAATATTAACAAACTATATTCAGTTTTGACTTGGACATAAAACATTAAAACCATAATAATTAGAAAAAAATCAACAACATGATTTAAAATATGTAAGGCTAGATTAGAAATCAAGGATACGTCTTCTTATTACAGGATTTAATGTAGAATAAAGCTGAAACAATAAGTTACAAACGCTCAGAAAAGGTAATAAAGTCACCATCTTTCCAAAACGTTATTGATTTAAAGTTGTTTTCTTAGAACTATAAACCAAGTGATTGAAAAAAAAAATACGTGTTATGGTAAGTAGAGAATCATGGATGACACATCAGTTTTTTCTTTTAACGATTTTGTTATATGAGATATATGTAACCCACTACAGAGTCTGAAATCAAGACTCTTTATTCCTATTTGAAAATTTCGAACTTTGATTAGAACTCGGAAGTACAGCAGAACAAACACAGAGAAAAGCTCGCACTTCGCATCTCTGCAGGTGTGATTCACTGGCACGCAAACGGTGGCCGTCTTTCTAAAACGCACCCACTCGAAGAGCACCGGAAGAGGATAGAAAATCATAGGAACTGCCCAACAAAGACTACCCTGACCGTTAGTTGGAGGTGTGCAAGAGGCCAGGTACCAGTCGGCGGCCATGAACATCATGTGATAAATGGACACCGTACAGGTGTACACACGCTGACTGTGGCGCGGTACTTGCAGTGGTCTATTAACAAAGCCCACAGCCCGTTAAAGACGATGTCTGAGATCCTGACGGGCATGATCACCAGGGATACCAAGGCGGCGGCCACGGCCTTTGTCATAAGGAGCTTGACCACACGGGTGTTGCCGCGGGATCGTCGGGCCCGGGTCGAGCCGCGACCACGGAGGGCGGGCATACACACCATAGAGACTACGATGACGTTCAGGAAGAGAGTTAGTGTGGTGAGGACGCATAGGACAACTGCTGATATGACCAGAAGTTCAAGTCTGCTGGTAAAATTGGGGCTAGTCGCCATAACGACATCTTGCTTCGTACAGTTTGTCGGAAGAGTCTAAAGAAACGAATAAAGTTTTTGCCTTTGAACTTAGTACAAAACACGCATTTAGGTATACATATTCTCAAAACTACAAATGAAGTCGTTCAATTTATATCGACTTTAAAGCTTAAAACTAAGATTTTCATTTGAGCTAATAATTTATTTTAATATATATTTTTTTAAAGTATACGTTTTAATATCAAACCCATAAATTCGTAAATGCTTTTTTAAAAGAACCTTTACAAATGTATACATCATTACAAAGAGCGCTATACAATGTACACTATACAGTTTAGTAGCGCGGTTTTTACGATATATCCGATAATCACGATATGTATTTATAAACAGAAAACTAAATGCTAAAAAGGTGGCAAAGAAAACAGCATTATTCAATATAAACATGTACAATATTTAACAGTTTCATGTGCTAATAAATAATACTCTATTTTTGGCTTGGCTTCATGCTACCAACAGTTTTGGTAATTTTGAAAGAATGACAATAATAATGGTAATTTTTTAGAGCACTTCTATCAATGCTATTAAATTTAGCATAATCAGTGCAATCTTGGTGTGAAAGGCAGTGGCAGTATATAAGGCACACATCCACTAGCCAAAGAGTAAGGTCTTTAAGTTCTTTTAAAAGACTATCTGGTCTCAGATTCTCTCAGTATCTGGGGCAAGCTGTTCCATAAAGAAGGCGCCATAGATTCAAATGAGCGCGCTTATATGTTGTTCTTTTTTGTGTCCAGCAACATTGTGAGTTTTAAGTTCATAATCCACTTCACTAGCTAATTGTCTTTTAATAGCAACCAAGTTTCAAGCAGACCCTCTACCCTCGCTCGTTGTAAGTAGAGTAGCGTGGGGCTAAACGGCGAGGTCGGGTGAAATGCCCCCCCTTTGTTCTCAGTTCATACGTGGTGTCAGCTTCCTGGAGTGCCTTGCGCATGACAACGTAAGCGGCGACCTTTATTGACGCGAAGTCCTAGCTCTACCAAGCTTGTAGTAAGTAAACTGTCATATTTTAAAAATTTTAACCAAAAAATTATAAATTTAGGGTGTCCGTTTATTTAGTGCTAGTAGGCTAAATACAGTCGAATTAAATCAATGCCTGTATTTTGTGTTACAATGATAATGTGCGCAAACAGTGACACATGTTTGACTGGGTAAATTTCCTTGAGTTGCCTTGTACAACCACGTGCTTGTAAAGTGGGTAGTGTGGGGCTAAACGCCACGGCAATGGTGGGGCTAAACGCCCACACCGGTCGTTTAGCCCCATTCAAGGGCGTTTAGCACCACCACTGAACTATTTGTTTTATTGACTGTCTGTTTACTTTTACATGACACTACATTGACTTTTCTTGTTATTAGAGGTTTGTTTGTTCTTGTCAACAGATAATGGTCCGTGTATACAAAAGAAAGAGTGAAAGTTATGGCGAAACCAATTTAGCAGATGCTTGGCGGGCCATAATCAACGGGGTTTCGATAAACCATGCTAGTAAAGAGTTTGGTGTTCCTCAGAGGACCCTTAGAAGACACAGAGACAAACAAGTTGCTCTTCCAGGCGTGCAAAAGTTTGGACGAGGCAAATCATAGATTCCGTCTGACGTTGAGCTTCATTTGAAAGAGCATGTGATAAATATGCAGAGGCGGTTTAATGGTTTGCGTTTCGAGGACCTTAGACGCCTGGCCTTTGTTATATGTGAGAAAGTTAAAATTAGTCATCCCTTTAACAAAGAAACCAAGATGGCAGGAAAGGACTGGGTCAGGAACTTTATAGCTCGCTATAATCTCACTATCCGGCAGCCTGTATCCACCAGTATAGCACGTTTTTCTGGGTTCAATAGGAACCAAGTTCAACGTTTCTTTGAATTTTTCTAGGATAGTTTGGTGTCCGAATCCTACACTCCAGCAAGGCTTTGGAACATGGATGAGACAGGTCTGTCCACTGTCCAAAAACCAGGAAGGATTTTGGCTGAAAAGGGGGCAAGCTTGTGGGTAAAGCTACGAGTGATGAAAGGTGTTCACTTGTGACTCTTGTGTGCGCCTGCAGTGCAGCCGGTGTCTTCTTGCCGCCAATGTTCATCTTTCCATGCAAGAGGATGTTAGAATCCTTGATGAATGGAGCTCCACCACAATCAGTAGACTATGTGAGTCAAAGTGGCTGGACTGATGCACAGTTGTTCACGAAGCGGCTTGCACAATTCGCGGACTTCAGAAATGCCTCTCAAGACAACCCCCAGCTGATATTATTAGATGGCCATCACATCCATAGAACGTTGGAAGCTGTCCAATTTTGCAGCGAAAAAAGGCATTGAACTGATATCATTTCCTCCCCACTGTATCCACAAACTGCAGCCACTTGATCGGACCTATTTCAAAGCCTTGAAAGCTAGTGTCAATGCTGAAGCAGACAACTGGATGGTTTCAAACCCAGGTGAGCGGATCACTGTGCACAACTTAGCTGCCATTGCAGGGAAAGCCTTCCTCGGGACACCACTTCCAGAGAGAGCTGTGAATGGCTTTAAGACCCGTGGGCTGGAACCCTTTGATCCCAACGTGTTCACGGACGCTGACTTTGAAGGGGTTATGGAGATGGATGAACCGAGAGAAGTAAGTCTATTGACCTCCACTGATAGGGTGCCTGTAGGAGATGGAAGATCCCCAGATGCCAAAAAGGCAACCCTGCAAGATGAAACAGAAGTTCATCAAGCGATAAATGAATCCATGCCATTCTGTAAACCACGCCTCGTTGATTCATCCGATCAACCTACGACATTGGAAAAAAGCAGCATCTCACACACCATCTTCAACAGCTGCAGATTGCATTTATGACACTAGAGTCATTAAGACATCTGGGGATGGCAGATGTTTTTTCAGGAGCATTGTCACTGGTCTTGATGCAAACCTTCAAAATGCAGAGCGGGATGAGCATGGGGAGCTAACATCTGTGGTCATGAAAATCAATGAAACAAGCCAGGCTGATGGGCTTCAGGCGTCTCCTACATTTGTAGTCACTTTAGTGATTAAGCAGATATAGATGAAGACACATTAAATACAGATCTACCACAATGGATTCACTTCTCAACAGTTGAGGAACGCATTGCAGCGATGGCAGAACCAAAATCTCTACCAGGCGAGCTAGAAATATGTGCCACCAGCAAGGTTCTGACAAAACAGATCATAGTGATCAACAATAACAATGTTGTTATCCAGCGCTATGGCGAAGGAGAGAACAATTTTTTAATAGTGCGATTTACAAGTGTCGGTGAGGAGGTTGGTCACTACGACTGCATTATTAAAAACACCACAAATACCAAGACAAGCTGTATCAGCTCCGACCCCAATGATAGCATCTCCATACAAGGCTAAACCCTTGGAAAGACAAGCCATGAAAAAAGCAACAGAAGAAAAGAAAAAAGCGGCAAAAGAAAAAAACAATGGCAGAAACAAACAAGAAAGGAGCAGAATCAAAGAACAAACCAAAGGCTGGTAATAGCAAAGTCAGAAAAGGAAAAAGGAAACATTTAGAATCTGATGAGGAATCAAGTGATCAGGAATGGCCTTGTTTGGTATGTGGCGAACTATTCTGCAACTCCAGATCTCGTGAAACATGGGTCCAGTGTCAAATATGTTTACTGTGGGCTCACGACGAGTGCAGTCCAGGGCTTCCATACTTCATCTGTCCAAACTGTGAATCTGAGACGGAGTCGGAATAGACATGCCTAAAATGACACGAATCTGCTTTTCCTACAATAAAACTAACACAGAGTAAGAACGGACATTGGACAATCCGAATGTTTGTAGACAGAAAGCTTTTGTTACATATGTTTTCTAGCTTTTCAGATAATGGGGCAAAACGCCTGTCAAGGTGGGGTGAAACGCCCAGTCTCGGCATTTAGCCCCACCCTACAGGGCGTTTGACCCCTCTAGTGGGGCAAAATGGCCAAATAAATTTTTTACTTCTTTTATTCACTGTGTTCATTTGTTCAATGTTATCATAAAGAATGTTTGTGTATACAAACCTTTACTACACCCCAAGCTATACATGCATTTGTGGATCTTTAGAGCGTAAATTATAAGACAGAGAGCATTTCTTGCTTAAGGGGGGCGTTTAGCCCCACGCTACTCTATGATTGTATAAGTTTAGGTCGTCTGAAGGTTATTGTTAAGGTCAGAAAAATATACAAGGCTAGAATAAGTGAAACCAAAGACTGTAATTAGATGGAGAGCTTGCTTTAATATTTATACTATTTGATGAGTCGAATGATTTATTTTTTGCGGAATTCCAGATTCCCCTTTTTTTTTGTTACTATTCAATGAAATTTTAATGAATTGTTATGATATTCTCAATGAAAAATTAAATTGCATACATCGGAAACATTTAGGCAAACGCAGTAGCGTAGAAGTCTTTTCGGACAGCGTTTCTGGATGCGCACGGAAAAAAAAAACATATAAACTCTAAAAATAGAGCAAGCGGTCCACCTTATAGGCTTAGGTGAGACACATGCCAATGACCATCAAAAATTTTAGTACATAGTTGGAGGGTAATTCTTAGATACTGTTAGTTTCTTTCTCTATAATACTAATATATTCATTGTGCATGCTTGTCAATAAATGAAAAACTTGAGCAATAGTAATTAATTCCACTATCGATGACATCAAATACAATTCTGCTTAAAATATGTCTTTGTGTAGTCATATATTATTAAAAGTATCTGCTGTAGGATAGGTCCAAGGAAGTAATTGTCTTGTTTGGTTGGACTATTAACTTTGTATCCACGAGTGACGCTCATGGTCAAAAGGGTACATTCTAACTAAGCCTTATTTCGGATTCGGACTGGACTAAATTATATCGTTTGCGAAGAAATTTCGTTCACTTAAATAATTAATGAGAACCGTATTACAGAAACAAATATTCTGCGATTTGCTGATAACCAATGATGTAGGTTGTGTAGATCGCTCATTGTCCAAAAGTTGTAAAAATAAGACTTCGATATGACTTCTACTTCCACGACAGACGTCTGTGGACATTTTATCTGCTTTGCTCAGACAGACCCGTCAACAGTGGCAAGTAAAGTTGGATGGCTCGCTATATAAACAAACAATATCGCTATACCAACTACATTACAACAAAAGAAGAATATGCACACCAGACGTAGAATTATATTGAGCGTCAGCCTCCGGCCAAACTATCTACCATACGCAACAAGAAATATAGGCCTATCGTCAAGATTTCAGTCAACAATAGCTGACTACTAATGAACTTTTTCTTGCATGATAATTGTGTGATTGTGTGTGCGATTGTATATTTTTATAAGTATATTTCTGTGCTTGTATATAAATTACAAATAATTATTTTATTTTGTTTAAAATATGCAGAAGGACAAAACATCTGTAATCAAGACAAATTTCCATTTGTTTGGATCAATAAAGAAATCTTATCTTATCTTATCTTAATATACATTACTTAAAAAGAAAGAATCATAAATATACACCACTGAACTATAAATATAGGTAAGTGAAGAAGAAGAATAACCAAGGCTACAGCATGGATAACTTTATCTACTTATATATTCTACATTTGTAACTCTGTACTCGATATTACTGTGATTATATCTCATGCATTTAAAGCACACACACAAAAAAGTCGTAAACGCCAATAAAATTGAAACATCATTAACAGAATATAACGAGGCGTTTTTTTTTCTCTCTCTTTCAAATGAAAAAGGGAGATAAATGCACGATACAAATTAAAATGTAAATTTTTTTTTTTTTTGGAATGCTAGCCGCTCATTACATTATCGCAATTGTTCAAAGGGACCTAACAAAAACAAAACTATGAACAGACGCAGTTTTAAAATAAAAACATGATTGTTTACAGTAAATTTCGATACAATTAGTGTGCTGAGTAAATATATCTAAACGTCAATGATTCAGTGATAAGCACCAATGCTCCAAACATTTTTATTTTACAATTTTACTTTGTTTACTTTATTTTTTTATGTTGTCAAAACCAAATTGTGTAAAGCCAAGCTATTTAGTTAAGTGACAGCGCAAAGCCATTAGTGACGTATTAGTGTCAGATATTAGTGTCATATTAATGTTTCACCAGTGTCATTACTGTCACATATCATTACTGTCATATGTCATTACTGTCACATATCATTACTGTCACATGTCATTACTGTCACATATCATTACTGTCACATGTCATTACTGCCATATTTCATTACTGTCACATGGGTAATAGTGGAGAACAGCGGCCCCACGCAGAACTAAGTGTTCTAAAGAAATTTTACTGAAAATTTTTGCCTGGAGCTATTGCTTAGTGTCTAATGAACAACGGAAGATACTTTTCACAATAAATTTTTTGAAAAAAAAAAATTTACGACAAAAATACGAAGATTTTATATGAAATATTAAAACGACACCCGCCATTTTTTTTTTTTAGTAATGTGACGTCACTAGAGTTTTAATACTATCACTTTTAATCGAACCTAAAATAGCTCCAGCAGTTTAAATTTTCAGTAAAATTTCTTTAGAACCGATATAAAAATGTATTTAAAAACCTAAAAAAGCATTAAAAGATCACTTTCATACCTTTGTAATATGAAATAAAACAAAAAATCGTCTACATCTTTACAGACATGTCGCCATTTCTTGTCGCCTTCGATGATGCATTATGGGATACAATATCGCATTTGCGATGTGACGTGCAATATGCCATGTTGGCCAAAAAAAAGCCAAAATATTTTTTTTTCAAAAATAAAAATACTACATATCCATCCTTAACCTAGAAACTAACCCTGACCCTACTGATCCCTAAACCCTATATCTAGAGACCCCTAACCCTAACCCTGATCCCTAACCACTACTGACCCCTACTGACCCCTAACCCTAACCCTGACCCCTAACCCCGATCCCTAACCCCTACTGACCCCTAACCCTAACCCTGACCCCTACTGACCCCCTACTAATTCCTACTGAACCTACTAAACCTAAGGTATAGCCAAATAAAGAATTAAAAAAAAAAGCGCAAAATATTTTTTTGGCCACAAAATGGCGGTTCACTTTTTTTAGGACCTCGTGCACAGCATAGCATCATGGGATAAGTATAGCATCATGGGATATTAACAAAAACACAAGGGGACGTAACAAAGTTTTATTTACAACAAAAAATTTCACAAAACACTCAAAATTAACAAAATTTCTAAATTAAATAAAAAAATACAGAAATGCAATCGTTAAATGAAACCAACTGTTTTGTAATCAGGGCAAGTAGACCTTTAATTTGATATATGACACACGAAAATATCTCGTGGGGTCCGTGTTCTCCACTATTAATGTCACATGTCATTACTGTCACATATCATTACTGTCACATGTCATTACTGTCACATATCATTACTGTCACATATCATTACTGTCACATATCATTACTGTCACATGTCATTACTGTCACATATCATTACTGTCACATGTCATTACTGTCACATATCATTACTGTCACATGTCATTACTGTCACATATCATTACTGTCACATGTCATTACTGCCATATTTCATTACTGTCACATGGTTCCACGACCATAGTTAAATGGAGTATTATAAAAGCTTAAATTATGACATCGCTGGTAAAAAACGATAGACACATGGATAAATAAGTAGATAACTATAAACCTACATTACAATATAATAGATATTAGATAAAAATAGGCCTATATATAGATGATAGACAACTAGATATAAAAAAGAAAGATATCAAGATATATGATCGATGATAAATAGATAGATTGATCAAATAATAGATAGATAGATATAATTAAAGACGTATAGATTGATAGATAGATGCAAATTTAATAAATAATATTACAGAGGCTATTGATAGTTTTGTCCACAAGCTGACAATAAATGCTTGTACATTTAGGACAATTATTAACTTACTTATATTTTACATACACTATAAATTTATACACAACATATTGCACAACATAATAAAATATACTTAGAAATGAACAGCATAATTTGTAGTATTAGTTTATTTAAAGGGTTATCTGTGCTGCAGCCAATGCAAGTCCAATATAATTCGAAAACATCTTTCTGACCAATATAATCTGCTTACAATGATCTTGACATTTTTGCTGACAGCGTCAATTCCATAAAAACATAATGCTTTATTAAATATATTCAAAGTGATTTGTCTTTTCTGTTACAATTAATAAAATGCAAAGATAATGTTTTATCAAAGTTTTGACCAATAATATTAGATGATAGTACTTTTTGCCGTCAAGTTATTTTTTTTTATTAAAATAATTTATTAATGAAAATAAATTAAATTAACTTAATAATTACAATTATTTATTAGTCAAATAATAATAATTTTTGGAGTTATTTTAATTGTACACGGAGTTCTGAATTATATTAGTAAATAAAAGTTGCGAAAGCAATCGTCTTTTTTACAATTTTAGTTAAAGACCTTGCGCAGCAACTCTGCAACCCGGATTCTGTTCACAATACTCGACTAGCTATCACTCTTAGGAAACAGCAATTTCTTGACAGACAATCTGATGCCTTTGTGCAGGCAGAACAAGATTGGGTTTAGCGTGGAGTTGAAATAACCCATCCATAGGGTCACGTTGTAAATCCAAGACGGGAAAACAACATCTCTTCTCACTCCAAATATGACTTTGAACACAGAAAACGGCAACCAGGTCACGGTGAACGTTATGACGATCAGACCAATAGTTAACAACGCTTTAGTGCTATTCGTCCTTTTGCCAGATTTTCTCATAGATGTAGATAAAGTAAAACTCGTTTTAGAATCGACAGTTATTAGCGATTCGCTGGCTTTTCCTAATGTTATCGAAGACGAGTTGTCCGACTTTGACAAAGTGCAGTTATTATGCAATTCGAGATGGCCTTCAGTGTGGTTTTCATTTTCATGCATGTCGTTTGACGTGTTTGATGAACGTCTGAATATCTTCCTAAATAAAATCTTCTTAGAAAGCGCTCTACGATTTCCATTATGGAAGTTTCGAACTTCCAGCAAAACTATGGAGTACAGAACAAAGATCACCAAGAAGGGAACGTAAAACGAGAAAACTGCACCAACCACAGAGAAAACCTCGTGCATACCAGTTTTGCACCCGTGTATACCGGGCTCACAGCCGTTGTCGGGCTTCAATATAAAGATCCACTTGCCGACTATGGGCAGAATATACAGAAATACGGGAATAATCCAGAACAGCCCGGCCATGATGCGAGCAGTCCTGACCGTAAGTAGCCGGTACGACATGGGCTTGCAGATGGCCATGTATCTGTCGATGGCCATACCCATAACGTGGTAGACTGATACGGTGCACAGGTAGACGCTGGCCAGCGTGCGGAACTTACACATGAACATCGGAAAAATCCATTCTCCGTTGTGGACCAATTCGGTGATGCGCACCGGCATGAGGACCACGGCAACCACGGCGTCTGCCACGGCCATGGACGCCATGAGAAGTCTGACGACCCTGGTGTTGCTGCCTGCGCCCCGACCCAGCGAAGGCCTTCGGTCAGGGTGGGACGACTTGTAGACCGCTACGACGACCACGGCGTTCAGGAAGAGTGTCAAAGCTGCCACTAGGCACAGCGCCACTGCTATGATGACCAACATGCTCCGACTGTTTGTAATGGGTGGCCTTGACACCCTGGTCAGACCAAATGTGCTACAATTCGTTATATTTAACATCGTGCCAATAACAATAAGCTGAGAACAATGTGCTGATAGAAATGTGCTAACAACAAGGTGTTGATAACAATACCTACGTATCAATGACAATGCACAGGTAACGATATGTTGATAAACTAGGCGCTAATATTAAACATAAAATATCTCCCTACATTCTTTTTAGACTTTTACATTTCATTTTCCGATTCCATGTTTATTGTATGGCAAATGTAGCCAAATTAATATGTATTCTATATTAAATGTTAGAGTTTGAATAATTCTTTAAAAAATGTATTCCTATTTTTCCTTATTGTCACAATCAGGTAACTTATTCCGCTTAATATAATATAAACAATAATAATTGTTGTTGTTGTTCCAATTAGCGATCCGATTCATTTATTTGAAATGTCTTTCATTAAAAGTAAACTTAAAGCTGAAGAGTTGTTTCTACACTTCCAATACTTCCGAAGATTCCAGGCACTTTGAAAAACACTTTAACATATCGAAAATGTCAGCAAAAAAATAGCAATAAAGGTTCAATAACTTTTTATTTTGTTTAAAAGATCACATTCAGATTTAAAATTGCTTGAAACGTATTTAGTCTTCCCATATATACGAAGTAAATCTTACTCAAACAAGCACAAGTTGTTGAAATCAATGTACGGTGGACACATGTTACAGTTTTCTGTAAATATATACATATACAAGCACTTATAAAATATGTCTAGTAAGTCTTTTATTTAAAAAAAATTCACGTCAAAACAGCGTCAATTTTTTGTACTTTATCTTTTTTTTTGACATGGTCCCTTCAATTTCCTATGCACCAATGGTTTAGTCTCATGTGTAGAGGTTTTAGCGTACAATTTAATTAAATGTTTCATTGATAATGACTCTTGTTGACTAACGTTAGTGTGTGTGGGCACACTGTGTTTGCTTTTATAGCAACGTCCATTAAAAGCGTTTTAAGCGATCTGTTTTAGGCGATCGATACGTTGGGATGCTATCGTCTATCAGAAACACGTGTTTTAAAATGTTTTCCTGTTGACGAGCATTGGTGAGACCAAGTTGTGTACAAGTCGTCGCCAAATAACATTTTAAATACGTGTGTACGTAATTTGTTGATGGATCGGTGATCGTGCGTCTGCGCTTGGTTTCTTTGCTAAACGTCCCGAGCTCGAGACTGAAAGATGTCTGAATGAAAAAAAAGTAAATCCGGCTGGATATAGCACAGGCCACACAATAGGCTAGTAAGTTGTGACTACAAAAAACCAGTAAATGCCGATTTGCAGGCCCTATAGACTGAAAGATGTCTGAATGAAAAAAAAAGTAAAAGCTGCTGGGCATATCACAGGCCGCACAATCGCATAGTACGTTGTGGCTACAAAAACCAGTAAATGCCGATTTGAAGGCCTTATAGACTGAATTATGTCTGATTGAAAGAGTAAAGGCAGCTGGGCATATCACAGGCCACACAATCGCCTAGTAAGTTGTGGCTACAAAAACCAGTAAATGCCGATTTGCAGGCCCTATAGATTGAAAGATGCCTGATCCAGAGCCTTACTGATAGCCTCAATCTCTGCGCGGTAGTTTTCAGAGACCGTCGCATGGCAGCCATACTTCGTCTCTATTTGAGTCGCTGGAGTATTCTATGTTGACACCATAGCCAGCTGTACCGGTTTCTACATTTTCCGACCCATCGGTGTAGACGTGGACAGCCCCTGGCGAGAGGGCGTTTATCGTGTCCAACGCTTACTTTTTTAGTAACTCCGGCTTGAACGTTGGTTTGCTGACTAAGAAGGCCTTCAGATTCGTCCCTATTTCTGGGAGCTTAACCAGGCGTGTTCAGCCAGTTTTGTGGACTATAAACACCAACGATGTTATTCATAAAAGACGTTTAATTCGACCAAATTGCAAAGTATTTAAATATTAAAGACATACAACTGTACAACAGAATTTAAAGATATAAGAACAATAAAGGGAATGCAAGATACACATGAAAACAACGTTATCGAAAGGGCCCTATATAACCTTCGATGTTGATGGGCCGGAAATTCAACAATTCAATTAAAAGTATATAAAATCAGAAGTGTTGTAGAGGCGTAGCTAAGGGAGGCACAAAGGTACAAAATCCTCCTGTTGCTAAAATGAGCTTACAACTTTACATGTAGATACCTTATTTTATAGGCTATATTACCGACGCTCCTTCTATAAAGACAATTACTGCTTCATACGCTCATCTGTGGTCCGCGTCGAGTCTAGTCTTGCATTTTGATGTATGTGATTAAGCGGAGAGGGAAGAGGAGGCGCCAATTTCATAGGTCGTCTCCAGACGCAAAATATTAAAGCAACGCCCCTGACTTATCTTATCTCATCTTGTTGATGACATAATGTTAAAAACTAAACGTTAAAATATTGAGCTTTATATATAGCAATCAATACAATGTAACAACAAAATAAAACGTACATGTTACCCGTCATCTGTTAGAACGATATACTACAGCATGCTTTTTGGTGCTGACAAGTAAATACAATATTAAAAAGAGCTGTGATGTTTATTACAATGTAAATCACAACTACCATTTACTCATTTAGTAAAAATACATTAATGTTATTAATATTAGTTATTCAATAGAAAATTCTTTGAACTTTTTATCTTGACACTTGGTTACTGATGCGGGAAAAAGTTTTCTTGTTGCGTAAATGATTGATGATCATTTTTTTTTTACAGTGGCTCTCAGGTTTGTGATATGTTGAGTATTACACCATTAATATGCGTAGTTTACGCGTTGTTAAATTTATCTGTTATTTCTACATTGTCTAATGTTTAATGTCCCGTACATTGTTGCTGTTGGTTTTATTTTGTTAAACTTTCCTAAGCAAGACTATTGTAATTCATTTGGTTGAAGTGACAGCTACTCAAAACAGTTGAAAGAGTTGTTGTTTTTATTATATTATAACAATACGACACTGTATTGAAAATTGTATTTATAGCAATGGTTCCTTTCACTTTAGAAAATGTTTAGAACCTTGAAAGTGTTGTTTTTTTCCACGTCCACGCTTTATTCCACTATTATTTATTGCCATCTGCCAACCAAATATTCCACCTTGGTTCTAGGATAAAGAGTAGTAGTAGATAGACCTAACTAAAGTAGGTATTAGGCAAGAGCAACGAAACATGCTAACTGTAGTTTTTCTTGTCCTTTTGTTAGCCTGGACAGCGGTCAGTGAAAACAGTTGTGAGTTAAAGCAGACGTGCTCCGCCAGTTTTGTTAACTATGACATGCACGTAATGGAATGTCCAGCAGTTCAGTCTAATGATGTATCAAAATCAACGGCGTCTTTGAATTGTTTGAACAACATCCAATGCAAGGCAATCATATGTAACTCATCAACGGCTCTGTGTTCTACCTGCACTGGAGATCAAATCAGTTCACTGTCATTCAACTCTGTAGGTTCTTCCTACCTTAAGAGAAGGTTAATGAAATTGAACATGGGATACGATCCAGTTACTTTAGGCATTTCAGAAATAATTCTTCTACCTGATCGTCTAACTCCAGGTGACTTGGTAAGTTTTGTTTATGAGTTTTAAAGTATTTCTAAAACAATTTTAATTCTAGGGGCATTGTTGTTAGATATTAGAACTTTTGACTGATGATGGTACATGTTCTAATTTTGGAATTTATTAGTTTTTATCCTGACAAAGTTAAAAACCATATTGACAGTCTTATGAATACGACGTAATACTGTTTTTTATAAGTCCTTAGTATTTTTTTTCGCTATGGCGTAACATTTGTGCAGTCATTATATTTGTTTTTGTAACAAAGAGACTCCATGCTTGCTTGTGGGTTCGGAGGTGTGTGATGAGGCCTAAATTTGCCACAGTATGTGCACAGATGCGTGGCTTGATGGTCGGTAGTAGCGGAGCTGTCTTTGCTGGATTTTCTGAGTTGTCGTTTTTCAGTCGCCTTTTATCTTCGTGAGCTGCTGCTCCAGTTCGGGTCATGTTGCCCCAAGAGAATCGGCCCTCGGCTAGGCCTTCCCAGTTGTTAGGATAGATTTCAAAGTTTCTTAGGGAGGCCTACAGGGTGTCTTTAAACCTTTTCTTTTGCTCTCATATAAAATAACACTATCGGGCCTACGCAATAAACAGATTAATAAGTAATAGAAGATAAATATAAAGTATAGATAAATATGTAAAAAGTATGAAAATAAAGATTAAAAGTATATAATAAAATAAAGTGTCGGTATAACAAAAAATTAAAATAAATAGAATGTATGGATACAAAAAAAAAAAAAAAAAGAATTTACAATAATTTGAATTTTGAACGTTTATTAGTCTGTTGAAAACGCACAAGTTGCATACGTTTTCTAGACGCGTAACATTGTAAAGACCTACTGGTGACAGAATATCATTGTGATTTTATTTAGTAGTAACAATTGCAAAGCAAAATAAGATAACATTGTAACATTCTTATAATAATTACTTGCAGGTGTACATAAGAGCCACAGTTCTGAAGTACGACAACTTCGTGGTGGATTTACTGATAGACGACAGTAACACATACTTACATTTTAGGACGAGGTGCGATGATGGATGCTCCGACTCCTTCGACTGTTCAGATGCAGAGTGTGCTGGCGGCAAGCACATTGTAATCACCAGCAAAGCTAATCAACTATGGTCCACTTCCGGAATATCCAGTTCTAATTACCCTTTCCAATTGAATCAACAGTTTGAGCTACACTTACTGACGCTATCTGGCTCAGTTATGTGTTTTATAAATAGAAAGTTCTACACGTCTCACGCGACGTCTTTAACACTAGAAAATATTTATGGAATCAGTGTTCGTGGCACTGTAAATGTTCATGAATTCAGTGTTTGAAAACATCATTTAAAAAAAAAATATTATGATTCTTTTTTTATAATACATTTACATATTTCTACGTTTTCTTTACTGTTTCCTTAGTTCTTGCATGTTCATGAAACCTTTATAAATAATGGATGTGTGATTATATCGCTTCCAGTGTCTCCACCTTGATTTATTGATTATAATTTTCATCGCCATGCTTTAAGTCAGTTTCACTATTCTCATCAATACGAACAAGTAGTTATCGAAACTATGGATTTTTTCCTGGATTTTGAGGTCGCCCCTGAGTCTACTTAGCTCTGATGGGTACCTGACATTAGTTGGAGTAAAGTAAAGGTGGCTGGGCATTGTGTGATGGCCACACATCCCCTTGTATGCCATGGCCACAGAAATGGGTGAACGCTGCTTCACCAGCCCTATGATCAGTTTGGTATGAAAGGTACTTTACTTCGTTATGGAAACAATATTGGCTGAAGAATAAATGCTGTGGTGTTTTGGGTCACTAACAAGATTAACACCACACGAAATTAAGGGAGATATCGTATATGACATATGATCTACACTCATAAAGATTAATCAACGCTTAGCCATCGCCTGTACAGATTTGCTTAAAATTATAGCCACTATTGAATAAATCAGGGGTCTCCAAACTTTTCAGCCCGAGGGCCGCATTAACTATCAAACAGCAGCTCGCGGGCCAACTACACACTCAAGATCCCCCCTCCTTCCCCCCAAAATAAAAAAAGAATCAAAACATGGATGTTGTTTTTAATTATTTATGCAATATTACTGTATTCCGTTATTATTTAATAACACATTGGTGCACTACACGTGAACACCTGTATTAGTGGGAATGGTGAAATTGTTTCCTGGATGCCAAAATAGCAGACATTTCTTGCTTTAGATTTGATGTCCCTAACATCAACATTGACCTCAGATTATCATCGGACAAGTTTGTTCTCAAATAGTTCTTTACGTATTTCATTCTTGAAAATGTTTGTTCACACAGGTATGTTGTTCCAAAGATTGAAAGGTACCTTGATGCATACTTTTTGATATTAGGAAAGTCTTCCTTGGGCAAAAGCTGGTAAAAACCCATCAGTCCTTCTTTGAAATTATCCCTAAGGAGGTCATTTGCTTGCAACGCAGTGACCTCCAGCTGCAGTTCATCTGGGCAACTGGCCACGCCTACTTCAAAAGGGTTTTGAAACAGTCTCAGAAACCCGATTCTAAAACTGAGCTGGACGTCTTTGATGATCTCGCATACAAATGTCCCAAATGACGCGGGGAACTCAGCTGTTGCTTCAGCCATGTACTGTTGAAAGTGCGTCAAGTTGTTGGCCTGAACTTGTTCTAAAAACAAGACAAATTTGGACCTGAGGGCCTTTACGTGGGTTCATAGATCAGAAACTATTTTTTTCTCACCTTGTAGTTTTAGGTTCAGAAAATTTTAATAACTAGTTATGTCTGCACCAAAGGCCTATTTCCATACCCACACTTCATCAGACAGTTATAGCTGTGGCTTGCCTTTACTTTCCAGGAACTCACCTATTTCCTTTCTTAACTTAAATACTCTGCTCAGAACTTTCTCACAGCTTAGCCATCTTACTGCTGTGTAATACGTAAATCTTTCAATTCTGTGTCTGTATCTTTCAACATATCTCTGGACTGCTATGACTGAGCCCATGTGACCTTATTAAATTGACTATCTTCACCACAGGATTCAGTTCACTGCTATTTGCCATGTATTTAGCACACAAAGCTAGCTGGTGAATAATACAATGTATGAACATTGTTTGTGGAATTTTTTTTTTATTACACATCTGCTTCACTTGTCCAACCAAGCCTTTCTATATGCCACTCATGTTCTTTCCTCCGCCAACAATCAGGCAACTGAGGCAACTGAGGCAACTGAGGCAACTGAGGCTAGTCCAGACCAAGTTATAATCAGTAAATCTATTTTTCAATTCATTGAATATATCGTCTCCGGTAACAGTGTCATACATGTTGTTTAGGGAAACCAGCTCTTGTGTTATGTTCATATCTTCATCCACATTTCTAATGAAGTCAAGCATTTGAGAGGTGGAACAGCTGTCCAGCGATTCATCCATTTGAATTGAAAAATTGCAAAACTTGCTTGCATTTGATTCACAATATTTTCACCCATATCTGCAACACGGCGGGCATTTATATTTTCACCCAAAGCTACATTTTTAAATGGTTTTGACTTTTCTGGGCAAAGTTCCTCAGCCACCTCCAACAAACATTCCTTCACTACTTCACCATCTGTAAACGGTTTGCCACTTTTCGCCAGGACGTAAGCAACTTTATAACTGGCCTTAGTTATTCGTTTTCATTTGAGGATTTACTGAACACTGCCCTCTGAGATGTGAGTTGATTTTGTAATTTAGCAAATTTTTCTGCACGGCCTTCACCCTCCAAATGTGCATATTTCTCCTGATGTTTGCTTTGATGATGACGGTGCAGGTTGTATTCTTTGAATTTCTTTCATCACAGCCACAGTTTCGTTGCAAATCACACACAATGATTTCTCGACGGATCTGACGAAGAAGTATTTCAAACTCCTTTCTTCTTGGAATTGCCGACATTCATCGACAGGCAAAATGTGATCAGAATAATTAAGTCTTGATCAAGCAGAAAACCTTTTAAAACTCCTACACTAAAATTTCAGTAAAGCCTAGTTAAAAAAAAAACAAGTTATAATAAACTCTGTGACCTATTTATCCCCCCCCCCTTTTTTTTTGTTTTATCAACTGCATCCACTCGCACCTTTCCCCTTCCCCACCTCTTTTTTGTTCTTGCGAAAACAATAGATCTAATTTTAAAAAAAAATACCAATGAATTATTGTTTTATTCTTGGAAACAAATGTCTTTGTTAATATATTTTCGAAATCTACTTTAACTTTAATTAGTAGGCCAACAATGCTTCGCGCCCATGGCTAATTTCATTGGTGCAACAAAGGAGTTATGTAACTTAGGCGGAAATTGACCTAAATCTACAGCGCGGAAATTTTAGACCGCTCTTAATTTCAAAGTAGTTTATTCATCATCATCATCTATCCTTTGGGTTCCTTGTGAAACATAGGACCTCAGTCAAAGCATGAACGCATATAATTTTCATTGGAGACTCTGCACGGTCTCTTACAAGTCTTCTTAATGGGAACAAAAGGCGTGCATGCGTGGCCTTGAACTAGAAACATTGTTCGCGTTTAATAAGTGTGCCCAATTTGAGATAGGGGAAACAACTTTTCACCCCGCCCCCTTCCTTTTCCCCCTTTATACTATGTGCTTACCATTTGTCTCCCTTCAGCCCTTCCTACTTTACACTATTTGTCTTTCCTCCCCCCTCGCATTGTTTTTGTCTCAATTCTTTCCAGTTGAAAAGCAGAAATAATAAGCAGCGAATAAGGTTTTGCATTGCAGTGATCTGTTGGAAAACATAATTTACGCACTACTGAGCGCCTCAATTTTAATTCGGTAAAAACAACGACCACGTAAGTGGCGGCTGAACTTGGCAGGATAAAGGTAAAATTCCGTAATTTTTGTCCGTAGATAAAAAGGACTCCACGGGCCGCATGAGAGGAGCTCGGGGGCCGCATGCGGCCCGCGGGCCGTAGTTTGGAGACCCCTGGAATAAATGATTGAAGCGAGAATGCACATATCTATCTATCAATATCTCTACTTAATCATTTAGCTCTTGCACATGTAACATATGTTATGTATTTTTACATTGCGTATTCGTTGTCAGTATTCATTTTATGCTATTATTTATATCAATATTCTCATATGATATTGCAATTATCATTGCTAATGCTATCATTCATCATTTATTATTATGCTTACATTTACATTCATGTATATCATCCTGCGTGAAGACTTTAGCATACACCCCCTCCCTCCCCTCGAACATGTGGCTAGTAAGCCAAGGTCAGCGCATGTTGCGTCCACGTGCTCATTATGTAATATGCACGTTACTAGCTACTCAAGACCCAACTTCTACACCTCCCTGTCCCCCACCCTACTCCACAGTCTATCCGTCTAGATCAGCGATGGCGAACCTTTGGCACGCGTGCCACAGCTGGCACGCAGGGTCATTTCTGTGGGCACGCGAGCATCTACCATATGTGGAACAGCGTAGTTATGGCCACACCACTAGGGATGGGATCCTCGATTTAAAATGGCAATTTTGTCGGATCGACGATGCTATCTTTTTATTTTACTTTTAAATAAACCATACACGATATGCTTGGATGAAAGCACATATGTAGCCTAAATAATCATGCAAGGCTTGCGGTAATTTTGCGTTTTGCAGTTGGTGACATTATGTGAGAAGAGCTGGTGAAATGGTTATGTTGGACTGACAGAACACAAGGAATAAATATCCACAATGCTGTAATGGAAGCTTTTTTCCACAAGATATAAAACCAGAAAAAGTTATTTCAGGTATTAGTGACAATGCACCTTGCATGATGGGGGACGCATCTGGTTGCATAGCCTACAGTTCTTTGTTAAAGAAGCGAAATACACAGTCGTTCAGTTTAACTTTATTATACTCCAAGAAGCTCTTTGTGCCAGGGATAGCAGCAAGAAATTTTACAGATTTTACATCACACTTCAATGAACTGAATAAAAAAAATGCAAGGTTCAGGATAAACAGCAGAAATGATGTCTTGTGATATCAGAACATTTGAACTGCAGATTGTTTTGAAAGAGACCTACAAAGTGGACAGCTAAAATATTTTCCAAATTAAAAATGCATTTACAGAATTATATAATATTTACCGACAATAATACAAGCCAACAGGAAATCTACAAGGAATTTTCTAGCATTGTAGCAGCTGCAAAGGAGAATTTCAGCAATAGATCTGTACAGTTCCGTAAGATGGAGACAACCCTCGGTTTTCTTACTTCCCCAGATAAAGCCAAATTGGAAGAACTTGATCTTTCCTGCTTATTGTAGTTAGAATTAGTAAATCTGGAAATTGAACTTTTGGAATTTTAAGAAATCTCTACCTGGAAAAAAAAATTATATTGCTTACTTGCTTAATTCCTTTAGTTCCTTGTGGAACATAGGGCCTCCGCAACTGCTCTCCAGCGCACTCAATTCTGGGCAGCCTTTTTAAGTTCACCCCATGACAGGTTGCAGCTTGCCATTTCCTCCACGCAGGAGCGTCTCCAGGTGGTTTTCGGGCGACCCGTCTTTTTCCCAGGGGGTTCCACTGCAGAGCCTGTCGCATGATGTCGTGTGGGGGCTTCCGTAAGGTGTGCCCAATCCACCGCCACTTTCTCCTGGCGATCTGTTGTTCGAGGGGATCCTGATTTGTTCGTCGCCACAAGTCGGTGTTCTTTACTTTTTCTGTCCACCGAATCTTTAATATGTTGTGGAGGCAGCCATTAACAAAGGTTTAAATTATATTATCTGCATGAATCACGTGATAGAGTTAGTAGCTCTGATGATGAAATCCTTAAAGTGTGAAATTCTCTGCCAAATAATTTCAAGACGATTAAAGCACTTGGATTTGCACTTCTTACTTTGTTTGGGTCATCTTATACTTGTGAACAGCTATTTTCAACTTTAATTGTAATATATTAATATTTTTTTTCATTTACAAAAGTTCGTGTTTTTTTTTATAAAAAAAAGTTTTTATCATTTAAAGATCTGGTAATTAGTTATTATTTTTTTACAAAAGATATTAATTAGTTCGGACAACTGTATGAGCTGTTTTTTGTTTTTTTCTAAAGTTAAAATTCAGTATTTTGTTTTACTTGCTGTTTTGGCACGTTGAAAGAAAAAAGTTGATCTTGTATTGCACTTTGGGCACGCGGCCTCAAAAAGGTTCGCCATCACTGGTCTAGATCATAGAAATCATAGGCTGTGAAGTGTTTCACAATAGCTATTGAACAACTATAAAAAAACAACTTAAATCTTGTTGACTTCGTGGACGGACCACTAAGGACTAATATACCAGTTAAATAAAAATATTTATAGATACAAATTCCTTATATTTTGGGTGTAAATTAGACATGATAACGAACAATTGTATTCAACCATGTCACAATCATGGCTTCTATCTACGTAGTTACGTGACCTAGAAACCTAATCCACGCCTATTGCAAACGCTCTATAGTCTATAGCCTAGACACAAAAGTGTATAAACAAGAAAAAGAAGTGAAATCCGATAGTAAAATACGGTTAATTTTAAAAGAGATGAATCATCTCTAATGTTATTAAATTCATTTGTGTCTCAACTCTTTATCAAGAAAAAATCATTCCCGCTGATATATTACTTACAATTTCAAAATAATAATGGACATATGTATATATCAAATTAGATACAATGTTTTCACTTTGTAAATGGAAACAATGGGTAAACGAGTTTCCTAAAGAAAACAATTGATGAACGTACAGTATTCACTCAATGCGCCAATCATAAAAATATATGTTTGTGTATCTTAATACTGGCTCGTGGTTAAATTTAGTTATTGCGTGGATTGGCGACTTCTCTAGCATCTCCAGAAATCAACGATGGCACATTCAATATATTTAGAGGTCGAGGAAGGTGGGTATTGCTGTCAGTGGTATTTTATTTTAAATGCCATTGGAATGCAATTTAGTAATATATAACTAATTGTTGCATTTATTTTTGTTGTGGTTTCATTTCCTAAAAAGTTCTCTTTTTCAAAACGCTCCATATTTAATAAGTCTTGTTTTTTAGGTAATATGGAAACTTCTTTTTTACTAATCCCGATGCAGCTATGTGATGACAGGGGATTGTGTGGCCAGCTGGGTACACAAGTTTCCGCACGTCCACTCGAACCCTGAGTACTCCGACATTAAGCACTCTCCCTATAGGCCACCAAAATACTGGCGTGTTTGTCTATGATATGATGGCAGAACCTGATCTTGGGAGTTGTCGGACTTGATGCGCGATATTTTTATTTATGGATGCGGTTTGTTCTATTTAATACTTAGAAAAACACACAGTAAAATAATTCACAAACATACTACGTTCATATAAGCAGACTACTCAGTTTATTGGACTAAACAAGATTCCTTTAATAGTGCAGCTAGGTTCACTTTTACTCAGTGTCTTGTTATAATTCTTATCATTACAGATACAAGATCTTACACTGTTAGTGGTCTCACCAAAAGTATCCCTCAGAATGCAAAAATCCTGAATAATAAAAGAATAGTCCAGTAAATCAGTCCATGAAATGAATTACGAACGTGAATTACATAGGCCTATATAACAAACAGAGCACCTAAGTTAAATCAAAGACTGTAATAAGATGGACCGCTTGCTTTCATGTTTCTGCTATTTGGTAATTTGAAACACTTAGTTTCGGAATTTCCGATCGCACTAAGTCCTATAGACTTCCGGTTTAGTTATTCGCTATAATTTTAATTTTCTCAACGGAAAATTTAAATTAAAATCAAAAATTGTATACAGCGGAAACTTTTAATGCAATCGTAGGAGCGTAGAAGTAATTCAAGACAGCCTTATTGGTTGCGCAGGGAAAAAAAAGAACATATAAGTATAAGCGCTATTATAGTCTTTGATTAAATGCACTTTAAATACACCTTAAATGCACTGTCGAACGAATTTGTATTTATCCCACAGCAGGGTAAAGACCTATTGGCTATAAGGGAAGTGTGTGTAGGGAAAAGACTCATGGTTAGGGTCAGCAAAAATGGATTTGTCTCAAAATTAGGTGGCGCATTTATCAACCATTAACACACAAGAGGCGGAGTTTCGGTCTATCGGAAACCTGAATTGTCTTCTAGTTTATCAAACAAAGTCGGCTGACCAGAAAAGATCCAGGTGGGGTGTCCGGAATGCCCAGTCAAACATGTCGACCAGATGGGGAGCCCCTGTTTCTCTCTCGTATCGCCTTATCACTTTAATGCAAGCTACGACCCTAAACATCAATAACAAACAGCCAACTGGTGGTTCCCCTGTGAATAAGATATCCGATGTGCTGCCCCGTTTCGCGAGTCGCCCCTCCCCCCTTTAAACAGACAATAGCGCCAATGAGCACACAAGGAGATAAGCCAGCCACGATGTTGTACACACCCTAAAATGGGTCATTTTACTTTCAAACTCCGAAATCGTTAAACGGGTTAGTCCCTAAAATTGCGTACTGATTAATATCTTGCCAAATAGTATGACGCCTCGTCAAGAGCTACAATACTACATCATTATGGTCTATAGATAATCGTAAAATACAGCAATGGAAACGTCAGTGGTGTCCCTTTCCCTTAATGTACGTGCTCTTTCCCCTTAGCACTGTTTGTAATGTAATGTAATGTAATGTAATGTAGTATTTAAAGTGCTTTTTCCACAATCTTGTACATCTCGGATAAATGATAAAAATGTATTTACCTTTCTACAACGACTGACGCCCCATTTTATTGTCAGACTTTATATTATATTATACGTCCACTTGTTTATAGAAATAAAAGAGTACCAAGGTTTTGTACTTTATGAGAGCTGAGTTTCTTACCTGTTATTTCTTACCTGTTATTTCTTACCTGTTATTGTCACGTATTTTCATGAAATGTGTGTTACTATTTTCACTAGTAAAAATAATACTTTTTTTTTTAGCATATTAATATTGCAATATAAAGGCGATTCAAGGGATTGTTAATAATTGGATTCTTCTTTTTTTTGTGGCTTTTGTGTTTATTGATATTCTACTTTTGATAACGTTCATAAAGTTTCTTTTTTGGCTTAATTTCTGCTCAGATTTTTAGATCGATGTTCATTTATTGTGTTATTTTTTTTTAACTCGAACAAACGCAAGTAAAGCATCAAACGTTATACTGTGTGAATTGTTCGATTCCGTTTTCAGTTTCATATTTTCGCATAAAATTTCAGTTGCCTACCAAAGGAATGTGAAGGTTGTTCAGCGCACAATTGTATATAAAGGTCTTGGAGACCGAAAGTAGAGAGAAAAAAAGAAATATTTTACTTTTAAATTTATACTATAACAGATGATTGTAAGTAAGACTTGTCTAATTTTTTTACTATGGCATTTAGAGTATAATATATTGCATGAAATATTGTTTTTTAAATTTTAAATCTAATTGCCCATCGTCTAAGATCAGTACAGGGGTCTCCTGTTGACAGTCTGGTGAACTAACCGCAGGGCCAGCTGACCTAATGGTAACTCTTTCTTCCCGAGTGGCATCCAGGCATGGAATTGGATGCCTGAACAAAGCAGGAAAACCAGTAACTTAACATCATATAAAACACTAACAGAAAAGCAGTACTAGACTCTAACCACGAATGTGCGTAGGACGCAATAATCTTCTTTATAGAAGGAGCGTCTCTAATGTCGTCGTCGGCTTTTTACGTCTCGAGAGACGATATATTTTCCTTGCAGGCCTCCATGTGGGTAAAGAGGCCAATTATGGAAGTACAGGCACGGTCACACTGGATGCAGATGAATGCCGCGGAGGGGGCCATATATTTTTCTCCAACTTCTTGTTTCTTGCGCGCTCCACTCCTGCAAGCCGGGAACCTACTTTGATTCTTGTCCTCCAGGTGGGGCATGACCTCCCAACTGTTTGGGTCAATTTGGAGGTGCTTCATGTCTCTTTTACAGACATCGGCATATCTCAGTTTTGGACGCCCAGCAGGTCTCTGTCACGAAACTAACGCTGAGTGTAATGTGGATGTCTTGACATCCTGCTCTTCGTAGGACCTCTGCATTTGAAACTTTGTCCTGCCATCTTAAGTCTGTAATGTATAAGATAAGGACCCCAATATACAGTAACAAAGCAAATATGAAAAGAGATTTAGCCTGGTATATTGCAGGCCACTAGAACCTAGACACGTACACATTTCAACTATCTTACACTAGTCTTAATGAACTAATTTAAATGTATTAAAATTGTGTTCTTTACATTAGTAAATACAGTCAGAACTACTATTCGCAAAAATGGAGTCTATTTTTTTTTAGGTTATACTTAGTCATTAAAAGAGATTATCTCATTGCATTATATTAATATTACTTTCTATATCTACGATGTTCACAGATAGATCTCTACTAAATGGCTTACAGATGTAGTGCAGCTCATGTGTTTATATTGGTGATGCTCGTTTATCAACAAGCCAATGCCCTGCCAACATCAAAGGAAAATACACGTGGTTTTGTTTACCAGAGCGATGAAGGGAGAGAACCTGTACACAGCGACTTTACAGAGATAAATAAAGGTTTCTTTAATCTATATAAAATATACATGGTAAGGTTGTCCTTTCACCCACAGCTGGGCCGCACACATCTAAACTCTGCCATTTTATAATTTGATTTACTTATAAAATATAGAGTACAGATAATGAAAAAAAATAGTGAAATGGATTGTAAGAGATTAGTTATCATATGTTAGTTGATAAATTGTAGTAAGGTGTACATGATATTGAATGAACGATTTGGCACTATGGAATAAAAAGAGTTAAATATTATCCAAAGGCATCATATCAACAAAGAAACAAAGACAAGCTAGATGTGATTCAAACGATAACCAAGCTAGTTGTGATAATCGTCCTGTGACATGGATGCATGCTTATTTTTTAATAGATTTTTGCACAATCTCATTTGCCAGAACGCAATATTTACAGAATGTTACCAACATGTGCTGAGCATACATCTAAAGCAATAAATGCACGAAATATCAACATATATAATTACCGTGAGTTTGTTTATTTGTTTATATATATACTAGTGGTTATGCCCGTCAAAATGACGGAGAAACGAACGACTACAATATTACAATATTAGTTAAGTTAAGTTAATATTAATGTTAAGAGAGAAAGAAAAGAGACTATTACAATGAACGTTTCTTTTCGGTATTTAGTTTTTGTTCTTTTTAATTGTTTCTGACCCTGGCATATGCATAATAATTGTTACTGTCAAGCGTCTGGTATTATAACGTAGCAAACAGTTGTGTTGACTTGACTTGTTATTAAAAATAGCCTATTAAATTAACAATAATATACTATCTAAAAGAAAAAAAAACCACAATACCAAACAATAGAAGGTAAATAATAAAAAAAGCGTAGAAAATAATATTTCAATACAATACAAACTAAAGTGATAACGATTTTTTCGGTATTTAATTTTTGTTCTTGCTTATTGTATTAATAAAACAGTGTTGAGAATGTTTCTTTCGGTATTTAGTTTTTGTTATTTTTTTTTTGTTTCTGGTCGACCTGAACCTGACATATGCATAAGAATTGTGGCCTCAAGGACTGGCGTAGTGTGTAAACCGCCGATACATTCCCATTAAGAATACACTGGCGGGCGAACGCATGGGGCACAGGGGGAGGAAGCAATGGACGCTGCAATCCCGTCTCGAGAACCACCCGGTGCCTGGATGCATGTACCTATAGTATAGGATTTGTGCTACCGGGTGACAGTGCAGGTATACGGGCGAGCCACTACGATAATGATCCTTAGGGGAACCGCAGTGAACGATCGCTGGGCTGCGGAAACCTTCCCCGTTACACGGCACGCCACGCCTTGGGCGTGTCGTTGGGTGGCTGCAGCCTGGACAGAGATTGCTCAATCCTAAGCTTTACGCCCTGGACACTAGAGCCGAAAGGCTAGTCCGGGTTTTTTAAAGAGACTTTTAAATTCGATATTAAAATGTAGCGAACAGTTGTGTTGACTTGACTTGTTATTAATAATATTAAATTAAAAATAATATACAATCTGAAAGAAAAAAAACATAAATACAAAACAATAAAAAAGGTAAAAAATATTTTAAAAAAATAGAAAATAATATTTCAATGAAATAAAAACTAAAGTGAGAAAGATTTTTTCGGTATTTAATTTTTGTTCTTGCTTATTGTATCAATAAAACAGTATTGATAATGTTTCTTTCGGTATTTAGTTTTTATTTTATATTGTTGCTGTCAAGCTTATGGTACCCGGTATTTGAAAGTAATCATTTATAAGCCTAACTTGTTTTTTTATAATTCGTATCATTTAATTTATAGGGTGTATAAAGTCGCCTTTTAAAGGATAATTCTCCAATAACAACGTAAATCCATTAAATAATTAAAACATTTGGTTACTTTTACTTAAAAGGATAATGCAAACATCAATAATGAAAAAATAATTTCATAGACATTACGTCATACGCTAGTATTTTGTTTAAAGTAAACTATTGAAACTCTCTAAGCCAAATTGCAGTGCGTAGCTTTTAAAAAAGGTCTCGCCACATTAAAAAAACAACAGTAGAATTGGGAAAACCCGGAAAGACCCTCGCGTTCAACATAGTGAATGTCGCGTTCTATATAGTAAATGAACGGAAATGGCCATTTGCTATGTACCGTTATATTTATTTGCATAGATGGATATGACATTTTGGATTTTTTAAATCAACACATTTATGATTATAAGTGATAAAATAAAATTATCTTTTGGAGGACGTTTCCAATTTATACATTTAATTTTTGGCCCGAATAGTCAAACGGCTTAGGAGCCTATAGCGAACAAACATATATATAAATATATATATATAAATATATATATATATAAACAAACATATAAACAAACTCACGGTAATTATATATGTTGATGATATATATATATATATATATATATATATATATATATATATATATATATATGTTTGTTCGCTATAGGCTCCTAAGCCGTTTGACTAATCGGGACAAAAGTTAAATGTATAAATCGGAAACGTCATCCAAAAGAAAAATTTATTTTATGACTTATAATCATGAATGAGTAAAGTTTATAAATAAAAAAAAGTATATCCAGCTATACAAATAAATATAACCGTGCATAGCAAATGGCCGTTTCCGTTCATTTACTATATTGAACGCGATATTCAGTATGTTGAACGCGAGGGTCTTTTCGGATTTTCCCAATTCTGCTAATGTTTTTTTAATGTGGCGAGACCTTTTTTAAAAGTTACGCACCGCAATTTGGCTTGGAGAGTTTGAATGGTGTAAGCTACTTTAACAAAAATACTATCATTATTGATGTATGCATTATCTTTTAAGTAAAAGTAACCAAATGTTTTAATTATTTAATGGATTTACGTCGCTATTGAGAATATCCTTTAAAAGGCGACTTTATACACTCTATAAATTAAATGATACGAATTCTAAAAAAACAAGTTAGGCTTATAAATGACAACTTTCAAATACCGGGTACCATAAGCTTTACCGCAACAATATATAAAATAAAAACTAAATACCGATAGAAACATTATCAATACTGTTTTATTGATGCAATAAGCAAGAACAAAAAAATAAATACCGAAAAAATCTTTCTAACTTTAGTTTTTATTGCATTGAAATATTATTTTCTAATTTTTTAAATATTTTTTACCTTTTTGATTGTTTTGTATTTATGTTTTTTTCTTTCATATAGTATATTATTGTTAATTTAATAGTATTAATAACAAGTCAAGTCAAAACAACTGTTAAAAGTCTCTTTAAAAAACCCGGACTAGCCTTTCGGCTCTTGTGTCCAGGGCGTAACGCTTAGGATTGAGCAATCTCTGCCCGGGCTCCAGCCACCCAAACGGCACGACGAAGGCGTGGCGTGCCGTGTAACGGGGAAGGTTTCCGCAGCCACAGCGATCGTTCACAGCGGTTCCCCTAAGGATCATTATTGTGGTGGCTCGCCAGTATACCTGCACTGTCACCCGGTAGCACAAATCCTATACTATAGGTACATGCATTCAGGCATCGGGTGGTTCTCGAGTCGGGATTGCAGCGTCCATTGCTTCCCCCCCCCCTGAGACCAGTGGCCTCTCTGCAGTGTAATAGACATCGGACCCGCTGCGGGGGCTGTGCCCCATGCGTTCGCCCGCCAGTGTATTCTTAATGGGAATATATCGGCGGTTTAAACACTACGCCATTCCTTGAGGCCACAATTCCTATCCATATGCAAGGGTCAGGTCGACCAGAAACAAATAAAAATAACAAAAACTAAATACCGAAAGAAACATTCTCAACACTGTTTTATTAATACAATTTTTAAAAGTTACGCACCGCAAGTTGGCTTAGAGAGTTTCAATGGTTTACTTTAAACAAAATACTAGCGTAAGACGTAATGTCTATGAAATGTGTTCTTTTTTCATTATTGATGTTTACATTATCCTTTTAAGTAAAAGTAACCAAATGTTTTAATTATTTAATGGATTTACGTCGCTATTGAGAATATCCTTTAATAGGCGACTGTATACACTCTATAAATTAAATGGTACGAATTCTAAAAAAACAAGTTAGGCTTATAAATGACAACTTTCAAATACCGGGTACCATAAGCTTGACAGCAACAATATAAAATAAAAACTAAATACCGATAGAAACATTATCAATACTGTTTTATTCATACAATAAGCAAGAACAAAAATTAAATACCAAAAATATCTTTCTCACTTTAGTTTTTATTGCAATGAAATATTATTTTCTAATTTTTTAAATATTATTTACCTTTTTGATTGTTTTGTATTTATGTTTTTTTCTTTCATATAGTATATTATTGTTAATTTAATATTATTAATAACAAGTCAACACAACTGTTCGCTACATTTTAATATCGAATTAAAATTAAAAAATTAATCTTTAAAAAACCCGGACTAGCCTTTCGGCTCTTGTGTCCAGGGTGTAACGCTTAGGATTGAGCAATCTCTGTCCGGGCTCCAGCCACACAAACGTCACGCCGAAGGCGTGGCGTGCCGTGTGACGGGGAAGGTTTCCGCAGCCACAGCGATCGTTCACAGCGGTTCCCCTAAGGATCATTATCGTGGTGGCTCGCCAGTATACCTGCACTGTCACCCGGTAGCACAAATCCTATAGGCCTACTATAGGTACATGCATCCAGGCACCGGATGGTTCTCGAGACGGGATTGCAGCGCTTCCTCCCTACCGAGAACAGTGGCCTCTCGGCAGTGTAATGGACCTCGGACTCGCTGTGGGGGCTGTGCCCCATGCGTTCGCACGCCAGTGTATTACTAATGGGAATGTATCGGCGGTTTACACACTACGCCAGTCCTTGAGGCCACAATTCTTATGCATATGCCAGGGTCAAGTCGACCAGAATCAATTAAAAATAACAAAAACTAAATACCGATAGAAACATTCTCAACACTGTTTTATTAATACAATAAGCAAAAACACAAATTAAATACGGAAAACAATCGTTCTCTCTTTAGTTTTTATGGTATTGAAATATTATTTTCTACTTTTGTTTTATTATTTACCTTTTTATTGTTTGGTAGTGTGGTTTCTTTTTCTTTTACATACTATATTATTGTTAATTTAATAGGCTATTATTAATAACAAGTCAAGTCAACACAACTGTTCGCTACGTTTTAATACCAGAAGCTTATCAGTAACAATTATGCATATGCCAGGGTCAGGGCGACCAGAAACAATTAAAAAGAACAAAAACTAAATACCGAAAAGAAACGTTCATTGTCATTATTGTAATAGTCTCTTTTCTTTCTCTCTTAACAAAACAAATTGTAGTCATTCGTTTCTCCGTCATTTTGACGGGCATAACCACTAGTATATATATATATATATATATATATATATATATATATATATATATATATACATATATATATATATATATATATATGTTTGTTCGCTATAGGCACCTAAGCCGTTGGAAAAATCGGGACAAAACTTAGATGTATAAATCGGAAACGTACTCCAAAAGAGAATAATATATTATTACTTATAATAATGAATGTGTTAATTTAAAACATTCAAAATGTTAGATCCAGCCATGCAAATTAAATATAATTGTACACAGTTAATGGCCATTTCCGTTCATTACTATGTTGAACGCGATATTTTGTATGTTGAACGCGAGGGTCTTTTCGGGTTTCCCCAATTATGCTGTTGTTTTTTAAATAAGGCGAGACCTTTTTTATAAGTTACGCACCGCAATTTGGCTTGGAGAGTTTCAATTGTTTACTTTAAAAAATACTAGCGTATGACGTAATGTCTATCAAATTATTTATTTTTTCATTATTGATGTTTGCATTATCTTTTAAGTAAAATTAACCAAATACTTTAATTATTTAATGGATTTACATCGCTATTGAGAATATCCTTTAATAGGCGACTGTATACACTCGATAAATTAAATTATACGAATTATAAAAAAAAAACAAGTTAGGCCTATAAATGATTACTTTCAATTACCGGGTACCATAAGATTGACAGCAACAATATATAAAATAAAAACTAAATACCGAAAGAAACTTTCTCAATACTGTGTTATTAATACAATTTTTTTAAGTTACGCACCGCAATTAGGCTTGGAGAGTTTCAATGGTTTACTTTAAACAAAATACTAGCGTATGACGTAATGTCTATGAAATTATTTCTTTTTTCATTATTGATGTTTGCATTATCCTTTTAAGTAAAAGTAACCAAATGTTTTAAATATTTAATGGATTTACGTCGCTATTGAGAATGCCCTAGGGCGACTTTATACACTCTTTAAATTAAATGATACGAATTATAAAAAAAACAAGTTAGGCTTATAAATGATTACTTCCAAATACCGGGTACCATAAGCTTGACAGCAACAATATAAAATAAAAACTAAATACCGATAGAAACATTATCAATACTGTTTTATTAATACAATAATCAAGAACAAAAATTAAATACCGAAAAAATCTTTCTCACTTTAGTTTTTATTGCATTTAAATATTATTTTCTAATTTTTAAATATTATGACCTTTTTGATTGTTTTTTATTTATGTTTTTTATTTTATTTTAGATGGTATATTATTGTTAATTTAATATTATTAATAACAAGTCAAGTCAACAAAACTGTTCGCTACATTTTAATATCGAATTAAAAAGTCTCTTTAAAAAACCCGGACTAGCCTTTCGGCTCTTGTGTCCAGGGCGTAACGCTTAGGATTGAGCATTCCCTGTCCGGGCTCCAGCCACCCAAACGACACGCAAAAGGCGTGGCGTGCCGTGTAACGGGAAAGGTTTCCGCAGCCCAGCGATCGTTCAATGCGGT
Source organism: Anisus vortex (assembly GCA_949126835.1). Classification (NCBI taxonomy): domain Eukaryota; kingdom Metazoa; phylum Mollusca; class Gastropoda; family Planorbidae; genus Anisus; species Anisus vortex. The sequence continues at coordinate 23,507,864 of OX421507.1, forward strand.
TCCCCTAAGGATCAATATCGTGGTGGCTAGCCAGTATACCTGTATACCCGGTAGAATAAATCCTATACTATAGGTACATGCATTCAGGCATCGGGTGTTCTCGAGACGGGACTGCAGCGTCCATTGCTTCCTCCCCCCGAGACCAGTGGCCTCTCGGCAGTGTAATGGATCTCGGCCCCGCTGCGGGGGCTGTGCCCCATGCGTTCGCCCGCCAGTGTATTCTTAATGGCAAGGTATCAGCGGTTTACACACTACGCCAGTCCTTGAGGCCACAATTCTTATGCATATGCCAGGGTCAGGTCGACCAGAAACAAAAGAAAATAAAAAAAACTAAATACCGAAAGAAACATTCTCAACACTGTTTTATTAATACAATAAGAAAGAACAAAAATTAATTTCCGAAAAAAATCGTTCTCACTTTAGTTTTTATTGTATTGAAATATTATTTTCTACGCTTCTTTTTATTATTTACCTTTTTATTGTTTGGTATTGTGTTTTTTTTTCTTCTTTTAGATAGTATATTATTGTTAATTTAATAGGCTATAAACAATAAAAAAGAAAAAAAACTAAATACCAAAAAGACACGTTCATTGTATTTATTGTAATAGTCTCTTTTCTTTCTCTCTTAACAAAGCATGTTGTAGTCGTTTCTCCGTCATTTTGACGGGCATAACCACTAGTATTATATTATTGCTCATCATCATCAATCAACATATATAATTACCGTGAGTTTGTTTATATGTTTGTTTATATATTTATTTATTTATATATATGTATATATATATATATGTTTGTTAGCTATAGGCTCCTAAGCCGTTTGACTATTCGGGCCAAAAATTAAATGTATAAATTGGAAACGTACTCCAAAAGATAATTTTATTTTATCACTTATAATCATAAATGTGTTGATTTAAAAAATCCAAAATGTCATATCCATCTATGCAAATAAATATAACGGTACATAGCAAATGGCCACTTCCGTTCATTTACTATGTTGAACGCGACATTCACTATGTTGAACGCGAGGGTCTTTCCGGGTTTTCCCAATTCTACTGTTGTTTTTTTAATGTGGCGAGACCTTTTTTAAAAGTTACGCACCGCAATTTGGCTTGGAGAGTTTCAATGGTTTAATTTAAACAAAATACTTGCGTATGACGTAATGTCTATGAAATTATGTCTTTTTTCATTATTGATGTTTGCATTATCCTTTTAAGTAAAAGTAACCACAAGTTTTAATTATTTAATGGATTTACGTTGCTATAGAGAATATCCTTTAAAAGGCGACTTTATACACTCTATAAATTAAATGATACGAATTATAAAAAAAAAACAAGTTAGGCTTATAAATGATTACTTTCAAATACCGGGTACCATAAGCTTGACAGCAACAATATAAAATAAAAACTAAATACCGAAAGAAACATTATCAATACTGTTTTATTGATACAATAAGCAAGAACAAAAATTAAATACCGAAAAAATATTTCTAACTTTAGTTTTTATTGCATTGAAATATTATTTTCTATTTTTTTAAATATATTTTTTACCTTTTTTATTGTTTTGTATTTATGTTTTTTTTCTTTCAGATAGTATATTATTTTTAATTTAATATTATTAATAACAAGTCAAGTCAACACAACTGTTCGCTACATTTTAATATCGAATTAAAAAGTATCTTTAAAAAACCCGGACTAGCCTTTCGGCTCTGGTGTCCAGGGCGTAACGCTTAGGATTGAGCAATCTCTGTCCGGGCTCCAGCCACCCAACGACACGCCGAAGGCGTGGCGTGCCGTGTAACGGGGAAGGTTTCCGCAGCCCAGCGATCATTCACTGCTGTTCCCCAAAGGATCATTATCGTAGTGGCTGTGCCCTATGCGTTCGCCCGCCAGTGTATTCTTAATGAAAATGTATCGGCGTTTTACACACTACGCCAGTCCTTGAGGCCACAATTATTATGCATATGCCAGGGTCAGGTCGACCAGTAAAAAAAAATAAAAACTAAATACCGAAAGAAACATTCTCGACACTGTTTTATTAATAAAATAAGCAAAAACAAAAATTAAATACCGAAAAAATCGTTATCGCTTTAGTTTTTATTGTATTGAAATATTATTTTCTACGCTTTTTTTTATTATTTACCTTTTTATTGTTTGGTATTGTGTTTTTTTTTTCTTTTAGATAGTATATTATTGTTAATTTAATAGGCTATTTTTTAATAACAAGTCAAGTCAACACAACTGTTTGCTACGTTATAATACCAGACGCTTGACAGTAACAATTATTATGCATATGCCAGGGTCAGAAACAATTAAAAAGAACAAAAACTAAATACCGAAAAGAAACGTTCATTGTAATAGTCTATTATGTTTCTTTCTCTCTTAACATTAATATTAACTTAACTTAACTAATATTGTAATATTGTAGTCGTTCGTTTCTCCGTCATTTTGACGGGCATAACCACTAGTCTATATAATAATAGCCCAAAGAAATGTATCATTCCGGAAGGATAGCCCAAAGAAATGTATCATTCCGGAACGCTTAGCGACTTGGTTTTGAGAGTACAGACAGACGACGTAATATCAAAGACTTTAATAAGAGGACGGCTTGCACTATTTTTATAGCTCAATGAATCGTGTTTTTCGGTGCGCATCAAATAACGCGTACTCTAAAAGACTTCCACTGTATGAAACTTTCTATTTTATCTTAAATTAGAGTTTTAATCTGATATAGATAACAGACGATCATTCTATAAAATATTATTCTACAATTTCTACATTTACTTATACAAATACATTTGACATTATTTAATAGTTTAATTATTTAATAGTTTTAATTGACATCTATTCATCGGCATTTGACGTCTATAATATTCCTTTAAATTATCCGACAATAACTGGTAACTAGGATAAGTATTAGTTTATAGTTTTCCATTCTAAAATGAAAGCGAATTTATTAAACGCTAGGTCTATAATTCCGTTTGTGATCGTAAATTCCGAAACAGAAGTTTACGAGTCATCAAATAGCAGAAATATTTAAAGCAAGCGGTCCATCTTATTACAGTCTTTGGAAATATCTAAACAATATTAATATGCCCCGAGGGCCTACATGTGTATGTCTACACTTTTTTGTATAAGGCCTCTAGATTTGGCTATTTCAGCTTAATTTTTTTAAATTGCATAGCGATTAGATTTTAAGAGTATGCAAATCTTGCATTGAAAAATGAAGATGACGTTCAACCTTAGCATTTTAATAGGTCTCTACTAAATAAATCCTCTTCCTTTCTATCTGTCTGCCTCACTTACACATACATACACACAAACACACGCAAACACACAAACATATATGCAAGATTAGAACAAAACATACTTTTTAGAAAATATAAAACGTCTATTAATAAAATCTCTAAAGTTCGATTCCTAACTCTATACTTTATTATCTGTTTTATTCTTTTATCTATCAATTTATCAAATATGAAACTAAGCTTTTATTACTAATACATTTTGGTGTTTATATAGTCAATTTCTATTTTTTTCTTTCACCCAATCATTTCTCCATAAACTTTGACAATTCTTTGAAATTTGTGTTCAGAAATTAAAACCTTAAAACATTTAGGTTTTCTACTTTTGTAAAACAAAGTACTTAGAAATAGTAATACAATTAGCTTTATAACTGTCTTTAGAATTATCAACTTAATATAATCTAATTCCCACTTTCCCAGCATAAAACAAATATTGATTTTGAAAAAAAAAGGTGGGGAAGGGGTTATTGGATGAATTGTACAGATATTTAAATCATTGAAAAAGGAAACACAACAGTTTAAAAACAATAATAACGTGGTATATAATGAATATTGTTGTTCATGTACACATTTTAGCCTAAATATTAGTCTTGCTCCCCCCCCCGACACACACACACACCCATTTCCCTATGATTATAATGACTGGCCTCACGCGAGTAGTAGTAAAGTATCCCCGTTAGACCAATTTGATCCATAGGGACCGTGAGGCAGTGTTCACAAGTTTCTATGGCTGCGGCATACTAGGAGATTATATGACCAGCACAAAGCCTACAGCCCCCAGTCCCCTTTACTTTTCCCTAACGAATGTCAAGTACACATCAGAGCTCGGTAGGATTAGAGACACCCTTCAGAGCCTGGAAAAACGTTAGCCTTTATCAGGATTCATACTCAGAACTTTTGGTAAGTCACCTCAACGATCGAGCTCACAATGTCTGGTATCAAACTAAATGTAATACTGTCTTACACCAAACAAGACTCTTAGGAGACATCAATAAAAACAAATTTAATCATTGTGCTTTTGAGAAATCCTAATCCGAAGATTATCTTTGCAACGGCTGTTGATTCATTGCAAAGGAAGTACATATCAATTTGAACATCTTCTCAGAATGCAATAGCTAAAAGACTTTAACACTAATTAAAATTTATCAACTTGGTTCTTCAACACTAAACACTACTCTCTGTTCTATGACGTCAACAATTTCCAATAATTCTTGCTTTTGTGATAGCAATTAACACATTCTAATAACAGACATTCAATCATATCGAAGGTCTCACCTATAGTCCTTTTTTTGTATTTTTTAACGTCAAAAAGTACAAAACATGTAGAAAATAACACTCAACAGACAAATAGGCCCGACTCATGGTTAACAAGAGATAACACTTAATATTGCTTTTAATGAAAATTGTCATCTGAATTTAATTTATTGCAGTGAAAAAAAAACAGTTAAATCAAACCATGTTTAATTTTGTATTTATCTCAATCGTTAGATAAAAATGTAAATATTCTCAATTAGAATCGTCATTTCTTAAAATTAAAACCATGACTTAGGACCTGTTTATTTCCAGCTCCTGTTTCTTGACTTTTGAAAAAGCAAAACAAAAATTAAATATAATCACAACTCTACAAATAATAAAAACACACAAAACAAAATTCTTTCCTCCCGTGGTTTCCCCACGGGCTATTTCTAGTAATTTTAATATTATTGTAACATAATAACCAATATGTTCGATAACAACACAGGAAAACTATTTTAAAAGACCTATAAATATGTATGTAGGATATGGACTGCAGGATAACAAATGATTACTGCAGCCTCTAAAAGATTTTTGTAAATTATTCAATCGCAAAGAATATTCTGCAGGGCTCAGGGCGCAGTACAAGGACGGAGAAAATTAGGTAGTCAAACAGGGGTGTAAGGGGTGGGGAGCAATATTTTTGAGGCGGATAGGAATATCTTTGGGTGCTACATTGAATGAGAGCGTGGATGGAGGGGAGCATTTAATGTCATTTGTCTCGCCTCAACGGTCAATGTGTTGGTACATGACACATGACAATGGCTTGACAAGGATGACTTGCGCGGGAATTACTATAAGTGAGGAAGAGTTGCGCAGCGTCATCCTCACTCGCTCGTGCAGGTCCCACTTTGTCCAGTGGCAAGACGTAGCCTAGACGACTAGAGTAGATACTGGATGCAGTGGATGACCAGGGCATGCCATGCTCTATGCGTTCCACCTCACATTACTGGGATCGCCTTTCAGCCCGTTGATCAGCTAGTGATTCCTCCGCGCTGTCCGTCGAGTTCCAGACTTCACCTGCATAGGCGACAAGCCTGATTCACCAGGGTTTCTAGGCCGTTTTGGTTACCCTCACCTGGTTTGACCGGCCAGTCGAAGCCGTTTCTCGGGGTGTGGCCGCTGCGCATGCTACAGCTACTTGGATCCACAGATGAGAGTTGGGTGCCAGGTGGGGACCAAAGGTGGGTGTACTGTTCCCAGAGGAATACGACATGTCCTTCACACCAGAGGTGCTACCCCTCCTAACCCTAACCCTACAAGGCACCCCATACAAATAACGCAGTCAACTGCTTAACTCCACCTATATCAAACTGCACTTAAGGATGTTTCAAACACCAAATTATATCATTATAATGTTTGACTATTTAAAATAATCAAACATTTTTAACATGTTAACCAAGATGATAAACGTATATGATAGAAGTTTTTAAGGATGGAATTTGTGTGCGCAGTTTTGTACTGAAATTCAAAATGTTTCAATATTTTTCTTGTATTAATACTTCTCTACAACATGATATCGTGGGAATAAGTCAATCATAACCCTAAATATATTAAAAGTGTATTAAATTAGCCTACCAGCATGCAATAGAAATGAAAGGCTAATAAAGGCTTTCTATTAAATTAACAGTGCACTGTGTAGGATTTTATTGTGCAACTTATTTAAAAAACATCAAATTGCTTGAATAAATGTGTCCAATGCTTACTTTGTATGTCTAGTATTTATTTGCTTTTCAAACGTTTTCTTTTCTTTAGACATTTGTCCTCCATCACTGTGCCAATTCTTTCACGACCCTTCTCATGAAGGCACAGAGAGACCCAAAGGAACTGCAGGATCTGTCTTTTTCCAGGTAGGAACCACTATAAGATTTATTTAGGATGTCAAATTTTGCCTTACTGTCGCTTTAACTTGAATCGATTACTCTTTAGTTGTGCAATGCTCATCCGGTCGCATTGATTGTTTTTAATAAGTTGCACTTTCGAACACCAATAAAAGTGAAGTTAACATAATATACGATTTTTACGACTTTAATGAAAAAGACCGTAAAAGAATGATTTTCTGGGAGTTGGGGTGGTGAGGCTGAAAATATGTTGCTTTCTGCAACACGTCGATGTGAAAAGTTTCAGCTCAGAGGGATTATGGAAAATGGGTCAATTAGCCTTTCGAGGTCAGTCGGCAGACCAAAGTTTTGCGAATTTAATATTATTTGGAAAAAAAAAGGAATAATTATCGTTTTTTTGTAATACGTTTTGTACTTTGCGCTTGTGTTCTACATTAATTATATAATATAATGTTTAGATCATGTGACTAGAATGATTTCTACAATTTCTATTGTAGGGAGATATGGTTCTCGACCGAAGGCTAAGCAGCTTGGTTTACAAGTCTAAAAGTACATCACGCTACCGCAGGGCTACCATCAAAATCAAGAGCAGACTTTGGGAGAACGGTGTGGTCAAATTTGAGATGGACAAACACATTGGTAAGGTAAACGAGATACTATGAGGCGCGGTGATTCAGTTTAAGGCGTTCAAAAGTCATTTGTAAGATTTCGGAGCCTATATATCAGGGGTCTCAAACTGAGATGTGCCATTTTATCACTTAAGAGGTGTGTCAAGGGCCGCACCCCAGCCCCCAACAACCCTACCTCAGTAAACAAAAAACCCTTCATACATCTTAACTCATTTTACTAATTATCACTAATAATATGCCAATTTACAATTTAGACACAAATAATTATATCAAAATGAACTTTCATTATTATTATTATTAACAATATAACGTATTTAAAATATACAATCAAATTTTATGTGTATCAGTACTAGCTGTCTGAATTTTAGGAATAGTACATTTTTGTAAGCTTACTGGCGGGCCACAAAAAATCAAACTTGGTGGGTCGCATGCTGCCCGCCGGCCGCGAGTTTGAGACCCCCGTTGTATAGTTATGTCCTGTGCCATAAGCTTCTCCCCGAGTCCATTTGTTGGAGAAGAAAATGCAAAGAATTTTTATCCTGGCCAAGCACTCACATTATGTTGCTTGCCTATCAAACAACAACTAGTGAACGCTGTCGTTCTAGCCCTTTGGACCGATTTGCTTTGAAATGGATACTCAATTGTGTGCACTGAGTTTAGCTTCCAGTTCCTTCTGTGTCTTTTTTTCTGCTTTCTTGAAATGTTCCCCAAAGGTTCAACTTAGACCACAATATTTGCGATAAACCAAACAATTGACAAGTCTTAATGAGGCGTGAACTTTTGAACCCATATGTTCGTGAACTTCCTGTTCTATTTTTAAACTAATAAACAAAAAAACATGCTTTTGCTGGTGTTTGACAATTGATTTCAACCTCCACGGCCAGTTCTAGTCTTTTAGAATTATACAAAGGATACAATATTAGTTATGAGGAATCCGTTTTTAACATCAAAAGTGAGTAGGCAATAACTAATACTCAAGTGTTAGTCGCGTGAAGTTAAATATTTATGTGTTTACAAAATAAATGAGTCAAGAGTTGCGTTTTCTTGGTTATTGAAAAACAAAATGCGTAAATTCATAAAAACGAATAACAAAAATTCCTTTGCATTTAGCAATAAGTTTGATATTTTAAAAAGGTGATTTTTCACTTCTGACTTTCACAATACATTGTTTTGTTTTGTAAACATCTTTTGGAAATGAAATACATTTTAATCCCCAACAAATTTGAGTACAACCAGTAAAGTAGCACACAGACATGTTTCGAAACAAATTATTGAATTCGACCGGAAATGTTTTTTATTTGTCGACCTTTTATGCATGCATACACGTTAAGACTTGTCAATTCTGGTTGCTTTTTGTGATATATTTTTGAGTAAATGAAAAGTGTAAACGAGGTTGTTAATTATCCCATCCACACATTTTGAATAACGAAGTGTTTAGCTCCATTCATTGCGCTTTATAAAAAACACGGTGAATAAATGCCAGATTTTTGTTTTTGTCACCACAACGATTCGAAACCCGACTATCGGAATAGCCAGCCGACACGCTGCCTTCTATACCGCAATGGCTTCCTCTGCCCTTCTGTCCCCTTCTCACACGGACACCTAATAAGTATGTGAACAATTAATGAAATACGCAATTGTTTATTATTTCACGGCAGATGTGAAAGCAAAGGAAGTGCTAACTGCAGCCATGGCTCACATCTCTAACAACTCCTGCATCGTTTTCAAAGCGAAGAGGCATTGGCATAAGGACTACATTCACTTCACCAGTGAACAGGGGTTAGTTTTCTTCTAATCTTTTAACATTACAGACACTCCTTCCAAAAAGAAGATGAACAAGAGTTAACAAAACCAACAAAAATACTTTTTTCGAATCATAGCTGATGGGATAACCCTACTGTCGATAGGTCGGTTAATGCTTCATTGATTTGATTTGTCCTATGTTTGAAAAAATTTAAAGCATCAATTAGCTTTATAATTCTTAACCTATAGATTATATCCGTATGCGTAGTTGTTTGATAAATGAGCTCTGAGCTTACATTAGGTTTTTTTGGCAGCGCTATACAATTATTATTATTATTATTATTATTATTATTATTATTATTATTATTATTATTATTACGTTTTAAGTGAGTTGAAAACGGTAAAAAAAAGCTTGGCCCAACATATGGCAACATTTAACAGAAACCACTGGATGGATGTGGTTGTTGAGATCTGTTACAAAGCTCAGATAAACGTAAGAACAAAAACATTTTCATAATCCCTTATGCGAGAACAAATACATATAAGTACGCTTTTTTCCCAAGTGGCCTTCGGGCCTGGAATGGGTTGCCTGAACAAAAATGAAAGCCAGTAATTTAACATCATTTAAAAACATTAGTAAAGATGCAAGACCTGACTCAGACCAGGGATGAGCGTAGGACGCAATAATCTTCTTTATAGAAAAAGCGTCTGTAATATAAAAGATAAGATAATATGGAGGCAGTGTTTACAAACCATCTTTTCTTGTATTTTAATTTGTTCAAAAAATGTATCCTTCTTATTTGTGTTTTCAATCCACTAATCCTACACCAGATGTTGGTCTCAAGTTGGTCGGGTTGGCGGAAAGCAATTGGTAAATATAGGGCCAGGCTGTGAAAATCTGGGGACCGCTGCTCATGAGATACTCCACGCTTTGGGAGTCTGGCACGAACAGGTGAGAATGTGAGTCTCTCAGGTGAAACTGTGAATCGTATATTATGTAAAAAAAAAAAAGTAAATCTCACATGGAACAAGTGAATCTCGTTGTAGATTTCTTCACCACAGAAGAGACAGTGAGTTACGTTGGTGAAACGGTGGGCGCGCAGCTATAGCAATTATTAGTCACACATACAATATAAAGGAAGCACGATCCTGAACGGCAGCGCGTTCGACTAGCGTACCGAAGGTCCTAGGTTCGAATCCTGGTGAAGGCTAGGATTCTTTTCCCGGGTCTGGAGGGTGTCCTTGAGTCTATCTAGCTCTGATGAGTACCTGACCTTAGTTGGGGTAAAGTAAATGCGGCTGTGCATTGTCATGGCCACACACTCACCATGTATGCCATGGCCTCAGAAACTGGGGAAGGCTGCTTTACTGGCACTTTGATCAATTTGGTCCGACTGGTACTTTGTTTAATATGAGAAAGTGAATCTCACGGGTAAGTTGAGACAGCGAGTCACACAGGGAAGCGTTGGTAAACATCTTTGGGAGTAGAAAAAAAAAGACAAACTCGCATTAGATGTACATTTAAAACAGGTAGATTTAAACTAAAGGTCGATCCGCAAAACGAAATGTAAATAGAGCTAACTATAGAATATAGAATAGAACTATAGTAGCTAGCCTACCCAGGAAAACGAAATTTAAATAAATACATTATGTTAACATATAGATCCTATAGTGTGTATGTTAGTAAATTTTAGACGATTGATAATGTTAATAATAGTATTTGGACAAAATGTGAATATTCTGACAAATGTTAATATTCTAACATAATGTTTATATTCTGACAAAATGTTAGTATTCTAACAAAATGTTTATATTCTGACAAAATGTTAATATTCTGACAAAGTGTTAATATTCTAATAGAATGTTTATGTTCTGACAAAATGTTCATATTCTGACAAAATGTTTATATTCTGACAAAATGTTAGTATTCTAACAAAATGTTTATATTCTGACAAAAAGTTAGTATTCTGACAAAATTTTAATATTCTGACAAAATGTAAATATTCTGACAAAATGTTATTATTCTGACAAAATGTTAACATTCTGACAAAATGTTAATATTCTGACAAAATGTTAATATTCTGACAATATGTTAATATTCTGACAATATGTTAATATTCTGACAAAATGTTAATATTCTGACAAAATGTTAATATTCTGACAAAATGTTAATATTCTGACAATATGTTAATGTTATAACAGAGTTTTTCAAACTCACCCCACCCTTTTTATAAGACGCCGATGACGTGAGATCCTTGTTTCTAGGCACGATCAGATCGAGATAGCTACATCAGAGTCCTATACGAGAATGTCAAGGACCAATACATGCGCGATTTTGACAGGGTCAGCGATGAACTTATCACCTCTTTGCAGCTTCCGTATGATTATCGGAGCCTAATGCATTACAGCAGGTCGGCCTTTTCCAAGAACGGACAGCCTACAATAGAGGTAGGCCCACCTACAACACTGTTAAAAATGTATGCATAAATATGTCATTGTGCATTAATATCAATCGACAATACCATTGCTTTTAAAAAAGATTTCTAAGTTTTAACTATTTAGCAGCTTTAATAATATATAGAATGGCAGCGATGTGGTCTAAGTCAATAACTTTGAGAATGGATATCGAAGCCTTTAGACTCCATGATTATTACGGCATTAATAATTGGCGGCATTAAAAAAGTTTGGGAACCATTGCTCTACACAAATAATCTCTAAGCCATAATAAACAAAAATGACTCTAATTAATTATCGATACAATTCTTACATACATAATCTCTAATCCATAATTAAATAGAAATAAAAAAAAGCTCAATGAACTATTGTTACAATTCTTACACAGATATACCCTATGAAAACGAGTTAAACATGTTTACACGTTATGCTAATCTATAGGCCTAGATCTATACTTATTAGAAAATATACGTTTGAAAAAAAAAAAAAGGAATATACCAAATTGGCAATTTTCCTTATTACTTGGCAACAAATCTTTCATACTCTTTCTATCTTAAAAAAATAATTAATTGTGTCGCTAATTAATTATGGAACTATAGTAAACTTAAAAAAGAACATTTCTAAAATCGAAACCCTTTAAAAAATAATTGTGTTGTGTAGGCCTATGTATTACGAACATTTTCAGCTTTTAAAAGAATGAACAGAAAGTTAACTACTGACTAAGTATAGGAGAGAGGTGGGTAATTCGTACCGCTGGGTAATTCGTATTTATGCCGTTTTACATATTTTGACTGATTTTAATTAACATTTAAAACCGTTAACACATGCCAGCACATTAGTTTCAACTTCCATAGAGCAATGGTTGACATACATATTTTCGGTGAACCAACCAAATTATTTTAAAATTTTAAAACTCTGCCCTCATTTAGGTCATCGGGATTGGAGAAAAGCTGAAGGTGTCCATTGGACAAAGGAGAGAACTCAGCCTTATAGACATTGCCCAGTTGCGAGAGATGTATGGATGCAATAAGAAATCTGAGAACTCACGATACCGTAAGTGTGAACATTTAGCTTATTGACACGGCATGGCCTTGCGGTAGCGCATTCGGCTAGCGTACAGAAGGTCCTGGGTTCGAATCCTGGTGCAGACTAGGATTTTTTCGCTGGACTTGAGGGTGTCCCTGAGGCTACCCAGCTCTGATGGGTACCTAACCTTAGTTGGGGTAAAGTAAAGGCGGCTGTGCATAGTGCTGGCCACACAATCACCTTGTCTTCCGTGGCCACAGAAACTGGTGAACGCTGCTTCACCGGCCCGATAGCTCAATTTGATCCGACGAGATACTTTACTTCTTAATTCAGCATTTAATACTTTCGATGTATTATAAAACATTTTTTTATTTAAATCATCTTTAATTTAATGAACAAAAAAAAATTGTGGTTGATTATGTTACAAGTTGCTAAATATCTTAGACCTATTTAAAGTTTTGATCGAGTGCACAAAATTGGTTTTCTAAGTTGTATTTTAAAAAAAACAACAGCAAAATATGGCCGTTGTGCTGTTTACTGTACATAATACTTACTCTATATATTCCTATAAGAACCAATAGGAACCTTGGTGTTGTAGTTTTGACCAAAACGGGCAATAGTTGTTGCTTGTATAATTTTTTCTGCGGATAGCGCGACTTGTGCTTATTTTGTTACCGAATATATTATCGACTCTATTTTTCCGTAATTTTAAAATGAAATTTAGATATAGATTCTGTCATGTCATTTCGTAACGGAGATCAAAACTAATTTAAAAAAGTATTATTGAAACGTCGATAGATCTATCGTTTTAAAACACGGATCCACCCAAGCGGGCACATCAAGTCGTATCCACGGAGATTAAACGTGGTTTCAACGTATTTGTGTGGTTTCCAAGTTTTCCCCCGTCAATACGACGTAAGAGTACCCGCTGAGACACTACTAATCTATATAATTTCTTTTTTTTTTATCAAATCTCTTTCCGTCTGTGTCTCTAAATTAATAGTTTGCCAAAGAGGATGGATGAAACACCAGAAATCCTGCTACAAATTTTACCACTTGGCCAGAGTCCAGTTTGCCGAGGGGAACACAATCTGCAGAGACCAGGGTGCACATCTTATAATTGTCGACAGCAAAGGAGAAGAAAAATTTATAATGAAACATTCAAAGCAGTTCTTCCCATTCGTTCAAACGTGGAGAACATCTGGAAAATTGGTAAACTCTCGAATAAAGCTAAGACAATTTTTCAACACTTTTTACATAGAAAGTTTCAAAATTGTATAAGCTATTGCAATGGCCGTTTAGTAATTGCGAATCGTTATCAATCCCATTATGGTCGTTGGGGGGGGGGGGGCGAATGGACACCTCAGTAGTAAACTTTCTTCACTTTTGCCTATCTTGAGCGGTTGTCAATAGTTGAGTCAACTGCAGCCCTGTCCAATACTTAACTACATTGTCGAACCAGCATCTCCGCTGACGGCCTCTCCCACGCCCATCTTCCACGATGCCTATTCGAATATTTAGTTTAAAAATGTTTCAAATCGGTTGCAGAAATAAGGAAAATGTTAATTTAAAGCACTAAAATGAATTTTAAAAATGTTTTCATTGATGCAATTATTTTTTCAATATATTTAATCTCACAAAAATAGCTCTATATGTTTTCAAATAGTTCACATAAAATTGTAATACATTTATTTACATTAATATAAATTCAGAAAATAAAATTCACAATTTATTAATTAATCGGAAATTGTATATTTTCTTGCAAATCGTGCCACAACTTACAGGTGAATGACAGATGGATATGGTACATCAATGACACTGCGCTTCAACCAATGTCCGGCTACGTGAACTGGGAGACCGGACACCCGGGTCAATACACGTCGGTTATTCTGGTCAAAGACCGCAAAATTGGAGAGTTCAAGTGGTGGGGGGAATGGGCTGAGTCTAGAGAGAATGCCGAGATGTTCCGGCACAATTTTATTTGTGAGAAATCAACCACACGTAAGAAACGAATTGCATCTAGTTCTATATTATAGGCACAATCATTGAGCTTGTGCCTAGCTCTAGCTTGCTCTTTCTATCTATCTTTTTTATATCTTTCTGTGTAGGCCTATCTATCTCTGACTATCTTTCTCGACCTTCCTCTCTTTCTCTCTCTCTCTATCATTTTCGATTTTTGTCTCTCTCATTCTATCACTGTGACCACCAGTGTTTGTTTAACTTATATATATATACAGCACATTAGATATATAGATATATAGCACATTAGATAATACATCAACCTTTGTAATTTCGCTTCAGGTTTGGTCTTTATATTTTGTATTTCAAATCTACGCTTCCATAACGTTTTCACAACTAAAGACGTAAAACAAACAAAGATAGAGGAAAATACAAGCTTTTGTTGAGTTGTGGAGCTTATTTCTGATTAAAAGTAAAGGGCGCTTGGTTTTATCATACATATCTTGGAGAAGAAAAAAAAAACACTTCATTTCATAAGAGCTCAAACAGTTCTTTGGCTCTGTTTTCATATCTCCCTTATCAAATTGTATGTTAATAGTGATTAAACTAAAATGACATAAACGTCTCAAATAGTTAGCATCAATGATGTGTTAACTGCTTGCATGTAGAAACTAGAATCTATCAAAAAGCTATAAATTGTAAAACTAAACTTCGGTTTTCAATTTGTGTAACAAAATTATAACCATTGAAATGCATTGTTATATATATATTTGTGTACTATTTTCCTTATTTTATAAAAGTAATTTCACAATTTTAAACTATAATTTTTTTTTTTTTTTATTTCATAAATGAGCAGTTTTAGTTTATTGTAAACGGAACTACAAAAAAATGGTCTGTTATTTGTATTTACTACAGGGAAATGTGACGTTGTGCGATATATGGATGGGAGGGACTATAGAGGCTCCATTGATCACACCCGAACAGGAAACACGTGCATGAAGTGGACGGACAGTTACCCTCACAACCACACCCTGGCGGCCTACAGCAAAGCTTGGGCGGTCACACCTGAATTGCGATCGCCTGACGATCTCGGCGACCACAACCAGTGTCGCAATCCCGGCATCCTACGGAGGAAGCGGCCCTGGTGCTACACAACGAAACATAATCAGGAATGGGGATATTGTAACGTGCACATCTGTAACTAACTAGAACTTTTAAAGTGGAGAATATGTTGACTTAAGAAAGCCATTAGAGAAGGTTTTTGATTTAAAGACAACTTCTTCAATTAGATTCACCAATTCTTTAACCACAACCATAGTTATCACTGAATCGCCAACATCAACAACCGTACCGCTCTTTGACGAACTCCTTAAAACAGAAAGTGTAAACGTAGCTTCCGGTTTCTTGCTTAAGCCAATATTTGAATCTACATTAGATAATTTCTTTTTACACAAACATTTTTCGTTTAATAATTGAAATAAACATTTAAATAAGAAAACAATTGTTAGAATATTTTTGTACTTTTTCACAAGAAAATCAAATGCATATTTAGAAAATGGATATCGTGAACAGGGTTTGCAATCTACAGAACGCGTGTCAGCCTTGGCCCGCAGAGTAATTTTAAATGGCACGCAGAACATCCCACAAAACTTCAACAAAACAGTGAGTGCTAGAACAGGATTACTTTGGCTGTTGGCCCGCTGAATGAATTAGAAATAATACCTTGGCACTCTATTATCAAAAGGTTTCCGACGCCTTTTCTACCCAATCACGTGAACCGATCCTCATGTTTTTTTCTAAGTCCTATATCGTAGCTTAATTTTTATGTTCCAACTTTTCAAAAACCACTCCTTCATCAAGTCGCTTAGCCTGAATGTCTAATACATTAACAAATTGTAGTGCTTAAAAGAATGTGCTGCACTTTTAAGATTGGCGTATGGTTCGATCTACCAATTGGTGTCATAGCAAAGTTTATGGGATCTACTAATCAGTGTCATAGCTAGGTTTATGGGATCTACCAATCAGTGCCATAGAAATGTTTATGGGATCTACCAATCAGTGTCATAGCAAAGTTTATGGGATCTACCAATCAGTGTCATAGCAAAGTTTATGGGATCTACCAATCAGTATCATAGCAAAGTTTATGGAATCTACCAATCAGTATCATAGCAAAGTTTATGGGATCTACCAATCAGTATCATAGCAAAGTTTATGGGATCTACCAATCAGTATCATAGCAAAGTTTATGGTAGTTTATTGTTATTAGCTTCAACGGTGAGCCCTATTGAAGTTAAGTTAACTAAGCATGGAAGTAAAATGTAACTCAATACCAGAGATCTTCGCGTCTGCCGGTCCCTTATTTATTGCTCACAATCTGCATAAAGAAACCATTGATGATGCCGCTGGTATCACCTTTGTTTCGATTTTCAATGTAGGTATATTTTTTAGTTTATAGACTGACTAGCCGGTATGTGCCCGGTCCTCCGAACCGGCTAAAAGTTATGTTTACATACAGTCTAACTACTCAGGCAGTTATAATGAGATTGCCCGCATGACCTACGACACGAATTTAAACGTGAGGTAATTTTTTATTTGCCCGCTACAACATGAATTACCCGTTAAAATCATTACTCATCACCCATTATAACAATTACAAATTGCCCGCTATAAATTACGACGCAAATTAAAACATGAATATATTTTGTTCTATTCATTGATAAAGAACATTCGACAGTATTTTTTTTTTTTTAATGATTGTTTGATATATTTTTTTTACGACAAACATTAAGTCGCAGACCTATGTTGTGTTGTTTTTGTTTATTTGCTATTTATTTATTTATTGTTGCTTTGGAAGCAAACTTAGAATTAAATTTTCTATTCAATATGTAAAACAATAACAAATGAAACCCATATGAAATAATGTTTATAAAACGTATACGACACGAATTAAAACTTTAAAAAGTTAGTTCCGGCAATTTGAACATTGCCCGGCAAATTAAACATTGACCGGTTATATAAACATTGCCCGGTAATTTAAACATTGCCCGGTAATTTAAACATTGCCCGGTAATTTAAACATTGCCCGGTATTATAAACATTGCCCGGAAATTTAAACATTGCCCGGTAATTTAAACATTGCCCGGTAATTTAAACATTGCCCGGTAATTTAAACATTGCCCGGTAATTTAAACATTGCCCGGTATTATAAACATTGCCCGGTAATTTAAACATTGCCCGGTATTATAAACATTGCCCGGTAATTTAAACATTGCCCGGTAATTTAAACAATGGCCGTTACCAAGGCGATAAGCCTAAAGGTGCCCAGTTCTCGGAACTGGATAAAATAACCCATGGAGTTATAAGCAATAGTCTTAAGCGGGGATAAAGTATTTTCCGGTAACTTGAACCATTTAAATATTGCATTCTACAAATTACGACGCAAATTAAAACAAAATTTGGTTCCCTTCTCAAACGCATAAATACGCAAAATTTGATGACGCCATATAATTATAAGCTTAAATATAGAGTGTAACCAGGACCACTGCGTTTAAATAAGCTTAGTAATGCGTCGGTATTACTTCCCGAAACAGAAAAAAAATGCTAAATCTATTTGCTTAAAGTTTTAAATTATTAATTAGCTTTAAGTCATGTATTCACAGTGTAAAGTATTAAAGTAGTGATAGATTAAGAAAATCAACTACAGTATTGGTAGTGTAAAGAATTTATGTTGTATACGGCACGTAGACAATTTAAACATGGAGAAAATTTGTTCCCGTCATTGAGTTGAGATAATAAAATCCATGCACATAGTTTGATGACGTCAATTTAAACATGAATGAAAAATGTCCCTTCATTGCTATAAAATCCATGCGCAAACTTTGATGACGTCATAAAAATAATCTCAGCGCATCCTTTTTTTTCTAACTTTGTGACGAAAAACTTTAAAAAGTTGTACTGGCAAAGACAATGTGAATCAAAAGTTGTGTTTTTTTCGCGTTTTTTGACCAAACTGACCACTGCGGTCATTTTAATTTTTTTTAAACCTTGACAGTGTTCACCGCCGTAACGCAAAGAATATTTGTAGCAAATTTCACGTTTTTATGTCCAGTATTTAAAAAGATTATGCGGTATGTACATACCCAGCCAGCCAGCCAGCCACCCACATACATATTCCTTTTGAGATTTATATATATACTAGCCGGTATGTGCCCGGTCCTCCGAACCGGCTAAAAGTTATGTTTACATACTTTTTAACTACTCAGGCAGTTATAATGAGATTGCCCGCATGACCTACGACACGAATTTAAACGTGAGGTAATTTTTTATTTGCCCGCTACAACATGAATTACCCGTTAAAATCATTACTCATCACCCATTATAACAATTACAAAATTGCCCGCTATAAATTACGACGCAAATTAAAACATTAATATATTTTGTTCTATCCATTGATTAAGAACATTCGACAGTACTTTTATTTTTTTTTTATGATTGTTTGATATATTTTTTTTACGACAAACATTAAGTCGCAGACCAATGTTGTGTTGTTTTTGTTTATTTGCTATTTATTTATTTATTGTTGCTTTGGAAGAAAACTTAGAATTAAATTGTCTATTCAACATGTAAAACAATAACAAATGAAACCCATATGAAATAATGTTTATAAAACGTATACGACACGAATTAAAACTTTAAAAAGTTAGTTCCGGCAATTTGAACATTGCCCGGCAAATTAAACATTGCCCGGTAATATAAACATTGCCCGGTAATTTAAACATTGCCCGGTAATTTAAACATTGCCCGGTAATTTAAACATTGCCCGGTATTATAAACATTACCCGGTAATTTAAACATTGCCCGGTAATTTAAACATTGCCCGGTAATTTAAACATTGCCCGGTATTATAAACATTGCCCGATAATTTAAACATTGCCCGGTAATTTAACCAATGGCCGTTACCAAGGCGATAAGCCTAAAGGTGCCCAGTTCTCGGAACTGGATAAAAAAAACCATGGAGTTATAAGCAATAGTCTTAATTGGCGATAAAGTATTTTCCGGTAACTTAAACCATATAAATATTGCATTCTACAAATTACGACGCAAATTAAAACAAAATTTTGTTCCCTTCTTAAACGCATAAATACGCAAAATTTGATGACGCCATATAATTATAAGCTTAAATATAGAGTGTAACCAGGACCACTGCGTTTAAATAAGCTTAGTAATGCGTCGGTATTACTTCCCGAAACAGAAAAAAAATGCTAAATCTATTTGCTTTGTCTTATGTTTGTAAACTTTTAAATTATTAATTAGCTTTAAGTCGTGTATTCACAGTGTAAAGTATTAAAGTAGTGATAGATTAAGAAAATCCACTACAGTATTGGTAGTGTAAAGAATGTATGTTGTTTACGGCACGTAGGCAATTTAAACATGAAGAAAATTTGTTCCCATCATTGAGATAAAAATCCATGCACATAGTTTGATGACGTCAATTTAAACATGAATGAAAAATGTCCCTTCATTGCTAAAAAATCCATGCGCAATTTTTGATGACGTCATAAAAATAATCTCAGCGCATCCTTTTTTTTCTAACTTTGTGACGAAAAACTATAAAAAGTTGTACTGGCAAAGACAATATGAATCAAAAGTTGTGTTTTTTTCGCGTTTTTTTACCAAACTGACCACTGCGGTCATTTTAATTTTTTTAAAACCTTGACAGTGTTCACCGCCGTAACGCAAAGAATATTTGTAGCAAATTTCACGTTTTTATGTCCAGTATTTAAAAAGATTATGCGGTATGTACATACCCAGCCAGCCAGCCAGCCAGCCAGCCAGCCAGCCACATATTCCTTTTGAGATTTATATATATACAAGCCGGTATGTGCCCGGTCCTCCGAACCGGCTAAAAGTTATGTTTACATACACTCTAACTACTCAGGCAGTTATAATGAGATTGCCCGCATGACCTACGACACGAATTTAAACGTGAGGTAATTTTTTATTTGCCCGCTACAACATAAATTACCCGTTAAAATCATTACCCATTACCCATTATAA
This sequence comes from Anisus vortex, assembly GCA_949126835.1. Taxonomy (NCBI): domain Eukaryota; kingdom Metazoa; phylum Mollusca; class Gastropoda; family Planorbidae; genus Anisus; species Anisus vortex. The sequence continues at coordinate 23,528,164 of OX421507.1, forward strand.
CAGTTAAAAAATTGCCCGCTATAAATTACGACGCAAATTAAAACGTGAATATATTTTGTTCTATTCATTGATAAAGAACATTCGACAGTACTTTTATTTAAAAAAAAATGATTGTTTGATATATTTTTTTACGACAAACATTAAGTCGCAGACCTATGTTGTGTTGTTTTTGTTATTTGCTATTTATTTTTTTATTGTTGCCTTGGAAGCAAACTTACAATTAATTTTTCTATTCAACATGTAAATCAATAACAAATAAAACCAATAAGAAACAAAGAAGAAACTTTAAAAAAAAAATTGTGTTCAATGTAATCGCATAATGATATTTTACATACACTTTATCTACCCATGGAGTTATAATGAGATTGCCCGCTACACAGTTAATATATACGGCAATTAATAAAACCTTGCCCGTTAAAAAGTTTATCGATGTATACGTCACAAATTTAAATGTAAGTGACATTTTGTACGCCCGCTACAACCGAAACGAACTGAAACGTGAAATATTTCCCGCTAGAAAAGAATTGAAACGTGAAATATTTCCCGCTAGAAATATTTTAATGCGTATACGCCCGCTTCAAACGAATTGAAAAAGCTAAAAGTTATGTTTACATACACTCTTACTACTCAAGCAGTTATAATGCGATTGCACGCAGCAACTACAAAGTTTATATTTCGTATACGACACGAATTAAAACGTGAATATATTTTGTTCTATTCATTCATAAAATACATTAGCAAACATTGAAGCAAAGTTAATTTTAAATGAATACGCACAATTTGATGACGTCATAACGAAAAGCCGGCGAGCTATCTCTGCGCAAACTTTAATGACGTCATCCTAAAAAAAATCTCAACGCCATCCTTTTTTTTATTTTTTTAGCGCGGTCGATCGAAAAACTATAAAAAGTTGGAACGGCAATTTTAACATGAACCCAAAATATGTCGTTTTATTCGCGTCTTTTGACCAAACTGACCACTGCGGTCATTTAAATTTTTTTTAAACCTTAACAGTGTTCACTGCCGTAACGCAAAGAATATTTGTAGCAAATTTCACGTTTTTATATCCAGTATTTAAAAAGATTATGCGATATGTACATACCCAGCCAGCCAGCCAGCCAGCCAGCCAGCCACATACATATTCCTTTTGAGATTTATATATATACAAGCCGGTATGTGCCCGGTCCTCCGAACCGGCTAAAAGTTATGTTTACATACACTCTAACTACTCAAGTTATAATGAGATTGCCCGCACGACCTACGACACGAATTTAAACGTGAGGTAATTTTTTATTTTCCCGCTACAATATAAATTACCCTTAAAAATCATTACCCATTACCCATTATAACAGTTGAAAAATTGCCCGCTATAAATTACGACGCAAATTAAAACGTGAATATATTTTGTTCTATTCATTGATAAAGAACATTCGACAGTACTTTTATTTTTTTTAAAATGATTGTTTGATATATTTTTTTACGACACACATTAAGTGGTAGACCTATGTTGTGTTGTTTTTGTTATTTGCTATTTATTTTTTTATTGTTGCTTTGGAAAAAAACTTAGAATTAATTTTTCTATTCAACATGTAAAACAACAACAAATGAAACCAATAAGAAACAAAGAAGAAACATTTTTTTTTTAAATTGTGTTCAATGTAATCGCATAATGATATTTTACATACACTTTATCTAACCATGGAGTTATAATGAGATTGCCCGGTACACAGTTAATATATAAGGCAATTAATAAAACCTTGCCCGTTAAAAAGTTTATCGATGTATACGTCACAAATTTAAATGTGAATGACATTTTTTACGCCCGCTACAACCGAATTGAACTGAAACGTTAAATATTTCCCTCTTGAAACGAATTGAAACGTGAAATATTGCCCTCTAGAAAGATTTTAATGCGTATAGGCTCGCTACAAACGAATTGAAAAAGCTAAAAGTTATGTTTACATACACTCTAACTACTCAAGCAGTTATAATGAGATTGCCCGCATGACCTACGACACGAATTTAAACGTGAGGTAATTTTTTATTTGCCCGCTACAACATAAATTACCCGTTAAAATCATTACTCATTACCCATTATAACAGTTAAAAATTTGCCCGCTATAAATTACGACGCAAATTAAAACGTGAATATATTTTGTTCTATTCATTGATAAAGAACATTCGACAGTACTTTTATTTAAAAAAAAATGATTGTTTGATTTATTTTTTTACGACAAACATTAAGTCGCAGTCCTATGTTGTGTTGTTTTTGTTATTTGCTATTTATTTTTTTATTGTTGCTTTGGAAGCAAACTTAGAATTAATTTTTCTATTCAACATGTAAAACAATAACAAATAAAACCAATGAGAAACAAAGAAGAAACAAAAAAAAAAAAATTGTGTTCAATGTAATCGCATAATGATATTTTACATACACTTTATCTACCCATGGAGTTATAATGAGATTGCCCGCTACACAGTTAATATATACGGCAATTAATAAAACCCTGCCCGTTAAAAAGTTTATCGATGTATACGTCACAAATTTAAATGTGAATGACATTTTGTACGCCCGCTACAACCGAAACGAACTGAAACGTGAAATATTTCCCGCTAGAAACGAATTGAAACGTGAAATATTTCCCGCTAGAAAGATTTTAATGCGTATACGCCCGCTTCAAACGAATTGAAAAAGCTAAAAGTTATGTTTACATACACTCTTACTACTCAAGCAGTTATAATGAGATTGCACGCAACAACTACAAAGTTTATATTTCGTATACGACACGAATTAAAACGTGAATATATTTTGTTCTATTCATTCATAAAATACATTAGCAAACATTGAAGCAAAGTTAATTTTAAATGAATACGCAAAATTTGATGACGTCATAACGAAAAGCCGGCTAGCTATCTCTGCGCAAACTTTGATGACGTCATCCTGAAAAAAATCTCAACGCCATCCTTTTTTTTTTTTTTTTTAGCGCGATCGATCGAAAAACTATAAAAAGTTGGAACGGCAATTTTAACATGAACCCAAAATATGTCGTTTTATTCGTGTTTTTTGACCAAACTGACCACTGCGGTCATTTTAATTTTTTTAAAACCTTGACAGTGTTCACCGCCGTAACGCAAAGAAAATTTGTAGCAAATTTCACGTTTTTATGTCCAGTATTTAAAAAGATTATGCGGTATGTACATACCCAGCCAGCCAGCCAGCCAGCCAGCCAGCCAGCCACATACATATTCCTTTTGAGATTTATATATATACAAGCCGTTATGTGCCCGATTCTTCGAACGGGCTTTTTTTTAGAATATGCTTGACACATTATAGTTTTTTCGTTTTGTTTTTGCAACATACATAAAGTAGTATGTTTTTTTTCGTGGTCAGTATTTTTTTAATTTATTTTTGTTTTGCACAATTTATTATACACCAATTCAATATACAACTAAAAAGGAAAAACAAATAATAATAATTTTTTTTTATTTCTTGCTCAAAGTATGACCACTATGATCGAATTTTGTGAGTTTAATGGGTAATTAAACTCTTTCTGTAAAACAGAACTCAAATGTCTTTTAAAAAGTACTGTTAATTCGAAAATGATTGTTTGATATATTTTTTTGCTACAACATTAGTCGTAGATCAATATTTATTTATTTTTGCTTTTTTTTTTGTTTTTGTTGGTGTTATTTGCTATTTATTTATTGTTGCTTTGGAAGCAAACTTAGAATTAAATTTTACATTCAACAGGAAAAACAATAACAACTGAAACCGATATGAATCATAGTTTACACAACGTATACGACATGAATTAAAACTTTTAAAAGTTGGTCCGGCAAATTTAAACATTGCCCGGCAATATAAAAATTTCCCGCTACATAGTTTATAAGACGTATACGATACAAATTAAAACTTTAAACCGTTGAGCTCGGCAATTTAAACATTGCCTGGCAATTGAAAAATTTCCCGCTACAAAGTTTATAAGACGTATACACAGAATAGGTATAGAACAGAATGCACAATCCCGATATACGCAGTCACTAAAAGTTACCATTTTCCGCAATGCAGCGGTCGCTAGAGACGCTACTATAGTAAAATGTGAAAGGATATCTACGTCTGCCATAAATATATACAATATATATAGGGCCTACATCATCTTTCATTATAGGCTTACTTTTATATAAATTTGACTTAATTACCCATTTTGTTTTGAACATTATATGATTAGGCCAATATGATGTAAAAATATTTATTACCCGGTACTGATTTGAAAAAAAAATGTCTTAGACGTAGCTCGGTACCGGTAACTAAATTGCTACGGCTACCGGTACATAAATATATATACTTTTTAAACCAAAATAAACTTTTAAAATTATGATGGGAAATAGGCATATAATTCATAATGAGTTAATATGAGGTTGTTTATGCTGTTGTTTATCCTTTATGGAGTCAGGAAAGCCATGCAGTTTGACATGCTCTTTTTTACGTTAATCAGTCGTTTTCGCATCATTGTTGTAGTTTATTACACAACCGTTCATGCACATTTTGCCTGAAATATTAGCTTTGGGTGTTCGAACTTGTAGATTTGAAGAAAAGGACGTTGTAGGCTAAATAAGCATAAATATAGAGTGTAACCAGGACCGCTGCGTTTAAATAAGCTTAGTATGGCGTCGGTATTACTGCCCAAAACAGAAATAAAATGCGATTGCGCATTCTGTTTTATACCTATTCTGTGGACATATACAACACGAATAAAAACGTGAAGGAATTTTTTATTTGCCAGATACAACGTAAGATACCCATTAAAACCATTAATCATTACCCATTATAACAATTTAAAAATATCCCGCTATAAATTACGACGCAAATTAAAACGTGAATATATTTTGTTCTAATCATTCATAAAGTACATTAGCAAAGGTTGAAGCGAAGTTAATTAAAATGAATACGCAGAATTCGATGACGCCATAAAAAAAAAGACAACCAGCTATCCCTGCGCAAATTTTGATGACGTCATCCTGAAAAAATCTCAACGCCATCCTTTTTTTTTATTTTCTTAGCGCGATCGATCGAAAAACTATAAAAAGTTGGAACGGCAAATTCAACATGAACCCAAAATATGTCGTTTTATTCGCGTTTTTTGACCAAACTGACCACTGCGGTCATTTTAATTTTTTTTAAACCTTGACAGTGTTCACCGCCGTAACGCAAAGAATATTTGTAGCAAATTTCACGTTTTTATGTCCAGTATTTAAAAAGATTATGCGGTATGTACATACCCAGCCAGCCAGCCAGCCAGCCAGCCAGCCACATATTCCTTTTGAGATTTATATATATACAAGCCGTTATGTGCCCGGTCCTCCGAACCGGCTAAAAGCTATGTTTACATACACTCTAACTACTCAAGCAGTTATAATGAGACTGCCCGCATAACCTACGACATGAATTTAAACGTGAGGTAATGTCTAATTTGCCCGCTACAACATAAAATTACCCGTTAAAATCATTACCCATTACCCATTATAACAATTAAAAAATTGCCCGTTATAAATTACGACGCAAATTAAAACGTAAATATATTTTGTTCTATTCATTGATAAAGAACATTCGACAGTATTTTTATTAAAAAAGAAAATGATTGTTTGATATGTTTTTTTACGACACGACAAACATTAAGTCGCAGACCTATGTTGTTTTGTTTTTGTTATTTGCTATTTATTTATTATTGTTGCTTTGGAAGCAAACTTAGAATTAAATTTTCTATTCAACATGTAAAACAATAACAAATGAAACCCATATGAAATAATGTTTATAAAACGTATACGACACGAATTAAAACTTTAAAAAGTTAGTTCCGGCAATTTGAACATTGCCCGGCAAATTAAACATTGCCCGGTAATATAAACATTGCCCGGTAATTTAGACATTGTCCGGTAATTTAAACATTGCCCGGTAATTTAAACATTGCCCGGTATTATAAACATTACCCGGTAATTTAAACCTTGCCCGGTAATTTAAACAATGGTTGTTACCAAGGCGATAAGCCTAAAGTTATAATGAGATTTCCCGCTTCACAGTTAATATATACGGCAATTAATAAAACCCCACCCGTTAAAAAGTTTATCGATGTATACGTCACAAATTTAAATGTGAATGACATTTTGTACGCCCGCTACAACCGAAACGAACTGCAACGTGAAATATTGCCCGCTAGAAACGAATTGAAACGTGAAATATTGCCCTCTAGAAAAGAATTGAAACGTGAAATATTTCCCGCCAGAAAGATTTTAATGCGTATACGCCCGCTTCAAACGAATTGAAAAAGCTAAAAGTTATGTTTACATACACTCTTACTACTCAAGCAGTTATAATGAGAATGCACGCAACAACTACAAAAGTTTATATTTCGTATACGACACGAATTAAAACGTGAATATATTTTGTTCTATTCATTCATAAAATACATTAGCAAACATTGAAGCAAAGTTAATTTTAAATGAATACGCAAAATTTGATGACGTCATAACGAAAAGCCGGCTAGCTATCTCTGCGCAAACTTTGATGACGTCATCCTGAAAAAATCTCAACGCCATCCTTTTTTTAATTTTTTTAGCGCGATCGATCGAAAAACTATAAAAAGTTGGAACGGCAATTTTAACATGAACCCAAAATATGTCGTTTTATTCGCGTTTTTTGACCAAACTGACCACTGCGGTCATTTTATTTTTTTTAAAACCTTGACAGTGTTCACCGCCGTAACGCAAAGAATTTTTGTAGCAAATTTCACGTTTTTATGTCCAGTATTTAAAAAGATTATGCGGTATGTACATACCCAGCCAGCCAGCCAGCCAGCCAGCCAGCCACATACATACATACATATTCCTTTTGAGATTTATATATATACAAGCCGTTATGTGCCCGGTCCTCCGAACCGGCTAAAAGTTATGTTTACATACACTCTAACTACTCAGGCAGTTATAATGAGATTGCCCGCATGACCTACGACACGAATTTAAACGTGAGGTAATTTTTTATTTGCCCGCTACAACATGAATTACCCGTTAAAATCATTACTCATCACCCATTATAACAATTACAAAATTGCCCGCTATAAATTACGACGCAAATTAAAACATGAATATATTTTGTTCTATTCATTGATTAAGAACATTCGACACTACTTTTTTTTTTTTTAATGATTGTTTGATATATTTTTTTTACGACAAACATTAAGTCGCAGACCTATGTTGTGTTGTTTTTGTTTTTTTGCTATTTATTTATTTATTGTTGCTTTGGAAGCAAACTTAGAATTAATTTTTCTATTCAACATGTAAAACAATAACAAATGAAACCCTTATGAAATAATGTTTATAAAACGTATACGACACGAATTAAAACTTTAAAAATTTAGTTCCGGCAATTTGAACATTGCCCGGTAATTTAAACATTGCCTGGTAATTTAAACATTGCCCGGTATTATAAACATTGCCCGGTATTATAAACATTGCCCGGTATTATAAACATTGCCCGGTAATTTAAACATTGCCCGGTATTATAAACATTGCCCGGTATTATAAACACTGCCCGGTAATTTAAACATTGCCCGGTAATTTAAACATTGCCCGGTATTATAAACATTGCCCGGTATTATAAACATTGCCCGGTAATTTAAACATTGCCCGGTAATTTAAACATTGCCCGGTATTATAAACATTGCCCAGTATTATAAACATTGCCCGGTAATTTAAACATTGCCCGGTAATTTAAACATTGTCCGGTATTATAAACATTGCCCGGTAATTTAAACATTGCCCGGTAATTTAAACATTGCCTGGTATTATAAACATTGCCCGGTAATTTAAACATTGCCCGGTAATTAAAACAATGGCCGTTACCAAGGCGATAAGCCTAAAGGTGCCCAGTTCTCGGAACTGGATAAAATAACCCATGGAGTTATAAGCAATTGTCTTAAGCGGGGATAAAGTATTTTCCGGTAACTTAATTTTTTTACTTAAACCATTTAAATATTGCATTCTACAAATTACGACGCAAATTAAAACAAAATTTTGTTCCCTTCTTAAACGCATAAATACGCAAAATTTGATGACGCCATATAATTATAAGCTTAAATATAGAGTGTAACCAGGACCACTGCGTTTAAATAAGCTTAGTAATGCGTCGGTATTACTTCCCGAAACAGAAAAAAAAAATGCTAAATCTATTTGCTTTGTCCTATGTTTGTAAAGTTTTAAATTATTAATTAGCTTTAAGTCATGTATTCACAGTGTAAAGTATTAAAGTGGTGATAGATTAAGAAAATCAACTACAGTATTGGTAGTGTAAAGAATTTATGTTGTTTACGGCACGTAGACAATTTAAACATGAAGAAAATTTGTTCCCGTCATTGAGTTGAGATAATAAAATCCATGCACATAGTTTGATGACGTCAATTTAAACATGAATGAAAAATGTCCCTTCATTGCTATAAAATCCATGCGCAAAGATTGATGACGTCATAAAAATAATCTCAGCGCATCCTTTTTTTTTTCTAACTTTGTGACGAAAAACTATAAAAAGTTGTACTGGCAAAGACAATGTGAATCAAAAGTTGTGTTTTTTTCACGTTTTTTGACCAAACTGACCACTGCGGTCATTTTAATTTTGTTAAAACCTTGACAGTGTTCACCGCCGTAACGCAAAGAATATTTGTAGCAAATTTCACGTTTTTATGTCCAGTATTTAAAAAGATTATGCGGTATGTACATACCCAGCCAGCCAGCCAGCCAGCCAGCCAGCCACATACATACATACATATTCCTTTTGAGATTTATATATATACAAGCCAATATGTGCCCGATTCTTCGAACGGGCTTTTTTTTAGAATATGCTTGACACATTATAGTTTTTTAGTTTTGTTTTTGCAACATACATAAAGTAGTATGTTTTTTTTTGTGGTCAGTATTTTGTTAATTTATTTTTGTTTTGCACACTTTATTATACACCAATTCGATACACAACTAAAAAGGAAAAACAAATAATAATAATTTTTTTTTTATTTCTTGCTCAAAGTATGACCACTATGATCGAATTTTGTGAGTTTATTGGGTAATTAAACTCTTTCTGTAAAACAGAACTCGCATGTCTTTTAAAAAGTACTGTTAATTCGAAAATGATTGTTTGATATATTTTTTTGCTACAACATTAGTCGTAGATCAATATTTTTTTTTTGTTTTTTTTTTTTGTTTTTGTTGGTGTTATTTGCTATTTATTTATTGTTGCTTTGGAAGCAAACTAAAAATTAAATTTTAAATTCAACAGGAAAAACAATAACAACTGAAACCGATATGAATCATAGTTTATACAACGTATACGACATGAATTAAAACTTTAAAAAGTTGGTCCGGCAAATTTAAACATTGCCCGGCAATATAAAAATTTCCCGCTACATAGTTTATAAGACGTATACGATACAAATTAAAACTTTAAAACGTTGAGCTCGGCTATTTAAACATTGCCTGGCAATTGAAAAATTTCCAGCTACAAAGTTTATAAGACGTATACACAGAATAGGTATAGAACAGAACGCACAATCCCTATATACGCACTCACTAAAAGTTACCATTTTCCGCAATGCAGCGGTCGCTAGAGACGCTACTAAAGTAAAATGAGAAATGATATCTACGTCTGCCATAAATATATACAATATATATAGGGCCTACATTATCTTTCATTATAGGCTTACTTTTATATAAATTTGACCTAATTACCCATTTTGTTTTGAACATTATATGATTAGGCCAATATGATGTAAAATATTTATTACCCGGTACTGATTTGAAAAAAAAATGGCTTAGACGTAGCTCGGTACCGGTAACTAAATTGCTGCGGCTACCGGTACATAAATATATATACTTTTTAAACCAAAATAAACTTTTAAAATTATGAAGGGAAATAGGCATATAATTCATAATGAGTTAATATGAGGTTGTTTATGCTGTTGTTTATCCTTTATGGAGTCAGGAAAGCCATGCAATTTGACATGCTCTTTTTTACGATAATCAGTCGTTTTCGCATCAGTGTTGTAGTTTATTACACAACCGTTTATGCACATTTTGCCTGAAATATTAGCTTTGGGTGTTCGAACTTGTAGATTTTAAGAAAAGGACGTTGTAGGCTAAATAAGCATAAATATAGAGTGTAACCAGGACCGCTGCGTTTAAATAAGCTTAGTATGGCGTCGGTATTACTTCCCAAAACAGAAATAAAATGCGATTGCGCATTCTGTTTTATCTCTATTCTGTGGACATATACAACACGAATAAAAACGTGAAGGAATTTTGTATTTGCCAGATACAACGTAAGATACCCATTAAAACCATTAATCATTACCCATTATAACAATTTAAAAATATCCCGCTATAAATTACGACGCAAATTAAAACGTGAATATATTTTGTTCTATTCATTCATAAAGTACATTAGCAAAGGTTGAAGCAAAGTTAATTTTAAATGAATACGCAAAATTTGATGACGTCATAACGAAAAGCCGGCTAGCTATCTCTGCGCAAACTTTGATGACGTCATCCTGAAAAAAATCTCAACGCCATCCTTTTTTTTATTTTTTTAGCGCGATCGATCGAAAAACTATAAAAAGTTGGAACGGCAATTTTAACATGAACCCAAAATATGTCGTTTTATTCGCGTTTTTTGACCAAACTGACCACTGCGGTCATTTTAATTTTTTTTAAACCTTGACAGTGTTCACCGCCGTAACGCAAAGAATATTTGTAGCAAATTTCACGTTTTTATGTCCAGTATTTAAAAAGATTATGCGGTATGTACATACCCAGCCAGCCAGCCAGCCAGCCAGCCAGCCACATACATACATACATATTCCTTTTGAGATTTATATATATATATGATATATGATATGATATGATATGATATGATATGATATGATATATGATTAGAATATGTCTAATGCGTTCTAGATGATTCGATAACGACCGAAGCCTATGTTTAACTGTAGTTTAACGATGAACAATGATACCAGGCGAAAGTGACTGATTAAAGTAGTTAAAATGTTGGGTTCCTTTTGTTTTTCATATATATATATATATATTTATATGCGTATATGTATATTCCTATTTAAGTATACATAATGCATTTATTATGTATTTATATATAGAGTGTGTGGGAGTAGTAAGACGGGCATACAGATAACACAAATAGACAGACGGAAGGATGAATAGGCGGATGAATCATGGATATTTGGATGTGAGGGTGGATGTATGAGTGGATTGGACGGTGAGAAGATTATTTGAATGTTTTGATGGTTGGATGGATAAGTGAACTTGTGCATGGATGAGCGAATGAATGGATAGAACGAAAATATAGAGAGATAGATAAATAGATATTATGTACATAATAATATATAGATATAAGCTTATAAATATATAGGCTAGATAAAATAGATATAAAGAAAAATAATAAATAAAAAAATAAAAAGATTAATAAATAAATAGACAGAAAGATAGATAGTTAGATAGATAGACAGACAGATAGATAGACCAATAGACAGATAGATAGATATAAGCGTATAGGTAGATAGTCCGATAGATATATAAATAGATACATAGATAGATATATGGATAGACAGATAGATAAATAGACAAATATATAGATAAATAGATAGATAGATACATAGATAGATAGATAGATGGGTAAATACACAATACTAATGGGCAGAATATCATGCGCCTAAATAATTGCTGTAAAGTTAGTAAAATATTCAATGTAACATTTTAATGAGACTTTCATTATTGACATTGTAAGTTATTTAAAAAAATATATTACACAAATTACTGGGCCTACTTAAAAAGCTTAAAAGCGTTACAATTATTTTATTATTTTTATGCTATTCAAAGCAAATCAAACTTTGACCTAAAAAGATTTAATGGACTATAGTTTTTATTCACATTGCTGTTAAGTCTTTTGAGATAACCTCTGATATTACTAAAACTAGGCTATGTATATTTTTACTAAAAAAAGAAAAGTTGATTTTTTTAAATGTATTTATCAGAAAACTTTAATTTAAACTTTACAATAAAGAGTTGATTTAGTAAGACCACTGTATCAACATGCCTGTATGACTCAGTGACGTAGCCAGGTTTTGACGCTAGGGGGAGCAAACTTTTAGGAAAAAGGCCCCACTTTTAGAAATTTTCCCATATTAATAGAAGAACTAAGAATTCATACGTATCTAGTGTTATAAGAATATCCTGTGCCCCAGGATACACACACACTGTATAATAGTGCAGTATTTATTTAACCATCCACGATTTTTACTAGCAACTTTTAGTGATGGGAATTTCTGCAAAACTGGTTGCATCTACTGCTCGTTTTCAGGATGAACATCTAGTGTCGAAAAGTATTTATAGAATCAATGCGAATGCTTCAATAACACTACATTCTTCTTCTTTTAATTTTGAAAGACGAGATAAACGTCAATATAGATAGATATCTTGAAAGAGATTTTTTTTTAATGTGTTTTAACATTTTTATTTTCTGTATCTCTATGAGTCAATTACATAACATTGTCTTATGCAGTGCCCTCACAAGGGAAGGTGCAGGGGGGGGGCATATTCCCGGGGGCGACACTTCTAGGGGGCGGCAAATATAATAGTCTAAATGTCTAAATATAGCACTCTAAACAAAGCAGTACAGTATGCAAGGGGGCGTCGCGGAAACGTTTGCCCTGGGGCGCCACATAGGCTTGTGAAGGCTCTGTCTCTATGATACGCTATAGGAACGCTCTATTCTTTTCTATTTTTTTCCCTCTCAGCTATTAGAACACCACGCCCGACGATTATATCCTTAACAAACGGAATTTCTTATTAAAAATGTATCTTCTTTTCTTCTTTCTTTTAAATACTGTGGGGTATTTTTTTTTCTGCGAAGTTTACGTAATCAAGTTTTTGATATATACACGAATACGGCCGAGAATGAGAAAGCCAGCGCGCTTTAAGTCACAATATTACTGAGTACACCAGACTTTAAACCTAACTTCATCGGAGTGATTGAATCGAGACTAATCTCTTAGGATTCGGAGGACAAACACACTTGTACTACGTAGCACAGCTAGATCACCGTAAAGGTTCGGTGCAAACCGTTAACCGTTCCCATCCACTCTTTCCTTCTGCAAGGGATGGCACTCAGACAAAAGCTCTCCTAGTCTCCGCAGTAGAAGGTTATGGTCCAGTGCGATTGGGCTAGTTTCCAATACTGCAGCATAGCAGACAGCTGTCCACTGATGGCTAGCCCAGACTTTTGGAGAACGTCGTGCTAAACGTACCTCAGCGACATTGAGGACAAACACCAGCAAACGGTTGACATGGACTCGTTACTCAGAGTCCTGCAGGTAGTGCGGCAGAGGCATTGCCGATCGTTTGTTTTACTACGTCACCACTATAGCCCCCCCCCCCCCCTGGGCGATCGCTCCTCCTGGAGAACAAAGTTTTGCATGGCTTGTACAACGAAAACGAAATACCCGAGTCCGGGTATTACTCAGTTGAGCTGCCCCGGTCACTTGCCAAGTCGCGTTGGGGCATTGACCGTAAAATCCACGACCAACGTGAGCTGTTCGTTTCCAGCCTCAGTAACAGGAGAAGAACCACGCTGAGTGCACCAGACTTGAACCCCCTCCCCCTTTTTTTTTAGAATGCGAGCGAGCGTAGGCCTACTCTTTTGGGGCTCGGAGAACTAACTCTGCCTTGTCAACGCAGAAACTGATAAGCTTACATCACCGTAAAAGTTTGGCACAAACGGTTGGCCGTTCCTGTCCACTCTAAGTTCCTGCTTATGACCTGGTATTCACTAGAATACATAGGGGTCGGCAATCTATGGTACGCGTGCCAAACTTGGCACGTAAAGCGATTTTTAATGACACGCGATTGAGACCTCCAAGAGGTGTTTTATTATTGATGAAAACAAAAGCAAATATATTTTCCAGTAATATTTATATTGAGTGAAATCAATTTCAAAACATTTAACTATATGTACTTCCCTTTACAAAGGCATATATTAAGATAGGTAGTTGGGCTTTCTCAGAAGCACATCGAAGCACTCAAAGTGGAGTTTGAAGACTTTCAAATTGATTTTTTTATACCTAATCAAGCATAACTGGCTTAATCTTACTACGACCTTCTTAGATGTAAATACTTTTTTTTATTAAGTGTAGGGATATTGGCGATTTTAAAACGTAGCTAATTGAATTTTAAACCTTAAATGAAATGGGCATCGAAATGTGCCAAATTGTTTAAGAGATAAACTCCTTAAGGTTTAATGGACAAATAATTAATGCAGGAAATGTTTATATACAACTGTTTAATGTAAATTAATTGTATACCTTTAATAATTAAATCTTGTCATGAATACCGCAACGCTAGTTTATGTAAAGAAATAATAATTAGTCAGTTATATTTGTTATATTATAAAACATAACTTGTTTTGCATCACTATTAAATCAAATTTAGAATCTTTTTTTTAATTAAAGGGAGATAACTAGCTACTTTTATTTCCACTAATAATTCTAATATTATGTTGTTTAATTTTTACTTTATTAAAGATTAAATGGACTACAACTTATACGTTTATAATGACCAAACTGTAAAAAAGTAGCCTAGTTGAAAATTATATAAATATTATATGACTTATGTAATATATGCACATTTTTGGAACATTACATTAACTACTCAGTTTGTATGATTACTTTGTATCAATTCCGGTAAATGACAATAGTTACCAATTCGTATATTTAAATATTATGATGAATTCAAGAGCTATCTCAGTTTACTGAGAACAAAAGATTTAAATGAATATTAGCATTAGATAGATAAAAACCTTGAAAACTTAATGAAAACCTTTACAAAATAGTTACCATATATCTGAAAGAATGGTAATATAATTTGGTATAGATCTAAATGCTATTAAAAAGGATGATAATCACATACACACAATTTTTTTAAATTAAATATAAAACTCTACTATTTTCTCTATAGAGTTCCTTTGCTTTTGGCCTTTGTCTTGCTACGGATTTAAATTACCTACTTGTCTTATAAGAAAACGAGTATAATAGAGCAGGTTGACCTTTAGGCTATTGGTTTAGAAATCATAGCTTGGCACACCATTAGCAAAAGGTTGCCGACCCCTGCACTAGAGTGTGACCTTCATTTCGAATCAAATTAAATAAAACTAAAATTAACTAGATCTAACAAGGTTTATTAATCATATTGTAACAAATTAAATTGTTGAAATGCAATTTAAATTTTTTTAAAATATTAGAAACAGTATAAATTGTGCTTCATGGCTTGTTAATATTATTTTTCCCGAAAAGGCCCTTTTTTTTTCGAAAATGGTCGTAGGGGGAGCGGCGGCTCCCCCTGCTCCACCCCCTGCTCCACCCCCTGGCTACGCTACTGGTATGACTATGCATTGAATGTTTCAAAAAGGTCATATTATATTCGCTCACAAATGGAAATATAATTAATTGTAAGATAGTAAATGGTGATTAGAAGAGACGAATGAATAAGATTTAGTGGGGGGGACAAGGGATTTAGTGGAAGGGGACAAGGGATTTAGTGGGAGGGGACAAGGGATTTAGTGGAAGGGGACAAGGGCAACAGTAAAATCATGAAATGATATAACAAGTAGGTCTTGAGAGTGTACTTTGTTTTTTTAATATCATTTTATATGTAATTGACACTCCTTTTAATTTTTTTATATAAAATGTCTGTCTGTGAGCTATTTATAAGCCTACGCTTACAGGTGGTTTAAGTATTTAGTCCTGCATTTGGATCAATGTTTTTATAAGAGTTTTGGTTTAAATTCTCATGATTAGTTCATGCGATCTACATTATGGCATTGTCCGATTGACAATCGGAAGACAGTACATTTTTAATGAATCACTCCTTGTATATGTTGGAAATAAGACAGCTGTATTTCTCTAATGCTTGCTGCGTATTTCTTTTTCATTTCTTCTTAAATGTTAACAGACGCTATTTCAGAACAGAAGATTTGTGTGTCCAGTCTTTCATTTTGATAAGGGTTTTAGATGATGTTAAATTGTTAATTTTTCTGGCCAGTTCAGGTAACCCATTCAGTAGACAATTTAAACGCCATCGGGAAGAAAGACTTATAAAACTGAGTTTTCCTTGCAAATGGAATAGAGAGATCTATGTTTTTCATTTCTAGCGTGTTTACGTATGGGTTAGCCAAATGAAAGAAAGAGCGAAAGAAAAGTATACAAAGAGTACACAGTACACAGTACACGGTTAGCCAAATGAAAGAAAGAGCGAAAGAAACGTATACAAAGAGTACTCAGTACACGGTTAGCCAAATGAAAGAAAGAGCGAAAGAAACGTATACAACGAGTAGGCTACACAGATACGAGAGAGTGTTCTTGTTTTCATTCTCAGAAGAAACGGACCAAGAAGATGTAGACGTGTGATAGTTTTTGAACTGTACGATTTCACCTTTGACATCCCAGTTTCCGCTTATCTTGCTAATATTATTATTAGCCAATCAAAGAGTACAAACAGAGAACTAGGTTATAGATAGCGTGCTACGACAATCTGGTAAAGTCAATTTTTTTTAAAAATAAAGTCACACAGTGTAACAAGTTGATATTTTCTAGTTGTTTTGTTTTTTCAAGAGAGAAGTTTATTGTCGTAACGTTCATATTGTGAGTATTCAGATTGTGTTACTTTTTTTTAATGAAAAAAATATTTGTTTTCTTTTAGGCTACTATGAAATAGTAATTGCTGTGAAAATATTTTTACAATTTTAATATATAAGCAATAACACGCAAACTTAGGCGTGCAACCAGATGTAGGCAGGTCGAGATTTGGGTAGGGCAGCTAGCTATTTGGTGGCACTTCTGTACCCATGGTTAAGCTTTCATTAGGGTAAACCGGTGGACTATTTTTTTTTAAGTAGGCCTATACCTAGACTATAATATAATATTCATGTTTAAACTCTATATATTGCTATGTAGCCCAATGTCTAGACACTCTAGACCAGGAGTCCCCAACCAACTGCACACGTGCCAACCTTGGCACGCAGAACGATTTTCAATGGCTTGCGGAAGATTTTGCAAAAATAAATTTAAGTAAGGGCCTATCTTTAGCAAGAAAGGGAGTTCTAATGCAGGATAACTTTTAGTCTGTTCGCACGCTGAATAAATTAGAAATCTTACTTTGGCACACTATTATCAAAAGGTTGCCGACACCTGCTCTAGAGACTAGACCAATGGGTCTCAACCTTTTTCGGCTCACCACCCCCTTTTACAATTTTTGTCAGCTCACCGCACCCTGCCCCTCTGGAAGTTAAAGGGTCAATATAGTTTCCGCAATTTTTCTTAGGCCGGCCAGATTTGTGTGCTTATTTATTATCTTTAAAAAAATGAAAAGGAAACATAGCCTATTGTAAGAATTAATAGCTAAAAAAATGACCTAAACAAGAGACTTAACAAAATCAATATTAATGTGAATCGTTTGCCTGGTGTGTTGCTAGTAGTTTGTCTATATTGTTTTAATTTTGGTTGCAAAAGCCTTAGGTCTTCACGCTTCACTATTTGCAGCTTGTTGTTGTTGTTTTTTTGACATCCCAATGGTATTAGCATAAAATTCACTTTCCACAAAAGAGGGGTGATAAGAGTGCAATAGCCTACAAAAATTGTTGCCGAAACCCACAGATATAGAGAAACTTATTGATTTTCTCCCCAAAAAATCGCATTTGCTTATCAAAAACTCGAGCACCGAATCCAAGTCTTACACATTAGGCCTATAATTATTTAAACGGTCATCTTCTGCTAACCAACCTCTATGTATCTGTGTGAGGTAGCCATCGCTTGTAATCCTCGTCAATGAAGAATGAACATGATTCATTTTGCCGATGTTTCTGACAAATTGCAGTGAGTTGAACTTGCATTTACATTTGCACTGGAATGGATTTGCATTGAAATTGGACATATCTTGCCAAAAAAAATAATAATTTCAAAACACTTAACTACATGTAGGCCTACATCCATATGTTAAAGAATATATTAAGATAGATAGTTGGGCGTTTTCAGAAGTACATCGAAGCACTCAAAGTGGAGTTTTAATTCTAATCAACAAAGGCAAAGCTTTCAAATTGATGGACTCATTTCTTTTATTCCACACCAAGCCTAACTGGTTTGATATTACTACAACCTTCTTAGATGTATATCTTTTTTTTAAGTGAAGGAATATTGGCGATTTTAAAACGGAGCAAGTTGAAATTTAAACATTTAAAAAAGGGCATCCAAATGTGCCCATTTGCGGAAAAAATCTGGGAGGAAGCTGTTTAGGAAAGTCATCTGTTATTCTCAACTGATTGGCATTCGCTCCTTTACTTTCAGCTTTTGGTTCAACTTACACTTGTGAACAGATTTTATCGCACATGAAAGCTGTTTTAAGGGTTACCCGACATTTAAACATGCGACAGATAAACATGCGACACTTAAACATAGACACTTAACCACACGACAGATAAACATACGGACATTTAATCACACGACATTTAAACATACGGACACTTAATCCCACGACAGATAAACATACGGACACTTAATCACACGACACTTAAACATACGGACAGTTAATCATAGTGACAGATAAACACACTTTTTTACTATACCATTAACATAAATCGGAAAATAATATAGATTATGTTGCCAATAGTAAAAAATCGGTATAGAGGGAAGGTATATACCTCATGGCATCAACAGGCCCACGGGGACACCTATGCCCTACGCCCACCCTTGGTTTTCCTCACTCCCATTTCATCGTTATTTATAATGACTTTAACCTTAATATTTATTTCTTTTTATTGAGTTTTTTTTTAGTTTTTAACTAGAAATCTATGTATACATACAACATTTGTTAAACAAAAAAAAAGCGTTCAGTGTGTTATCCAGACTTTTTGCTCAGTAAAAGTCTTGCATACTATCTATGAGCAGGGCAATAGAGATTCTTCATTGGCACGCTCGGTGAAGTTAGACAAGAAAACATGTACTACTTGTGCCAAGTGCCCTATTTGCGTACGGTAGTTCACAAAAAAAAAAAGAAAACATATCAGTACCATAGTCGTATACATATCCAGTGCTCAATTATAAATACTTTATTGTTCTTAATGTTTTGGTTATTAGAATTTTAAAACGTATTCATATTTTTGCATTTTTGGGAACTTAGTTATAAATAGAGTATTTTTATTCTTGCCACCATCCTTATCAAATTGATTTTAAAAGCTGTTTCTAAATAATCATTGACCAATGCAATTAAAAGCTATATGTGTCAATTCGACCCACTAGTAGATATAAGAAGTATTGTGTTTAAAAAAAAAAATAAAACAAGGTATATGAGTTATATTGTAGCCGAATACAGTTAAAACACGAAGCAGGGATGGCGCTAGTGAAGACACAGGCCTAACGGATAAGTGGATTATGTAATACTGGCCGTCCGATCGCTGGTCTGGGCAGACACGCGTGAACTTCAACGTGAAGTTAGTCCCGCCCCTTCATCCGACCAGACAGTAACTAAAAAAAAACTGAGGCGTCACATACAACAAATAGTAAAAGTAATGGGATAGGGGGAGGAAAATATCTCATGGCATCAACGGGCCTACGGGGACACCTGTGCCCTACGCCCATCATTGGTTTTCCTCACTCCCATTTCAACCCTATTTTTATTGAATTTATTCTTTTTATTTTTAATTTTTTATTATTGATTTTTTATTTGAACTATATACACATACAATTAATGAAACAAAAGCGTTCAATATGTTATCCATAGTTAGAATCTTTGTGTAAGCTTATAAACAAGTATTATAAATAATAGTTTAATTGAAAAAATATGGTACAGAGTTAATAAACATATAGATTTAAAGATAGTTGTTGATTATATTTTTTTATTGTTATTTTATATAATATACACGTGTCTGTGTTAGCGACTAGTCTATGGGTAGGGGGGGTTTTGTGACGACACAATTCTTTTTATTGGCTCTCTGGTCGAAATTGGATGAAAGGGCAGTACTTCACACGCGTGGCTGGCTTTCCATCGTAATCGTTTACGATGGTCTTGGTGCAGACCGGCGATCGGGCGTCGAGCATTACGTAATGTACTTAGCACTAACCCGTTATGTCTTCACTAGCCCTATCCCTTCTGTGTGTTTTAACTGTATTCGGCTACAATGTAACTCATACACCTTGTTTTATTTATTTAAAAAAACAGTATTTCTTATATCTACTAGTGGGTCGAATTGACACATATAGCTTTTAATTGCATTGGTCAATGATTATTTAGAAATAGCTTTTAAAATTAATTTGATAATCATGGTGGCAAGAATAAAAATACTCTATTTATAACTAAGTTCCCCAAAATGCAAAAATATGAATACGTTTTAAAATTGTAATAACCAAAACATTAAGAACAGTCAAGTATTTCTAATTGAGCACTAGATATGTATAAGACGAATCACTGTAAATTTGGCAACGGTATTTTCGTTAACGGTATTTTCGGCAAGGTAATTTTGGCAGAGGTAAATTTGGAATAGGTAAATTCGGCAAAACTAGTTAAGCGGTAAAATTGGCAGCGGTAAAATTGGCAATCATATAATATCCACTGTTTTTATTAAAATTATTGGTA
The DNA here is from genome assembly GCA_949126835.1 of Anisus vortex. NCBI lineage: Eukaryota > Metazoa > Mollusca > Gastropoda > Planorbidae > Anisus > Anisus vortex. Next base: position 23,548,888 of record OX421507.1, read on the forward strand.
GGACTACAATCTATTCCATGGATCGGCAACCTATGGAATGCATGACATCCTTGGCACGCAAAACGGTTTTAAATGGCACAAGAAAGACCACCATAATGGTGAAAAGAGCAAGGAAACATTAAGGTACACTTTGGCACGTAATTTAATTTAACGTCCTCTAATGATCAAAAACGAAAATTTTAAATAGGAGCCAAATGTACCCCCTCCCCCGCCCCAGGCGTTTCTCCCCCCCCCAGCCCACCGCACCCCACCCTCAAAGGTGGCCAAAGGTGGTATGTGTGTAAGGTAGCCCAACTGACGATCACTTGAAGTTCAGTTTAGATCTTTACGCATCAATGCTTTCCCTTATCTCCAATACGTCCTTACAAACTTTTATAGCACATTGGCGAGATTACGTAACTCTGACTACTTGACCTACACCATGATACTGGTAGTGTTTGCAAGAGCAGACGTAGAATGCCCCCCTTCCCTCCCGCCCCCGATATATAAAGCATACAAATTAGGTAACAAAAAATAGTTAATTAGTTCGTTTGACTAAAAATTAAATTTAAGAAAAACATTGAATAAAAACACCGTATTTTTTTTTAACCATTTACGTTATTTAACTAATGGTTAAAAAGGAACATTTAAATAGACGCCAAATGTAACCCCTTCCCCCCCCCCCTTGTCTATAGCACATCGAAACAAGGGAAAGCAATGTTACTTAATGTAGATTAGTTGCCACCCCTTCTTCTTTTTTAAACACCAGAATGAGACTCGCCGTGTTAACAAAAGCAAACGCTAGCCCCTCCCTCCCCCGTCTCACCACCCCGTCTCCCCACCCCCGTCTCCCCATCCCCGTCTCCCCACCCTCGTCTCCCCACCGATTAAAGTGTTAGTGACCAGCTTGGTAGCACCAGGCTAAGCAGTGAAAACTAAAAGAGGTTTGGGGGGGGGGGGGTATTCGTTTAAATTCTTTTTTAATCCCAGAACATTGTTGTTATTAGTTAAACAAATCAGTATTTATATCAAAATATTGATAATGATGTTGGATTTCATTTTATTATTACAATTAAAAAAAAATGTAGTTATTTACTTTTCTTAAATATTTAAATTATATTACAAACGAGAGTTGTAAATAAAACATTTAAATTGTATAAAAGTATTTTCAATGTTTAAACCAATTTACTTAGGCTATAAGGCACATTTAGCTATACATATCTTGTAAGTTATCGAGGTTTCTATGTCAAATATAGCCAACTATTATGTATTGTTGTAGGCCTATATGTCTAAGTAATGTATACTTGTATCGTTATAACATAGAAGGTACAAGGTTTAAAACTACAAAGACAAAAGTTAGCCTACTGATTGACGGCAAATAGCCGACTGCAATGGAATGTGATAAAATGTTTTATGGTGGCCATGTGTTCCCCCCCCCCCCCACACACACACTCAACAACCCGTGTTGAGATAATAGGCCTATAGGTCAGCAAAGTAATTCCTTAACTCTCCATGACGTAACCGGTCAAAAAAATTCGTGTATCTCGGGAGAGGGGAATAGGGACTGTGTTCGTTTTTGATAGAAATATAAAGTAGGAGGGTTGTAATGTGTTTGCAATGTTTTCAGTACGATCTAAACAAACCTGGGCTCATTCGTAAAGGACTTAGTATGGTCGTGCCTGAAAGGAGAGTCTGGTCGGGGGCGGGAGGAGAGGGGACACTCTACGTTTGCTCATGTTTACACAACCAATTTAAATAACGTGCCAAATTGCTCCTTAATGGTATCATGCTCTTTTCACCATTTTGGTGGTCTTTCATGTGCCATTTAAAAACACTCTGTGTGCCAAGTATGGAACGCATTGCATAGGTTGCCTATCCATGGACTAGAGTGTAGTCTAACCAATACTTTTAATAAAAACAGTGGATATTATGTGATTGCCAATTTTACCGTTGGCAATTTTACCGCTTTGCGTGTTTTGCCGAATTTACCTATTCCGAAATTACCTTTGCTAAAATCACCTTGCCTTAAATACCGGTTCCGAATTTACCATTGCCAAATTTACCGAGCACCGTATAAGACTATGGTAACACCATCCATTTCTGCCGAGCTTGCATCTTTTGCCTATCAAAGATTTCATTTATAGTGCCTCACTGAAGGTTGTTTATACAGAACCTTTAAGTATGTATTATTCGTTCTATATGTGCTGATAAAGGTCCTTTGTTATCTACATAGATACAGTGTAGATTCTGTTTAAAGGACCGTGAAGCACGTGCAGTTAGCCTTTATTGAGCTGCAAACTTTCTGCAATTTCTGCGAACAATGGCTCACCTTTCATACCAATGAAGAATCTCTATTGCCCTGCTCATAGATAGTATTCAAGACTTCTACTGAGCAAAAATTTGGGATAACACACTGAACGCTATTTTTTTGTTTAACTAATGTTGTATGTATACATAGATTTCTAGTTAAAAAGCTAAAAAAAAACTCAATAAAAAGAAATAAATATTAAGGTTAAATTAATTATAAATAACGATGAAATGGGAGTGAGGAAAACCAAGGGTGGGCGTAGGGCATAGGTGTCCCCGTAGGCCTGTTGATGCCATGATGTATTTTCCTTCCCTCTATCCCGTTTTTTTACTATTGGCAACATAATCTATATTATTTTCCTATTTATTTTAATGGTATAGTGAAAATGTGTGTTTATCTGTCGCTATGATCAACTGTCCGTATGTTTAAGTGTCGTGGGATAAAGTGTCCGTATGTTTATCTGTCGTGGGATTACGTGTCCGTATGTTTAAATGTCGTGTGATTAAATGTCCGTATGTTTATCTGACGTGTGGTTAAGTGTCTATGTTTAAGTGTCGCATGTTTATCTGTCGCATGTTTAAATGTCGGGACACGGTTTTAAGCATACAAAGAGGTGACCTACACTTGGCCGCTCATAAATTGATACAGACCAATTAGGCCTACATTTAAACGAGTTTGTATGCTCATCTTGTTTAATAAATTTAATTTATTTACTTCCTTGTCCCTTATGCGAGAACAAATGCATATAAGTACTCTTTCTTCCCGAGCGGCATTCGGGCATGGAATGGGTTGCCTGAACAAACCAGGAAATAACCTAACATCATTTAAAACATTAATAAAAAATGCAAGACTAGACTCGGACCACGGATGAGCGTAGGACGCAATAATCTTCTTTATAGAAGGAGCGTCTGTAATGTATAAGATAAGATTTGTTAAGCCTTTTATTATAATAACATAACAGTTGGACAAGCCAGGAAAACCAGTAACTCAACATCATTTAAAACATTAATAAAAATGCAAGACTAGACTCGGACCACGGATGAGCGTAGGACGCTATAATCTTCTTTATAGAAGGAGCGTCTGTAATGTATAAGATAAGATAAAATAGTATCGATTAAAAAGTTTTGATGCGAAAATTAGATTCTTCCCACTGAGCAAATAAATATAGATCTAGGTCAGTGTGAATGTCTAAGCACTGATCTATATAGCCTATACCTCACATGTTGTGATAAAAAGAAAGAAGAAGAAAAACGAAAGGAAAATGCGAATAAATGATGAACGTTGTGCACACATATATAAAATATATTGTTTTGATTTTGTCGAGTGTCAAATTTTATGTCAAGCATTTTTTTATCAATAATTAAGGAATTAAGGGTATAATAAAGTAGTAATAAGTAACTCATTCATGGAGCGGTAGTAAATTTATATAAGTAAGTTTTATGTTGTAATTAAATTAATTTGTATAGCTACGACTATACAGTACTATACACTATACTATAACTATAGCCTCTATGACTATGACTCTATTGTATGTCAATGTCCTATAGGCATAGGCTATCCCTATACCTATAGTATTTGTTATTTAAATACATAGACTCTAGTTATAATTTATAATATATGAGTTATAATATGACATAAATCTAGTGACATACAGTATACAGTTTCACATTCACATACTGATACTGTCACATAGGATAGGCTATGCTATATCAGGCTATTAGATATCAATATGATAATATAATATATTATAATATATGACATGATATACTATAAATACGAGTAGGCCTATTATCGGAGGCTGCCGCTATTCAGACCCGGGTCCCTTTAGCATGAAATGGCTAGGCCTATTCGGACCCGGCTTCAGTCAGAATACCTTAAAACTCATAGAAAACATAAAAAAAGAGGGAAACAAACATAAAATATAGTTGTTTTACCATATTCATATATATTATTATAAGAAGTAGCACAGAAAACACCAGATCTATCCCTATCCTTAATAACCTAACCAATACAACTATTACCAAAAATACTACAAAGCCATCCCTAACCTATATAAACTAACCGATACTAACTATTTATCACTAAGTCTATCGGGTCCGAATAGCCACTTCGATTATCGGAGCATTAGAGTATTTATGAGTGGGCTAGTTACGCTATAGTTACGGCTAGTACTAGTTTTTTTTTAAATTAGTAGGGCTACAAGTAAAACTTTAAACTTAAACAATGTCAATAGGTCTGCCTAGGTCGAATTTAATAAATAGGGCCTTGGAAAAAGTCTACTCTCTGCACAGTACATTTATTCATTTAATTTAAACGATTAAATCATTAAAAATGTTACTTAAATAAAATTAGGCCTAAATGTAAATGTAGGCCTATAGTAGCCTATACACTATACTATACGGTATACCGGTATACCGATACCCTAGCCCTACAAGCCTACAACTAAAAAACTAGCTAGTGTTAGAGTAACTACTAACTAGTTTAAACTAGGCTTACTCCAACTCAACCAACTATACATACATCCACAAAATGTAGCCTAAGTAATTTCCAACTTGTTTTCACTTATGTAGGCCCAGGACCAGCTCTAAGTTTGTTTACACCCTAGGCGAAAACAAATTCTGCACCCTTCAGCAGGGAGAAACTGAGTAGTATTAGGTCATACTTTACTATTTTCTAAGATAACTTAAATAAAATACTTATACCCTTTGCCTTTCATTACCTAGTAATTCATCTGCTGATGCTAGTAGCACACAGAAGTACTAAACTTTAATTTAGCTTAAGCCTATATTTTTAAATCCCCTATTTAAAAAATCTTCAATTCTATATATGCGCCCCCCTCAAAATTTTGCACCCCAGACAGCCGCCTAGGTTGCCTGCTTGGACGAGCGGGCCCTGTGTGGGCCAAACGTAGGAATGTACGGAGGCCTATATATATATCATAATCATAATAAATAGGCCTATTATGCCATATTATGTACTTCATGCATGCAAAGCCATGATTGACCAGAACCATAGACGTCATTAGGACTACATCACTTGTGACCTTAAAATTTAATAATAAATGATGAAAATGTCATTTATTTAACCACTCAGGCTTTAAATTTTAACACTATCATATATGCCTTATATTTCTGTATGTTTTGTGGGGTGGTGGGGATTTAGTAGCTGTTTAGTAAATTCATTATTTACCAAGATAACGAGAAGAGGCAAGAAGAGTCATTACTGGGGTGAAAAAAAAAGGACATGTGTATCCTGGACTGGGTCGCTGCATAGCCTACTACTGTATGCACATGATAATGATATCCACAAAATTACCTGTAGCCTAATACCTGGGGGCTTCCTCCTTTCCAACAATAACACCTCTAATTCCCTCATTAATTATTCCTTAACATTTGTCTACAAGATATATTTTGATTATTAAATTTATGTATTAAAATTTTTTTTTTTTTATGTAGTGTGGAATTTAAGCAAAGGGAAAAGTGTAATCATTTTATCTATTTCTTAGTACAAAAATATGTTTGTCTTACATCTTGTTTTAGTCAAAGGGTCTGGAATGGACTAAGGACATAGGTGTCCTTATATGGTTTCCATTGTATATTGTGAAAGAAAATAATGTTCAACATTGTTTAAGCCAGGTGTTTGCACACATGAAGATAACAATAACCGTACTTTGCTCAACGTGTCTCATGTGTCTTACAACACCTGTCCCTCCATGTGCCTGCGCTGGTCTATTGTATTGACAGTGACACATAATGGCATACTTGAAGGTTTTAGGTTTGAATCCTCGTGAAGGCTAGGATTTGATACCCAGCTCTGATGAGCACCTGACTTTATTTGGGGTAAAGTAAAGGTGGCTGGGCATTGTGCTGGCCACACAATCCCCTAGTGTGTCCCTGAGTCTACCCAGCTCTGATGGGTACCTGACTTTAGTTGGGGTAAAATAAAGGTGGCTGGGCATTGTGCTGGCCACACAATCCCCTGGTGTGTCCCTGAGTCTACCCAGCTCTGATGGGTACCTGACTTTAGTTGGGGTAAAGTAAAGGTGGCTGGGCATTGTGCTGGCCACACAATCCCCTAGTATGTCCCTGAGTCAACCCAGCTCTGATGGGTACCTGACTTTAGTTGGGGTAAAGTAAAGGTGGCTGGGCATTGTGCTGGCCACACAATCCCCTAGTATGTCCCTGAGTCTACCCAGCTCTGATGGGTACCTGACTTTATTTGGGTGTAAAGTTAAGGTGGCTGGGCATTGTGCTGGTTACACAATCTCCTAGTGTAATAGTGAACTTTGCTTCACTGGCCCTATTGATCAATTTTGTCCAATAGCTGCTTCACTTTTTTACTTTCCAACACACATGCACACTTTATGAGGCCTACTTACTACTTTTTTCTCATTTATATATATACATTTATTTCTATCGCTTCATAAGTATTCCATAGACCGCAGTGAAACATGATAGCTGAATATGCTGTACTCATTGTACTGGCATACATTGTGGTCAAGTACACTCGGAGGTTCATCAACTATCGCAAGACCTACTTTAAACTGCCAACTATCCCTAACTACAGCTATCTGACGGGCACACTACATATGGTGATTTAATATTTATTTATAGTTATATATATGTCAAATTTAGTTGCTACGGTACTGTTAACTTTAATTATTATGGGAATGTTATAAAATCCTGTGATCGAGCTACATTGCACTCTGGATTCATCTTCCAGGACTCTATAGGCTTCTAACTCTATCATTTTTAACACTAGCTTAGTATTAGGCATAGTAAAGAGTTTAACATATAATATATACAAAAGACACATCTTCTCTACAGAAGATTATTGTATCCTACCCTAATCTATGCTTTTATTTTATGCTTTTATTTTGATATACTTACTTACGCCTTTCGCCCCACCTGGGACATATGCCGCCAACAAGAGTCCTCCAGGTATCCCGATCCTGGGCCGATTTCCCTAGCTTTTTAACATTGGTTTCCATATCGCGCCTTCAGGTGTTTCTCGGCCGACCTCTTTTCCTTTTGCCTTGGGGTTTCCAAGTGAGCGCTTGCCGAGTGACACTGCATGTCGGTTTTCTGAGGGTGTGGCCAATCCATTTCCATCTCTTTTTGGAAATTTCCACTTCCACAGGCCTCTGTTTAGTTCGTTGCCAGAGTTCTTCATTACCGATGGTTTCTGGCCAACTTATCCTAAGGAGTCTTCTGAGGCAGGTGTTAACAAATGCCTGTATCTTCCTGACATTGGTGGCGGTCATTCTCCAAGATTCCGATCCATACATCACAATGGGCTTAACAATGGTGTTAAATATTCCTAACTTTGTATTCAGGAATAGAATTCTGGAGCTCCAAACCTTTTTCAGTTGGTTAAAGGCTGCTCTTGCTTGGCCCGTTCTGGCTTTTATATCTGCTTTGGTCCCTCCTAGTTTGTTAGCAGGAGAAAGCCTAGAAGAAGTAGAAAGTTTCAAGTACTTAGGCAGCATAGTAGACAAGCTATTTTGATATAAATGTTTTATAAAAATATGTTTATTTGTCGATTTTACTTACTAGTTTGGGCAACATTATAAACATACTATACCTGAATGCCACTCAGAAAAAAAGAGAATTTTCATGAATTTGTCCTTTTGAATTTTTTCTAACAAATTATTTACCTAAATTACTCTGTAGTTTTTATTAACTAGTGTTGTTATGCTTAAATAAATGTTTTTTGTATATAATTTTTATAATTTCTCTTCAATTTTGAATAACATTTTCTATACCTAATTTGCTGAGCAAATACATTTCAGGAAGGCTGTTTGAATTTTATGGTTGGTGGGCATTTTGTATAGCACAATTGATGAGTTTTGGGGACATCAGAAGTCTAGTGATTTTCATAACCTTATAAAAAGTTGGAAAATCAAAGCAGTTGAACAGGGGTGAACAAATCTCAGGCACACATGCCTATGTTTGCACACCACTGTTATACATTCTTATATTGGAAGTAGCCTGACAGATGAATTGAGTAGTTTGTGTGCATCTCTGAAGGTCGCGGAATTTAAAACACAATTTAAAATCTTTATCATTGCTTTTGAAATTGAATAAATCTCCCTTTCATCTTAAAAAAAAGGAGTTTTTACTCCTCGAGTGAATGTATGCCATTTTATTTTGATAATTTTGTCTTTCTATGTGTCGACAGTTTCCAGGGACCAACGAAGAAGGCCTAAAGTTTGATTTCGACAACGCCAAGAAGTACTGCTATTTCCATACAGTGTGGGCGGGTCCTTTTATCCCAGCTGTAATCACCTACCACCCAGATGTAGTCAAGATCATATTAAAGTCATCAGGTATCTGAATAAATAGTAATGACCATTTTGGTTTTAGTGGTTATCTATTGGTCCTTCAATTTACAAGATGGACTCTGCTAACTGGTGAAAAGTATGTGAAAATAAAAAGGTCAAGGGTCTCCCTCAAGCACAACCTCTCAAAGGTTACAGCTACTGCAAAGTCACATCATTGGATGTGTCAGATAGGGCAGGATACATGATGTCAGACCTCTTGGCCATAATCAGATTTCTCCTCTTCTAAATGCTTGCACTGTGTCTGTTTCCTACTCTCAGTATGATCTCCATCAAAAGTGCTTGGTATGATCAGCCATCCCAGATTTAAAAGATATTCTGCCCTCTCATTTACAATCAGGCTCCTATGTTTGTTGTACCCACTGCAGAAGCTTGAGTCTGCAAAGTGCTAAGTGATGTTATTTGCAGCCAGAGCAAGCATAAAATAAAAATTGTCAATGGTCTAATTACCAGGCCTGCCAAGGCCTGTGTCCATGCATAAGTATTTTCCCCAACTCATCTAGTTAACTGAAGACATTGCTACAAGAACAAATTAAACAATAAAACATGTGTTGGTTGAATGCCCTAAGCCTTAATCAAGCTAATTTCAGAAATGCATTATCCCCCCCCCCCCTCAATTTATGATAACAAACTCACTCTAAAACAACACCAAATAGCTATAAAAGACATATCAATATGTTTTTCTGGCTTTGACTGCAAGAGAGTGAACAGCTCTGCAGCCTGGTAGTAGACTCAATGGAATATATATAAAATGTTTTGGAAAAAAGTTACACATAGTAAGTTACTGTTTAACTTGTTTTTTTTTTGTTATACTTTTATGACCATTTTTACTCTTTAGCTCCCAAGACCCGAAACAGGATACTGTATTCAGCTTACGACATGGGGCTCAGATGGCTAGGAGAAGGTCTGTTGATAGCCAATGGAGCCAAGTGGGCCAGGAGTCGCAGGCTCCTAACCCCAGCCTTTCATTTTGACATCCTGAAGCCCTATGTTGAAGTATACAACCAGTGTGCAGATATCTTACTTGTAAGTTAAACACTTGACGTGATGACCTTAGACATAAAAAATGATTAGTCTATACAAATATTTAGTCTTCATGTTATAAAATTAAACATTGAAAATGCTTAGTGTTAACTGTCAAATAGAATTATTAATGGGTAAAAGAATGCTTTACATTAGCTTTTTTTTTGCCATTGTTCTGAATCAATAGGGTATTAGCCAAATATTTACTAATTATTAGATGACGTCCTAAATAATGTAGATGAGTCTTGAGCTCAAGCCTTTTCATGCTTTGAGCCATATAGAATATCAATTGCTATAAAAGAAACTATTTTGTAGGCCTACCCCATTTGAGACAGATAGTGAGACATGTGCACAGACATGCAGACTGATTTAATATTATACTCCTGTTTGTTTCTTAAAATATTCAACAACAAAAAAATGAATTATCATTTTGATTTGAATCATTTCTATGGATCAATTTGGTCCGACGGGATACTTTACTTACTTTTTTTTATAGATGCAGAAGAAAATGGAAATTAGCTTGAAATAAAAAGAACCTCTTGGTATTAATACTGAAAGAATTTCTTGACAACAACAACGTTATTTAGAACTATTTATTAGTAGTGGCCAACTTATGCTATGACAAAATTTAAATTTTCTTTCCGTTTTCAATTTTTAAACACTACTATGAAAAGCTTCAAATTATTAAAAATCTGGTGGATCGGGCCACAGAAAGAAAAATGTGTTTCAACAAAAACTAACACACTAAATGGTCCAAAGTCTTGAAGGATTCAAATGAATTAAAAAAAATGGACAAACTATATTTATTACCAAGCCATTGAGTATAGACATCAATTTATTATATGAAAATTGTGTGGAAATTCATTCCTGTTAGCCTATATGTTAACAAATTTATCATGCAATGTATTTTTCAAGGACAGAATCGGTGACTGCGCCAGAGATGGTCTGTCTTTTGATATGTACAACATGGTGAACTTAGATGCTCTAGATATAATCCTGAGATGTGCTTTCTCCTACATTTCAGACTGTCAGACCACAGGGTGAGTAATCATATAGTTGAAAGTAAGTTACATTTTGCCAGAAATCAGTGACGAGCTACACAGTCTTGGCAAGAAATTCTGAATCCTTGTATTTCCTTACAAAATAAACATTATGGTACTTTCAATTATTGTTACCAAGGTTGGGGTGGACTTGTAATTAAAAAAGTCAATTAAAAAAACCATGTTAAAATCTATGAAAAAAGGATACATAGGTTCATGTTATCAATTATGAAATATACCATTGATATAAACTAGATTATTCAGCAATATTTCAATAACATTTTTACACAAAACCCAATTTTAAAATACTGGCTACAGTATATAGGACATGATCATGAAAATTAGTAAAATAAGCATGAATCTTAACATTTAAAAATTTCTCTTTGAGTCAGTATAAGCGAATCGAACAAAAGGTGACTAATTCCTTTATTAAAATATATTTTGCGATATAATCCATTTGTCTAATATTTTAAAATTGCTAAGCCCATCATCAGTACATTTGCAATACATCCTATATATATATATATATATATATATATATATTTATACAATGTTAACTTGATGTGTTATAACATTTTCTTTTCAATATACATTTGTTACAGTTCAAATAATAAATACTCTAACGCTATAGCTGAGCTCCAAGCACTGTGGGCTGAGAGATCTTTGTAAGTTAATTACATAGAAAGAGTATATGCAAATAGTTAGATTTAGACAATGGTTAGTATTTTTTTAATTATTGTAAATGTAAGGTGAAGTTCTTCTTTTTTTTTAACTCATAGATTTTTTAAAGTGTTTTGTTGTTATGGCAGTAAAGAAATGGTTGTCATGGTAATTATTTATAAGGTTTATGGATATATACACAAATAATTTGAGTCTTTAAATCTTAAAATTTCAACTTTGTAATCAGTGCTTGCTCACTAGTGTTTTGCTCAAAATATTCAGTCCTCTAAAGAGCTTTTTGAATTCAGCATTAATAGTTAGAAAACTAAGCTTATAGCTGTGAACATTATCTGGAGCTTGGGATTGAAATTGTACCAGGAGGGAAAGCAATATTAAGATACATGCCAAATGAGTATAGGAATGCAGCATGATTACAAAGAGAGGAGGTAGGGAGGAAGTCTTGGCACATTGTCACTGCCAATGTTTTGTAAGCTGATACAAATATAAACATTGTTAACATTGACTTCTTAAAATTGTCAACATCTTAGCACCTTAACTTCTTGTTGATTATCTCAGATTAGGGTTTGTTGATTCTTCTCCAAATATATTGGAGCCATTGAATTGGATGATGGTTCAAAACAAGAAACTTTAGCTAAGGTGGAACATCCGGCAGGACAAGAAAAATCCTCTCTTCTGTCACAACTCTGACTGATGGTCTCATGAAGACATCCGTCTTCCTGTGTGGATATAAAGCCTGTATGCTGACAGAACCAGTCCCTGAAAGTTAGCTGCTTCCAGAAATTACAAAACATCTCATACTTGAAGCATATAAAGAGTGAGGAGTTCCGAGAAAGATTCCGAAATGTCTCACAGCATGCAATAACCAGCTCACCACCATCAATGGCTAAATAAATAAGGATTGCACAAATAGATGTCTCAAGGTATGCAATAACCTGCTCAAAGAGATGTCTCAAGAGCCCACAGCTTGCAAAGCTATCCCCCAACACATAGAACAAAGCAATGAAGGATGGTGTAGAAAAGCGGTACTGGATTATCCATCAAAGGGTGTCCGAATACAGTGACGGGTGGCATCAAGCAGTCAACTTCGGTGCCCCAGCAACCCACCCAGAGAGTTAAAAGCTAGGTGAAGAAAGAAAATTTAGATCACATGTGTATTAGGAAATATTTAAAGTGTACAAAATGAAGAATCTACAAAGTCCAGTAAAGATTGAGGTTGTAAAGTGCTTTTCCTGTACTCATATTTTGTGGGAATAATTACCCCCGCCCAAAAAAGCCACAGATTTACTTAAATATCCATAAAGTTTTAAATATTTCATGCTCACATATTGCACACTATTTTGATGCTCTTGAAGAACATTATTAAGAAGTCTACTTTAAATATGTTATAGAACAATAGTATTTTTTTTTAATTTGACAACAATAGTAATTATAATTAATATAAACTGATATTTTAAAGTTTATAGAAAAACTATTTATTATTAACTGTTAACACATTTCATAAACAGAATAACAGGTAAAAATAATTAAATGGGTTTTGATACGAACAATGTTTTTTTTAGGAAGCCTCATCTACATATAGAGTTCTTCTATGCTCTGACATCAGGTGGGAGACGGTTCTATGAATTGTGTGATGTGGCACACAAGATGGCCGAAGAAGTTATAGAAAAGAGAAAACGTGAACTGGTGATTGATTTTAATATCATTTCAATGGCCCATTTAGAATTATTTTTAGATTTAGTTTACTGTTACATAGAAGAAGAATGGAGAAATTATTCCCCCTTTGTCTGCATCACACCAATTAAAATAAATTTTTATTAGGATTTTAGAGTAAGAACCCTGTTAAACTTTACCTTACAAAGTGTGGACACTTGCTCTCACCAGCCGCCATATTAAGTGAAGTACCCTTCGGAACAATCTGATCATAGGGCTGGTGAAGCAGCGTTCACCAGTTTCTGTGGCCATGGTATTCGAGGGGATGTGTGGTCAGTACAATGCCCAGCCACCTTTACTTTACCCCCAACTAGTGTCAGGTACCCATCAGGGCTGGGTAGACTCAGGGGCACTCTGTCCCTCAAGTCCCGTGAAAAAATCCTAGCCTTCCCAGGATTTTAACCAAGAACCTTCGGATCGCCAGTCGAACGCGCTCGGCCACTGTGTCCCATAGCAGCCATGTTAACATAGATTATATTCCAAGTATCATTGGAATCATAAACATAACCTATGAGGGGGTTGCAGGTCTAGATGCATAGCCTCACTATTTATCATTATTTCATGTGTAGACATATATTAATTTTATTATTATTTATTTAATATATCACAGAATATAAATTTGCACATAAATACATTATATATTTATGTTTATCAAATTGACCTCAGACTTTGTCTTTTACATAGGCTGGTGATCCAGATTTGATAGCAAATAAGAAATGTAAGGATTTCTTAGACATTTTACTGACTGCTAGGGATGAAGATGGAGGAGGTCTGTCTGCCTTAGAGATAAGAGATGAAGTTGACACATTCTTGTTTGAAGGTCAGTACTTTCATTCTTACATCTGTGTCTTACATTTACTGTGTTTGAAGGTAGCCTAGTGTAAATGGAGATCTTACAGTTAAGGATATATCAATGCTCAGATAAACTTTCAGGCAAAAACCTTATTTATCCCTTTTCTTATCCCACATGCAAGAACAAATGCATATAATTATTATTTATTCCCTAAGTGACATCCAGGCATTGAATGGATGTCTGAATAAGCCAGTAACGTAACACTATTTAAAATACTAATGAAAATGCAAGACTAGATTCAAATTACGGATAAGTGTAGGATGCAAAAATAAATCATCTGAATGGAAAGAACGTCTGTAACACTAAGATTTTAGAAATGATCAGTTTTCATGGCACACTAATTTATCACCATTCCCTTCTTGTTGTAACTTGCAACTTTCCTGAACTGGTCATGTAAACGTACCTTGGATTTTTCTGGAATTTTAAACTTTTACAACCATGGGCAACTGCAGAAAGATTTTTTAGGGGTTAGCGAGGGTTCATCTATATCATACAACTTAAGCAAAATTTCACATCATACCTGCCAACATTTCTGTTCAATTGAAATGTCCTGCTAATAGTTTTACAAAGATATATTTTTAGCTCATAATTTGCATTTTAAAGCATAATAAGGATATATAAATTAGAAAGACAAAAAGATAGATATGGAATGGATATATGTGACGCTACCCCACAAACCGGTACAGAAGTTGGTAAAACTTATTTTACAATAAATGCAAAATAATGTGTAAAAAGGGTCCTAGGAAATTTTAAAGATTATTATTGACTTGTAATGATGAATGTCTTAGCTTATAGCTGAGAAATTTTCAAACTAAAAATATTTTCAGAAGTTTTTAAAAAATGTGTTTTTATGCATTTTTTTATAAAATTTAACAAAATGTTTTTTAAAGATACAATTTTTTATAAGTCAACTAAATATTATCTAAAATATTTCAAACTTAAACAGCTTGTGTATTGACTCATTATGAAAGTGTTTGCCTAATTTCATGGCGATTGGTAAATATTTATTCATCCTGGTAATATTTTATTGTCTGTTACAATGCTAAACTGTAGAAAATCTGTAATGTTTTCTTTTTCATTTTTCTCCAAAATGACTTCTCTTATCTTTATTATGCAATTTTGAATAACTTGTGAACTAATTGATCGATATAAGAATTTTTTTCTCCACTGTAAAGATAAATGAATTAGTTTTTATTAAACACCTTAAACTAAATATCTTATTTTGCCAACTTTAGTTCCATTCCGTGGGGTTGTATTACATAATATATGCATTATTTGTATTCATATATTATGTAAGTATAATAAATGCATTGTTAGGTCACGACACCACAGCCAGTGGCATGACATGGACACTGTGTGCTCTGGCAAGTCATCCAGAGTACCAGGAGAAAGTGTATGAGGAAATTGTAGAAGTACTTCAGGGTAGAGAATATATAGAATGGTGAGCAAAATGACAAGATTAATGTTAAGTTTATGTTAAGTCATGCGGCATCGGTAGCTGAGCGGCAGCGCGTTTGACTGGCGATCCAAAGGTCCTGGGTTCGAATCCTGGTGGAGGCTAGGATTTTTTCCCAGGATTTGAGGGTGTCCTTGAGTCTACCCAGCTCTGATGGGTACCAGACATTAGTTGGGAAAATGTAAAGGCGGCTGAGTTTTGTTCTGGCCACACATCTCCTAGTATGCCGTGGCCACAGAAACTGGTGAATACGGCTTCACCAGCCCTATGATAAGTTTGCTCCAAAGGGTACTTTATTACTTTTGTATGTTTAGTCAAATGTATAAAATAAGCAGTGCATTCAGACATACAGCTGTTTCATGTGGCAAGCTATTCATGTTTCACTTCAATTCAATTTCACTCTGGATATTGCATGGCTTTTTTCCCAGGTCGGATTTACCAAAACTAGAGTTCACCAGCATGTGTATCAAGGAAGGTTTGAGACTGCACACAGCTGTTCCTTTTATTGAGCGGCGACTGACTGAAGATGTGATGGTCAACGGGCATACAATCCCAGCAGGTAATAACTAATAATATTAACATGAGGGCGCACGGTGGCCGAGCGGCAGTGTGTGTTTGGCTGGCATACCAAAGGTCCTGGCTTCGAATCCTGGAGCAGGCTAGGATATTTTTTCAAGTATGGAGGGTGTCCCTGAGTCTACCCAGCACTGATGGTTTCCTGAGCATAGTTGGAGTAAAGTACAGGCAGCTGGGCATTGTGCTGGCCACACAGAAACTAGGGGATGCCGCACAGCCACCAATAAGCACTTAGCCTTGTCCACCTTTTTAATATTCATTTTATTTTACAGCTGCTCCTTCGATACAATTGGTTAATGCATTCTACGCTTTATCTATATGGTTTATAGGATTAATGGGTTAAAACTTGTGAACGCTGCTTCACAGGCCCTATAGATGAAATTTTGTTAACTTTGCATTTACTTACTACCAGAAAGCTAACTCTTTAAACTAAAATAGTATTCATTGTGGTTGTTTTTTTTAGAGTTTAGGTCAAAATGCTATAACAAAACCTAAAACTCAAAATCTGTTTTTAAATTCCAGGCACTAGAACAGCAATCCATATATGGATACTTCATCACAATCCTCATGTCTGGGAAGAGCCAAATGAGTTCAGGCCGGATAGATTCCATCCAGACAATCAGAAGAACATAGACCCTTTCCAATTTGTTCCATTTTCTGCAGGACCAAGGTGACAGCGCTTATAATTTAGCCAAATAATGTTTATAACTTTCTTTAGGACACCTTAGTAGCTGTCTTGATGAAACAATAGTCTGAGCTTACCCAGCTTTCATGAGTACCTGATATTAGGGGAAAGTCAATATGACTGTGCTGCCCACACAATCCCCTTTTAACCACATAAACGGGTGAAAGCTATTTGACGAGCCCCATGGACCAGGGCTATTATTTTAAAAGGATAACAGAATATGATACAAGCACTAAAATATTTATACATATATTTGTAAAACTAATACAGAAAATCTTATAATGTTTTATACAACTTGAGCCTAGCTCTGTTTGTGAAAAGGCAGAAAAAACAGCATCTGTCAAAGAACATTACTCCAATTTCATATTCACTGACTGTTCAATGGACTGTCATTCAAAGATAGGATGCTACGAAATAAAATAATACATCCACATGGTGCATCCATTGTCTCCAGAATTCCGACAATATAATTTGTTTATATGTAGTATGTAGTGATAAAAGCATGCTCATTAGTAGAAACCACAATTTTTCTGAACACTCACTTACAGTCACCTGTTCAGTGAAGCTGAGGAAATTATTAGCATTTCCTTTCTCTGAAGATGTATTGATCATAAAGTTGATGTTCGTTTTCAAATGTAAAACTTTCCACAGAAACTGTATTGGCCAAAACTTTGCAATGAATGAAATGAAAATAACTATTAGCAGGATTGTAAAAAAGTGAGTGACTATTTAGAATATAGGCCTATGTATGAGACATGTTTGAATGACAGGGATCGACTGAGTTGCAATGGTTTGTCTTTATTGGTTTGTCAAATCATTGATTTGTCTTTAAATCATTACTATATAATTAGCTGATTTCTTCACTGTTTATTATTATATCATTTACGATTGGTTGCTTTATTATATTACCAACATTGGTAGAAATATTGATTGGGGGTTTCATTTTTAACTGATTGATTTATCATTGATCTGTTTACAATGACAATGATTGATTGATTGTGCTTTTATAATATTGTGAACATTTAGACCTATCAATAAAACAACATTTTGTATAAGCTTGTGAATTTGTATTGCATCCATTCATGCTATTTTTAAATTTCAGATTTAAACTAACACTAGACCCATGCCGAGAACCCAGACGGTTGCCTATAGTGACGATGAAACCTGAAGATGGCGTCTACATGTATGCATCCCCTCGATAATTCCAAGCAAGGAACCATCTGTCAGTTTTTTTTTTGTTACTGCAGCTTAAAATAATTTATTAGTCATCTGGGAACACAAAATTTATTCATACATTTATTTAAAAAAATATATTGCTTTTATAAATTTTTATATAACAAAATAGCATGAATGTTCTACTTTGAAAAAGTATTTTCAAATGTCAAACGGTTTACAAAACTTTTCAATTTGTTATCAAATTCTTTAACACAAATATGTATATAGAGATGATGAATTACCGACAAAAACTGTTTAGCAAAATAAGAGCGACTTTTGGGAAACTTTTGATTAAATAGTCTACAAATCAAAAATTAAGAAGTGGCCACAGAAACTGCTTCACCAGCCCTGTGATCAATTTGGTCCGAAGGGTGCTTAAATTTAACTTTTTACTTATTAAAACAGTTTGGTGATGCTTGGGTGGTAAAAAATATTCTCTACTTGCAATTTACCGCTAGATTTATCAAAGAGGTTACTTGATCAGATAGCTTTTGTTGTTTTTAACCATTTCAAATAAACTTATTGTAAATTTAAATTCCTTTTTTTGGAACAAAAAGAGCCAAATTTATTTGTATGTTTTATTTGTTACACATTGGTGTATATTAATAATTGTTATATATTTATATATATACACACATATACATATATATATATGTATACGTGTGTATATATATATATACCTTATTTGAATAAGCCAGAATTGTTTTCTTAAATTGGCTTTTAAGACAACCGTGATCCGAGTCTAGTCTTGCATTTGTATTAATGTTTTAAATGATGTTAAATTACTGGTTTTCCTGGTTTGTTCAGGCAACCCATTACATGCTCGAATGCCACTCTGGAAGAAGAGTAATTTGGTACTTGATAGCAATCTTGGCAATTTTAAGTAGTGGTCTGTGTAGTATCCCATCATACCAATACCCTTATATCAGTGGTTCCCAAACAATTTCCATTCCCGGGCACTTGGAATGGTCAATGTTTTAGATGTCACATTTGATCGGGCACTTGGAATGGTCAATGTTTTAGATGTCACATTTGATCGCATTCACTTGAATTCAAAAGATGAACCAATTATGATGAAACTGTTTGCAATATTCAATGCATACTGGGCACTACTGAGCTATATAATATTCAATGCATACTTTGGGCACTACTGAGCTATATAATATTCAATGCATACTTTGGGCACTACTGAGCTATATAATATTCAATGCATACTTCGGGCACTACTGAGCTATATAATATTCAATGCATACTTTGGGCACTACTGAGCAATATAATATTCAATGCATACTTTAGGCACTACTGTGCTATAAAAACTATTAGCACTTGTTTGAAGGTCAAATCAATCAGTTTAAAATAATTGTATTTCAACTACCTCCAGTTTTCATTTCCTGTTATAATATTTTAAATGATGAATTTCTTATTGTTTCAGTCTTTTCAATTGGTATAAACATTTTTAATGACTTCAATATATTTGAATTTTGACCTAGAAAAAAAGAATTGTCAATAATCTTAACAGTCTTTGCTCACTATAAATGTTATATACTATAATACCCAGTATTTTACAAATGTTTCATTCTTATATAAGTTATATACTTGAATTGACCTTGTTGTTTCTCTATGCAGATAATGTTGACATTGGTTGTGATTACTTAAGGGTTAAAAATATGTAAAGTAACTTATATGGTAATAATTTGTCTGTTATTTGTGTTGGAAAACGTTTAATTCAAAACTCTTTATTGTGTATTTTTTACACGGTGTAGAGTATCAACAGAAACTTAAAAAGGTCTGCAGAAATACTTTTGGGGTCAGAAAGATGACTTGGGATTTCCAAACCTATGAATCCATCCCTTTGGCATTATTGTCCATTTTGGGCTTTAGCCTGATTCACACCTCTGTCCAGCTAGACGTGTCAAGTACTTTTTAATGCCTCAATGCCAACACACCAACTAGATAGGGATTATAGATCTAATGATAGTACTTAAAAAACCCCAGGGAAAAGTGTTTTAGTATTTTGTGCCTAATTCGCTGAACAGTGTATACTTAATTTTCAAATACCATTTCAATAAGTCGAATATGACTATATTTACAAAAAAAAAAATTTGCAATATACAGTCATACATATTTTTTTGTTTTTAAATTTATGTATTTAAGAAACATTTTTTATATCCTTGTCAAAGTATGCCTAAAGTTATCAAATGGTGTGTGTTTATTTGGTAATTAAATTATTTTTGTAACACAAAACATCTAGTTATAATTTCAATTAATTGTTTGCTAGATATATGTATTTTGTAGTTGTCCTACAATGATCACCGTATCATGTCAATGAAAAAATATTCATTGTCTTTTTCGTTGGTACAAATATAAATATGGAAATTGATTCAGAGAAACACTATCAGACTGCCCATGGGAGAATCATGGATGTTTCAAATTAAATCCAGTGCACTTGATAGACTGCCTATGTGACATTAATTTTATTATGGAGAATGCCAACCTGATTGGGAACTGTAAACGATATGATGTAAGTGCTCATTGTTTCATCCAAACAAAGCCATGAAGATATTTGAAAAACAACAAACAAATAATCAAAATAAAAACTTGTTAAGTTTATTTAGCACTAAAAAAGCATTTTTTTTTTCTTTTCAATCTAAAATCATTATTTTGTATGTCAATGCAGGATGGTGTTACAAAAGTACAACACAATAACAAATAAAAATGTATGCCTGTGTTTCAGAAACTTACAAAACAAATATTGAAACAAAAATTCATTGTGTATTACGAATCAGATCAGCTTTATTTAAATAAAAATGCACCAATATCAATTTAAAGGTAGGTAAACTTTTGAAGCATGACTTGCAAAATATACTTTACTCTAATATTTCATTAAGTAATACATGAAAATTGTTCAGTGTACAATAGATGCTATCGAAGCCTACAATATCCCAAAGCAGAAATTGTGTGAAATTAAAGAGAATAATGCTGCTAAAATAAAAAAACTTAAAGATTTTTAGTACATAATGCATACATTAGAAAATATAATATTATGAGAAATATTGCTTTCAAAAATGTAATATATAATTGAGATTTGAGCATATTAAATGTAGCCTACTGATTTAAAATTTAAAGAAACAAATAACAATATATTTTCTTTTCTTTTTTTATATTAAAAAAATCTGTTTTTTATTTCCTTTATAGTAATTTAAATTAAACCCTAAATAAAAAAAAATGTTTCCACGAAAATCCTTTAAATGAATTTGTATATCATATATAATACTCATTAGTATTCTGAAGCTGTTGCCCTTTGACACCCCCATAGATCTAGTCTAGTAAAAAAAAATACAAGAGTGATGTTAATACAAAGCAAATAATTAGGCTTATAAAATTTAAATGAAAATAGGATATCACTGAATTCATGCCTTAGTGATATTAGGTCTATGCTGTCAATAGTTGTAAACATTGACTATATTATATAAAGAAAAAAACATATAGCCTATAGGACCCTATAACGTAGCTATAATATAATATAAAGTGCCATTTTTCTTATGCATCTGCCTTATCCGAAAACTTTGCCCTAGCTTTACCACCACAAAGAAAGATAAAGCAAATTAAATCTTATATTATACATTACAGACGCTCCTTATATAAAGAAGATTACTGCGTCCTACGCTCAATCGTGGTCCAAATCTAGTCTTGCATCTTTATAAATGTTTTAAATGGTGTTAAGTTACTGGTTTTCCTGGTCTGTTCAGGCAACCCATATCCCATGCCCGAATGCCACTCGAGAAGAAAGAGTAGGCCTACTTAAAAGCATTTTTTCTCGCATAAGGGATAAGGAAAGTGTTTTTGTCTTTATGTTTATCTGAGCATTGCAACAGCTAAGGCTGTTATATAGGCCTACCTATAATTGATTAGTTTCATTAATAAATAAATAAAATATAAGGGAAAACATCTTATTCAAGTGCGTTCAGTAAGGATTTAAAAGTTCGTATCCAAAAAACGTAAGGAAAACAAAACAGTTAAAAACATATTTCTTATGCTGGTGTGGAAAGGAAAAGTGTGTATACAATTGTGAAAATAATGTGTTGTCGATTGCTTATAACGTTTATCTGCCAAGTTTTAGATCCAGAGGTTGACGGGAACTGGGTCAGTCAGCCTTTCGACTTCGAAGATCGAGTTGCCCCACCAGCCAGAAACATAGGCTACATACAAAGCTTTTCTATATAAATTTAAAGGACTAAAAAATTGTATAGCCTAAGCTTACATGTAGGCCTACCTACATTAAATTTCCAGCCCAGCTGAACATTTCATACAAGTAGGCCTAAGCATTGGTCTATTAAGTTGTAATATATTGTATTCTTAATACGTTCAATATTTTCGTACAAAGTTATAACTGCCTTTATAGATACAGATTTAATTTAAAAAAATTAGCATTACTATGTGCCGTTATCTTATCTTATATTTATATTCATTTAATGTCGTCTTCTTTTTATAATGGCTGAACATTTTTAACCTCTTTTCCATAATACAAGAACGGTAATTTTATGTTCAGACCAAGGCTGTAGTGTCAGTTGAATCATCGGGAGTGATTATGGCCCTTTGGTCGTCTCCTGAATCCTCAGTATTATTTTCAGCTGTCTATTTGAGAAGAAAAAAAAACAAAACAAGAACGTTGCTTACTTGTGTAATTTTAACTGTTGACTTGTGAGATTCTATCATGGTCTTTCTCTACATTAGAGTAAACCGTTTCTACAATGTAGGAACTTAAATGTTTTCCGATTTTGTAGTTCCATCACTCATCCTGTTAACCTAAAACTGTTCATTTACCAATACTATTAGGGTAGACTGGGGCAGCCAGCCCCTTCTAAGGCAGATTTGTAATTTTTTGAAAATGGTGTGATATATTGTAATTTTTTTCACATAATATGATTGACTTCTATACGTGCTAACACTTATACTACCACAGGAGACATTGTTATTAGCCTACCCTTTGGTGAAATATTTCAAACACAAAATTTTTTTTGAAAGGGGCCTCTTACCCCGTGCATGGGGCAGAAGGCCCCCTTGGGAGGCCTCTTACCCCATAGGTATTTTTGAAGATATTCTTAGATGTAGTTGTATAGACAAATGCAAACTTGAAATTAAACAATAATAACTATAAATATATATATATAAAATTAATATAAACTAAGGTCATAATTTGTAATTAAAATATACTTCTAAACAATTGTTTTTCCAATAAACGCAATATATAATTAATGTAAAACAAACAAACAATTGGGTTCATATAGGCTTACACATTTTATAAAAGAAAAAATGGCGGCGGAGACAGGGGCGTCTTGCCCCAAGCCAAAGGAGGCGTTTTACCTCCAACATGGGTGTTCTGCTTTTATGTTTATTACGTAACACTGAGGGATAACTAAATGATTCTAGATATTAGTTAAGAATGTAAAGTAACTAACCTTTATAGATATGTAATTTCAAACAGCACACATTCTTGCTAGAATTTGTTACTTGATTAACACAATATGTAGAAAACTATAAGATTGAGTACAATTTACGATTTTCTTGAATAACTCGAAAAATTTTCACGTTAAAAGCCCCAATTTGCACATGGTGAAGTTAAATAGGTCAATGAACATATACAAGACGATTCCACTTTTCAAAATACATTAGGGGGCTCAGGATAGTGAGGGGGCGTTTTACCTCCAAGGAGCGTTCTGCCCCAGTCTACCCTACCATTACACAAATGTCTTGATATACTTAACGAAAAAGCAAACTAAGTCGATAAAACCAAAGACTATAATAAGATGGACCGCTTGCCAGTGGCGTAGCTAGGGTCATCTGCGCCCGGGGACATGACACAAAGTCTGCGCCCCATCTCGGACCAACAGAGTCTGGGCATATTGAGCCCCCAAGAAAATTTTGAAATTTTACGGTTTATATGGTTCATTTTCGAAGCCTCTGGTATTTTAATGAAATAGAATACAGACTAATTAGTCTCTATACGATTGTAAACAATGTATTTGAAAAAAATATATATTCTACTAATTATACATGACTGGAATAGTCATAGTCTACAACAAATTGATCCTCCTTGATTTGACTGTCGCAAACTCGTCAATCACGTTGTCAAAATTAATATTCATAAGTGTTTCTCTGTCGATGCTAAGGAGTGCAAGATCACTCAGACCAGGGGTCGGCAACCTTTTGCTAACTGTGTGCCAAACTAGAATTTCTAAACCATTCAGCGTGCCAACAGCCTAAAAGTGCTTTATTATACTTGTTGTTGTTTTTTTTAACTCCGTAGCAAGACCAAGGCCAAAAGCAAAGGAAAGTTATGGAAAAAACAACAAAGGTAAAGCGTTTTTTATTTAATAACAATAATTAACGCTTTTGTGATTATTAACCTTTTTATTTGCATTTATACCAAATAGGCCTAAATAAAATTACCAAACTTTCACATTTTTGGTAATGATTTTGTAAACATTAACATTTGGTTGTCCAGATAAGGATCTAGCCACTGCTAATATTGATGATAGTTTATTCTCAGTTTAACTGAGATTGTCTTTAATTTGCTCAATGCTAGAGGTTCAGTGTAAAGACTATAGTAGAGCGGAATTCATATGTAGTAATCATACAAACTGGGTAGTTAAAAAAAATTGCATGAAATGTTTTAGTCATATTGATCTAATATTTATATAATTGTCAACTACATTTTACAGTTTGGTCATTATAACGTTATAAGTTGTAGGCCATTTAATCTATTATAAAGGAAAAATTAGAAACACAATATTAGAAATAATAGCATAAATAAAACGGGCTAATTATCTCCCTTTAATTCAAATAAAGTTTCTAATTTTGATTCAATATTGATGCCAAACAAGTTATGTTTTGTAATATAACAAATATAACTGACTAATTATTATTTCTTTTTTATAAATCCAGCATTATGGTAATAATTAGAATATTTATTTATTAGAGGTATACAATTGATTTACATTACGTTAAACCAGTGGTTCTTAACCTTTTGAAGTCGGGGAGCACTTTTGATCATGACAAAAATTTGGGGAGCACCAAAATCAAGGAGTAAAAAAAAACAACAAATACACATACGTACGACTTTTATTGAAAATAAAAGATTATAACATAAGAGTTTAAAATTATAACATGACAAACACATTTTTAATAAACATAAATTTAATAAGTACAAAATAACATTGAGCAAAATTTAATTCAGAAAAATAAAAAGATTTAATGTGAAACCTGAGCTTGACGGTTTTTACAAATTTCAGTGATATTTGGCCTAATTTTAGAAATAGCTACCCTCAATTCTTCATCCAAATTAGTAAGTGTTGCTCGTTTTTTAGTTTTTATGTTGCTGACTATCGAGAAACCGAGTTCACACAAATATGATGTTGAAAATTGCAACAAGATTTTAAGTGCCTTCATTGAGAGAGCTGAGTATTCTTCTTGCACAAAGATCCAAAATTCCTCCAGAACCATTTCGGAAAATGTTATTTTAAGTGTACGATCCGATGATAGGTTGATTAATTCTTGCTCTTCTTGGTATGGCAACTTACTATTTGATGTATCAACCGTGGCAAAGGGATTACGTATCCAGTCATATGTTTCTACGTTTATTGATGGAAAATAAAATTCAATCTTTTCTTCTAATAAAGTTAAATGCTCTGTTACTGCTGAAATAATTTCGTCGGTAGTGTTATCATTAAGAGAAGGAAAGATATCTACTTTCTTTTTCTCCAACAAACGGTTTTTCCAAAACATAACTTTTTTCCGAAAGGCTGTCAATTTGTCGGTGGATATTAAAAAATTTTCTTTTCTTCCTTGAAGGCTGGTATTAACACAATTTAAATAATAAAAAATATCACCTAAATATGCCAATTTAGCACACCAAATGTCATTTTGAAGATATTCCACAAAATCATCCATATTTTCATTTTGGAAAAAGGTCATCAATTCATCCTTCAGTTCTAAGAAACGACGTAACACTTTTCCTCTGGATAATTATCTCACTTCAGAATGCAAAAGCAAAGATTCGTACTTAGCTTCCATAGAGATGCAAAGATTTTTAAAGACGCGTATTTTCAAAAGTCTCGATTTTATGAAGTTTACCATATTTACAACTTTGTCTAGCACAGGTCTTAATGCTACTGGTAATGTTTTGGACACCAGAGATTCTCTGTGCAAAAAACAGTAAGTAGATATAATATTGGCGTTTCTTTTCTTGGCGAGAGTCACAAACCCTTTTAATGAGCCTACCATTGATGGAGCACCGTCCGTACAAATTCCCACAAACAACTCCCATAATATTTTGAATTGTTCGAAATAGGAAGAAATAGAATCAAAGACATCTTGTCCTGTCGAACGTTCGGTAAGCTCGAGACAGCATAGAAATTGTTTCACTATTTCGTTTTCATGAATGAAACGAACGAACCCTAGTATATGAGCTTTTCCACTTATGTCAGTGGACTCTTCAATTTGCAGAGCAAAATGCCGTTTGGAAAGCTTATCGGCTACTTTTTTCTCGATTTCATCCGACATATTTTTAATTCTATTTTTTATTGTATCATTTGAACGAGGAATTTTCATTATTTCCTTTGTTGCTTCATCGCCAAACATAATTATTCCTGGAAATTCATAGTAGGATCCTGCAATCGTTTCTGGACACGATCAATTTTCCCAAGTATGCTGTTTCAGAAATGTAACAAAACTAGTAAGTTAAAGTTTAATATACCTGCCAGCAAAGTTTCTGCATCACTTCTGGTATCAGGCGTCATAGTTGCATCTTCTGATAATTTTTCCAACAGCTCTACTAGTTCATCTAGTCCTTCATAAATAGCTTTAACGGCTTCTAATCGTGCACTCCAGCGTGTTTCAGACTCCCTCTTCACTGTGAATGGCACAACTCTTTTTAATTCTACCCAACTAGTTGTTGAAAGAGAGAAAAACAAATATATACTTTCAACTGTTCCAAAAAATGTGATAACAACTGGATCCTGTTTAGCTGTTTACTCATGCTAAGTATATTCGATTCAAAATTATCCAATCTGTATAATTGTTAAAACCAGATGCCACATTCAGTAAAAAAAAAAAAAAAAAAAAAAAAAAAAAAAAAAAAGTACCCGTCGGATCGAAGTGATCCATAGGTCCGATGAAGCAGCGTTCACCAGTTTCTGTAGCCACGGCATACTAGGTGATTGTGTCGCCAGCACTATGCACAGCCGCCTTTAGTTTACCCCAACTAAGGTCAGGTACCCATCAGCAATCCTACATTGTGGATGTGTCATTTGTTGTATGAGTAGAATGGCGCCCCTCCTGCCCCTCCTTAGCTACGCCACTGCCGCTTGCTCTATTTTAGAGCTTATATGTTCTTTTTTTTTCTCCATGCGCAACCAATAAGGCTATCTAGAATGATTTCTACGCTCCTACGATTAAAATTAAAGGTTTCGGCCCTATACAACTTTGGATTTTATTTTTTCATTGAGAAAATCATAGCAATTAAATAAAACGGAAGCGTACAGTAAAAAAGGAATCGGGAATTCCGAAAAGAAGTCATTCAATACATCAAATAGCAGAAATATTAATGCAAGCGGTCCATTTTATTATAGTCTTTCATAAAACGAGAACTTTAAATTACTAAATATGGTCATTATTAATTGAAATTTTTAACTATAACTTAGGCTAAATCACCATGATGTACCAGATAATGAATCGCCACATGGACATGTTCACACTGCCAGGTCGCATCCAACAAATGTCCCTCTCGACCAGAGGTCATCAGTTCAAACTACGTGTTCCACACGCTCGCACCGACATTTGCAAATATATTTTTTCCTGTCAGCCATTACACTGTGAAAAACACTGGACCAAGCCTCCATCACTGCCCCCTCTGTGCCGGCTTTTCAATCATCACTAATTTGTTTGTATGTTATAAAATATTATAAGTAGTTAATGCACACTTTTGTCATTCTCAATTGAAATCCCCCTTAAATTGTGGACTATTTTCTCGGGTCAAACGTGTTCTTCACAGTAGGATGAAGAAGAAGAAGAATATTTAACAATTAATAATGACCCCCAAAAAAGGCAGCGGAAACCATTGGCGACCCCTGGAATGTGTGTGTGGCGCGAAACATTTTGCAAAGGCATATTCACCGCAATAAAACAGGTATTGCGAACTGACCTTGAGGAAGAATGACCACCGGATATGATGTCTGGAATTCAATGTATACCCAGTTCTTGCTATCTTGGAACATACAGTGGATATCCTGTTAGTCAGCATAGCTAGAAACTGGATGCCGAGAGGCAACAGGAGTATTACGGTTAATGCGATTCCTGGGGAAATAACAGTTTATAGAATTTGTGAGAGTAGGCATATTTCAAGAAGAGTAAGTAATGCCATCCTTGAATTTTCAGACATTTTTATTAACCTTTTTATTTAAATAGATATAACAAACCTTATCCAGTGATAGAGTGAAAATTATTTAGTTATAGGCCTAACAGGTTAGAGACAACAAAGATGATAGATATAAAGATAGATGATAGATAGCTGATTGATAGATAATAATAATAATAATAATACTGCTTGTATAGCACATATCCGTTGATGACAGCTCTATGCGCTGACGACAGTTACAGAGTAGGCCTACGAACAACGAATAACAGACGAAAATGCAGTGCTTTTTTTGTGACGGTACGCTCCGGTACGTCGTACCGGCACCTTTTTCAATGTGGGGAAAAAAGTATTACTTTTCTTGTATCTTAACGTTAATTATTGTATTATTAATTTGTTAAAATTGAATTATTTTAACATTGCGCACAATAAGAATTATAAACTAAAATGCGAAACTGCTTTAAAAGTTAGGCAATACATCACTGAGTACCGGCACCTATTTTTTTTACAAAAAAAGCACTGCGAAAATGTATATATGTAAATGTATAGATGATATATAGATTAGAGAGTTAAATCCATTATAGATAAATAGATTATAGATATTGTGAGGATTTAAAATATACATAGTTGTTTTAGTAGGACATAATTTGTATAATCTCTAACCCGGTGTTAATGTATGGAATAAACGAGTGACGTTTTACGATAAAAACAATGACGTAGGAGTTAGATTGAACGTAGCGTAGATTTGGAGATAACGACAGACGACCTTAGAATTTAATAGTGGCAAGACGTGTTTAGACTAGGCTATAGAAACTGTTGTGTATTTGAATTCATCTTGTACATAAATTGCATTAAATATTGAGTTCTCATTTTACTACAAGCCGGCAGTTTGTTCATTGATTATTATTATATAATGTGATCTCCCTGAGGGTTGTATATATAGTATTTACAAAATAACGGTCACAGATATATTATAGTTGGATGATAGATAGATTAGAGAGTTAAAATTGATTATAGATAAAATTAAAAATTAAATTGGTTACTTATATAGCGCTTCTATCCATGCTATTTCAGCATGCTCAGTGCGCTCTGTAAACACACTGCTGCCTGCTGGAGCAAATATGTTTACAGGCCCAAAACTCCTGCAGGGCGACAGGGATCCGTCGGTGGCCGGGCTAGAACCCACGACGTGTCAAATGGTTTTTGGTTGACAGTCCGGTGAACTAACCGCTAGGCCAGCCAGCTCCCATAGATAAATAGATATATCATAAATATATATTTACTTTACGTAACCAAAGGAAGTCTACAAAGTCAAGCTGATGCTTCACAAACAAATAACCTACTCTTTTTTTTATTCCTAATATAATTATATAAACAAAGGCTTACCGAAATGACTTTTTCCTGAAATAGTTAGAAAATGTCCCCAATCCAGGGTAAGTATTAACACCACAGCTATGACGTTCAACAATGCAAACAGTACGAGCCAGCCATTCCTTAATGAAGTTAGTTTAGCTATAGACAAAATAATATTCCAGTTTAGATAGATCTAGTATGTTTTTATTATATGAAAATTACGCCGAAAATTATTTTTTTTACATTGATGTTTATAAAAGATAAAATAAGATTCGATAACATTGTTGCATTAAACCAAACAAAATATTTTTTATTTTTTTTTGTAGGAAAAACGTAGGGGTGGGTTGGTCAGCTTTAGGCCTAATAATGAACGTTATTAACACCAAATAACATAAAAAAAATTAGTATTAAGAGAATTCCAAAATAGATAAAATAGATTATGTAATGAACAAAAAGGAGTGTATAATGCTTCAGTTGGTTTCTGCTTTCTGAAAAATCGACATTCAGATTTGCTTTCTGTATATTAAAATGTATTATATCTTTTTAATTGTTATAAAAAATATAGAGTTAAGTTTTGATCATTTCATTGTTATTGTATCAGCGACTGCATGTAAATATAGTAGATATATATTATTGTATATAAAGAGTTTCAATATATTCCACTGATTCTGCTGATTCAACGTTGAGTGTTACTCCAAGAAGCTTCTATGAACCACAGACGTTAGCAAATCCCCTTATAATTTAATTGCTGTGATATAGGATTTTATTATCAATCAACTTTCAAGATAATCTGATTACAACTAAATATAATATATGTTTCTGAAAGTTATTGTTGAGAACAGGGCTTATTATGTACATATTCTTTGGCCGGGGTCGGCAACCTTTTGATAATAGTGTGCCAAAGTAGGATTACTAATTCATCCAGCGTCACAACAGCCTAAAAGCTCTTCTACTCAATTTATTGTGGAAGAGATTTGAATTGCCTTTTTTATGGGTCTTCGGCATGGCATTGGAAATCTCTCTGCTTGCCAAGTCTGGCCCGCGTGCCATAGGTTGCCGACGCCTGTTCTATGGTCACCGTAACTGGTACCGTTTATTCAATAGCTCTTTACACCTTTAAAAATTCAGACCTACCAGACATTTCGCAAGAAATATCAACTGGCTTAAGAGAACGAGCTCTCAGAAGGTTCCAGAACGTAAATTCTTTTGGTTCTGTTTGTTCCAAATTCAACATTTCAGTTTCATCCAATATCTCTTGAACCCAGGAGAATGCCTCCTCTAAAAGTTTAGAATAAGTTGATTAGAGTTAGAGTAAGTTGATTAGAGTTGAGTAAGTTTATTAGAAGCATAATAACACACGGAAAGGCATAATAATATATTCATCACTGGTCAATAAGCTTATATTTCTTAAAATAAAATCCCTTCTTTTTGTATGTAGTTTGTTTACGTGCACGTTAAGAATTATATAACTGGGTGACATTTTGGCAAGGGGAGAATGGAAGGGGTTACCCGAGCTATTCAAAGAAAAGAAAAAAAAAATGAAATTAAAGTTAAATCTCTGATTGAAAGAGCGAGGCTAGACTTAAATCACATATATACGTATGACGAAATAATATTTACATTGATTGGATCACCTGTGATTTATATAAAAACTTTAATAATTTTATTGTTGGCCTAGAAATGCCAGGTATATATATACAGATGATTTTAGATCACTATTTTCTCTAGACTAGTATAGACCTACTGTTATAATAATGCCTTTCTGCGTCAGAATCACTACTTTCTATACATTACCTTTAGAAAATTGACTTTCAGTGTCTGAATCACAACTGACTTCACTTTCAGAAGACTTCCTGCATTCATCTTTCTTTTCCTTGTTTTTCTTCTTATCGACACCTTTGGTCTTTATTTCTTTAATACGCTTAGCCACGGTTTCGTCTGTTGATTCAATATCATCAACCACTAATAGGCTTTCTGCCTCTTCTGTTTGTCTCTCTTTGGCTTTTGGAGTTTTATCGCCAGACTTTTTCGTGGTGTCTTCGGAGGGCTTAACATCAGTCCTTTTTGTGGGTTTTTCAGATGACTTCTCAGTAGGCTTATCCGTTGTTGTTTTTCCTTTTATATCCGGCTTCTGGTTGTCGTTCTGATCATCCTCGAGAGGCATGCTCTCTAGAACGTCATGCCCTGCTAACATAATTTCTGTTGCATCCTCCAACAACTTTGTATCTGTCGGAGTAAATTTGCTACAGCAGCTAAAAAGAAGGTTAATAGTTTTGAAGAGTAATTAAAGAAAGTTTCTGATACGGTTGCTTATGATAAGGCATTCAAAAGGTTATAAAAAAAACTATTTGAAGTTAATCAAATCATTACAAAATATACATTCAAATGAAATGGAAAATAATCTACACAAATTTCTTTTAGAGAGTGAAACGTTGTTTAGCTGTTTTTACTCCCTTTCTCTTAGCTCGTACCGTCTGTCTGCTTGTCTGCTTGCTTGTCTGCTTGCAAGCAAACCTTTGAATCGATGTTTTACTTCACGTCGTCCAATGGAGCTGAAACTTGAACAGCAGACTTGTTGCGACTAACAATACATTCTATCAAATTTTCAGTGTCATAGCCTTGGGTATAGCCACTAATACATTCGACCAATTTGCGAATCGAAGAAAATTTTACGTAAAACATGGCTGCCTCTACCGGAAGAGACGGTAGTAAATAAACTTTTCGGATACGCTCGTTTTTACGAAATAAATAGAATGAAAAAGACACGATGTAGCCGAAACAAAGCGAGTTATCTTTTTATGTTCTTTGCGGGCCAAAGCTAGAAGAAGAAAAAAAGGATGCGCACAATTTTAGTGTGGAAATTCAAAAGGTATGATATCACTTATATTTATTTTAATCTATCAAAATATAAATTAAAGTTTACAAAGAAAGGGAGTATAATAAAAATTGTGTTTTTTTTATGGGTTAGTTCTGTATTTGCTGTTGTTGTTATTGTTGCAGGTAATAGCGTAAATAGTTATTATTTAATGAATACATTACATACAAGAATAGTTTTCTCATAAAAGGTAGGAACTTGTTGTTACACCACATTATTTTCTTGACTGGCTCCTTCGGCAAAACCTCTCGCAAACCTGAGTTGAAAGACGTATCAAGTATAGTTCAAGTATCGTTCTATCTTATCCTATAATATATTACAGACACCCTTTCTATTAGGCCTAAGCAGATTATTACACCATGCTCATCCGTGGTCTGAGTCTACTCTTGCATTTTTTATTAGTGTTTTAAATGATTTTAGTTTACTGATTTTCCTGGTCTGTACAGTCAACCCATTCATTGACAGGATTTCTCTCGAGAAGAAAGATAAGAAAGGGTACTTATATGCATGGGTTTTTGCATAAGGGATAAGGAAAGTGTTTTTGTCCTTATGCTTATCTGAGCATTGTAAATGTTTGTTTTTGTGTTATATTTCTAAATTAAAATGTGATGTCTTATGTATGTTTACTATTTTACTCTTTGCCCTTCTGTCCTCTAGTGTTTCTACGTTTAGTGATTTAACTATTGGAGTTACTCTTGTCAGTTGTGAATATTCACTTGTGATGAACTAAAGTGATAGCATAACTGACAGTGTATATGATACTTAATATATTACATGCACTAACATGTAGCCTATAAATGTGGGAATCCAATTAAGAAAATGCTTGAGATTTCGAATCAAAGATGAATGATATTAACAAAAAGTAACTTAACATATTAGAGTCTGGTGTTATTTTAAAAGAAAAAAAGTTAGTTTGTGCAATCTTTGCCTGTAATAGAATGGAGCCTGTTTAGTTTCACTATGTTTTTTTTTCTAATTAAATTAGAAACTGTAAGAAAATGACAAAATATAATTTTATGGACCATTTATTAAGTCTCGGTAAACAAAGGAATCGCAAGTCAACACAATACCCACGCACCTATGCTTGCTTAAACCGTTGCCTAACAGAAATGGTGAACATATATTCAGGGACACGAAAATCCAGTTCATTTAAAAGAAAAACAAATTCCCAGGTTTTAGCAGGTCTTCTAGCTATGTGACTTTCCTAATGGCAGTAGGAGGCTCGCTCTGTCACCCATTAGATGTTTACATATTTTATATTCAGTGTTTGCATGCACCTTGTTAAACAGAATCTCACTGTTAAGAACATCAGCCTACTTTAGTTAGAAACAAACTTCTAAAAATTATTTTTTAAAAGCAAGGCAAACCACATATATTTCCAAAATATAAAGTAACAATAATGTAGTATGGTGTAGGCCAGGGGTTGGCAACCTACGGCACGCTGCCAGACTTGGTACGCAGAACGATTTTTAATGGCATGCGGAAGGCTACTAAATAAACTATTCAAGTATCTTCTATTAGAAATTGAGTGCTAAAGAATGGTGACTTTTAGTCTGTTGGCACGTTGAATGAATTAGAAATCTAACTTTGGCAAACTATTATCAAAAGTTTTCTGACCCCAGGCGTAATCAATAATAATAAACCACAGAAAACAAATTCAAAACTGGGCCTTCGTAGGATAAACTTACAATGGATGGAGAGTACTCAGGTATAGAGAAATACTTGAATTATGCCAAGATCTACAATAGCAACAGAGATTTAAAACAATGGGCAGACTATCTGGGACAGATAATTTAGAAAGGATGCAAAAACAAAAAAAAGAACAGGAGGAAAATAACATAGGCTATCTTATTTTCGAAACAATTTTAGACATAAATGATCTATAGTCTATAGTCTATAGACTCCAGCTGAGATAGATGGATGATTTCGGAGATGTATCCAAGACATTCGGGGGGACCGTTCAAGAAAGAATAAGAGATCCTGAGTATAAAGAGGTGATAAAGCAGACCGAAACCCACCACGGGATGTAGCTGCGCAAGGCGAATGTATACCTGTACATTAACTATAAAAAAAACAACTTAAAATATAATTATGTTTGAGCTCACCCCAAGTGCAGTTATTCAGATTACATATGCAGTAGATAGTCAGTAACAGTTGAGATGACGGAAGGCAAAGCATATACAAAATGCCAAATATTAAGAGTTTCAATTCTTTCGGGTGCAAAAGTCCTCCAGCGATGTAAATAAGTGCTGTGATGCTCAAGTAGGCACCAGTTATTGCCATCTCTTTATCTGTTGGCGAATCGTTCGTTGAACCTAAAAGTAGACAGTAAAATATTTAAATATTGAAAAAATGGTAAATTCGTTGAATTTAATAGTGTTCGAATCGTTTTGGCTATTTGTTGTGTTGTTTTCCTTGTGTGTACCGTTGGCCTAGAATTCCCTAGTGTATGTGTTGTGACTTTGTCTACTACTTGAAGTGTACTCCGTGTTAACGTTTATTCAGACTAAAGCTTTGTGTTGAGTGCTCAAGATGTTTTGACAGTCATTCATATTACTTTTATACTCTTTGTTTTACCAAGATAAGTCAACTACCCAGTTTAACCATTTCCGGGGCCACAAAATGCAATGTAGTTGATGTGGCCAGTACAATGTCTGCCCAGGCGACTGATTCAGAGAACCCAACAGACTCAAGAAATCTCTCCTGACTGGGGCGTAGGTCTAATAACTGGTGTTCAAAACTTCGAAAGTAGAGTCCCACCGTGCCGCCTTTAGACTTTACACACATGGCATTTCATAATATAAATGTGTGTAGGTCTTTAAGTTTTGAACACACTTTAAATACATGGCATTCAAATAATATATAAGTTTTTAAGTATATTTATATATGTTTATTTTTATATTTATATCCTAACAAATAGGCCTTGAGTTGGCGGGAGAAACGGGCAAGTAATTCTAATTGAGCTTTTATCGGACTTAAAAGTTAATATAATAATGTAAGCAGGTGGTCGTTTTTCGTTTCTTCCAAATGAAGCTAGATTTAAAAAAAGATCCATATTAAAATTGTTATACATTTAAAAATAATCAACTATTATGATGCGTATTTTTTTTTTATTTTAAAAAGATTATATTTGTTTAAAATTCAGGTTGCCAACTTAGACGTTTCATCGATAAGTTTCCCCCATGCACGTAAGCAGATATATTTACTCTGAGAATTGGTCAAGTTGGCATGTGACGCATTCAGCATGGGAGTCAGATGCGACTGTGGAAGCATGCTGTAAGCTGACGACCCTGTAAAGCTGTCCTTTAGTGTAGCATAAAGAAACATCACATAGTTGTACGTTTGGCTCACAGACAAGTACACAACAACTATAAAGAACAAAATGTAGAGGAATGTGTAGACGATGGATGCCTGTAAAATAGATAATAGAATTTATGAAAATTAATATGAATATTTTGTCTTCATTATTAATATATTATAGCTATACCAGGCTATTAAAAACAGTTTTAAGTAAACCTACTACAGACTATGTTGCAACTGATTTTAGGCCCTGTTAAAATATGATTTTTTTTTTCTAAACATAGGAAATAAAAAATTTTACAAAAAAATGTCCAAACACAACATAGATAGAGTTGGAACGCTTCAAAAACTGTCATATAGTCATATAGCCTACAGCTTGCTAGCCTTAATTTCATATAAAAAAAACTAATACATGTTAATTTTTGTTTCTAGATTGATTAATTTTAATCCCTTGGGCTGAGTAGTCTATAATACTTTGTGTATTATATTTCAACACATAGTGATGATATTTTAAACTATTTTGTACTATTATAAATGCGCTTACACTTAATCTTATCTTAAAAACGCGGACTCGTGCTAAGAAGTTAGTGCCGCGTTCCAAATGAATCATAGATGTTGGGAATTACAATTACAAAATAAAGTCTGTTTATTTGTCGATTTTATAATCTGTCCATATGACTAAAGGTCTTGTGATTAGTTTTCCGCGTGTTTAGGTGACGTGTGGTTAAGTCTTTGCGTGTTTAAACGTCGTGTGTTTAAGTGTCCGCGTGTTTCAGTGCCGTGTGATTACGTGTATGCGTTTATCTGTCGGTGTGATGATCTGTCCATATGACTAAATGTCTCCGCGTGTTTAAGTGATTTGTGGTTAAGTCTTTGTGTGTTTAAAAGTCGTGTGTTTAAGTCCAGCGTGTTTAAAATAAAAAATATGTCGCGTAATCATCTGTCGCGTGTTTAATTGACATGAAAGCACAGTCTCTTACCGTAGATACTAATCAAATTATTTTTTATTGAGTCCCAAACCCTTACATGGATTATGAAAGAAACATATAAATCATGAAGAGATATTTTATCTTTAAGCCTTACCCGTATCTGGTAAGTATGGCTACTTTTAAAACAAATGATTGTGTAGATGAGTAAAAAGAAGAGTTGAGCTGGACCAATCACAGTGCTTAGAGGGATTGAAAGAAAAAGAGTTTCTTGAAAACCTGTAAAATTTGAAAACTGTATTTTATTCATTAGGTTTTTTTTGTCTATTAAAACTCCATAATTATAACACACCCCTCTGTAAACACCAAAACTATTCAGTTGCTCATCACCTTTTTGGCTGTCCGGCACTACAGGACAAACGAAATGTCTAACCCCCGAAAACATCAAATATCTCAAACATTCTATATTCAAACTACGAACAGCTACAAAAAAAGTCTGCAATTTCTTCACCTTAGCCTCAGGCCGAAGGATAAGTGCCCAGATGGCTGCTGGATCTTGATGATGATAACACATTTAATTTTGCTTTTTTTAAACCTTTGCTAGACTAATGATATCTTAGGTACAAAAAAAACTCTTGCATCTTTAAACTAAATATCAAAGAGCTGTCATTTAAGCTCTTTCTTGATGGCTGACATTGATATCATGTGCCATTTCAGCTTGCCACAGTGATATGTAAAATTAGAGCTGCGTTTTGAGCTCACTGTTGGTGGCAAGGGATGGTCTGTTTTTTTTCATATAAGCTCATACACACTGCACTAATCTAAGATCACTATAATATCGTTGTTTTAAACGTAAGGCTTGATGTGAACTTTTTAATATTTTCTGTTAACAATCTCACATTTTAAGGATACAAGTTTAAAGCTCAAGTTTTCATGAAAAGAAAAATAAAGTGGACATTATTTTTTAATAAGAATACTTACAACAGGTTAGTAGCAAAATAACACTTGGTGAAATGAGTGCAGAGATGAAATTTATTATCTGATATAGTAATAGAGCCAGTGAAACCTTGTTATTAAACTTTGACATGTATTTCCATTCCTAAACAAACAAACATACGAGATACATCATTATCAACAACTATAAAATATTGAAGTTCATAAATAAGTTAAAATCTAATGTTAACTCCTAAGTTTATATGGGTACACATTTCTTATTTACTTTTAGAGCTAAAATTTTTTTTTTTCACGGCAAATGTTTTAATTTTTCTTACATGCTGGTACAAACATCAATTAACTGTCTGTCTATGGACCCACCTTCGATTTTAGAATACAAGAAGCACTAATAATTATTTTAAGAGATATTTGATTAAATTGTTTCATGTATTGAATAATTTACTTATCAAGCGAGGCGAAGAGAAAAAGCTGACTAAAAATGTGACTTCAACTAGAAGCAGACACTAGCATGATGTGACAAAACTGGAGACAGCTAGAGAACTTAGGCAAACACCAAAATGTCGAGAAATCTCTTGTTGGTGGCCTTTGTCCTAAGCTGAGACACTTGATATAATAAGGTTACGTAGGATTTTAGTATATATATAAGCTAAGCTTATTTCGGTAGAACTACGCATAAGCATCGACCTAGACTTGATTTTCTGACTGTAAAGGTAGACCATGTAGCAGTCGCCTTACAAAAAACAATTACCAAAAAATTTATTGACAGCTTTGACTTTCTTTGGATTTCCTTTCAAGATTAATATGGCTGCCGTAGGCATTCGTTATATTTAAACCATAACAATATATAATACATATTTCCATTTAAATTTTATATTGTATGTTAATTCAAGTATATGTTAATTTTTAATAATCGTCTACCTCTGTGAAAAGCATTGAATTGGACATGACAGAAGTGAGCCATCGTCGTCTCTGTCTGTACAAGTTTTCAAAACTAGACGGGCAGCTAGTTGTTACTTCAGACTCTTGGCAGTATCTGATCCTCCAGCCGCTTTGAATCTTTGGAATACAATAATTATGTTTCGTTGGAAACCTTTTTTGTTTACTGAAAAGTCAACCAGTCTATTTAAAAAGCTACGATATCAATATAAAGTAGAACTGGATTTAAAAGCAGTGTCAGGACATTGAAGAGTGCTTAAAGAACAAATAAAAGCAAATTATAAAAATCAACTACCCAATTCTTTGCCTGGAAATGGAAGCAGCAGTTCAATCGCCCACATCGGGAAAACATACATGTGTTAATAACAATACATTACGCTAAGTCGGAGATACTCTAATAAGTGTTCCTTAGTACATAATCAACGAATATAATATGGACAATTTAGTAGATAACCAGTAGGGTCTAAATTGGGCACTTCGTCAAGATTTAATTTGTCGACTTTGGTCTATTCATTTTAGCTTATGGTTCCACATTACATCAACTGATACTATTTAATTTTTTTTAAAGTTTTTGGATTGTTTTTAGATTTGCCATTTTGTATGTGACAAAATCTTAATGGATCCCAGACGTAAGCCTAGGTAAACTTTACCAAACCTGTTCTAATAAACGTTAATTTTACAAATAGCGAATTTTTACTACTTAATGAAAACACATAATAAAAAAAGAATGCATTTCGCTTCTTTTCTAAACAATTTGTATATCATAATTTATATAACTTTTCCAATTATATAACTTGAATGACAATAAAACAGTAAAAAGGTTTATCTACTGCAATATTTATTGTAAAAGGTATTTATTATAAAATAATTTTTATTTTCATAAAAAAATGTTTAACTAGTCTTAAAGCGAAATAGGTTCTTAATCAATGTTTTTTTTTTTCTGCATTCGCATCTAGTCTATATGTGCATAACTTTTTGTAGCTATAGTTTGAGTTATATATAAAAACAAACATGCAACTTACTAATAATGTAGTGAGCCACCTGTCTTCTCCTTGGTCTTTGATGAGGAACTCAAGACCAGATTCAACGTGAGTACTGTATTTGGGTAAAACATCCCTTAGTGCCGTGAGCCTAAATACACTAAAGCAGCCAGGCGCACAGATAACTGACCCTAACATGTTCTCAGTTGTCTATGTTTCATCAGGATAGAAATATGAAACAAATATAAACATAATTACTTTGTTAAAATGTATTTGTACCATATTTTCTTGATACATTGAAACATGTTTTAATGTGGGATTCTTCTTCTGTCAATCTGAGTTGATTGCTGTCTTACAGTCAATGATAATAAATAATTTTTTTTTTACCTTTTTCCTATCAATTTAAAAAAAAAAGTATTTTTTTTTTATCATGTATGTTTTTAAATAACAACAGTATATAATTAAATATTGTCTATATTTGGCCGAGAAAAAAAACAAAACAAAGAAATATCTACCTTCTGAAACCAATGAGAAAAAGCATATTCAAATGATTGATACCATACTACTGGTCCCATGCCTTCAGGTATGATACGTGCACACACTGCACCTAATCAAATGATCATTATTGTAATGTGTTATTATCTTTGCTATTAATGTGTTATTATCATACTTGTAAATGTGTTATTATAGTTTATGTGTTATTATCACTATTGTTTATGTGTTATTATCATTATTGTAAATGTCTTATTATCATTATTGTAAATGTTTTATTATCATTATAATATTTTATAATTATTGTAAATGTGTTATTATCATACTTGTAAATGTGCTATTTTTGTTTACGTATTATTATCATTATTGTTAGCTTAATCTGTTAATATCATTATTGTAAATGTATTATCATTGTTTATGTGTTATTCTCATTATTGTTGATGTGTTATTATCATTATGGTTAATTTGTTATTCTCATTATTGTTAATGTGTTATTATCATTATTGTTAATGTGTTATTTTGTAAAGGTCAAGATATTTCAGTGTAAGATTAGGCTATAATATTATCTTGAAAACGTAGTTCTAGAGACGTTGCCAATGAATGCGCACATCCCCCATTTAGCAATGCAGATGAAAAGAAACTCGTAGAGGAAGTCAAGGAAAAGCTCCTGGCCTATCTCACATAGACTAGATGAGCAAGGTTTAAAACTCAGAGGAAACAGGTCTCACCTTTCACCACGGTTATAATATCGTTCAATGACGCATTCAAATCTGAAATATCTGATTGAATTCATAGCCAGCAGGTCAAACTGACCGAATAAATTTACGCGGTAAAAAATTATTTGATTTCTTTAAGTTCAATGATAATAAACTGTTGAGGACTTGCAATTTTGAAGATTAACGGGGAGGGAGGTGGCTAAATTTTACGAAGGTCCCTGACGGCAAAAAACAGATGTTACGCTCTTACGTTATTGATTATTTTCAAATAAAATGAATTGATTGAACTGCAGTTTCATTAATAGTATTCTATCAGTTTTTGTGATTGAATGATTACGTTAAAATCTGTCTTACCGAAGACTATTATAAGACGTACCCATTGCTATATTTTTAGAGCTGAATAGTTCGTTTGCGCGAGCGTGGCCTTGAAGTTCATCAAAGACTATAATGAGATGGACCGCTTGCTCTAATTGTTAATTGTTTTTTCCGTGCAGCCAATAACGCTGTCCTAAATTACTCCTAAACGTGTCTAAATAGACTTCCGCTGTATACAACTTTCGATTTTAAACTTAATTTTCAATTGAGAACATCATAACGAATTACTAAACCGGAAGTCTAGAAGCTCTAGCGCGATCGGAAATTCCGAAACTAAGTGTTTCAAGTTATCAAATAGCAGAAATATCTAAGCAAGTGGTCCATCTTATTTGGTCTTACCAATGGTGCCGTCCCTACTGATGGAGTCAAGCAAGGATTCTATTGCTTGTGGAGTAAAACTGACATCTCCATCCGTCATTAAGATGTACATGTTGTCTGGAAAGAAAGAAAACAAATTTCAAACTAATGAAAAATGTCACGGCAAAGCTTTTGTGGAAACTTTAAAGTGGTCTTTAAAACAGATTTAACAACTGATAGCCTACATTGGAATAGCATTGGATTACATTTATTTTAAATATCTAGTTTATAATTAATTGTAAAAAAAGTCCCGAAATTTTTTGTCTTCTTCTTCGTTCTCAAAAGTTTTGATTTGGAGGATTCAGACAAGTCCGATAGTTGTAATAAACTGCGCCGTGTCTGTCAGATGGTGTAGTCCAGCGTACAGTTTTTCATTGATGGCACCATATGGCTGACCGAGTAGAGTGTTGCAGGGGGCAAATCTGAAGGACATGATTCGCATTTTCGGGAGCTGCTTCGCAGGGGTACATTTCGCTTGTTCCGATTTTGTAGTTTGCGGAACATGTGTTTCTTCAGCCTGTTATGACCAGTCCTTTATAATAGTGTGAAGATGATGTGATGAAATTGGCGGGAGAGTTTGAAGTAAGCATCAATCTTTGGGTTGCTTTGTTGAAGCTCAGACCATCTTTCAGATTCATTCCTTTTTTGTCAGTTTTAGGAGACTGTCTCTATGTCTATTAACTCCTGCTCATGTAATGTAGATAAGGGGAAAGGCAGCCTTTGGGAAAATGAACACAGCAAGGCATTGTGTTGGCCCAAAAAAAAAGATACAAGCAGTAAGGACATAACTGATAGCAAGTTACCTAGCTAAAAAGTAAAGTACCCATCTGACCGAATTGATCCATAGGTCCGGTGAAGCAGCGTTCACCAGTTTCTGTGACCACGGCATAAGAGGAGATTGGTGGCGAGCACAATCCCCAGCCGCCTTTACTTTACCCCAACTAGTGTCAGGTACCCATCAGCTGGGTGGACACAGGAACACCCTCAAGTCCAGGGAAAAAAAATGTTAGCCTTCACCAGGATTCGAACCCAGAACCTTCGGATCGTTAGTCAAACGCGCTGCTGCTCCGCCACCGTGTCCCATGGTAATCGAAATAAGTTTAATTAAGAGTACAAAGTAAACAATACAACTAATTTGCAGAATGTCTGGGGTTTTTTTTTCACGCTTTTTAAAAACGTATACTGTCTGTTGGTTTTGTTCTCCATGACAAATCTTGTAATTAAATTAATTTTTGACCCACTTTTCATCCGGTTATAGCTATAATATTTGGAGTAGATTAATGGCGTATGCTGAGAACACGGCGGCCGGGCAGCGCGTTCCGCTAGCGTACTAAACAGCCTGGGTTCGAGCACTGGTTATAAGGCCTGGATTTGTTCCCGGGATTCGGAGGGTGTCGCTGAGTCTTATAAGGCCTGGATTTGTTCCCGGGATTCGGAGGGTGTCGCTGAGTCTTATAAGGCCTGGATTTGTTCCCGGGATTCGGAGGGTGTCGCTGAGTCTTATAAGGCCTGGATTTGTTCCCGGGATTCGGAGGGTGTCGCTGAGTCTTATAAGGCCTGGATTTGTTCCCGGGATTCGGAGGGTGTCGCTGAGTCTTATAAGGCCTGGATTTGTTCCCGGGATTCGGAGGGTGTCGCTGAGTCTTATAAGGCCTGGATTTGTTCCCGGGATTCAGACGGTGTCGCTGAGTCTTATAAGGCCTGGATTTGTTCCCGGGATTCGGAGGGTGTCGCTGAGTCTTATAAGGCCTGGATTTGTTCCCGGGATTCGGAGGGTGTCGCTGAGTCTTATAAGGCCTGGATTTGTTCCCGGGATTCGGAGGGTGTCGCTGAGTCTTATAAGGCCTGGATTTGTTCCCGGGATTCGGAGGGTGTCGCTGAGTCTTATAAGGCCTGGATTTGTTCCCGGGATTCGGAGGGTGTCGCTGAGTCTTATAAGGCCTGGATTTGTTCCCGGGATTCGCAGGGTGTCGCTGAGTCTTATAAGGCCTGGATTTGTTCCCGGGATTCGGAGGGTGTCGCTGAGTCTTATAAGGCCTGGATTTGTTCCCGGGATTCGGAGGGTGTCGCTGAGTCTTATAAGGCCTGGATTTGTTCCCGGGATTCGGAGGGTGTCGCTGAGTCTTATAAGGCCTGGATTTGTTCCCGGGATTCGGAGGGTGTCGCTGAGTCTTATAAGGCCTGGATTTGTTCCCGGGATTCGGAGGGTGTCGCTGAGTCTTATAAGGCCTGGATTTGTTCCCGGGATTCGGAGGGTGTCGCTGAGTCTTATAAGGCCTGGATTTGTTCCCGGGATTCGGAGGGTGTCGCTGAGTCTTATAAGGCCTGGATTTGTTCCCGGGATTCGGAGGGTGTCGCTGAGTCTTATAAGGCCTGGATTTGTTCCCGGGATTCGGAGGGTGTCGCTGAGTCTTATAAGGCCTGGATTTGTTCCCGGGATTCGGAGGGTGTCGCTGAGTCTTATAAGGCCTGGATTTGTTCCCGGGATTCGGAGGGTGTCGCTGAGTCTTATAAGGCCTGGATTTGTTCCCGGGATTCGGAGGGTGTCGCTGAGTCTTATAAGGCCTGGATTTGTTCCCGGGATTCGGAGGGTGTCGCTGAGTCTTATAAGGCCTGGATTTGTTCCCGGGATTCGGAGGGTGTCGCTGAGTCTTATAAGGCCTGGATTTGTTCCCGGGATTCGGAGGGTGTCGCTGAGTCTTATAAGGCCTGGATTTGTTCCCGGGATTCGGAGGGTGTCGCTGAGTCTTATAAGGCCTGGATTTGTTCCCGGGATTCGCAGGGTGTCGCTGAGTCTTATAAGGCCTGGATTTGTTCCCGGGATTCGGAGGGTGTCGCTGAGTCTTATAAGGCCTGGATTTGTTCCCGGGATTCGGAGGGTGTCGCTGAGTCTTATAAGGCCTGGATTTGTTCCCGGGATTCGGAGGGTGTCGCTGAGTCTTATAAGGCCTGGATTTGTTCCCGGGATTCGGAGGGTGTCGCTGAGTCTTATAAGGCCTGGATTTGTTCCCGGGATTCGGAGGGTGTCGCTGAGTCTTATAAGGCCTGGATTTGTTCCCGGGATTCGGAGGGTGTCGCTGAGTCTTATAAGGCCTGGATTTGTTCCCGGGATTCGGAGGGTGTCGCTGAGTCTTATAAGGCCTGGATTTGTTCCCGGGATTCGGAGGGTGTCGCTGAGTCTTATAAGGCCTGGATTTGTTCCCGGGATTCGGAGGGTGTCGCTGAGTCTTATAAGGCCTGGATTTGATCCCGGGATTCGGAGGGTGTCACTGAGTCCATCTGGCATTGAGGGGTATCTGGCTTTAGTTGGGGTGAAGTAAATGTGATTGGCCACTGTGCTGGCC
Organism: Anisus vortex; assembly: GCA_949126835.1. Classification (NCBI taxonomy): domain Eukaryota; kingdom Metazoa; phylum Mollusca; class Gastropoda; family Planorbidae; genus Anisus; species Anisus vortex. The sequence continues at coordinate 23,593,773 of OX421507.1, forward strand.
ACATCCACATCATCCCATATTATGTCTTGGCCACAGAAATTGATGAACGCTGCTTCTTCGGCCCCATGGAGCAATTGGGTCCAACGGGATTCATTTTATTTTACAGACGTATGCTGGATGACAATGTCATAAAGCTTGATTACTTTTTAAAACTTATTATTATTGTTTTAGTTGTGTTTTTCTTATGTTTTATTGATTCTTACCATCCAGTTTGTTGCGTATACAAAAGTCTAAAATATATGAAATGCACATCACTTGGCTCCATCTCTTTCTTTGCTTGACCTAAAAAATGATTATAGAATAGATTAACCTATATGTAATACATTTTAATAATCTATGCGTTAAATTATAATAGTGTTTCGATTTCAATAATAATCGAATTCACTAAAAATAATATACTCCTTGAATAATTTTATAATAATGTATCATCAATCCCATGACCGTTATGGTCGTTGGGGTGAGCAAATGGACACCTCAGCAGTCAAACTTTTTCCACTTTTACCTATATTCAGCGGTTGTCTATATTTGAGTCAACTGCAGCCCTGTCCAATACTTTACATAATTGTAATGTATAGATAATCAGCTAATATTATACTGTTTACTTTAAAATATCGTTTAAAATACATTAAAATGATGCATAAATTTAATTTTAATACTGTTTCAATTGCCTCATATATATGCACAGATGCGGACCTAATATATTTTGCGCCCGGACACGAACTAATAAATTGGTGCCCTAACCCCCGCCTAGCTCCCCCTCGCCGAATATTCACTAGCTATTTTAGGGTATAATGTAATGGTCTCTCCTCATTTTGGCGCCTCTTTACCTGGGGTGCCCGGGGCGGGGACATGTGTACACCCAGGCGTACGATAATGTATGAAATACCGTATCAAAATGCATTTAGGAAGATAAAATATTTATATTGTATAGGCCCTTACACTTACATTTTTTGACACTACTACTTGGCGTATCATTAAACTATCTAAGGTGTTCTTAAAAGTAATGTAAAATACCATTCGGATAAAATTGATCATAGGGCCGGTGAAGCAGCGTTCACTATATTCTGTAACCACGGCATACAAGGGGACGTGTGGCCAGCACAATGCCCAGCCGACTTTACTTTACCCCAACTAATGTCAGGTACCCATCAGAATTGGGTAGACTCAAGGACACCCTCCAGTCCCAGGAACAACTCCTAGCCTTCACCAGGATTCGAACCCAGACCCTTCGGAAAGCCAGCCGAACACACGCTGCCACTCGGACCCCGTGCTACCTTTCGAAACACATCTTGATATGAATATCTAATAAAATATTTAAAAAAAATGGATTTCACTTCAACTAATAAAGAAGCAGTTGAATTCAATTACAAAATTTACCAGTGTACTATCTTTGATGTGCACACAAAATTTCATGGATTTACTTCCATCACCTGGTAGATTCCATTGAATTTGTATTCCATATGGTGTCTTTACTCTCTTTCCTTCTTTAAGCTTGATATCTGAATATTTAGATAAACAGACATAATTTCGATTCATAAAAAAACAACAACATATTTTTCAAGAATAGGCCAACTTTAAGGTAAGCTATACTTAGAAAAGTAATCAGATTTGTAAATCTCCCACATTTGTTTTTAGAAAGTATAAAATACTATTTAAATTTCTTTAATATATAATAGGCCTATTATTGCGTCTTATGAGTATCCGTGATATGAGTCTTGCATTTCATTAATGTCTTAAATACTGTTAAGTTGTTGGTTTTTCTCGTTTCATCATAAGATAAATATTTCCTTTATTGAACCAAACAAATGGAAATTTGACTTGATAAAATATAATCCGTCTTTTGGCATATTTTGAACAATATAAAGAACTATTCGTGCTCAAGCACAGCAATAGATTTATAAACATAGATAAGTACGCCGAGTTACCTTCTATCGATATCTCCCCTTAATTTTATCACACCTCCTTTAATACTTTTATATTGTCCCTAGCCCTACTGTTATTACATCATGTGAGATCCGGTTTCGCTAACTCCGCAACAATGTCAGCGCCAGAGTGTCATATAATAAAACATAACTGCTACACTCGTGATGATGGGATAATGTGGCCTTGTAGGGTGCACAGTTTCCAGAGCGCCCACCCGGAGTATGTATGTAAATTTGTAATGCGAAGTAACTTTTAGTGGACTAATTAACTTGTAAGCAATTAAATAATTCACTTCATCACAACACAAGGCTCATAACTAGGGAATATTCACAACTGACAAGAGTCAAAACAAAGAGTCAAGTAATAATAATACATAAAGCATTAAACCCTTATTAAGAAATACAACCCAATAACAGCCTGTTGCAATACTAAGATAAACATAAAGACGAAAACACTTTCCTTATGCAAGAACAAATGCATATAAGTACTCTTTCTTCCCGAGTGGCATTCGGGCACGGAATGGGTTGCGTGAACAAACCAGGAAAACCAAATAAAGATGCAAGACTAGACTCGCACCAGGGATGCGCGTAGAACGCAATAGTCTTCTTTATAGAAGGAGCGTCTGTAATATATAAGATAAGAAGATTATACACAACCTTTACCTAAATTCTCTTTTACAAGTGACATCAACTGTAAGGGGAACTCAGTCAGTTTGTCACCATCGGCACCGGAATCGAAGAATACGTGAGACTCGAACTGAGTGTCAGAGTTCCTCTGGCTTAGGTTGACAACAGCTAGCGACTTGAGCACATTTCTCATCTCTCTAGCATTCTTATCAAGGAAGTAAAAAATAAGCACGGAGCTTAGAAGTTTGAAAGCTTTAACTACATCGATAAAATAAATATAATATAAACAATCGTTTAAAAAAAGGAGAGCGTGACGGTAGATAGAAGAATAGACCGGTAGACTGTCGGTTGACAGTCCGGTGAATTAGCCACAGGACTAGGCGGCCGCTCCTAAGTGACTTTTATACTTTTAGCCTAAATTATTTTTAAACAAATATGTTATCTTTGTATCAATTACTGAAATTTTCAATTACATGATCTAATTAAATCTATGTTTCTAATACAAAATTTCTTTATTAAACAAATTGTGTTTCCGAAAATAGAGTAATATGCCCCAGGAGTAAGTATTCTTAAGTAAAAAAAGTTACCTTAAGGTAAGCTTACCTCGCGGTACATTGTCGTACACATAAATACTTTGGATGGCCATTTGATCTTAGCTGGTGCTTTATGCTCTGAAATGGTTTCTCGACAATTTAAAACTATGCTTGAATCAACTGCGGCGCTAAAAGAGGATGGAAGCCAAAATAACTGGAGAAAAAACACATAATTTAACATTGTAGGATTATATTTTTAAAATGTTAATTACAATTTTATAGCATAGCGAATAATTTTGTATTATCTAAATTAATAGTAAATCTAAAAGGAGGCGTTCGCCCTTAGGACAAGATTTTGATGGACACTAAAGTGACACAAAAAATATAAATAAATAAAAACAGCTCAATTAAATAGGCCTAACAATTTTGTGAATTACGCACGCATGTACCGACGCTTACAAAATTTCTTTTTTTTTCCCCGTCAGCTCTTTTACTCTTTAGACTGCGAAACACACTAGACCAAGCTCAAATCACTGCCTCCTCTGTACCGGATTTCAAATCTTTACTGAAGGGTTATAATAAATACCTCAAATGTCATCTGTTTGTAATTCTTGTTCGTAAGTTAAAAATTGTATATATACCTAGTTAAATTGTGGACTTTTTCAAGGACAGCAACTCATACAGGGACAGCAACTGATACGATTACCCTTGGGGAAAAAGCATTTGCTACGTTACTGCTGTTATTAAAGAGACAAGGTCCTTTGGTTTCCACTTACTTTTTTTTCTGGTAGCATGTATCCGTTCTTATGTATGAACAACTGTCTTGTTACCAGTACCACCTGCCCTGCTGTTAATACCAAAGTCGCCACTATAGTAAGCACCATGTGCACATCAAAGTCTTTTGAGTAACAAAAATAGCGTACGTCATTTTGGATAACGCACATTCTTTGCCACTCGAAAACTACCACAGAAATAGGGAGCGACAGCAGTAGAGGCACGGCCAGGAACAGCCGCCAAAGATTCATGTAGCATATCCCCCAGACGATGGCATAGTTTGTTAATCCACCCAACAGAAACAGGGTGAAGTTAACCCATGACATCCCGGTTATGAACCTATCAAAATTCCAAGCCGTTAAGAAAACTGAGTGCACGTAGGCATCAAACTTGACCGAGTCGTCGGAGTCGAGGTAAAAGAAGATAAAGAAAAAGGCGAAGGTGGCAGCGATCTTGGAAATGTGGAGAATGATGGAAGCCTTCCACTCGGTGTTGTCACACACTGACGTCAGCAGGTCTCGACCATCACGCTGTATCTGTATGCTGCCATCATGAACTCTTACCCCTGTTTGAGAAGAACATTGAAAATAAATGGTATTTAAAAAATCGGAAACAATGCATTTTTAGTAGAGGGAATATTTAACATGATTTGTTTGATTGGGTCACACCATTGACTAGTCTTACCGAGGGGTGACCTTTTCAAATGGAAAAGATCATGATCTTCTGCCGCCATTTCCCGCCATTTTCGTAAACAAACAAAAAATGCTTTTGCTGGTGTTTGACAAATGATTAAAACCTCTACGGCCAGTTCTGGTCTTTTATAAATATACAAAGGCTACATGATTAGTTATGAGGAATCTATTTTAATCATCAAAAGTGAGTAGGTTATAATAATTACTCAAAGTGTTAGTCACGTTCAGTTAAATTTAGCTTTGTTTATAAAATAAATTAGTCAAGAGTGTCTTCTTTGGTTATTAAAAAAACACAATGCGTATATTAATAAAAACAACCAGTAACGCAGCACACATACATGTAGGCCCCTAATTAAACAAAAGAACGAATGGGTCCGGAAATGATTCACCTTAAACCTTTATGCATGCATAGTATTTAAGACTTGTCAATGGCGGATGCTAAAAAGACTAAAAAAAACTTAGAAGCATACTCGTCCACTGCACATATCCAGTAAAGAAATACAAGATTTCACAAATAAAATTCCATAGTTCACTCTAAATTCTAAATGGACTCACCTTCACCTCTATTAGTGATAAACTTCAGTAACCAAGGTAACCATGCCAAGTTCAAGGTAAAGAGGCAAATGACCGGATGTACCGCGAATGCCACATCGCGGTCTCTGGTGTTGTATCCGTCATATAGAAAATACAGAAATATGCCAAGTCCAGCTAAAAATAAAATAGAAAATGAAATTATCAGTTTGAAAATTATAAAATATCATAGATAGTAAGTTAAGATAGACTTACTTTCGACAATCGACATCTTCGATTAAATATTCTGAACTTACGGTGCCTATTCCATTGATTTGTTAATGGTTTAAATTTTAGCTTTGAATTTTAATTTTAATCACAAGTAAGTGTTTATATATTTTACGTCATATTGTTAAAATGATGATACATTGTATTTAAAAATAAAACCTTCTTAAGCCTATAGTAATACGGCTGTCATATGTCACCACTAGACAAAGTAAACAAAGAACACGTGCATTTTTGTCACGTGATTGCAAATGGTCTATATCTTTGCCATTTTTATTTTATATTGATAGTCCTATATCTTATTAAACTTTATATCCACATGCGTTTGACTGAAAGACCTGCTTTGTAAAACTTTGTAACTTCGTCTTCATTCCATTGTGAGTCCGGCTGGTCCTGCGGTTAGTTCACCGGACTGTCAACCGACACGTCGCGTATTCTATCCCTGCCGCCGACCGATTCCTGCCGCTCTGCAGGAGTTTTGGGCCTAGTGGACATAATAATCTCTCTAGAAGGAACGTCTGTAACACTTATAAGGAAACTAATAGGAAAGCTGGATGGATGGGTAAATACAATTGCTGTTGTGATATAAATATATAATGGCATCAGCTCCTTGAAAGGTGTTCCTTTTCTTTTTCGTTTCTCTTCGTCTATCACACAGATCTAAAAGTTCAGGCATGACCCAGGGTTTCTTCCTTGGGCGGTTTTTGCCAAGTAGATCAGTAGCAGCATCTGTCATTGCTGAGTTGAAGGTGTTTGTCAAGGTGTCGACATCTACCTCGTCAGCTCCCAAAATGAGCAGTGGTGCAAATTTCCCTCCAACTGTGGCCTGAAATATTTTTGCTACCTCTTGGTCTTGCAGTTTGAGCAGGTCGAATGTCTGCTGCACTTTGCTTTGCTTATTCTCTTCAAGTGAAGTTGAAAGGACATCATCACGATGACTGCTCCTGAATACGCTTGATCTGAAACGTTTCTTGACCATGATGTAGTTGTAATGATATCAGTCATGCGTTAAAATGTGACAATTGAGAGGAAGAGATATTCAATCAAAATATAAAAGAATCGGCACTGAAATCAATCAAAAATTACCCCTTTAGTTTAACCCATATTAGATCGAGACATGTTTTCTTCGCCAACGCCCGCTTACCTAGCATCAAAATGCTGGCCCCTGTGTATAAGATCTTAAACCTGGCACTGTAGCCTTGTTTAAAGGAAACTATTGTCTGACACAGTACTTGCAGCACCATGGACAAAGTCATCGTGAAGGCCGACATTGAGAGCCCCAGAGAGGGAATCACTTTCAGTGCCAGCATGGCTACACCAGCGCTTTCCAGTATGGCAGATAATACACACTGAAAAAAAAAGAAAGTTAATGCTGATTACTTGATTATTATTGTTTGTGGTTTTAGCATTAATAAAAAAAAAAAGAACAAGTTCTTAAAAAGTCTAAGAGGCATATTTTATAAAGTAAAGTCTTTGTACATTGTATTTTTACATGTTTTATAACAATTTTACGTTTTCGAAATGAGGGCAACACAAATCAGTGGAAATGTATGTCAAAAGCAACTTATTATGACTTGTCTTTATTTTATAGGAAACGTTTTAGTAGTCTTCAGTGTTGGTCTCAAACTGATACGCCCATGGCTAGTCAATATACAAGCACAATGTGAAATAATGCAATAGTATTTTAACAAACCGCTCACATAAAAAAAAACACATTGCTTGACTAAACAATAACCTCAGACATGCATTACTCACCCTCTCCCTTAACCTACCATTACTAACAGACTAAATAAGACATACTATTATTGTAAATAAGTTTTTCTTGCATTTACTGCAAGAGAACAAAAAAGGCTTGTTGATAGAAGAAAATACTAACCAAAGATAGGTTTGCACTAAAGTTACATAAAACCATTTCGGATTGTTACTATATTCCTTTTGAAAACTCTTTGAAAAATGTAGTTTCTTATTTTATATATACTTTTGAAAATGAACAAATGATGAGATCCTGGTGTCGTGCCAGAGCGCCAGCAACCGTAGGAAAGCACTAAGAATAAATCAAGGATCAGCCTTATCTCCTTTACTTTTCTTTTCAAAGCATTAAAGTCGTTGAAACTTACCAAACATGAGGCTTTGAGGTCCGGCCATTTCTCCAGCTTGCATTTACAGACGTGCCACAGTGACCTCAGCAGTTGCAAGACGTATGCAGCTGTTACGGCCAGGTACACAAGCAGGTAATTGCTGACAATGATGACATTATACTGCTGTGTACCTGTTTCGCCTAGAGTAACGTTCTGTGAAAAGGAAGAAGAAATAATTTCATTTCTTTATCTTCTTCTTCTTCATCGTTCCCAATGTTTTATAGTTGGATCTATTTATCTTATTCTATAGTTTTCTGTAACAAACTGTTATGTGGTCTGTGGGCAGTGCTCTCACATGGGAGGGGGAGGGGGCGGGTTGAGGGGGGCATATGTAGTCTAAATATAGCAAATATAGCACAAAAGAAGCAGTTACAGTATGCAAGGGGACTGCGCTGAAACTTTTGCCCTGGGGCGCTACGTAAAGGATCTGCCTGTGGGTACCATGTGGCATGGTAAGCTATTATATTTTGTCCATAGGGCAGTGTTCTAGTGTTCCTAATTATAACGAGATTCTAGCCGGGTCACATTTTACTGTTTCCTATTTTGAGTTTTTAGAAACATGTGCATTTTAACTTGTTTCTTATCTTATATGTTACAGACGCTCATTCTATAAAGAATATTATTGCGTCCTACGTTCATCCGGGGTCCGAGTTTTGCATCTTTATTAATGTTTCAAATGATGTTAAGTTACTGGTTTTCCTGATTTGTTCAGGCAACCCATTCCATGCCCGAATGCCACTCGGGAAGAAAGAGTACTTATATGACTTTGCTCTCGCATAAGGGATGAGGAAAGTTATTGTATCCTTATGTTTGTCTCAGCAATGCAACAGGTTGTTATTGGGCTGTATTTCTATATTTCGTCCCGTTCTTAGCCTGCAAAGTGTATTTAAACCAAGTCGACAAATCAGTACAATAAGTCAGCAAGTAAAGAAAATACACTCATTAGGGTTGATCTGATATGTCGACAAAAGCTATTTATAGCAAACTAAGTGGTTTTATCCGGGTGTCTCATGCGGACACCATGTGTACTGGTCGCCTTGATAATTTCGCTATGGGTGTCCGACTCTAAAAATAATATGACGTCCTGCAATACCGGTACGTGACGCTTCATTAGACAAACTGCTATACAGGTGTAATAAAAAAAAACTGTACTTACCCTTGTCAGGTGAGTGCACAAAGCAATGAACGACGTCTTGGTGATTACCAAAGAACATGTCAAGGCTAGACACAGAAAAAAACTAAGGAGCCACCTGGCCACCACTGGCCCCTTCGGTAGCGGCCGCTCACTGGTCAACTCCTGTACGATACGACTTTCTACCGCCCATTTTTTAGTTACGGTCAGTTCGATGGCCTCATTTACTTCCGGGTTCATCTGCGCCATGACGGACGTCGTCTAAGAGTCTCAACTACTCCATGAATACTTCGAACAAGGTTCTCGCTAACCTTATGTAATGGGTTCAGATACGTCACCGCGAGCACAACTGCTTTTATGCGCCCTGTATAATGCACACTAGAAAAAAACTCTCCCATTTCCCCACTTACAAGTGCCCCACTTTATTTTCACATCCCCCCTCCCATTTGTGGCTGCCCGGACGTATATCAAACCCACCGTCACTTTCTCTCTCGCTGTCTCTCTCTTTCTCTCTCTCTCTCTTTCTCTCTCTCTCTCTTTCTCTCTCTCTTTCTCCTCTTTCTATTTCATTTCTCTAGCTTTCAATAGTTTTAACTAGGTTTGCTATCAAATAAGTTTTACTTTGTTCAATGATTATTTAAAAAGTTTGTTAAATGTGTTCAATTTATCCCCATGAGTGTTATAGTTCTTCCTTGTGTATTTTTCATTTCTTTTTGCGTCTTTGTATGTTTTTCTCCATACTGCAATATGAGTGCCAACTGCTCACAATCTGTCAACCCTTTTATTAACCCTTCCCGTACCGACCTACTTCTATCTATGCTGCCATCAGTACCGCTATATACGCGCCCGGGACTGTAAGGGTTAAGAGACACGGCTAAAGAGTTTTCCCGATTATGTCTAAGTGTTTCTTATCCAATGATAAATAATTTTTTTTTTAAATTACCAGTCGTTTAGCCAAGCGTGTAAAAAAATGCACTCGAATGTAGGCCCTGGTACAACCGTGTCAAACCAAGTCAAGGTTGTTTGCTATTTACACATTTCTTTTGTTGTGGGCTTACACGCTGTGTGTGACAACTAAGAAATTTTTTTCAAGTAAAGCTCAGACAGTAACTCCAATAGACTATGTAATACGGTTTATCAATATTTACACTACTTTCAATATACCCTACTGTCATTTAGACAAAAATAGTTAGGTAAATACTTATTTTGAGGCCAACGACTAGGCTATTTTAACTACAAACAGCTACAAAAAAGTATACTATTTCTTCACCCATAGCCTCAGGCCGAAGGGAAAGTGCCCAGATGGCTGCTGGATCGGAATGATGATGATGATGAGGAGGAGGAGGATGATGCCATCCATATTATCACGAAGGCACTGATGGGAGGTAGGAATTTGGAGATTTTAGCCTACGAATACGTACGGGAAAAGCGAATGTGCATCGATCGACTGTGTGCTATGCACAAATGCATAATATGTCGCCTACGTTTCAATTTTTTTTTTTTATGATCAGACAGAAGCCTGGTTGAAATCAAACACACACGCACACATTGGATATAATCATAAATCAATACTTTCTCACAGGTAGGCAATAAGGCGCGAGAATTGTTCACACGTTTACACTATATACACCCAGCGGGCACACCACGTCGTATCGACAGGGGGAAAAAAACGTGGAAACCACGAAAACATGTGGAAAACACGTTTTTTTTCCAGTCGAATCGACGTGGCGTGTCCGCTGTGTAGTTCAACAACATTGAATGTTTATTAGTTTTGGAGTGTCGTAACAACTAGGATAGAGAAGCTAATATGCATGCACCTGTAGGGAAGGGCTCTAAAATGTACGAAGTCCTTTAATGGGGAGGGAGTTTGAATATTGGACCTTTTTTCTTTTACTTACGTAACTCGGCGGTCGGCAACCTTTTGATAACATTGTGTCAATGTATGATTTTAATTCATTCAGCGTGTTAACATCCTAAAAGTCATCCTGCTTTATCACTCAATTTCTTGTTGAAGAGACTTCTATTACCTTTAAGGTGAGTCTCTCAAAAGCCATTTAAAGTTACTCTGCGTGCCAAGTCCGGCACGTGTGCCGTAGTTTGCCGACATCTATTATAGAACATGGTTAGCCCATTTACTCAAGCTAATAAAATTGTTGTTTAATTAATCCAAACTAATGGGGAAAATGCATTGATTACATTTAGAAGTCTGAAGTTCTTAGACATTATGATTGAACAATACATGAATGTATTCACATAGAAATGCATATAGTCAAAAGTAGACTTCAAAAATAAACACACTGTATTGTTTATATTCGTATATCAATAGTCTACATATCCTTTAAGCGTAGATCATTTACTCATATATATTTCTGCCAGTTAGAATTAGACATTCAGTAGATCATTGCATCACAACGGGTTCGAAAAACCTCTTGGTGGACCTTCTGTGCTGAAATGAAACCAAATTCTGGCCAACCGTTGGCGAATAGATGCATCGCGACTAATCATTAATGAACACTCTTTATTGACCAGTCCACCACAATGTCCGGAATACATTATTAAGGCTAGTCGGATATTGTGATTTGACAACCGCCGGCTCGAACATTTCAATAATTTTATGTGGCTTCATTACCCCTTGGATCGTGCCATTAAAAACACTAATGTGAATTTACCTTAACCCAAGTATCATAAGGTGAATAGCTAATTGGCCTGAGAGTAATTAGTCCATGCTATTATTTACAGAGCCATCTCAATAATGTCCCCATTTTAATCCGATGACCTTGGTTGCGACGTAAAACCAATCAAGTGAAACCAGTTATCGATGTCAAATGTTAACAACGCGCGTTTGTTTATATAGTGCCTGTGATGACTACAAGAATTAGACAATGAACAGTCCGCAATTTTAAACATTTGGTCCGAACCGTAGAATATGCACAATTGGTTTAGGATAAACAAAGCTGACAAATAAGATAGTCATTAATAGAGTGAAAAACTGTAGGCGTCTGTAGGCTTATGTGTATGATACATACATTTTATATTTGTCTTGTATTTTCACAATAACAAAACAAAGAAATATACTATTTTATGAATTATACCTAATGTACGAATTTTATTGCAATTAGAGAATTAATCATTTCATTGATACGCAATGTGCTGATAAAGCATGTTATTCTAAAATTGTCTCCACATTTTAGTAGTCTTCATCTCAGAAAAACGACCGGTCTTTCCCACTCCCCTCTCCATAAACACCAGTACACAAATACACACACGTACATTCAACCAAAACAAAAGGGAAACAGGCTACTACAAACAGGATCTAACACGTTGTGTCATGTATCATACATTTAAGCGTTTTAAAAACTTTATTATAAAATAAGCCAAAGTTTGTTTTTTTTGTATTGTGACAAACAAATCTGGTATGATATGATCCCAGTTCTGTAACAGTAGACCTCAAAGACTGGGGAAGTGAGTAAACCGCCGATTTGTTCACCTTAAGAGCACCCCCAGGTCTAACGCTTGGGGAAAAGCCCCTATTGCGCATCCGAGGTTCATTGCACCGAGCCTCGGTGGGGGAGAAAGGAATTAGCGCAACAGTACGTCTCACACTCTCCCTGGTGCCTGGATGTCCAGACTTGTACTCTGGGATTTGTGCTAACGGGCTACAGTGCAGGAATACGAGCAAGACGGCACGATGATGATCCGAGGGGAATTCAGCAGATGGGGATTTAAGTGTTGTGCATGTACTGCAGAAACCTACCGTACGCCTTTTCGACGTGCCTCGGGTTCGCTAGCCTCGTGCAGGAACTTGGTGTTCCCCCTCCCCCCCCCCACCCTGTTCCCTATAATCGTAACGCCTTGATTAAATAGTTGGAAGGTTCGACCGTTTTTTTTGTTTTGTTTTCAGAGAAATCAAAATCGGTTTCATGATCCATTGTATTGTGAAAAAAAAACAAAAAAAAAACAGTGGGCTGTACCTATGGTAAATAAGTAATAATAAGTAATCTTATGAATGATTACATGAATGAACATGCAAAGGAGATATATATCTAGTGACGTATCATCTGTAAATACTGCATGTGAATAAACACAGAGGTGATAAATAGAGAAATAGATACAGTCTGATTCACACACCCAAATCATTCAACTAGTGGCGCTAACATTAGTGATTGTACAGACAACCGCTAAAAGTGAATAATCTTATAATGCTAGATTATTTCCTAACCCAGTGGTGGTGCCATCCTTGATATATTACGCCCTAAAGTGCCCTAAAGTACCCCTAAAGTGCCCCTAAAGCGCTATCTATATTATGAAATAGAATATAACAGTATGTGTCATGTAAAAACGAAACAATGGATTTACATACTCATACTTTTATTTCAGTTTTACGATTGTCAAAAAAAATAAATCAGTGATATTTGATTTACTTTACAATATGAACATAAAGATATGTATACAAAATAACATTTTGAAACAAATGTAAAAATTTCTCATAAATTGTCATTCAAATGAAGTGGAAATACATTTAAATAAACGCGGGAAGGAAGGGGAGGGGTGTATCCTAACACTCAGTTAATCAGTGCCTTTTCGCCAGTTCATCAGCGAGCTAGCTAAAGTAATAGGAAAAACTATCACTTATTATTTAATTGCAATATTGTTTTAGTAAAAAAAGACACGAAATGAATAAATACATATATATATATATATAATATAAAACAATGTTCCGGGTGGCTGAGTAAGTAGATAGATAGGTAGGTAGGCAGGCAGGCTGTCAGTAGTGGCGTAGCCAGGTTCGAATGCTTAAGGGGAGTGAACAGAAGATCTAAGAACTCTCAAGTATCAAGTGTTAAAAGAATAGCCCGTGTCTCAGCCAATTACATAAGCCCGTGTCTCAGCCAATTACATAAGAGTACAGCTTCTATTTTACCATCAACGATTCTGTGCAGAGTGCGTAAAAATGCTGTTAAATTGATTGCTTCTACCTATGGATATTTCCTTGGTGGACATCTAGTATTGCAAAATATTTCATTAAGTTAACGCGAACGCCTCTATAGGACTGCGTTGATCTTCTTTTATCATTGAAATACGAAATAAATTGACATTAAAAAATGTATTTTATTTTATGATATGTCATTGTTGTAATTATTAATGTTTTAGAAATAAACATCTTAACCATCGACACAAAAAAACAGCAGGAAAAGTTTAATTTTACAAGTTAATATGTTAATACTTGTAAGTAGGCCTACATCTTGCAGTGAATGCTCCCTCAGCTACTCTCTTCTCTACGATAGATAGATAGATAGATAGAGATAGATAGAAAGATAGATAGAAAGATAGATAAATAGATAGATAGATGGATAGATAGATAGATTCAATAAGTTAATACTTGTAAGTACATCTTGCAGTGAATGCTCCCTCAGCCACTCTCTACTCTACAATAGATAGATAGAAAGATAGATAGATAGATAGATAGATAGATAGATAGATAGATAGATAGATAGATAGATAGATAGATAGACAGACAAGGCAAAAATAAAAAGGGTACAATGACATCTATGCAATATTATATTTGTTTAAGCTTTTGACGTCGCCGTATCAAAAGAACCGCTCAGAATATCTCATTAAAAAATCGGTCATCCAATAGTAATGAAGCATTAAACATGTAAAATTCTCTCTTGATATCTTTCAGTAGCCACTACATCCGAAGATCTTCAGACAACCTCAGAAAGAGGCGCTCTTTCTGTGAGCAGTGGAGTCCTTTCATTAATGTGTCTATGATTGCTTCTACCAACGTAGCCGTCTCGACTTTCAGACGCCACGTCCTCTGCATCGTCCGAAAAGATAACGTAATTGTCGAACTGTAGAGTGGACAATGAATAATGTATATTATAGGAGAAAAAAAAGTTTTCAGTTGCTCACGCTTAATAACTTATCTTGTTCCTAAAGACTGTTAACACTGGGAGTAGTAATTAGTATTATTTTAGCTATAATAACTAATTCATTAGTAATCGCAATACTGATATAAAATTATATTAATAATTTGTATGCATGTTCCATTGCTAAAAGACCGTAAACAAAGAAAAAACTAAATACCGAAAGACACATTCTCACTACAGTTTTTATTACAATATTGTCTTTTTTCTTCTTTCTCTTTTAACAAAACACATTGTAATCATAAGTTTCTATGTCATTTTGACGGGCACAAATCCTAGTAATGTTAATAAATTTTGATATAAGAGGAAAATGGCTAAAAAATATATAAATTAAGTCTAATACAGGTTAATTTTTAAAAAAATGAACGATTTAAAGGTCATGTTATCATGGAAACAGGAATAAACCAGTTTACCTTGTCTTGGAATGACCAGGTCGTCAGGAGACGGTTACCAAAGGTGTAGGGAGCCCTGGCTATGTAGTGACATAACGTGGATACCCGATGGACGATCATCGCCAAAAACTGGATGAGAAACAGCAGTCCAAAGATGAGCAGAAATACCAGGCCTAGAACAGTGAATGACACAATGTCCGTTACAAACATTTTGAAGTACAAAATACAGTATAATTTAAAAAACTCAGGATGTTAAGTTTTTTAACTTAAACATGTCTGAACACAGCACACAAATGTTGTATTATTATTTTTATCACGACCAGACACAATAAGATGTTTTGTTAAAACTTGTCTTATCATTTTACAAAATGTCCTTTCAAGACAGAACATTATTGTGTCCTGCATTTATCCGTCATTTGTGAAGTTGTTAATTCTCCTGGCCAGTTCAGACAACCCATTCTACAATGATACTAAACAGTTATTAGGTTAATATAATTATAAGGAGGCACTGACATGCTTTATATATATATATATATATATATATATATATATATATATATATATATATATATATATATATATATATATATATATATATATATATATAAGTTTAGGTATGTCTGGACTTGAAGCAGCGTTTACAATTGTCTATGGCCAAGGAGAAATTTGCAACATCCTCCAGACTTGATTTATTGTAAAGACAACATACAGAAGACATTATAGAAATAAGAAATTCCATTACCTATAGGGTTTGCTCCTATAACCGTAAGGTTGCCTTTACTAGCAATGGTAGAAAGTAGAATAAGCCACAATGTATTGGCCACTGCAATAGTCATTAACCAGTTGTTTCTTAAGCCGATTAGTTTTTCTGTTGTATTATAAATGTAATCAAAATTCAGATAGAGAAAAATGCTTTAATTTATTATTTCAGATAATATAGCAAAATGTTATCTAATTTTTTTTTTTTTCAGTTGTAATTTTAGGTTTCTAAATGTTGTTACAGTTCTATAAAGTAAAAAAAAAAAATATATCATGTCAAATTGTATACTAAATTTTATTGTTATTGTATAATAATAAGTGTATTTGATCTTAATTATTTATTAATTATTTAAAAAAATAGATATCACATTTTTCAAAGTTGATTTTGTTTGCAATTTTAAAATAAATTAAAATATATTTAGTTACATATTTAAATGTAGGAAAATAATCTGCTAAACAATATCACAAAAAAATGAACTAAGTCATCATGATCACCTTTGATCTCAGCCTCCATACCGAAGGCTTTCAGGTCTGGTTCCAGACATTTAGACCTCAGCGATTCCCAGAAATCGAATTCTCCTATGTTGCAAATCTTTAGATCTTTCAAGTCTACCTCATCTATCAGTAGCCGCATTTTAATTGCCTTTTTCTGATCTGAAGACCATACACAAAAATATGTTAGCGATTTATCTTGAAATGTCTTTGACATAACTGTCAAAATTTCTTTCATTCTTCGTTAATTTGATGAGGACTATTGCAGTCAATTTTTATAGCAAACTGAAAGTATCTTTTGTTTGCTTCAACAAGGGCCAACATCTAGAGACGAAACTTATAAGCATCTAACATTGTTATAATTAACCAACCCACAGTAGTAACAGCCTATTTACAAACTTTTTTATACATTTTATTTATGCTTTTAAGTTAGTTACAAAAAAGTTATCAGTAAACATAAATGTATCTTTTTTCATGAACACAATTGTTTTACATTTTCTTTTTATCCCTTAAGCTTAACGGTCGATGGGGGGGGGGGGGGGCTATTGGACACTGCGTGTCCATTAGTCCTTTCAGATAAGACTTGGCGGTGTCCATCTTCTCTCCAAGTCAGGGGTGGATTTTTTTTTATTTTCGATTGTCTGCTACGTGGCTCGAACCCACGATGTCGAGCTTCTGAGTCAAGCTCACTGTCAACTTTTGTTATCCAGCAACCAGTTTTACATTATTTTACTATATACTGCCTGCATGAAAACAGTTGCACTGGTCAACTGGCCATTGCAAAAAAAAAAAAGCTTTATAAGACATACCTTCTAATGGATCTTTCAACATTCTTATAGCATACATCAACCGTTTAATGTGCCCTGTAAATTGAAACATTCTTAAATGATCTGATAATAATAATATACAATTATAAATTAGTTTCATTGAAAAAATAATAGTATTCCGATCTTACACACTGTCTTTTGTTTTAATCATTAATGGGCTATGTAGTATATTAGATCAAGATGTAAATTTTCTTTAAAGAAAACATGTCTCGTTAGATCAACTGACCTTTGCGCACAAAGACAACCATTGTACACAAAGGCATTGTTTCGCTCAATCTTGAACAATCTTGAAATAGTCTATACGTTTCCAAAACTGATTAATGTTAGCCATTAGAGCATGGATGACTCCCTCTATATCAGTTTGGATTTTAACATGGGAACTTAAAACATAGTCTAGTTATCTGTCTGACTTAAGCAACCATGACAATTTCTACTATATAATCCCCACTATCAGTGGTGACGCCGGCTGGTTGATTGGTGCGGTTGGTTCATTGGATTATCAACCAACAAGTCGTGGGTTTTATTCCTGCCGCCCAGCAGGAGTTTTGGGTCTAGCGGACGTAATTATCTTCTATCTAGAAGGAACGTCTGTAAACTTATAAGAAATATCACTGGTAACTATTTTAATTCTTTAAAGTGAGCGAAATAACGACTAGTTCTTTTCACATACGCAGCTACTTTCATGTTTTGAACTGTTATATTAAATTTTGTGTTGTTAATTGAACCTTACATGGATCATTAGTCTCAACGCACCTTGTTTTTTAATCTCAAGTTGATCAACAATTGTTTTCGTGTTGAAGCTTTTCAGAATCTCCATTTCTTTCAAAGTTTTGATCTTGTTTTTGTAAAACTTCTCTCTGTACATGGACAGGCCGATCTCATCTAGCCAATCATCAACATTGTTCTAGGGAAATAGAACATTTTCAATGGCTAGGGCATAGTACGCTACTGATATTTAAAGACATCTGTGGGTTTTGTTATTTGCTTAAAAAAAAAGTAAAAGATGCAAAATCATTTAGATCTATTCTTACACGTGTGTGACTATTTAAGCTCAAACACATATAACGTTTCCAAAAACTGATGTTCGAGAGAGTGGAGATGTAAGTGTAAAGCTACTAAAACTAAATTTTTTTAAGTGAATAGCAAAGTCAAAATACAAAAGCGCAATTATGTAACCACTAGTGGTTATGCCCGTCAAAATGACGGAGAAACGAATGACTACAATGTGTTTTGTTAAGAGATAAAGAAAAGAGACTATATTACAATAAAGACAATGAACGTTTCTTTTCGGTATTTAGTATTTGTTCTTTTCAATTGTTTCTGGTCGCCCTGACCCTGGCATATGCATAATAATTGTTACTGTCAAGCTTCTGGTATTAAAACGTAGCAAGCAGTTGTGTTGACTTGTCTTGTTATTAATAATAGCCTATTAAATTATCAATAATATACTATCTAAAAGAAAAAAAAACCACAATACCAAACAATAAAAAGGTAAATAATTAAAAAAAAGCGAAGAAAATAATATTTCAATACCATAAAAACTAAAGTGAGAACGATTTTTGTCGGTATTTAATTTTTGTTCTTGCTTATTGTACTAATAAAACAGTGTTGAAAATGTTTCTTTCGGTATTTAGTTTTTGTTATGGCACAGCCCCCGCAGCGGGTCCGAGGTCCATTACACTGCCGAGAGGCCACTGGTCTCGGTGGGGAGGAAGCAATGGACGCTGCAAGCCCGTCTCAAGAACCACCCGGTGCCTGGATGCATGTACCTATAGTAGGCCTTCAGGATTTATGCTACCGGGTGACAGTGCAGCTATACTGGCGAGCCACCTCGATAATGATCCTTTGGAGAACCGCAGTGAACGATCGCTGGGCTGTGGAAACCTTCCCCGTTACACGGCACGCCACGCCTTCGGCGTGTAGTTGGGTGGCTGGATCCTGGACAGAGACTGCTCAATCCTAAGCGTTACGCCCTGGACACAAGAGCCGAAAGAGACTTAAGAGACTTTTAAATTCGATATTAAAATGTAGCGAAGTTGTGTTGACTTGCCTTGTTATTAATAATATTAAATTAACAATAATATAAGATTAAGAAGAAGAAGATGAATGGGCATTTCTATAGTAGTATAGCTCTTCTATCCATGATATTAAATTAGCATGCTCATATACTATCTAAAAAAAAAAATATAAACACAAAACAATAAAAAAGGTAAATAATTTAAACAAAATTAGAAAATAATATTTCAATGCAATAAAAACTAAATTGAGAAAGATTTTTTCTGAATTTTATTTTTGTTCTTGTTCATTGTATCAATAAAACAGTACTGAGAATGTTTCTTTCGGTATTTAGTTTTTATTTTATATTGTTGCTGTCAAGCTTATGGTGCCCGGTATTAGAAAGTAATCATTTATAGGCCTGCACTTGGCACTGTGGACATCACCTGCCTGCACTTGGCACCGTGGACAGCACCTGCCTGCACTTTTCAACACAGACATCATCTGTATGTGCCTGAGACCATAGGCGCCACTTTTAACCTACATTCGCATGTTTACTGCCTGTCACAAGCCGTAGAGACATCCTTCTGCTTACCTCACCTCCCAAGATACAACGCCCGCAGTCTTAACTCCACTGGACCACAAGCCAGCTGTATCAAGAGAGTATGGTTTTGAATGAAAGTCTCAATAAAACGCAAGGTGAGTGTTCGTTTTTGTATCTTGGTGGGTCAGTGTCCAATTTCCAGTGATCAGTCAATCAGTTAGCTATTATCATGTTGTACGAGTTACATAATTTTAGTCTTTAATAAAAGACAAAGCTATTAAGACTCATTGACAGTGAGTTATTAGTATTTACATTCATTAAATAGGTAGGAGGTAATTTTCCGTAAAACGATAGGAAACGCGTCACAGGTTTTAAAATGTAAATTAACATTAGAAGAGAAAGTACAGAGAACAAGAAATGTAAAGAACAATTTAGCTGGCATAGAAATTGTCCTCAACAGGACGCAACATATAAAATGCAAATGTACAGCCCACTCGCCTCCCCATCAACAATAGCGCCCCGACAGGGCAACCCTAAACACTCACCGACCATGTAAGTCAACATTTCCCTTAACACCGACCCATAAAAACCACCTTCCCGTGGTCGTCAATGATAGGAGTGAGACCTACATTGGTGTCCACACCGACTTAGCATAGTCGGCCCCATATTGGCACCTGTTAATCGGGCCAAACCCCTTACCAAGTGGCCCACCATAGCCCAGTGTAATGAACACGGTGGAAGCAAATGGGCAGCCTTATAGCCAGGTTGTAAGTTCAAATCGGTGCGGAAGAATTATATGTTGTTATGGTTTAGGTAAGAAATGTTTTAGGACCCAGCAAACTAGTCAATCAGTTATCGCTGACCCTGTAAATAATCGGGTACACTCGGAGGCGGACGACAAAGGGCACCGCATGATAGGACAAGAACAATAACTAACCCCGTATCACCCCCCGCACCAAATCGCACTCAGCCCCGGGCAGCTACCTGCTGTCCCCGCCCTCCGAAACACAGGGGAGACTATTATAACTCGCCTAGTTATCCGCGTCCAAGCTACGGCTGGATATTTTATTGTGAGCCCACACAGGTGGCTATATCTAAAGTCAACCTACCGCCCTCCGTAAATAGCTAACTCGCTAACGGAAAGGAAAATGAGCAATTATCCACAACGCCTAATCCGCCGCTTCCAAGGAAGTTTACAATTACTGTAACCACTGAAAGGACCACACTGTATCCCATTGTCTATATGATGTATTTAGGCCAGACGCCACTGTTGTGAAGACCTGGCATTGTCACCTGAAACGGAAATAGACCCCTCCCCTTTATTGACTATATGGAAATTCCCCCTCACAGAAATGTAGGTGCATAGCGAGTTTATCGGGATACCTTGGGATATAACTTGAGTGCTAGTCAGTGATTCGGGGTATAAGTATAAGACTGCGAATTCACTTTAAAAAAAACGAGCATATATCACTTTCCAGGTCTGTTTAAGCTCCAACCATACGTCAATTGCAGTTTGTATGGCCCGCATAGTGTAACCTATGCCTATGGTGTACCGTAATTACCGCCACTGTTCAGAAATCGCCACAATTGGTAATTATCTC
Organism: Anisus vortex; assembly: GCA_949126835.1. NCBI lineage: Eukaryota > Metazoa > Mollusca > Gastropoda > Planorbidae > Anisus > Anisus vortex. The sequence continues at coordinate 23,614,923 of OX421507.1, forward strand.
AGAATGTTATGTCTTACACAAGACTTCGTTGAATTTACGTATATAATGCTCATAGTGCCCAAGAAATTTCTAAGGAAATTTATTTATGCTTACGTCACTGAACTAAAACGTGCTCGTAATAAGCAAACGCCGGTCATTATTAAGAATAATCAACACATTGAAATGTACGCTTACTCTAGCTACTCGGTTTCGCATCCAGTATTTTGCAGTCACAGAGGAGTTTAAACTAAATTCGCCGACCCCCTTCGCTCCTAACTTGTTTGGCAAACAAGTAGGACCTTTCTTAGAAAAGAAAAAAATAGAATGCCATTAGCCAGGTACCGCCTCTACGGAGATAATAGTATGATATACCTTGAAAGAATTTCGTTACTAAAAAAATAAACGTATAATATGCCTATGTAATAATTTTGCTAAACCTAGATCTATTTCCTTGGAAGGTATTAGTCAATCATACAGGAAAAAAAAACATCGGTCAATTAAACACTTAGTCTCTAGTTCAATAGTTTGAAGGTCTTTACACTCTCCAAAGTAGGGAGATAAAAGTAACGAAAATTCGCGCCCATGCTGCTGTAAATAACTTGTCTGTTGTGTTTAGCGCAACTCTAATTGAGTCTAATGCTCACTGCTTACGCCCCGCCCCCCCCCCCCTAAAGTCTCACAATAATCGAGGTCCGATTAAAAACTCAAAGTAATAAAATATAGCTCAATTATCTACCGCTAACTTTGATTTGGATAAGCTTATTATGTTGTCCTTAATACGCGTAAATTACGACCAGGAAAGTCATAAGAATACATTTTATTTAGTATTTCTGTTTGAGTCATTTACTCGTTGATACTTTTAATAGTTTAATAGTTCATTTAAAAACAAACAATATCTGAGGTTAAGTTAAACAGTGAATTCTTAAAGATATATAATACTCGTCGATATTATAATAGTTGTGTAATATTATGGGCTGATCTCTGATTCTTGGTCACGGCTTATCCGTTGATATGATCGGACACTCAAAAATTGCAAGAATGTGTGAGCTTGTATATAAATGCATGAATCTTTGTAGCTTTTTATTCTTTTGCCTTTACTTTTGCATGCCTTTATCTGTTTTGATTTTTCTATATTTACTATTGAGATATGTAAACTACTGTAGATTGTTAAATTTATGTGCATCTATTTCCCTACTACCCCTGCACTTCCCATGCAGTTATAGGTTCGCAATACATGTTGAGTTTTATAATTAGTCCTATTAGATTTCGTTACATGCGTAGCGAAATCTCAAAAGAGGGGAGATATGTGACGCTCGTCATATTTATTTTTAAACTAAGGAATTCGATGTTTGAAGATTTTAAAATTATAGATCGAGATTTTACTGCCTCCTTGACCCTCTAGCTAGGTGGTGTAAGATAACTGAGATTGGAGGCCTAACCTCAATGCCCCTCCCTTTCCTTCCCCTCCAGCCCTTGGATGTTTTATTGTGTTTAGAAGTGACATTGTCCTTTCAGATACTCAGTAAAGGGAAGCCCCGTCTTTGTTCAGTTTTGAGATAAGACCACACCCAGAGACTAAACTGACCCATTCATTCCTACTGCACCGGTCCTTCCCCTTTTTCCTGGCAGGTTTATGACATAATTGCCATGTAAAGTGACCACGGCTATAGATTTCGGATAGTGTCAAACGCCCCAGAATGTTCCCTTCCATAATTATAGTTTGGAAACTCAGTCTGTTATTGTTAGGCTGGCCATTGATATTCCCCCCTTGCATCTTTAAGTGAACTGTTCAATGTTGGCAAATCAAATGGTCCAGTTTAGTCACAGGTTAGGGATGTCCAACCAGAATTATTCGAGCTAGAAAATAGGAAATTTACACTGAAAGTTCTTCAGTTCATCTGAGAGACTCCTGAGAGAAAACATCTCTCGGTATTGGTGCGGGGAGGTGATACCCTGCTAGTATAGCCAGTCTAGTTTAATTTCACTAAGTATTTCCACTATTTTCACCTGCACAACTTAGTGATTTAGTTTGCATTTGTTACATCAGATCATCCGATATTTGACATTAGTACTTTTGTTTTCAATAAATAAACTGGAGATATATGTAATTCACCACAAGTTATTAACTGTTATATAGTTCTATTAGTCTATGTGTTCTATGTGGCTGATGATATATTAAAGAAAGTAGCAAGCTGGTGAATCCGCCCTACTTATCTCAATAATAGTTGATGGAAATATACATTTTGCGATATCTACCAATTACTGCAATAGCGCCATACTCCTTGACTAGACCAGCCGGGGGTGTGAGTACAAATTACTGCACCCTGACGTGTCTGTAAGGCCAAAATTCAAACCACTTACGACAAAGAAAATACAGTGGAAGATAAGACAATGCAGTGGAAGATAAGACAATACAATGAAAGATAAGGCAATACATTGGAATATAGGACAATACAGTGGAAGATAAGACAATACAGTGATAGATAAGACAATACAGTGGAAGATAAGACAATATAAAGAAAGATAATGCAATACATTGGAATATAAGACAATACAGTGGAAGATAAGATAATACAGTGATAGATAAGACAATACAGTGGAGGCTTAGACAATACAAAGAAAGATAAGGCAATACAAATACAATGGAATATAAGACAATACAGTGGAAGATAAAACAATACAGTGGAAGATAAGACAATACAGTAGTCAACAAGATAATGCAAAAAATGCAAATCAAACCCAATAGCAACAACCAGTAGAAAAGACTTACAGGAACTTTATATTCAATAGCAAACGCCGGTAAGCTGTTAATGAGACTGAGCAGATACTGGACGTGGCCTTTGCGTTTAACTCCCATCTGGAGAAGATCTGATTCTGTCAACCCTTTAATGAATAGTGTGTTTTCATAGCCGTGTTTCTTCAGGACACTCGAATATACTGCCTTTAAAGAAAGAAACAGATAACTGTATGAAGTTAACATTTAAACAAAAATTAAAAATGGTAAGCCAAAACGAAAATAGTGTTATTTTTTTCTGGAGCATATTTGTTAACTCGGCATTACTGTCCATGGAATGGAGCTGTGATAATAGTGTGCCAAAGTAGGATTTCTAATTTATTCAGTGTGCTAATATCCTAAAATATGTGTCCTATTCTAGTAGTCAATTTTTGTAGAAAAGACTCGGATTGCCTTTTTTGGGCTCTTCCAGGTGCCATTGAATATCGCTCTGCGTGCCAAAACTGGCAAGCTTGCCGTAGGTTGCGAAAACCTAGCAAAGAAGAAATCATTTGGTGAAGTTGACCAATCAACTTTTCCGACTTGACCGCCGTCGACATGCCAGTTTAATGAAGTGTGAACTCTTTCACATTCGGAGGAAGTAGTATACAAGTAGCTTGCGTAGCCAGCAAGGTGCCCAGCTGCCTTTACTTTTACCAAGTAATAATCTAGTAACCATAAGACTAGAATCACGGACACCCACCAGTCCATGGAAGAAAAAACAAACAATTGTAATTAGATCAGGGCTCTCAATCTTGGATAAAGGCATGTACCATTTTATCACTTAAGAGATGTGTCATGGGCCGCACCCCTCCCCCCCCCCAACAACCCGACCCTAGTAAACAAAAAGCACTTCATACATCTTAACTCATTTTATTACTTATCAATAATAAAATGCCAATTTACAATTTAGACACAAAGAATTAAGCTATACTAAAGTGAGCTACGTTATTATTATTAAGTATGCTACGTATATAAAAAAACAAATAAAATTTGATGTGTGTCAGTACTAGCTGTCTGAATTTCACGAATAGTACATTTTTCAGTAAGCTTACTGGCGGGGCTCAAAACTCCGCTTGGTGGACCGCATGCGGCCCTCGGGCTAGCGTATTTGAGACTCCTGCAAGAGATGGCCTTGAGTTAATAAGGAATCATCGAAGAAAACGTTCTTAGTTATTTGCGTTGCTTCTTTTTTTTTTACTATTATATTATTATTTGTTTAGAGCAGTGGTTCTTAACCTTCCTAATGCCGCGACCCTTTAATAATAAGCTTCTAACGTTGTAGCAACCCCCCCCCCCCCCTCTCCAGCCCAAGCATACAATTATCTTCGTCGTTACCTTAAATTATCTTCGTCGCTACCTTATAATTGTAATTTGCTACTGTTATACATTTTAATAAATATCGAACATGTAGAATGCATTTCCATTGTTAAAAAATAAAGTTTTGGGATTAATAATATGTGTTAACGTTAGAATAAAGCCTTGTGTTAAATACTTGAGATGTGAAATTCATTTCTTTTTAAGTAGTATAATATACTACAGTCTCTTTCCTAAAACAGGCGAAAATAGGCCAATGTGTTTTCCGATGGTCTTAGCCAGTCTTAAGCGACCCTCTCAAAATGGTCGTTCGATCCCCAAAGAGGTCGTGACCCACAAGCAAGGAACCGCTGGTTTAAAGGGGATGAGGGGCTCTTATGAAAATACGTTCCATAACACCATTATTTTTGCAGCAGTTCATCTAATACGATAACCCCATTCCTTAATTTGTATGCTCTCTATGGTTTTGGAAGGCACACGAACTCACGCTTAGTTCTGGGGGAAGCCATTGATCTACATCTAAGGGTATGTCCTCTACTTGTTTCAAATCACCAGTGTCGAAGTCATTGTCAACGAAATCTTCGCTGGACAGAAAGTCTGTGGGAAGAAATATAAAAAACGAATAAATATTGTTTATAAAATACATAATATATGTTTATAAAATACATAATATATGTTTATAAAATACATAATATATGTTTATAAAATACATAATATATGTTTATAAAATACATATTATATGTTTATAAAAACGAGTTAAAATACGATCGTTTTTATCCTTTTATTTTACAGCATAATGATGTTATATTATTGCATCTGTTATTATTTTAGGTGTGTTTAAAAATGTTCCAAAAAAATTGTATACTAAAATGTACCTCCATCTATAATGCTATTAGCTCTTGAGACGTTCTCCGAACCATAGGCCGCCCCTGATGTCTGTTGAATGAAGGATGACTGGGTTTGGACTCCAACACTTACCCCAGGTGGTTTACTTTTATCTTTACAGCAACTGAGTATAAACATTTCATGACATCTAGTTCGCAACATTAAACAATTAATACTAACAAATAACTATTGTTTTTATTATTTATTTGAAGATTACACATTTCACAGAAAAACAGAATGATTGTGGTCAAACAATTAATACTAACAAATAACTATTGTTTTTATTATTTATTTGAAGATTACACATTTCACAGTAAAACAGAATGATTGTGGTCAAACGTGGCTTGCGATAATTTACATTACATGTATGTAATAGTTTACTAAATATTTGTTTGTAAAATAAAAACTAGATGAATGGGATACAACTAAACCGTCGTGGTGAATCTACGATAGCTTGTAGAATAAATAGTATAAATATAATAAAATATCACTGAAAAACTTCTTGTTTTTGTGATATTAGACATAATAATGCTATCAATAGTTATAAACAAAAGCAACCTACTGACTATAGTAAATAATAAACGAGGTAAATTGTAGTTAATATAACAGTCTATGTTTTGTTTATATGCATTTCTTGATCTGGCCTTCCAAAGATTTTTCCCTATGCTACTGAAAAAAATAAATACAGTAATCACACAAAAGCGCAGTTAATCATAAACGTTCAATACGGATTTACCAATGCGCAACAAAAATGGTAAAGAAAATGATTGCTGATAAAGTAATTTTGCGGATTGGGTCGGGGAACGGATATGAGTGTGGCTGGAAATTTGAAATGGGCCCAGCTTCAGATTGATAAGACGACGGGAAAGGTTCAATTAGTCTTCCAGGCCTCCGGCCAGGCAGAACCATGTTTTGCAAAGTTAATATATACTATTTCAATTTCAATATTTAGCTTAGTTAACATGTTTTAGAGACCTACTGTCTTACTTATATGTTAGGTCGGTTATTTTGTTTTAGTTGTTTGATCTGTTCTATGTTTGTAAAGTTTTGAATCATCATTTAGTTTTTTTTATCTGTTGGCCTATAGATTGTAACCGTGTTCTTAGTTGTTATGTTAAATGCGCTCTGAGCTTACATTATGTTTTTTGGCAGTGCTATACAAATGTCATTATTATTTTTATTTTCAAAGAAAGTTAACAAGTTAAAGTGAAATATGAGAAAAATTAAAAGAAATATAAAATACAATATCATTGAAGGTAAGACCATTGAATGGAAGTAAGAACAATAAAGAAGTTAATGCTAAAGTTAGATTATTCAAGACCTGCTATAATATAGTAATACTTACAAGAAAATTTTCTTTAACCAATTTGTATTCAAAGTAGACCACCAGTTAGTTTTATAACCAAAGGTTATTTTAGTTTCTTCACGTGTACCTAACATAAAGGACATAAATACATTAAATATTTCATATTATTATGTGTAGGTCTATATTGGATTTTATTACAGAGTCAATAAATATAGGCCTACAGCGTCTGCAAATAATTTTTATATAGTTATTTATATTTTATCCAAGTTCATATTAAAGAATGTGGTAACTTGAAAAACATTGAGTTGGAAAATGGATTAAAAATATAATACACATTTAGACATGTGATTTCTAACATAAGTATACATATCATATACGAATTTAAGAATGATATAACTCACCCCAGCTTGAATCTGTTAGGTTACAGATACTGTATAATATGAGCACAAGGTAGGCAGACGGTAGACACAGCAGGTACCAAGTGCCATGCAGAAGGCAGGTAAACTCCCGTGGGTGTAAAATTCCACCCAGAAGAAAGACTCCCACAAGAAAAGCCAGGTAGATAGTTGTTACAGATACAGGTAAATTGATGCTGATATCTGAACAGCAAACCAGAGAAACGTAAACAAATAAATAGTTGTTAAAAAATACGGGAGTCTTTTAAAAGTGTATTTCCCTTATTTCAGTGTAATATCAGTGTAAATAATTTAAATTGTGAGATTTGAAACAGTTTTTCCCAGTAGATTAGCCTGATTGACGTCTAACCCTAAATCTAAAATTGTCTAAAAAAAATACCGGACGAGCCTTCTGGTGCTAACGTCCAGGTTGTAGTGATGCTAAGGGGCGGATCAGGGGAGGGGGCATACCTAGATCCTGTCCAAGACTAGTCACCCCGCAGCACGCTGATAGGGCGTCCCGAGTAGCATAGAGTACGCTCTCCGCAGTACATGCACTACACTTCTCTCCCCAACAGCGGTGTTCCCCTCTGATCATTATCTGGGTGGCTCGCTCGTATACCTGTACTGTCGCCCTCACAAATTTCAGACTATAGATACTGGACATTCTGGCAACAGGGCGGGGTTGAGACGGAATGTTGCGCTCATTGCTTCTCCCCACCGAGTCTCGAAGCCTCTCGGCAGTGCAATGACCCTCAACAGAGGCTTTCCCCCGTGCGTTAGCCCAAGGATGTACACTTCATAATCTTCTAAATCACAGCGGCATTCAATATTGAAAATAAATAAGTCAATCAAAATGGAAGATAATTAAGTCATTCTTTTTATATAGATAACTAAGTCAGTCAATAAATAAAGGTCCCTAAGTCAGTCAATAAATGAAGGTCCCTAAGTCAGTCAATAAATGAAGGTCCCTAAGTCAGTCAATAAATGAAGATCACTAGGGTAATAAAGCTGAATCTACTCACGCTGATTGGGTCTCTTTGTCGTAACAAGGGTCAACATGTGGTCATGTGACACGTTAGGTGGCGGACTAGGACTAGGATCGTTGGCTGACCCTCCTGAGATGTCCACAACAATTTGTTCAGCAGTTCCAACCACAGCAGCACACATGGCGATGGCGTAGATAAATGTGTACAGTTTGGAGACCTTTCATTGAACCAACAAAAGATGAGTTGTGGGTTAATACTTTCACTTCCACAGGTTATTTGTTGAGACACCACAGTCCTACGGAACTCTATTAGATTTGTGAATTGTGACCGTTATTTTGTAAATGTTCTATATCAGATGTACACAATGTCACAACTCTCAGGGAGATCACATTCTCTGCTAACAAGCAATAAACAAACTGCCGGCTTGTAGTAAAATAATAACTAAATATTTAATCCCAAATTCTCCAACAATTTATGTACAAGATAAATTCAAATATACAACAGTTTCAATAGCCTAGTCTACACACGTCTTGTCGCCACCAAGGCTTAAGATCGTCTACCGTTCTCTGCAAAATCTAAGCGACGTCGAATCTAACTCCTACGTCATTGTTTTTATCGTAAAACGTCACTCATTTGTTCAATGCATGAACACCGGTTAGAGATTATACAAATTGTGTCTTACTAAAAAACAACGATATATATTTTAAATCCTAACACGAATGAAAAACTTTGCCTTTTAATCACAACGGCATGTCTCTTCTATTGATTCTATAGATGATGCCAACCTGTGACACAGCTATGTAGAGTACTATTAATTACTCGGGGAACTAAGTGTAGCTGAGTACACAATCCCCTTAAATGCGAAATTCGGCTACACACTAGACGCATATGAATAAAAATGGACATAAATCAAAAGTTAATTTTAACATTATCCTATTGACTTCAATGTCCTTCTTGACTGTTGTTAGTAGTATGGAGTAATGTTGTAATTAGTTTTTTTCTATAATCCTTGAGAGATTAACCAAAAAGTTGTCATAAGTGTGTGACCAGATCAACGTCTTAAAGCATTTACAGCCTCGCAACAGATGTCTTTATAATTCTATGCATACATCCCTAAGAAGATTGAGTTGACTGAACTTGTAAAACCCTATTTAAAACTCTTATCCAAATGCAAGCCTAAAAAAACACGAATGATCTTAGAACGCTATAAATGTATGTATACTAGGTGTTTCTGTATCATATCAAATACTATAATAAGCTGGACAGTTTGCTTTGATATTTCTGATATTTGATAATTTTAACACTTTCTGATCGCCCCCTGCCCTCTAGACTTCCGGTTTAGGCTATGATTTTCTCAATGGAAAATGAAGATTCAAATCGAAAGTTGTATACAGCGGAAGTCTTTAGGGAAGTTTAGGAGTCATTTAGGACAGCGTTATTGGTTGCGCACGGAAAACATCAACACTTAATCTCTAAAAATAGAGCCAGCGGCCCATCTCATTAAAGTCTTTGATCATAAAAACATCTGAACAAACAGTGTCTTACCAGCATCTGAGTATCTTGAGAAGTGTACAGACAAACACAAGTGTAGATAATGCACATGATGACCTGAAGAATGATCATGCTTAAAACGTCAACATCCCAAGCATACTGCAGGCCACCTACAGATATAGGGTCAGTAATTGGACACGCTTTTACAATTATACATCATCGTTTTAACCCTTCCCGTACCGACCTACTTCTATCTATGCTGCCTTCAGTTCCGCTATATACGCGCCCGGGACTGTAAGGGTTACAGATCATTTTAAATACAAAAGAAAAGTAAATCAGTGAATTTCTTTGGTCAACATATGCAATAAAAATTGTATTGCTTGCAAAAGCTTTCTTTACATCTACATATTATGGTGAAATTTAATAGAATTCCAACCACCATTGCGTCAAAAAATACTTTACTCTATAAATAAAAATTCTACATTTCTCTCTGACATCTAGTGGATTAAATGAAGTAGCCAATATATTATATACACTTTATTTAATTATATTCACTCTCCAATGTCCCAATACAAATATTTCCAAGAAGGCCATAAGCTCATGTTGAGATAATTGAAAAAAAAAAGTTCATAATATTTAGTATTTAACTTGTGCCACCTTGACTTACAAGAGTAACAAAATGCAGGTATAGAACTTACCTGCTACAACTAAAATAACCATGCTTGGTGCAATCAGTGTGGAGAAAAGCAACAGTGCTTGATAGCACAGAAATACAAATGTCAACCGATGGTTGAATAAAGCTATATATTTCCATTCCTAGAAGAAGAAAGTATGTGAGTTAACATTATTAAAGGCATGACTATGAGAATGTCACTTTGCAAAATTTGTAATGAAAAAGATTTTTTATGACTTTTACAAAGTATTCCTCATTTGTCGTGTCCGAGCGGCAGCGCGTTTGACTGGCGATCCGAAGGTTTTATGTTAGAATTTTTTTCCCGGGACTTGAGGATGTCCCTGAGTCTACCCAGCTCTGATGGGTACCTGCAGGGCCCTCGAGAGAGAGAAAAAAGATGCCGGTACGAGATCTTTTCTGGCCCCCCCCCCCCCGCCCCACTTTTTTTTCTAACACTAGTCATATCTAGATGATTTATTTGTATTACATACGTTTGAAAAATCAGGAATCTTTTTAAAAGGTCTGTGGACCATTTTATCATAAGTGTTACGATTTACCATTTTAGTGTAATCCTTTCAATGACAGCCTTACAGGTCTATTACAAAAAATAGGCCTACTTTAATCAAGTACATCGTTCTTAGTTTAATTTATTGTAATTGTTCCTGCGCTTCAGTACGCCTATTGATCTTGCAAATAATATTACAAAGATGTGAAAAATGGGTGAAGACTCTCACTGTTGATTGATAATTTATGTTCTCTAGTGACTCTAGTGTTTCTAGGTTTAGTGATTTAACTATTGGTGTTTCTCTTGTCAGTTGAAATATTCACCGTATTGTATGTTGTGTAGTCAAGTGTAAGGTTAGATCTGCTGTTGTAATAGTTGAGACATATTTTTTTTTTACAGACTCTTCCCAAAATACATTTGGTGAAATGTTTTAAATTTTCAATACATTTGTCTAAATTTATTATACTTTTAATCTCCCCTCTTGGCTACCGCACAGGAAATCATTAAAGTGTAAATCGATCGACTAACTAGCTTTGACTGCCATACTAGTACCGGTATGCAGCGACATAGAGTATTTAGGCCTAGGCCAAGGGTCGGCAACCGTTTGGTAATAGTGTGTCAAACTAGGATTTCTAAATCATTCAGCGTGCCAACAGCGCGAAAGACAACCTGCTCTATTTTTTGTATATTTTTTTTTAAATAGGAATATTTATATATGCCGTAGCAAGATAGAGTTCCAATATGAGATGTATAGAGCGTTTTTAGAGCATTTAACATTCAACTTTAAAAAAAAAACGTGTTCTTGGTTATCATCCTTTTTAATTTATTTGCATTTCACCAAATACACAATGTTATTACTAAACTTTCACATTATGATGGTTAATTATCGCCTAAAATTATAGTTTGGATATCGTGATTCCAGATATGGATCTGGCACCTGCTATACATTAACAATATTTCGATCTCATTTTACTGCTTTTTTTTATTTTTATTTCCGGTAGGAGGCGCGGCGGAGTTTGATCTCCTTGCCCCTCCTTTGGGCCTACTAGGCATCGTATAGTTATGGGAGCCATAGCTCGGGGGTTGGGGTAACTCAGACCTCCTACACAGTTTACTGCGATATTTTCTTCTATTATAAATACTAGGAATTCTAATCAACATTATCTTCATAAGGTGTGGAGACATAGTAATCATACAAACTTGGTAGTTAATGTAACGTTTAAAAATGTACACATTTTATTATAAATTCTTTAGTCATATAATATTTATATACTTTTCAACTAACTTACACAATTTGATAATTTTAAAATTATAAATAGTAAGAACTATTAATGTTTTTATTAAAGGACAATATGAAACATATTGGAAATATTAGAGAAAAAAAAAACAAATACATAACGGGTTAATTGTCTCCCTTTTATAAAAATAAAGTTTCCAAATTTGATTCTAAAGTGATAGAGATTCCAAAAAACAAAAGAATGTTTTTTAATATAACTAATATTACTTTTTAGTTATTTTTTTAAATCAAATCTAGGATTTCGATGCCCTTTTTTTTTTGTTTAAAATTCAACTTGCAGCATTTTAAATGGTCATTATCCCTCCACTTTAAAAAAAAAGATCCACATCTAAGACTGTTGTAGATGGATAAATCGAGTCAGGCTTGATGTGGTATAAACACAAGAGTCCATACATTTAAAAGTCTTTTCTTTGTTTATAAAACTCCGCTCTATCTATCTAAATATATGCCATAAATTAAGGAATTACAGTGTAATTCAGTGATTTGATATTGAATTAACATCCAAGATTTGTCCAGTTTCAATGCAAATCCATTCCAGTGGTCGAACAGTTCAAGTGCAGTGTGGCCACGTCATTGAAACTCACTGAAATGTGTCGCTCGCCATTCAGAAACATTGGCTTCAACAGTTAGTGCCTCCTCATTCAATTATTGAAAAAAATCATCAAGAAGTACCTTTTTGAGGTTTCGCGTGCCATCTATAATCGCTCTGCGTGCCTTAGGTTGCCGACCCCTGTCCTAGGCTACTAAGCTAACAGGGAGAACTGTAAGCTTGTAAGGCTCATAGGTCTATATTTGTAACTGTCTCAGGAGAAAAATAAAATAAAAAAGAGATCTTAAATGCTATCGAAAATAAATTGGCCCTATATTACAAGAGGCTTCTTTGCAAATTTAACAAAATGTTTAAGTACACATTCAGAGAATACCAAAATTAAGGGCCCCCAGTGCTACGTGAGATTGTAGGAGGTTTTGGGGCATCTCCTCTTAGCTTTATTGCAACAATAAAAAAATACTTGCGTAATTGACAATTTAATCTTAAATTTCAATATGCATGGGCTTCCTAAACTCTTACGGGCCCCGGTACGGCGTTCCGGCTGTACCCCCTTTTCCGGGGCCCTGGGTAGCTGACATTAGTTGGGAGTAAAGCTTGGCATTGTGCTGGCCTCACATCCCTTAGTATGTCGTGGCCACAGAAACTGGTCAACGCTGCTTCACCATCCCTATGATCAGTTTGGTCCGAAGGACACTTTACTTAGACTACTTACTTCATTTGTGAATGAGGCTGCAGACCATGCCAAACAAACATATTGAGTTGTTTGCTTTGGTTTTTATGTGTGGTTGAAGTTGTATAGTTTGTTGGTTATAGTTTGGTAGCGGGAAACAATGTATAGTGCTTGGACTCGATGCACCAATAGCAAAAACATTCCTACGATTACTTTCGTAGAAAACATAAAACTCATAATAATTAGTGTAAGGGTTGCACCTTTATGATAAGCATTAAATTGGCTAAAGTTGAAGCCACCCATCGTCTTCTCTGCTTGTAGAACTCTTCAAATTCAGCGGGGCAATTGGTGCTGTTTTCTGAAGCTGCACAATACTCAATTCTCCACCCGCTTTGTAACTATGGAGAAAATGTTTTATGCATAAATAGATTTTTTTAAAAATTAAATAGAAAATAATTCATAGCCTTCTATTGAATTCGTGTAAGCCTAATGTGACGGTGACAGCTATATTGGTCGGTATTTTTAGTTAGATTGAATGAAACTGTTGAAATGTTGTAACTAGAATACGTCAACATGATATGAATATTATTAGGGTAAATCGGATATCAGGATCATGCTAATAATTGACATAAGCGTGGTTTGGGAGCTAATAAAGACTAATTAACTTCGTGGACCTTTCAAATAATAGAGAGAAAAACATATAAGATTAATTTTTATTGTCTCATAATTTCTTTCACTTTTATAGCGTACATTTATTTTAGCAAACATAAAAATTTAAAGCAAAAAGGTTTCTGCAGTGCATTTGTGACACAATCCTCTTGTTAACAATATTTAGCGCCTGTGTTTGAAACAAGCTTCCATTTAAACAAAAACAATAAATACAAAAGGCATTAAACTCTAATTTAGAAATACAACCCAATAACAACCTATTGCAATGCTCATATAAATATAAGGACATTAACACTTTCTATATCCCTTATGCGAGAACAAACGCATATGAATATTCTTACTTCCCAAGTGGTTTGTTCAGGCATGGAACGTGCTGCCTGAACAAACCAGGAAAAACAGTAACTTAAACATCGTTTAAAACATTAATAAAGATGCAAGTCTAAACTCGGACCACTAGGACGCAATAATAATTATCTTCTCTATAGATTCAGCGTCTGCAATATAATATAAGATGAGATAAGATTGAAACGTTCCGAAGAAATTATAAAGAAGTTTCATTCCTACCATCAATGTACAGAGCCATCTGTCTTCACCCATATCTTTAGTGAGGAAGTCGAAAGCTGACTCAACCTTCTTGCAGTACTTGGGTAGGACATCGCTCAATGCCCTGCATCTGTACACGCTGAAACATCCCGGGGCACACAGTACTGACCCTAGCACGTGCTCTGATGCCTGTTGTATGTAGTTATAAACCACAATCATCAGAGTTTTTCAACTTACTATTAACGTTACACATTTGAATTCCGTTTTTATACTGTTAATATTTATTTATATAAGGTTCATTTGATAAAAGATACGGATTCTTAATTGATGTAATTTATGGAAATTTGTTTGATCAAACCGAATACTATAATAAGATGGGCCGCTTGCTCTATTTTTAGAGCTTAAGTGTTGTTTTTTTTCCGTGCGCAGCCAAGAACGCTGTCTTTAATGACTCCTAAATTTGCCTAATCACTTCAGCCGTATACAGCGTTCGATTTTAATCTGAATTTTCCATCGAGAAAATCAGAGCGAATTACTAAACCGGAAGTCTAGAGTACAGGGTGTGATCGGAAATTCCCAAACAGAGTGTTTCAAGTTATCAAATAGCAGAAATATCATAGCTAGCGGTTCATCTTATTATAGCCTTTGATCAAACGTAGCCAGAAACATTCATATTCATTCTTTTGAACTTAAAAAATTTAGTAGTATTCAAAGTAATATTATTAGGATATAATTGTTTATTATACACGAATATAGTAATTATACAAATTCTTAGACATACATCGTACAATTAAACTAATATATTACTTTTTGAAACCAGTGACCAACTGCATATTCAAAAATCTGATACCAGACCAGTGGTCCACTGCCCATTGGATGTGTCCTGGCACACACAGCTCCTGTTGAAAGATATGTTTAAAACTATCTTTAAAACAATTATAAATATAGGGAGATATATACATAAATAAGATAGATAGATAGATAGATAGATAGATAGATAAATAGATAGATAGAAAAAATGTATTAGATATACTGACATCCATATAGACATACATATAGACAGACTGCATGACAGACATATAGATAGATAAAGAGAAAGATAGATAGATAGATTGAACATTGATAGATATATAGATAGTAATATGTATTGAAACATTGATAGATATATAGTTAGAAAGATAGATTAATAGTTACATAGATAGATAGATAGATAGATAGATAGATAGATAGATAGATAGATAGATAGATAGATAGATAGATAGATAGATAGATAGATAGATAGATGGATAGAAAATTATATGGATATAGTGTTATTATGTGTGTGTGTGTGTTTGCGTGTGTATTTAAATATGTTTATTGAGCGTGTGTACGCACAACGAATCATTATTATAAAACAATAACCTGTTCGCCACCTATTGCAATCACAAAGCATATTTTTAAAAAAGTCAAAAAGTAAAATTCCACTAAACCTATTGTTGAGTCTCTCGTCATCAAGTCTAACAACGCTTCTACAGAATCCGGTGTGAACATGACGTCTGCATCTGTTGTCAGAATGTACGACTCCACGCTCACACCTGTAGTGCAAGAAAATATATTACAGTAATTGTATTCTTCAAGAAAAATGCAATATTATAAAAGTCAAACAAAATGAAAAAGAAGAAGATAATCTCATAAGATTGCATACAGTATATATACAACTATTCAATTCCTCTCTCTTGAAAGGAGAGACGGCTTCTATATTAGCTTAATTTTCTCTTTTCTTCTTATTATTGTGAAGAACCCGTTTTGACCGAGGAAAGAGTCCACAATTTAACTAAGTTTTTATATTAAAGTTTAAAACATCATAAACAAGAATTACAAACAGATGTCATGTCTACCTGACAATTTTACACATTTTCTAAGAACGTCGAACCGTTTCATGAGATACGACACAATAATTATTTATTTAGAGCCCTTAAATAATTATTTAACAACATTCAAACCAAATTATAAAACTAAATATATATTAAAGATATTCAACTTTATTACTAATTTCAAAATACAACAACAATCACAAAGAAGCAACCAAAGGTAACCCACAAAGCATTATTTTATTATAACCTCCATTGTTGGCAGAAAATGCAACTATAGATATTGATTTTATTGATTTTGTTAATTAACAACTAAAATAATTATTTTAACAAAGTAAAGATACTTAATTGTATGAAGGAATTGTTGTACATTTTAATATTATCACTTTTATTTTATTGCGAATCATGATTAACAAACAAATATATGTCAGCAGCATGTTTTAGTTACAATATTAGTAAAAGTAATACGCCCTTGTTTGTAATTAATAAGGAGGCAGACGACAAAAATGGCTTGGGCTAGAAGGCATTTTATTTTATGCGTACTCGTACACTAATATATTTGGCTGTAAATATAAGAATGTGATTATCATCAAAGAATGTGTTTAATATATTTCTAAGTGTTTAATAATAAAAAAAAAACTGCAAGTAAATACAGAATTATTGTTTGATGTTTCGTCTCCATTAAAGGAAGGGACTGTTTGCTTATCGAATGAATTATGAATGGCTAGAAGTTAAAAGCATAATGCCAAAAGCATTAAGAATGCAAACAGAACGCTACAGCAAAATTATAAAAGAACTAACAGCAACATATCAGAACTCAGAATTCAAAGAAAAAATAACAACAGTATTCGAGGTAAATGTTTTAGATGTACAGTTTCTATATGTAAAGTGGATTATTTAAAACTGTTTGATGTAAATGGGTTTGCTGAAAATGTTTAGACATGCAGCAAGAATTTAAGATGTTGATGGTGTTGGTGTTTTCTTTATAATAATTAATAAATTTCAGACGTACACAAAAATGTATAACTCTCGGCACTAATAGCATAGGCCAGGGGTCGACAACCTTCGAAACGCGTGTCAGACTTGGCACGCTGAACTTTTTTTTTCAATGGCACGCGGAAGACTCCTAACAATATTATTCGATTAGAAATTGAGTGCTAAAGCAGGGTTATTTTTATGCTTTTTTGGCACGCTGAATGGATTAGAAATGCCATTATTATTAAAAGGTTGCCAACTCCTGGCATAGGCACTATTCTCTAAAGCGATCTATGTTAATTTAAAATTCTCACCTGAATCTTTGACAAAATCTAAAACGTAGGACATGTACATCACTTGACTCCAACGTTTTTTGTTTTTCACCTAACAAAATGATAAGATGTTTACCGTCATAAGATTATACCGATCGGACTCGGGATAATGAACTGCTAGTAATGGGCCGCTGTGCATAATGAATACGTCACCAATACGTCATCAATACGTAATCAATACGTGATTTGAAAAAAAAAAGGAAAGTAACCCCGTCGGGCCAAATTGATCCATGGGGCCGTTGAAGCAGCGTTCACCAGTTACTGTGGCCAAGACATACTAGGTGATTGTGTGGCCATCTCTCTGCACAGCCGCCATTACTTTACCCCAACTAGAGCCAGGTACCCGTCAGAGCTGGGTAGACTCAGGGACACACTCCATTCCCGGCAAAACAATCCTAGCCTTCACCAGGGTTCGAACCCTGGACCTTCGGTACGCCATCCAAACGCTCGGTCATCACGCCCTCTAAGACGTTTTTTTAGTAAGCCTAAAATAATAGGAATTTGTAAGCGAGACTGAAATTCTGAAATTGAGGGAATTGTTTCTTTACATGTGGCATTGTTGTTGGTCCTTTAGCTCTGATTTTGATTTACCAATATTAACATATCATTATAGTCATCAATATAGCCTATAAGCTTAGTTAATTAAATCTATCCCGATTGTATAAACCGGAAGTTGCTTACACCACTACTACTACTCAAATCACAAAAAAAACGAAGAGGGTTGCTTGATTTCTATTGATTTGACCCGAAGCTGGCAATTCAGTAATATTTATGGTCATTATTTTTCTCGGGTCATTTGTTTCTAAATTTACATAGTTTATATCTAACATATGCCTACGCTATAAGGCATGATTTGAAAGGATTGGTCACTGTAGAAGTAATAATTTTAGTATTTCTCTTTGAGCAACATTACTATTTCTTTTCTAACTTCGAAGTGGTATGTTTGTCAACCATTACTAAATTACAAACGAGTATACTGACCAACATATTGTCCTTCAAGTGGATACTGAATGTCATACGATCTTTATCCATGTGAGTGGGCAGCCCCCAACTCAATTTTAGACCATATGGCGTGGTGACTTTGGTACATGCCTCTGGCTTCACACCTATAGAGAAGTGATATATTTAATATATAATGTGAAATCAATAAACAAGGCTTATTACCAAGAATTTTCTTCTAACAACGAGATGAGAATGAGTGGACATGTACTTAACCAGGGTCTCTTCTAACAATTAGATAAGAATCAGTGATCAGGACTACTTACCCAAACAATGAGATGAGAATCAGTGGACATGACTACTTAACCAGGGTCACTTCTAACAATGAGATGAGAATCAGTGGACAATATTACTTACCCAGTGTCTCTATTAACAATGAGATGAGAATCAGTGGACATTATTACTTACCCAGGGTCTCTTCTAACAACGAGATGAGAATCAATGGAAACTCGGACAGTTTGTTGTTATGCACGCCTCCGTCAAAGAAAATGTGTGACTCAAAATATGTCTCTCCTTCTTGTTGCGCCAAGTTGACCCTAGCCAGCGACTCTAGAAGCTGTTTCATTTCATCCTTGTCCTAGTTGAAGTTATTTATATTTTGATATATTATATGCCGTCCTTTCATAGATATCTATTCAGATTGATTGTGTATACTTGAATATATCGATAGATAGACAATCACACAGATACACAGACAGTACATAAAATGACAGTTTATATAGAGAGAAATTCAGACATACAGGCAGTAAAGAAGGCAGGCAGATAGGTAGAAAGTGAGAAGATCTATTCTACTAATTAGCAGAATATTAGTCTGCTATAATAGCGATAGCCCATTTAAAAGCTTCTAAGTTATAACGTGGAATAACTTTATTTTACACGCGTCACGGAAAAAAAAAAGTCAATCAAGCGTAAAAGAAGTCGTCAGTCGTTTATCTCCCCTTTTGTGTAGGCCTAATACCTTTCGGCTATTACTGTTCTTGGCTGATACAATAGCGCTCATTGTTTATTTATTTAAGAAACTCGGCCAGGCAATGATTATCTGGACCAAAGTGATCATATTGGCTGTCGCCTTTGTGTCATTATTGACGAAAATTGACACGGCTTGCTATGAAGATAACGACGAGATTGAGAATGGCGACGAGTTGAGACAAGGGGACACAACTCTTAATTTAAATTGGCTATCTAAAATCTAGATGTTTGACAAAAGTCCTTTGAAGACGGCCATTTTGTTTGACGCGCAAAATCATATTAACTTTCTCCTGCGTTCTACTTCAACTTCAGCGCTCTGTTTATACGCATTTTCTTTATAGGTGTTTTTCGTTTTATGTGAACATATTTATTGGACATTCTCCTACCAATCAAGACTTTAAAATTCGTAAGTGGATTTACTTGATTGGCTCTTACATGTTAGACTGTGCTGATTTCCTGCTTTTCATAGTAAATATCTATATATGTATTAGTGGAAGTTCATTCATGTATTAGCTGAAAGTAATAGTCATAGTGAGATCATGACAAGTGTGCATTTACGTCAGTGTGAGTAGTGAGAATTAAGGCTATTCGAGTGGTGTCAGTTCAACTGTCTGTACCACTAAAATAATGTGTTTCGTGCCAATAAAGGAAATCATCTACTTTAATACACAATGCTTCTTTGTGAAGTATTTGCCGTGTGTGATTCTTGAGTGAGTAAATAGAAATAACTGCATCCAAAAACAAAAATATCGTGTATTTAAGTCCGATAACAGCCAAGGTAAAGTTATGCCGTCATAACAAGCCAGTGCTTGGTGGGCATAGCGTGTCCATAGGAAGAGTGCCACATTCCGGAGTACTCACGCTCCGAGTGTGGGTTATATATGTGTAGGACTATTCTGGGTGTGTCCCGTCAATCATGTTGGGACAGCCATTCAAATTTTCCAGATTAACTTTAACCTTCCTCTGCAGACGTCCGAGGCAGATGGTCCAGGTTTTTCCAAAGAGTTGCAGTCTTAAGGAAGGGCTGGTACAATGTCACAATTTAGATTTAAATGGTTTTGTTTACCGAGAATCTCAGTCCTTTACTTTATCACTTCAAAGCACATCGCGTTTTTTTGACAATATTTCTCTTTACTATTACAATGATGAGTAATCCCTCGTGACCACTGGCGCCCTGGTGTTGTATCTAAGTAAACACGGATCGGTGTCCATGTCCCAAGCCTTTACTGTTGTTTGTTATAACTTTTGGTATCGACACCAACAACTGAGAAAACCTGGCCGAAGATCGATGTTCATGGCTTTACTGGAGCAGCAGCAACAGGATGAAGAAAAACTGAAAAGGGACAACTCGGGAAATCCAACGTCATCAGCTACGCTCCCACTGGCCATCATGAATACATCCGTGCCACGAATGCAACAAACGCTTCCGGGAAAGAATTGGTCTTTTCACCCAAATCCGTTCACGCAAATGACCATGACAGGGACACAAGGATGGTCTTCATCGACACCGATGGACAAACATCAGTTTGTTTAAATAAACAAGGAGCAACCAGCGATAGCTCGTCGTGCCTGCTGCTAATCTCTCGATTTATACGTCTAGAATGTGCGATTAAAAGTGAGCTTATTGAAATGTCTCAGACAATAATTAGCAGACAAATTAATTTCCTGCAAAACACTTATTTACTTTATCACAGGTAGGTATGTATATATGTAGGTAGATATACAGAAAGGTAGGTAGGTAGTTGTGTGGCCAGGTACAAATTATATAGGTTGGTGTGTAGGTAGGTAGGTAAGTAGGTATGTAGGTATGTAGGTATGTAGGTATGTAGGTATGTAGGTATGTAGGTATGTAGGTATGTAGGTATGTAGGTATGTAGGTATGTAGGTATGTAGGTATGTAGGTATGTAGGTATGTAGGTATGTAGGTATGTAGGTATGTAGGTATGTAGGTATATAGGTATGTAGGTATGTAGATATGTAGGTATGTAGGTATGTAGGTATGTAGGTATGTAGGTATGTAGATATGTAGGTATGTAGGTATGTAGGTATGTAGGTATGTAGGTATGTAGGTATGTAGGTATGTAGGTATGTAGGTATGTAGGTATGTAGGTATGTAGGTATGTAGGTATGTAGGTATGTAGGTATGTAGGTATGTAGGTATGTAGGTATGTAGGTATGTAGGTATGTAGGTATGTAGGTATGTAGGCATGTAGGTATGTAGGTATGTAGGTATGTAGGTATGTAGGTATGTAGGTATGTAGGTATGTAGGTATGTAGGTATGTAGGTATGTAGGTATGTAGGTATGTAGGTATGTAGGTATGTAGGTATGTATGTATGTAGGCATGTAGGTATGTAGGTATGTAGGTATGTAGGTATGTAGGTATGTATGTACGTAGGTAGTTAGGTAGGTAGGTAGGTAGGAAGGTATGTAGTTATGTAGGTGGATGGGACTTAGGAAGGCAGTAAAGCAGGTAGATACCTCACGATACATAGTTGTACAGATGTAAACTCTAGTCTTTGTAGATCGAAGGTGTGACGCCCTTGGCCTTGATGTCACTTGAATCGTCTGTTTACGATTTAACAGAAGGTAAAAGTCCAATACTGCTCCATTGTAACCAGGTATCCAAAAAAGCTGTAAAAAAAGAATATATATATAATATTCTCGCTGCTCCAAAACGGCATGACTACAATGTCGCTCTTGTTCTTATCTTATATAATACAGACGCTCCTTCTATAAAGAAGATAATTGCGTTCTACGCTCATCCGTGTTCCGAGTCTAGTCTTGCATCTTTATTAATGTTTCAAATGATGTTAAGTTACTTTTTTTTTGGTTTGTTCAGGCAACCCATTCCATACACGATTGCCACTCGGGAAGAAAGAGAACTTATATGCATTTGTTCTCGCACAAGGGATAAGGAAAGTGTTTTTGTCTTTATGTTTATCTGAGCATTGCAACATGTTGTTATTGGGTTGTATTTCTAAATTAGAGTTTAATGCCTTATGTATTATTACTACTTTACTCTTTGCTCTTCTGTCCTCATGTAATGGGATTTTGACGTTCACGCCAACGCCCCTTCCGTCACTTTTATACCTTATTGTATACGTGAACTCTTGTAAACTTGTTTATTTTTGTAAAGCTACCGATGTCTGATTGGTCAGAACGGTCACGAGGGTAGATAAAGGACTTTTTCCTCCGTGAGGTGACCGCTCGATATATAACCATGACTTGTACAATGTTTGAAAGTGATGGTGTTCCTGTTGTCGACGTTATAGTTAAAGATATTTTTTTGCTAGTTGAAGATAGTTGTTCTTACTATATTAAAGATGATTCTTCGAGGATTGAAACAAAAATTGTATGTGGGTAAACAGCCCCCTTCCTAGACCCTAAAACGTGACGCCTGGAGGCTCGCATAGGGATCGTGAGCCTAAAAATGAGATACTTATGTAAAATACTAAATTTTAATATCTTAAACACGGAAAATATTTAGAATTAAGATGTAAAAGAAATAATCCCACACGCCATTTACCATTACGAATACTTGTTTGCCACCATCAGCGGCGTATTTAGTCATATTCCTCATGTTCTATGAAACAGGGACCCCCCCCATAAAATGGGCCCCCACACTTCCCAAAACACAAGCTAGCACGGTAATGTCAGAAGACAGGAGCGCGGCCACGTGGAGCCCCCACATAAATTTGGTAATGGAAAACAGGATCCCCGCAATCCTAAATAAGTCTCTGGCCACCCTCAACGAGAACAAAATTAAAGAGTTGGTTTGAACATGTACCCGGAGCCGATGGCCATGGAAAGACCGTTTTGAAAGACCCAGTCCAAAATTTGGGATACATCGAGTCAGACAGAAGAAACGGTTGTATCATGGTTGTCCCGATTCTGGAATTAAATCGTAACCTTATTAGCACTCATGGATAGATCATAGCGCAGAAGTAGTGTAGAACTAGAAACATAGGTTAGCGTAGAGTTAGATTAGGGAGTAGAGAAGTAGCCTGACGCCATTACCTCTTTCCCTCTCTCACGCAATAGGAACACCCCAACCATCCCTTCTTCACCTGTTCTTTAACCCTCTCTACACTCTTTCATTCCCGAATTCAGAGTTTGCTACTTGATTCAGCCAATTGGTATTACACTATTTGTATGTGTGATTGTATGTGTGTGTATTCTTTAATGTATATATATATATATATATATATTCTATTATGCTGTCAATTATGATTCATGTTGTATTTTGATAGTACTACTCATTTATTTTGCTAAACTCAGCATACCTGTAGACACCCCCACCCACTGCTACACCTTTTCATTATCTTCCCTTTTCGTCCCCTACTCAGCGCCCGTGGGCATAACCCTTTGTCCACTCGAAGTAGTGACATCTGGAGCGAAGCGTCTCGCACATACGTAAGCACCTTGGGCTGAGCTCGACCAGAACCAAGTGACACAGGTACATCAAGGGGAGATAAGTCATTATCTTATCCTTTGTATCTCCGTATACGTCTACCCAACCCCCCCTTTTTCCCTGGGCCCCACCCCGCAAAAGTCGGCGGTACTAATTGTATACCCACTCCTAAATCCCCCCCCCCCCCCAATAGTCAATCCTTTATGCAAGCAAACCAGCCAACCAGAATATATGTAATTCTAAACTAATGGAGCTATCCAATCAAATTGATCACTGATCCCGTGACTAAAATTCAGGAAAGCGCGCTTAACTAGGTTTTAGGACACTTTGGCTCAAGCGTGAGGCGGAGAAGGTTGTTTGATTCTAGCCTCGACTTATTCAGTTCGTTCCATAGGATATACCGCCTGCATGTGTATAGATAGATATTTTGTCAGTCTAAGTATTTTTATGAACACAGCTAGGTTTGCCTAATGAATTGGATAACCTAGCAGTACCATGTGTTGAGTGTTAACTGAAGCCTGTGCAAATTCATATATGTATCTTGCCATTGAGTGAAGAATTGAAATGATAATAAACACCTGAACTTAACCAACGATTTATTTGCCTACTTAGAACTATCTGTGTGTCCGTCATAATATCTAACGAGCCAAGAGAGAAATAATAATTATTCCAGGGCGATTCCAGTCACGGTAATTCATACCCTACGACGACCTGCCACTACTACCCCACTCACCTACGACTCCGCACCCCTCTCATCGCCCAACTTCTGCCAGGTTGATGTCCTAATCGTAAACACATCCTGACAATGGTGTAAAAGAGTGAAGCAATGAAGCGACATGTCCTTCAATAGTTTGGCAGATAATCGTGGCAGATAGCGCGAGCTGTTGAGACTTTTTTATATTACGAATTTCTGATTGTTATGTTGATGGGAAGATGGTAAAAGTGTTACTAGAAGATCTATCATTAAAAAGAAATAAGTACGCTAATTTTAAGCGTGTAAAAACTGGGGTGCATACACCATCGAATAAAGTTCCTAAATCGTAAGTATCTTACCTCTCTCTCTTTCTGTAAATAGACCAGTTCTTTTTTAAAAG
The DNA here is from genome assembly GCA_949126835.1 of Anisus vortex. Lineage (NCBI taxonomy): Eukaryota > Metazoa > Mollusca > Gastropoda > Planorbidae > Anisus > Anisus vortex. Next base: position 23,639,597 of record OX421507.1, read on the forward strand.
AATGTCGTCCTATAGACAGCATGTGACCCAGTGTAAAGATCAGCGCCTCTATTACAGTCAAAACGATCTTGCTGTCGTTAAACTCACAGAAGACATTGTCGTCCATGAAGTCATGGCATAGCTCGTGCACCTTGATCACGAGGACGGACAACGGAAGTGACAGGACGAGAGGCACCGCCAAGCACCCCCGCTGCATGTTGGTGTGGCACGCCACCGCCACCAGAACGTAGCCGATCAGCCCGCCTGCTACATTCACCCCGAAGTTGATCCACACGTCAAGGTCTCTGATGCTCTTCTCGAAATCCCAAGCCGAGAGAAAGGCCGAGTGCATCTCCTGGGTGAAGACGACAGGGTAGTCAGTGTCCAAGTAGAAGAAGATGAAACAGAACAGGAACGTGGAGATGTTTTTCATGCCATAAATGATGAACGAAGACTTCCATGTCGTGGAGGTTTGTTCTGTGCCCAAATTATTTGTATCAGAATCTGTTTTGAACAACGAAACTTAGAGCAATAAAAAAATTTGGAAATTTTTTTTGTGTTTTTTATTCCTAGCTTCTAGATTAGCGAAGACTATACCGAAGGTTTCATTACTGTTATTAATAGTTTTGACGATTTAAAAATGTCACTAGTTATGACAAGTTCTACTATATTTATTTTATATTTAAAGGGCAATGAGTCTATTTCAGTCAGGGGGAATGCATATACATATATAGAAGATAACACTGAAATGGATGCGATTATAGCAAATTATTTTTTTTTAAAGGATTGCTACACTCTTAGAACTTGTAAATTGTTAAATAAAGAATATTATTCAGAAATAGTTCGAGAAATTTTAATAAATCGACATTTGAGTCTTATAATCTACTTATGTTTAACTTTCGTTCAACTGATTATTACTCTGGGAAATTCTGTATAGTTCAATCGCTTAATAGCATGTGCAGTAAATAGTAAATAAAATAAAAACTATTACACACTATTAGAAAATCTAGACTAATTAAAAAAAAACAATGCAAAGATAGACTTAGAGATTATTGAAAAATGACACATTTTGAATTGCATCATTTTTTAAAGCAATGTCATATTAACAGGAAATGGTTTTATAATTACCTGAACAGTCGGCTCCAGCTACCCTTGTGTTTTGTTCAGTCAAACGTTTCTGTAGCCATGGCAACCATGCAATGTTAAGTGTTACTATGCAAACAGGAAGATGCCACAAAGTCTTACTGACACCATCGGTGTCCACAACCATGTAAATAAGAAGACCAACAGCACCTACAGCGTAAAACAGGGCAAAAGTTAGAAAATTAGGGAAAGACTGAGGAATGTAATTTCAAACGGGCCAGCCAAAGGATCTTTTCTCAAGGAGTAACGGCAGAAATGAAAACTAAACTTCATCAGCGCCATTATATCACAAGTTTAAGTCACGTAAGTCCCTCTTAGAGAAGTCTTCACCTTAACCTTGCAGATTATTCCACTATGATGCCGAATCATAGAGGTCCTAATTCGCGAGCTACTTTTTGCTGACGATGCTGCCCTGATATCACACACAGAGACAGGCCTACAACAGCTTGTGTCAATCTTCGCAAACGCCTGCAAAGAGTTTGACCTGCAGGTGAGCATAAAGAAGACAAATATCATGGCCCAAGACACATGCTCCGTTCCTACCATTACTATAGAAAACGAAAACTTGGAAGTTGTGGACTGCTTCACCTACTTGGGGTCCAAGATTTCCAGCTCATTGTCCATAGAGGATGAATTAAATAGCAGAATCGGCAAGGCAGCTGCCACAATGGCTAAACTTAGTAAACGGGTTTGGGAAAACACCAAGCTGACAGAAAGGACCAAACTTTGTGTCTACAAGGCCTACGTCATCAGCACGCTGCTTTATGGAAGTGAATCATGGACAACCTATGCGTCCCATGAGCGCAAGCTAAATAGCTTCCACCTGAGGTGTCTGCGTCGCGTCCTTGGCATTAAATGGCAGGACAAAGTCCCTAATAGTGAGGTACTGACGCGCGCCAGCGCCCAAAGCATGTTCGCAGTCCTCAGTGAAAGACGCCTAAGATGGCTAGAACATGTAAGAAGAATGTGTCCAGGCAGAATCCCTAAGGACCTCCTATATGGAGAATTGGCATCTGGGAAGAGGAAAACAGGTCGCCCACACCTCCGCTATAAAGATGTCTGCATGAGGGACATGAGAGCAGGCAGAATAAGTACAAGTGACTGGGAGGAGAAGGCAGAGGACCGGTCCACCTGGCGCACTGCTGTCAGGGAGGGGGTTAAAATGGCAGAGGAAAATATAAAGGAGGAAAGCATTAAAAAAAAAGGGCTAAAAGAAAAGCGGAGAAAATAGGATCCACGGAACACGTGTGCAAAGGCTGTAAAAAAGAATGTCACTCAAGAATAGGCCTGCTCAGCCACACGAGGAAGTGCAACCTCGAATCACGGTGATCCACCATCGTCTTGCGAGACGGATGGATGTCATTTATTGATGCCGAATCATTAAAGCGTTGCCTGTTTTAAAGCTTCCTATACCTATAACGAGGCGTGCCACACTTGGCACGCCGAAGAATTTTCAATTGCACGAAGAAGAGGCCTTACCAGTCTATTCATGTCGTATTTACAAGAAATTTAGATCTACAGCAGGATGACTCTTAGGCTGTTGGCACGCTGAATGAGTTAGAAATCATGCTTTGGCACACTGTTATCAAAAAAGTTGCAGATCCTAGTCCTATGACCACGTTTGGTTGTGTAATGGCCATTCAATGATCGACAAGGCATCCGTGTCTGGGGTGGCTTCAATAGCGCTCTTGGTCACTTGTACCCCAGGCTTTGATCGTGGTATTGTCTCCATTCTTCCGCTCCATTCTCCCAGACTTCAGTGTGAGCTAGTCCCACATTTATTAAAATTTGTTCAAAAGACATGACGGTAATCAGTCTATGCGTTAGCCCAATGGTTAACTCAATAGCGAATTGTTTACAACGTACAAACTTCGTAAGAGTTGAGACCATTATGTACAAAACTTAAACACTAATTACAGATTAATTTTGTTGGCAAATGCTATAAGACAAACATTTTCATCGACATGAAAAACTAATTTTAAAGTTTAATAAAATACATAAAATAGATCATTAATAAGCGAAGATAATAAGATAAACTTTTTTTGTTTTAGTATAGAAGTATTATGATAAACCGTTACTTACCACAGAGTAAAATTAATGAAACAACGTTGAACAGCTTGAAGATGTAACTGCTTCTATTTCTGAAGGAGTGAATGGTTTTCCCAACAACCGAGAAGACTATAAAAGAGCTCATTGTAAAAGCACCTAAAGTTGGAGACATATTTGGCAGAACTTTCAACGCCAACAGAACTAACCCAAACGGCTCCAAAACACCAACAAAAATACACTGCAATAAAATAAACTTAGAATTAAACCATAGAAATAAAAAGGATCCTTGCATGGATATGTTCCAAGAAGTGCTACAAAAATACCCAAATTACGTACAAATATACACAGACGGATCGAAAAATGATACAGCGACATCTTCGGTTGCTCTTACCTCAAATACAAGTAAAAAAAGAAAATATAATTCCAGTATCTCAATAAATACTGCAGAGGCTTTAGCAATATGCCTGGCATTAGACATTGCAGAGGAATCAGAAAACCAAAATTTTGTTATTTTATCCGATTCGTTATCTTGTCTTACTGCTATGGGAAACTGTAATACCAGGAATATATCTGCCTTGGACATTTTGACAAAATACCAATCAATATATGAAAGAGGCAAACGTGTCGTTTTCTGTTGGGTTCCTGGTCATGCAGGGATAGATGGAAATGAAAAAGCTGACAGAGAGGCTAAAGCCGCCCTGTTGTTATCAGAGAGTATTATCCCAATACCATATCGAGACTTGAAACCTTTAATAATTAAACATGAAAGACAAACATGGACTAACTTCTTGAAAACCGAATGCAATAAACTGCAGTATTTGGAAAATTCAAAAACCTGGCATGATACAGGCCAACTTGTTCGAAGGGACGCAGTTATTCTCTGCAGACTACATACAGGACATTCGAAACTAACACATTCGTTTATCTTAAAACGAGAAATGGCCCCAATGTGTGCTTTCTGCAATGCCATCTTAACAGTGTCTCACATTTTGTTGGAATGTAATACATTTGATGACATTCGACGTAAATTCTATTACTGTAGAACTCTTCATGAACTTTTCAGCAAAATTAAACCAAAACATATAATAAACTATATTGAAGACATACAACTGTACAACAAAATCTAAAGATATAAGAACAATAAAATGGATACAAGAGAAAAATGACAACAACGTTATCAAAAAGGCCCTATATAACCTTCGATGTTGATGAGCCGGAAATTCAACAATTCAATTCAAATGTTTTAACAATTCAATACAAAAGTTTGAAAAAAATATTTTAAAAAAATATTGTACAGGTCTTTTTAATTTATTATACTGATACAGCTTTGTTTTAGTATTATTATTTCAGCTTACCAATGCTATAGCAGTTTTCGTTGGCCAGACCACAGTTCTATGAAACAACCCTGTCCATGTTGCTCTAAGAAACAGCAAGAAATAAGGCACAGCAATGGTCAGATAAATTAGCAAGAAGTGACCTGTGTAATGAACCCACTGTGAAATAGAAAGAGTATAAATAAGGCTTTAATTAAAAATAGTTAGATATTAGCTTCACGTTTCGTTGATTACCTGAACAACATTTTAAATTTGATAAATATGTAGTGCTTATTATATTAATATTCTAGAGTCATACGTTGGTAATATTTATTTTTACGTAATAATTTTGTATTATATACACATTTTCATGTTAAGATTTTAATGTGCGGTGTACTAGCAGCACATATCTTGATCAAATTTCAATGGTCTCTATTTAAAATATGATAATAAAAAAGGACTATTTTCTGTAGAATCCTCATTACTAAAATGGGATGAAGGCCGAATGATCTTGCTGCATGTACGCCGCCCTTACCGCGTCAATCCCTAGTAGCGTCTGGACAATCTTTAATCTCACAATTCCTAACTGCCCGTTGCCCCATCGGGAGTGGGCTATACTTCGACAAGGTCAAACCTTAGTTTGATTTACTGTGAGGGGGGGGGGGGAAGAGGCGGAGGTGAAACAAATCCTATATGTTACCAAACGAATTATTTGTAATCCATTGATATCTTTGGGACCTTCAAACAATATGAACCCACTTTAAAGTAGCGTTACCACCCGAATTATTTGTAATCCATTGAGCTCTTTGGGACCTTCATACAATATGAACCCACTTTAAAGTAGCGTTACCAAACGAATTATTTGTAATCCATTGAGCTCTTTGGGACCTTCATACAATATGAACCCACTTTAAAGTAGCGTTACCAAACGAATTATTTGTAATCCATTGAGCTCTTTGGGACCTTCATACAATATGAACCCACTTTAAAGTAGCGTTACCAAACGAATTATTTGTAATCCATTGAGCTCTTTGGGACCTTCATACAATATGAACCCACTTTAAAGTAGCGTTACCAAACGAATTATTTGTAATCCATTGATCTCTTTGGGACCTTCATACAATATGAACCCACTTTAAGGTAGCGTTTCCTTGCCATGAAAGCAAAATTACTGGCACCCATAGTGAAAAAAACAACAACAACCTCTATGTCAGATTAAGAGTTCAACAGGCACTGTCTGATGTTTAAATCCGATTTAAATCCCTCTAGGAGAGATGGTCACTAGTCTCGACAGTTGTCTGAAATTTATATCTGTTGCATGTTACTCATATTATTCGTGTTACTCATATGCTTTTGTAGGTGGTAAATATGTTAGTGAGTCATGATAGAAGTTAAAAAAAGAATCCCTACTGAAACTATTCCTTTTACATGACCTAGTGAGGGGTTGGTGTGCCGAAAATGTGAGAAACCTCTTTTAAAAGAGGGAGTAATTTAGCTATTTCTTGATCAACAGTTATAATTTAAACACCTTGCAAACGATGCGGTGACAGGGACGTTGGCACCAGCAAGCATCGTTTGAAAAACTAGTTTAGTTTCAGCTAGCCACAACAAAACAAAAAACAACAACAGTTCGTCAGTAGTGAAAAAGATTTAGTTTAAACCACCATTTAGTCGTATTGTATTTTTACTATCCAGTAACCTAAGCCTTACCTCCTCATGGATAAACTGTTTCGGATCTGGCTTTACAGAGTTGAGAAATCTGGCAAGCGAGATGAAGGACAGTTTGGTGGATACGAATATGCAGGTGATGACCGTGCCAAGAAAAATTGTAATGGCCCATTTGGCAACTGGTACCAGCTTGGATGGGCCAGATTGTCTGCTTAACCTGTCCGCAATGCATTTGTCCACTTTCCATTGATTATCAACCGTTAAGGTATTAACACTCATAAAATTCTCGCGAACTGAAAAAGATGTTGCCATAGCGGTAATCAGGTTCCTTTCTGCAATTGTATATAAATAAAACGTATTAAATGGAGCAGCACAGGTATATTTTGTTGAAGCAACGCTTCAGCAAAATGTGTCCTAATAACTACAATGCAAGAGAATAATGTCCTTACTACATTATAAAATAAAACATAAAGAAGTCTATTTCTAAAGTTTAGTTATCTTATTTTATACATTACAGACGCTCCTTCTATAAAGAACATTATTGCGTCCTACGCTCATCCGTGGTCCGAGTCTAGGCTTGCATTTTTATTAATGTTTTAGAAGATGTTAAGTTACTTGTTTTCAGTTAACCCATTTCATGCCCGAATGACACTCGGGAAAAAAGAGTATTTATATGCATTTGATCTCGCACAAGGGACAAGAAAAGTCATTTTGTTCTTATGTTTATCTGAACTTTGCAACAGGTTGTCATTTGGTTGTATTTCTAAAGTATAGTTTAATGCCTTATGTATTTTTACTACTTTATTCTTTGCCCTTCTTTCCTCTAGTGCAGGGGTCGGCAACATTTTGATTATAGTGTGCCAAAAAAGGATTTCTAATTCATTCGGCGTGCTAACAACTTGAATGTCATTCTGCTCTAGTACTTGATTTCTGTTAGAAGAGACTAGAATTGTACTTCTTTTGGGGTCTCTTGCGTGTCATTGAAAATCGCTCTGCGTGCCAACTCTGGCACACGTTGCGTAGGTTGCCGACCCCTGATCTAGTGGTTCTAGGCTTAGTGATTTGACTTTTTTAAAGTTTTATATAGTCGCTAGTCCATACAACAATTTTAAATACTATTGGTGGATAGATAGATAGATCCTGGGTTTCTAAGTTTTGTATTTTGTGTGCACTTTATGAAAAAGTTTGAAAATTACAAACTTTCGTAGAATTAACACCATTAAAAGAACTTCCAAACTTTCTTAACACTTAAGAAACTTCAAAACTTCCGTAGAATTATCATCATCACCATCATTGGCGCTACAGCCCATAGAGTGTTCTGACGTGCATCAACACCTCCTTCCACTCGAACCCAGTGGCGTATTTAGGCATATTCCACATGTTCCATTGAAACAGGGGCCCCCACAGAAAAGAGGCCTCCACACATCACACAATTTTATATTTTTTTTTACATTCTCATTCTTTAGTTGAAAATGTATAATAAAATTAATTTATTCCCCTGAAATTTTAAACGCTCCAATCAAACCAAGCTAAGCGAAACATACAATTTATTAGTTGACAGAATGTAACTTGAATTAATGGCACCATTCGGAAGTATGTGGAAGACAGGGCGCGGTTTATGAAGGGCCCCCACATAAATTTGGGAACAGGGTCCCCACAATCCTAAATATGGCCCTGCTTCCATTGCCTTTTTTTCCAGGCCTGGACTTCGATCTGTCGCAGATCCGTCTCGACATCGTCCAACCATCTCAGTCTGGATCTGCCTTTAGGTCGTTTTACTCTAGGGTTCTGAGTATATATTACTTTTGCTCCCCTGCTGTTTGGCATTCGTTCCAGGTGGCCGGTCCAGCGTAGTCTGACCTTCTTTATCTCGGTCACAATATTAGGGTCCTTATATAACTCATATACCTCTCTATTGGTGGATATCCTCCATCCATTTTCATCTTTTGATGGTCCAAAAAAACTCTGAGTAGGCCTACTTTTCTTTCCCAGGTATTGAATATATTTTATGTGCTTTTGTAAGAGTCCAGGTCTCACTGCCATAAGTCACACAACTGGCCTTATTATTGTTTTGAAGAATTTTTTGCTTTGTTTTTCTTGAGATTTCTTTTTTTAAGCATGTTGTAGCTACTGTAGTATGTTTTGTTGCCTGCTGCTATTCTTTCTTTTATTTCTGCTAAAATTTCATTGCTTTCAGTGATTGTAGGCCTATATCCTAAATAATGAAAGTAGAATTAACACCAGTTTAAATACTTCCAAATTTCCGAAGAATAAACACCAAATTTTCATATAGCTTACAAAATTCCGAAAAATTAACACCTATTGAAAAATGACAAAATTTCCATAGAATAAACCACAATTAAAGAAATGCCAAACTACGATAGAATTAAATTAAAAGAATTTCTAAACTTTAGATGAGCGTAAACAATTATCTTAATTTGGTAAATAAGATGTTCACTAATTGGCAGGAGACTATGAGTCCGAGTCTTGAACAAAGTCTCTTGCGGCACAGACTAAGACCCTTTCGAAGTTGCCACGGCCTTCTTTAATGGTCTCATTGTATTGTATACTGTTACGATGCACAGCAGGTCTTCTTTCTACACAACCATTTCACGTATAGCATGTAGAGTTGCATCAACCGTTCGGTATAAGGTGACAATAGCACTCAAGTGAGTCATCTCTGCTCTTGGCAAATGGAGTTCTATTCTGATAATAAATCAAGCCTGGTTATGGTTAGAATACTCAAATGAATGGGTTTTGCCATGCCTATCCTTCTCCTGGAAAGATTACATTGATATCTGTGTTGAAAAATGTATAATTCCTACAAATACTATTAAGGTGTTTCATTCACAATTATGAAACTGTAGTGAAAGATTCGTGAATATGGAGTTTCTGCATATATTACTTGTATCTTCCCCCCCCCCCCCGCCCCACACACACGCTTCCATATGTAGGGGCATCTTATTGAAGCTTTGGAAAGCTTTCACCCTTCACTGCATTACAAAACCTAAAATACCTAAATGTACATGTACGTATTTTCTTTTATATATAAATATATAATCATTTAATACATCCATTCATATTCGAAATTAATATAACATTGTACGTAGATGTGTAATTGTATTAAATGGTTTATTTCCCTTAGATTTAAGATTATTTGAATTTGTTTTAGTAACGGGCTATTCCAAATACCTTACTGTCACTATTGGAAGAAGACGGAGTGCTTTAAAATGCAGACATGACTCACATGGCGTTGTGGTATGATATTGATTTGAGACTGAAAAGGAAAGAGTAAAAAGATAAATTAAATCATAGACTATAATATACATGGACCGCTTGCTTTAGTATTTCTGCTATATGATGACTTGAAACACTAATGTTCGGAATTCCCGATTCTAAATAACGTAATTGCTATACAGGAAATAAAGTTATTGATATACAACTTCCGTTTTATTTCATCGCTATGATTTTCTCAATGAAAAATTAAAATCGAAAGTTGTACAGAGCGGAAACATTAATAGATCAGTGTTGTGTGCGCACGAAAAAGAATATAAGCTCTAAAAATAGAGCAGGCGGTCCATCTTATTATAGTCAATGATAATAGGATCAATAGGCCAACAAGTATTCATTTAAAGTCGAAAAAATGCGATTTAATAAAACGGAATTTGTATAACAATTACTTCATTTAGAATCGGGAATTGCAAAAAAAAGAAGATAATAGCATAAAAAACTAAAGCAAGCGGTCCATGTATATTATAGTCTATGACTAAACGATGTATGACATTACAAGCTAAAAGGATGCAGAGGATAAATATTATGGCACTTAACATTATAAGATAATAGAATACATAATTTGAAAAGTCAACACCCTGTTATGTCACTATTATACGTTTTTAGGATACAACACACTAAAAGTAAAATGAGTACAGCAGACTAAATTGGCTATTATTAGAACTGATGATTTCCCGAATTTTACATGAATCGATTTATAGGCTATCAAGTAAATTTTTTAAAATTTTATGCCATTTTTTCTACTAAATTATAGACCTACTTTCCTCACTCATTCTCACTCCGTGTGTTCTCTCTTTCTCGCTCTCTCTCTCTCTCTCTCTCTCTCTCTCGTTATCTCTCTCTCTCTCTCTCTCTCTCTATATATATATATATATATATATATATATATATATATATATATATATATATATATATATATATATATATATATCTGTAGGTGTCTAGCCTATATGTCAGGACCTTAAATTTAATGACTGACTACTTTAGTAGTCATGGCTCGCTTAATTAGGTCCCAGATCTTAATTATTACGTAAATATAATACCATTAAAACATTTATACATACTTAATTGAAACAACAAAAACATGATGTTTGATAAAGAGAACTATGAACTATTCTTATTTTATTAATAGTAATTTTAAGGATAGCGATAATAAAACACTTATTAAATTATAAACTGTTATATAGTAAGCACAAAGGAAAACATTCTATCTATACTAAATGATCATTTAAAGCATATGAAATGTAATATATATAAAGAATGTATAAAAAATACGACCGTTACAATAACAGAGCCTACGCCACACGTCTCCACTAGCTTGGTCCTTTACGGCATTACACCGCCTCTCCGCTGACGCACCACCGACACACTACTGACGTAACTGTGACACCAAACTGTCGTCAGTGATCAGTCTACACCGCCGGTCGTCAACCACGTCACTACTACGTACTAGACTGTCATCTCAACACTGGCCCCTGTCACATCCGACCGCCTAAAAAGCACACACACCTTTGCCACCAGTATTCAGCTACTTTGCCACCAGTAGCTAGCCACTTCTATCAGCCATGTGCTACGGCCACCGGTTACGAGTTATGGGCCATGGGCACGGAAACGGGCCATGGGGACGGGCCGGCACCTAAATAATAAGCTTAGTCAATAAAAAGCCTTAATGTTGTTCTAAACTATAGGCCTATCTATATATTATCTGTTGTCTATTGGAAGGTATCGATGCAAACCTCAACTCACCCGTGCCAGAAAGCACTCATTTGTCTGTGGACAGTTGACTTGGCTTGGGTGTGATCCAAACATCAGACCTACAAGCTCAAGCTCTGTGCCCTATCTTCAGTGTCCCTACGTTAAATAGTTTTGCATCGAACCTACCAAGTCCCGCTCCTGTCAGTGTCACTCTATATTTATTAGACTGCTAGATTCTGTCCCTCTTTGTCCCCCTCACGGTCGCACAAGTATCAACTATCAACAGGATCCAGTCTCTGTGTTTACCGTCCCCACTACACACTAAACTGGTTTCCAAACCTATAGATCGTCCATGCCAAACATTCTTAAGTCGAGCTCTGTTTCTGCTATGTTATTGTGATTCAATGTGATTCCGTGAGACCAAGCCAATAATTAAACGCCTCCTTGACATTATATTATATATATATATATATATATATATATACAGAGAGAGAGAGAGAGAGAGAGAGAGAGAGAGAGAGGGAGAGTGAGAGAGATAAATAGATAGATAGACCTTTAGATACATATATATGGATTGGTAGATAGATAGATAGATAGATAGATAGATAGATAGATAGATAGATAGATAGATAGATAGATAGATAGGTAGGTGGATAGATAGATGGATAGATAGATAGATAGAAGGATAGATAAATATAGATAGATAGATTGATAGCTACATTAGATAAATATAGATAGATAGATTGATAGCTAGATAGATAGATAGGTGGGCACATACCTTTATAACTAAATAAATTTAAATGTAGACGTACAAGTAAATAAGGCTGTATGTATGTATAAATAGATGTATTCAAGAATGTATTATATACATATCGTCTACTGTATGTATGTATAGATAGATGTATTCAAGAATGTATTATGTACATATCGTCTACTGTATGTATGTATAAATAGATGTATTCAAGAATGTATTGTGTACATATCGTCTACTGTATGTATGTATAAATAGATGTATTCAAGAATGTATTATGTACATATCGTCTACTGTATGTATGTATAAAAAGATGTATTCAAGAATGTATTGTGTACATATCGTCTACTGTATGTATGTATAAATAGATGTATTCAAGAATGTATTATGTACATATCGTCTACTGTATGTATGTATAAATAGATGTATTCAAGAATGTATTGTGTACATATCGTCTACTGTATGTATGTATAAATAGATGTATTCAAGAATGTATTGTGTACATATCGTCTACTGTATGTATGTATAAATAGATGTATTCAAGAATGTATTATGTACACATCGTCTACTGTATGTATGTATAAATAGATGTATTCAAGAATGTATTGTGTACATATCGTCTACTGTATGTATGTATAAATAGATGTATTCAAGAATGTATTATGTACATATCGTCTACTGTATGTATGTATAAATAGATGTATTCAAGAATGTATTATGTAGGCTACATATAGTCTATACGTACTCCTGTAAACACACGGATATTATGTTTCTGTTTTTATCTGAACCAGACCGGAAGCCGAACCACATCAATAATGTGTCAGAGGGTTCTTGGCGGGTGGGTGTGTATAAAGCGTCATAAAACAGTTGACAATAGTTATCGCTGAGTTGTTATCAACATATGTTTGTAATGAATAAATAAAATGCGTGCATAAAGACCATGAATATTTAAGTTGATATATTGCCGAGATTTTCAGAGCTCAACAAAAAAGTTCAAAAAGAAAAAAACATGGCAACCTGCAAAAAAGCGCTGCCAAATCCCACAGCCACATCATTTGTGTGCGATACATGCTAAAAGACTTTTAGGGCCTTTATATGTTTAAGTTTGAAAACCGGTTTTAGGTTTTAAAACCGAAATCCGGAAATTTTGGTTTTCGGTTAACATCCCTACTTAGAATACACCACTGGACAGGAGTGACATTTAGACATTTTCCACAAATGTACAACATTACATTGAAGCTAATGGTCTTTTGGCATACATAAATGCGTAAATATTTAAACAATTAAAATAAATTACAGAGTTTAAGATTTACCTAAACGCTTTACCTCCTTTTCCCTTTCATTGATGAAGAAAACATATTTGTACGCTAGAATTAATGAAGCGTGTAGTTCACCTGGACACACACACAACACACAAACGCCCCTAACACTGTGTTTGAAATAGCTTAGTATACCTAACTCCTCTTTGAATATGGGTTAAAGCAAAAAGAAAAAGATGGGAGGTGGGGGGGGGGGTAGGGTCATATTTTAAAATTCCCAAGCCACGTGATGTAAGTTACCTGTTGTGGTTGTTGTTTCTTTTTAGGACATAAGAAAAAAAATGTCTTGCTTACGTTATGATTCACTAATGTGTAACCTACAGATACATGGTAATAGTTATTGTTTTTAATATGTTTTTCTTAAGCATTAAACCAGAGTTGCGAAGAAGGCATTTTCTAGTCCTATAATTAATAGACATGCCTTTTAGAGGATTCTTACACGTTACGCTTTGCCTTGTTTAAGTCTAGTTTTGCTTTTTGATAATGGATTGGAATATGTCAAGTTAATGACTAGTTCAAATAACCCATTCCATGCTCGAGTGACACCCGATAACAACCACACTATCTTAAAATGAATTTGTTCTTGAGTATTGAACAATAAGAAGTGCCGCTTTATGTCTTTTTGATTATTTTCTTACATTTAATTTGTATTGGTGTTTTATATCTTGATATAAGCCTTTCCTTTAAAAAAAAAATTATTTAGATTGAATTTACGCTATTTTACTTATGGTTTAACAGATTCATGATGTATTTAGTTTAAATTTTGAATTTTCACTAGCAAAGAAACAATATAACATTAAATGATATTGCTATATGGAGAGTTCAGGGTTTGACTAGGGTTACCAGATTTAGGTTTTTGTACTCGATAGTCCAGTATTTCAGTAGAGTGTCAAAGTATTTATTTTAAAAAGCTATTTAAAAATACTGGATATGCATAGCAATATGCCCAATTTTATCGTGAGCGGAAAACCCAGTATGGGAAGGATGTGATAAAGTCCGGTATTTTTGGAGTTGTCCATTAATTATGTTAACATAAAAAAAAAGTTTGACAATTATTGTTGACAAGGGGGAGAGGTAAAAATTGCCAAAAAATTGTTGACCTAATTAATGGACGTCCTTGTTGTGAAAAAGTTATCTGTTAAGTAAAAGAGGATTGAGGGTTTCATGTCTTTAAAATAATAATACTTGTTTCCAAGTGAAACGAAATATTCATATAAAAAATATACACAAATAGGTTATGTCTCTCTCTAAATATATGTTTTAGAACAGTAGAGAATTGGAAACTCTGCTTCAAACAATATTTCACACATGAATTTGGATTAAATAAAATATAAATATGTACCTGACATTGAGCAATTAGCGAAGAGCATACAAAGAAAATGCGCTTATTAATTGATACATGCTGATTGCATTCAAAAGAGTTTTTCTGCTCATCTCTCTTAATTAAGCAGAACTATAATTATTTCTAAAACAAATTTGTTTGTTTTATTATTGTAATAAATATAGCAGGCTTACATACTAGCGTTATTTCATGTAATTGTTGTGATTATGAATGTTTAAAAAAAAACTCCTTAAATCGACTGTATTAATGCAGAAAATGTTTATTTACAACGTAAATTAATTTTATACATCTAATTACGTGTTATCACTAAAATAATATCTTGACTCTTGACCATAAATGAGTAAATTGAATAATGAAATTGTGTATTAGCTATGAATGGATTAAAAAAAGAGATGATAACAAGAAAACTATAAAAACACAATTTTTATCATACTCCCTTTATTTGCAAACTAAGTTTACCATCATGTAATTAAAAAATATATGTGTCGCAAATCTAAAAAATATCTCCTTACTCTGTATGAATTGTTCTAAAAATAATCTTAGCGCATTTTTTTTTTGTTTTCTAGCTTTGCGCTGAAAACGTTAAAAAAGTTGCACAGGCATTTTTAACGCGAAATCAAAATTTTTCTTATACTTTCCTTTTAAGAAATTAATATTGTCATAAGTGTAGTATTATTAAGTCGTTTTAACTGAAAATTTGATAGGATGTATTGTTAGGCACCACAAGCCTGCTGTGCAAATTTCAGCTCGATTGGACCACGGGAAGTGGTCGAAAAATCGAAGCCAATTCTTGCTCCACGACGCATGATTGCAATCAGACAGAGAGAAATTACAACTTAAAATAAAGGAAGTAAAAAGGAAACAGGTTACTTTGTTTTTAAATATAAAACGCTTTAAAGATTTTCTCTATATCGCTCCTTTTGTTTTGGTCTTGCTACGGCACTAAATAAATTGTCTTATAAAAATAATATAGTTGAGCAGTTTGACTTACAGCTGTTGGCACTGCTGAATGATTTAGAAATCCTAGTTTAGTACACTATAAGCCCAATGTTGCCTTAGATCAAAGGAGCGGTGCTTGGTCTACCTCATCTCTTATGGCACGAGTGGGCAAACTATGGCCCGCTAGCCTAACGTGGCCCAGCTACTAATATTATGCTGCGCTCGAGGGTATTAAGGAAAAAATTATATCATTTTTAAGTTATTATGTTGAATAGACCTATAATATTTACTATTGATGTTAGACTTGTTATCAACTAATTCAAAAAACTACACAAAAATACCTAAAAATTAAACATTTAACTCAGAAACTAAGCAGACATCTGCATAATGAATATGTTAACAATGTAATTTCTAAAGACAACAATAAAAACTTTTCGTCATACATTAAATCGAGAAAAATGGTAAATAAAAAGGCATAGCTCCACTAAAAGGCCAAAACAATAAAACATATAATGACAGTGAAACTAAAGCTAAAATCATCAACACATGTTTTGCATCAGCTTTTCAACTCCAGGCGACTAAGAAATCTCCATAAATTTAAATAAAATGGAAGAGATAGGAAATATAAATGTAGAAGAAAAAGACATAGTCTAAACACACTTCTAACATACTTACAAGTAAACAATGCTTCTGGTCCAGATTAAATATCAACAAGACTGCTTAAGGAACTAAATAATGAACTATCTCCAATCTTTAAAATACATTTCCGGGCCCCTCGAAACCAGAGCAAAGTGCCCAAAGATGGGAAATTAGCCAATGTAATCCCTTTTTCAAAAACGAAAACAAATCTAGCCATGGAAATCACAGACCTGTTTCTCTAACAAGCATAACATGCAAAATACTTGAGCATGTAATAAATAGTTGTATATATTTAGCAGTATTGTAAATCACCTAGACAGACAAAATGCACTGTGCCCACATTAACATGGCTTCAGGAAAATCAGATAGCCTTATGTGAAACACAGATAATAGGTTTAATAGACGACTTGTCTAAAGGATTAGATAATAACAACGAAATTGATGTTATATTACTAGATGTTTCTAAAGCATTTGATAAAGTTCACAATACTAGTTTACTATAAAATAAAACCTAAATTTTCGGGCATATCTGGTTCCGAAATGATCCGGAACCTGGGCAGATTAGGTAAGGCCAGACTCCTGGACCTAATAAACCGAACATGGTCAACCGGCGAGGTACCAAAGGCTTGGCGGCAAGCGGTGATAGTCCCAATCTTGAAAAAAGGCAAGATCGCCACCGAGGCAGAGAGTTACCGCCCGATTTCCCTTACCTCGTGCGTCGGGAAGCTGGCCGAACGTATGGTCGGCAACCGGCTAACTTGGTATCTTGAGAAAGAAGGCCTCATAGCCCCAGAACAGGCAGGTTTTAGAGCGGGCATGAGCACGATAGACCAAACAAACCTCTTCGTACAAGAGATTGCCGATGGATTCCAAAGGGCCGAGTCCACGATAGCAGTTTTCCTAGACCTCAAGCAGGCTTACGACCGAGTTTAGAGGCAGGGCCTCATTCAGAAATTGAGGAGAATGGGCATTGAGAGCAATATGCATCGCTGGATCAAATCATTCCTATCAGAGAGAACGATCCAGACACGATACGGAACAAGCCTATCCAGGAAAAAAAAACCTGGAGAACGGCTTGCCACAAGGCTCTGATCTGTCCTGCATCCTCTTTCTAGTGTATATAAACGACCTGCCAGAAAAACTTGGCTGTAAGAAGCTGCTATTTGCGGACGATCTTGTCCTTTGGAAATCCGGAAAGAAGTCTGCAAGCATGCAATTAGACTTGCAGAAATACCTCCAAACCATCTCCGAGTACGCCAAGCAATGGCGACTCGAAATTAATTGTTCAAAAACGGTCTATACGCTGTTCAGCCTGGGAATTGATATTCTCAAGGAGCCTATTGAGTTAAAAATCGGCGGTGAAACCCTGAAAGAGGACAAATCACCCAGGTACCTAGGAGTAGTGCTCGACAGAAAGCTTACACTATTCGACCATATCCAGGAGCTGGCACGAAAAGCTTCGAACAAGTTAAACCTAGTCAAAAGACTGGCCAGCACAAAGTGGGGTGCCAACGCCAAAGTATTAAAAACCCTCTATACAGGGGCCGTAAGATCACAATTAGATTATAGCCTGCCTCTACAGGTCTATGCGTCCAAAACGGCCCTAGAAACATTGGATCGCATCCAGAACCAAGCACTACGCTTTATCTGTGACACCTTTCGAACGTCCCCAGTGGCAGCTGCTGAGGTGATGGCTAACATACCACCCCTTCAGCTTAGGAGAGAACGCGCTGTCATAACGACCTACGAGCGCTTTAAAAGACGAGGAAAGCTTCCCAACCAGAGTCTTAGTAGACACCTGGAAGGGTGGGAAGAGAATAAAGATGCAGTCCTTCATGCATCACGCAACAAGGCTGTCATCCGAAATCGACCTACCCGATACAAGGCTGCCTATGCAAAGGTACTCCAGTTTCTCTCCGGGGAACACGCCAACGCTCCCCGAAATACGGACGAAGCTGAAGGACACCTCAGTTAGCAAAACGTCCGACCAAAAACTACTCAGAAAAGTAGCCATGGACACGCTAAATGCCCTACCGCCTGGGGCTGTCCATGTCTACACCGACGGGTCGGCTAACGCAGACACCGGTACCGCCGGCTTTGGTGTTTACATAGAGTACCCCGGCAACCCGAATAGAAACGGACTATGGGGGCCTTGCGACGATCTCTGCAACTACGGCGCAGAGATCGAGGCCATCAGTCGGGCTCTGGAGTGGATCCGCCTTCGCCACGTCGAAGGCGCCCTCGGCTCTACGACCGTTATCATCCTGACTGATGCGTTGTCGGTGCTCCAGGTTACTGAGAATCTGAGCAACTGGCCCCTTCATATAGAGAAAATTCTACTGGCTTCAGACGAGCTAAGCAAGCGCTTTGGAGACCGCGTGCTACTGCAGTGGGTCCCAGGGCATACAGGCATGCCTGGAAACGAGAGAGCAGACTACCTTGCCAAAAACGGTGGGCTGAGCACACCCACCTCCGAGGAGCCCGGCAGCATGCCATGCTACTTTGAGAAGGCCCGTACATTGATCCGGAGGTGGGAGACAGAAAAGTGGAACGAGCGCTGGGACAGCTCTGACAAGGGCCTAGAAGTCTGGCGGCATTCGCCCCGCCCTAACCGCGCCTAACCGACCCATGGTGGTGCCTAAATAGGTCGGAACAAAGTATAATATCTCAATTCAGCACTGGCCACTGCCCCATTGGGGCATACTTCGCCAGGTTCCGGCCTAATTACGACTCGCGGTGTCGCCACTGTGGGGAGGAGGAGGAGACAGTGGATCATATCCTGCGGGAGTGCCCCCGTCTCGTCGATCGCGGAAATGGGACGAGTGACCCACTACCCACTGATCTCTACGGAGATAGAGCCGTGCTCAAACGCAATGTTGAGTTCTTGTTCAGAGCTACAAGGGAATAATACTCTCAGCTCTCGCTTCCAATAGGAGTTCTAGTCTGGTTCCTTACATCAGTGGATTCAAGACTTTCTGATAGGTAGAAAACAAACTGTAAAATATAATGGCTCTAAATCGTCATCAAGAACTGTAAACTCAGGAGTTCCACAAGGAATTGTCCTAGGACCCCTACTGTTACTAATTTATATTAATGACTTACCCAATTACATTATTGGTTATTTGCAGATGATTGTAGGGCCTATAATTTATAGAGCAATAAAGACAGAAAAATATATTGAACTCTTACAAAAAAGACCTAGATGAATTAACAAAATAAATCGGAATCTATGTCTTTTCGACCAGAAAAGTGTCAGCTGTTAAGAGTATCCAAGAAAATGAAACAAATAATTACAAACTACTTCATTCATGGTTAAACCTAACCCAATCTAAAAATGCAAAGTACTTAGAAGTAATAATAAATGATAAGTTATCTTGGAATTCACACATTGATGAAGTAATTAAAACATGTAACAGAACATTAGGATTTATACTACAAATGTAGTAAGAACATAAAACTAAATTGATATCTCACATTATATAGACCTATAATGGGACCCATCAACTAAATAGAACATTAAAAAATCAGAACAAATTCAGAAAAGAGCTGCAAGATTCATTACTGGCGAATATTCACAACTGGCAAAAGTAAAACCAAAAGTCAAATCACTAAACCTAGAAACACTAGAGGACAGAAGGGCAAAGAGTAAAGTAATAATAATACATAAGGCATTAAACTCTAATTTAGAAATACAACACAAAAACCATCTATTACAATGCTCAGATAAGCATAAGGACTATAACACTCTCCTTATCTTTTATGAGATAACAAGTCCATATAAGTACTCTTTCTTCTCGAGTGGCATCCGGGCATGGAATGGGTTGCCTGAACAAACCAGGAAAACCAGTAACTTAACATCATTTAAACACTCATAGAAATGCAGGACTAGACTCTAACGACGCAACAATTTTCTTTATAGAAGGAGCATCTGTAATGTATAAGATAAAGATTGTGAATATAGACATAGGCCTATAGCCTATATGCCATAGTGGCCCCTATGCATAATAAGTTTGCCCACCTCTGTCTTATGGGAAAGTAATGATGGCACGGCACCGCGTTGTTCTGGCAACAGTATCTTCTTGCATGACGTGCTCGATGAAACTGACAGACATTTTTATCACACTTTTTACCATAATATAGTTATTTGTCATATAGGAAATTTTAAGTCTTATCGCTTTTACTAGTTGAACATTCTGTCATAGATTGGAATCGTTATCAATATGCAAATACATGTATAGTTACTTTTGAACTAGCGAAAAACCGGTAACTAGTTTTGACTTACATAGACTAAATCTCTACGTGAAAAAAACTAAATTGGAACTGACTTATTCGAAGCACACTGCGAAATTATTTTTAATGTAAAGAACAAGGGAAGGCTTTGGAAAGGGTAGACTCTATAAAATGCATTTTTTTCTCACCAGATTTCGAATTGATAAGCTAAATTGGGCTATAGTTCCATTTTGTTTTCGTTTTCGATAAAATGATTTCCTTTCAAATATTGCAAGCACGGTAGGCCCTATTCATTTTAATGTCTTCCTTGGCTTACGTGGGTTAGGTCTATTATGCAGTAGCAAACAAAGAAAGCAAAGATAGGGACCACAATTCATAGCAAAGATCTTTACACGTCATGCTTTTATTATTTCTTTTCATTTTTTTTTATTCATATAGACTCAAGTGAATAGAGCACTTTAAGTGAGAAAATACCAAGGTCAAACATAGCCAGATGTCAATTCTAATCTTTATTTAGGTTCAATATTACTCATGATGTGTAGGCATTGCTGTTAGTAAAAATACGTTTTTCTTTAATTCACTTCTATAAAGTCTACACTTTAATTGAGGGAAATAAAATACAATTTAAAAAATGTATAGTCAAGCTTGATGTCATTAAAAAAAAACGTTTTAAAAGGACACATTTTATTATACAATTTGGTCTAAAGCTTAAGGCCTAAGCTTATATTAATTCTAATACATTCCATAAATAGGTTATGTCTATTTCCTAATATATATATGCCTAGGCTCTCTCTCTCTTACCCTCTCTCTCTCTCTCTCTCTCTCTCACACACACACACACACACGCACACACACACACACGCACAAACACACACTTTATATTAGTTCCTGTTTTGTTCGAAACATATCAGGGTAGGCTACAACAAATATTTAACAAGTAGCCTCGACACATGGGTGTGTTTACTTCCAATGGGTATTGGATACTTATAATTTGTTAGAGTAAACGTTAATATGGACCAGAGTATGCTGAATCACATTAAAAACATTACATTGTTATGATATTGTCTTTTTCTACGATTCTGAGTTGCATTGGTGTAAATAAAGAAGCCTGCAGTAGGTATATATTAGAAAACAGCCAAAGCATGTAAAACTTACAGAACATAGACTAAACACAATAAAGATCAGACAGAATAAGGAAATCAACAGAATATAGATAATTTATAAAAGGCTTAAGATAGTAGGCCTATGGAATAAAGATCACTTAGTGAAAATAGTAGGCCTATACAATATACTTATCATAAAGAGTAGGTCTTAGATTGTAAGGAATATGTATCGCTTTTATAGTAGGCCTACCGGTCAATAAATTATACAGAATAGACCATGCAAAATAAAGATAAGTGGCGCAGACCTATCTTATATCTTACAGAAGCTCCTTCTAAATTGATTATGTGATATTTTTAAAATTACACAAGTAGTTAGGCCTATCAATGAACTCAATTTCAACAGGTATAAAAGCCAGTAGTCTACATTTTTTATCAACCGAGCTTTACTTAAGTTAAAAAAACATGTCAAATCTAATGTCCACAAGAGGACCCATCAGATCTACGATTTTTTATTTGATCTTTTCAATAGAGATTTTAATAAATATGGCAAAAGCACAAACACTTCATTCAAGACAACTTACTGTTTTTTTATATTTCTGCACTTTGAAGACAAAGCATTTGCAAGTAGGCCTATTTTATTTTTTTGCCTATGTTCAAACATCAAATTCTTCTTTATAAACATTCAACCAGTGGCATGAGTTTATTATTTCAAAGTGAACAAGATCCTAGAGTCCTAGACAGACAACAGTACACCCGAAATCAAGCCTATAACAAGACAGATCCCGTCCACAGGGTGCGTGTCATTTTTAGCAGTCTTGTATAAAACATCACAAAATATTTTAGAAAGTGAGCATTGGCATTGACAAAAGTATGGGCGGATTCAATGAAGAAAGGGGGGGGGGGGCCAGTAGGCCTACCTATGTGCCTAGCATTATGCATTGTTGATTTTGAAACTATAATGTGTCTACCAGACAGCTGTGTCTTTCTATGCAGATTAGAAATCTACACATGAGATCACATACGCACAGGAGCTTGTCAAGAGGTCTTTTGCCATAGCCGATGTGAATATTTGTTTCTACTGTATTTTAATTGGAATTATGCATAGGCGATGTATTTAGGCCCCTATTCACGGATAACTTTTTTTGTGTGTATGTATAAAAGAGGGTTTATATGATCACTTCATTAATTGCCATCAGTCACCTTAAACGCACCTCAATCAAAGCAAGATTCCTATACACATTGGTCTTACGCAACCCAATTACGGTCCTTTGTTGGCAAGGTAATCCGTACCACAGAACAGAAGGTAGGCCTATAGAAGACAGGTTCATCTTATTTAGTTATGGTAAGGATCCTTAGGCCTAAGTGAGCTATCTTGGTTTGTGGACACCCTAGGACCGTAAACAGTTTTGTAAATATGCTTAAAAACTAAATTAGACCTACGACTTATGCCTATGCTATAATTAGTTTGACCAGAATAGGCCTATGCATTTTCTATAAGGGACTCTTAAACGAAAGAAAACATTCATTTAAGATGACACAATGCATGGGGAAAGACTAAAATCATTTACAAAGAAAGCCATTACTTCAATCTATCACCCCTGCCCTCAAATACACGCAAAGTCTTTCTAAGTTTAAATTGATTCAGCGCTTGATTGTTTTATTTGTAACTGTAATAAAAAAAAAATTATGTTCACACACAAAATGGCATTAAATTAACAATAACTACTTAAATCAATTTTTTATAACAAATTTACTCTGAAGAAAACCTACCAGATATAACAATACTAAATAAAAATAAATGAGATAAAATAGACAATACATAAAGGGTTTTAGTAATATATAAATATTCAAAACACAACATTGTATAATAATCACTGATCTATATATATTTACTATTTACATTGAATGTATGCCTCAGCCAAACATAATGTCTCCAAAATTCCCTTACCTAAAACATTTAGAAATACAAACAAACTATTCAAATTGTAAATTTTAATTATTTCATTAGTATAAAGGAAATATTGGTATCATGAAATAAATGTTTAATGTACTGTAAACATCCAATTTTTTTATCTTGTTTGTTTGACATTTTATAACAGGTATTCTTCAAATTCACTTTCAAAACAAATTATAGATAACGTTTTTTATATTTCTGACTACACAGTTATTTTCTATTTACAAAATACAATGGTCTAATTCCCAAAACACTTGACAATTCATTCATCATTAAAAAAAAAATCAAAAGCAAGTTTGTCAGTTTATTTTCTGGCAGTTGCAAAAATAAAAACATTTTTCTCTGGTTTCATGGTGAGCAATGGTATCCTGCGGGCTTCACTTGATAAATCGATTGTCAATTTGAAGCTGAAAATATACCGAATGGCTCATTCTTATAACATATTTATATCTTTGGGAAGTTAAACTGTTTTGACTAATTCAAAAGAATAGAGATTTAATGATTCAAATACAATAAATCTTGTATTAATCAATTATTATTAGATAAAATGTTAATAGTTATGATGGGCTTGAGTTGTTTATTGGAATCAATATTGAATGTTGGAGATCCCACAGTGAACACGATATGAATAAAAATTAACATCTTTAGGACTAAGGCTGGGGGCATGCAAGAGGGAAGGAAGGAGAACTCTAGTCAATAAATGAGTTTACTAACTAAATCAACCCTTCTCATTAAACACTTAATTCATACAATAAAGACTTTGATTTTTCTTATAAGACCTTTCAGAACAAGAGTGATACTGTCAAAAGGATACTGTCACACAAAATTTCAAAACTATATATATTGTACTGGGCTTTGATAAATCAAGAAAATCGTCAATTAAATAAGATTGAGGTACTTAAACACAAGATAAACTCAATTTTACGATAATACCAGACATGCCTACCCTAGAAATCAAAATGACAAGACACCAAAGTTAAGAATGAGGATCATAGGACATAAATGATGAACGGAAGAGCTGGAAAAAGAATTTATGATGCAAATATTTATGATTTTGGTGAATCTATAACTAATGAATCCCTAAGTCTAGGAGTAAAGGCTAAGCCACACTATACTCAAGAATCACGTTTTGACTGTAATCATGTTTCAGCGAATCACTAGAGTTTGTTTCAGAGCGAATAAGAAATACGCTGTTTCACAATCAGCCATGCCACACATAAAGCACGATTGACAGAAAAACAAAGACGCGCAATTTTATTTTCAAAAGAATCAAGAAAGTGTTGAGAGTGACTGTTCTGGACGCCCTATTTTATGTTCACGACTCATGAATTCTAGCAGTGACGACGAAGTAAATTTGGTATGTCCCACTGCGTTTGTTCTACTTAAAGCAAAAAGAAATCGAAAACCAAAATGGTGGGTTAAACCTTGGATCGAAAGAAGAAAGATTTATGGAGCTTACAATGTTCTTTTAAGCGAACTGGACGATTTAATAGCAACCATCTTTGTTTACTTTTTTTTAACTCGGCTAATTATCACATGATCTAATTCGGCTTCCCATTGGCTGACACAGCTTGAATCAAGAATCGTGACTCCAAAATTTAGAACATGTTCTAAATCTGTGAATTCAATCGCAGCGAATCACTGATTTTGATTCTAGTGTGGCTTAGAATTAAGTATAAAAGTAAAGGCCTTAGTCAATAAATGAATAGATTAGGCCCCAACATAGGAAACAGAAATTTATTTCAATAGCTGAATGCTTGTCCAAACTGGAGTTCACAACAATATGTATAAAGGAAGGTTTAAGACTTCATGCAGCTGTACCTATCATCCAAAGAATCATTAAGGAGGACTGCAATGTCCATGGACACATTTTGCCTGCTGGTAAATTTATTTAAAAAAACTTTTTTTTTAGACGTTTTAATGCTGGTGTTTTTATATATTATAAGGTAATTATATGACACTTGTCACTAGCATTTGTGCTGTTATAATTAGACCAATATAAGTTTTAGTTTAGTCGTTTTCCAGAACAATTCTGGCAATAAATGAGGAATAGTAGGAATATCTGTAATACTCAAATATATGAAGCTCTCACATTCAAAATTAGATGCATGAAAAGAAGATTGAGACAACTTACTTTTGAATGACTTTACAGATAGTTATTTTCATTTCATTCATCGCAAAATTTTGTCCAATACAGTTTCTGTAGAATAAAATGAAAAATAAAGGTCTATGACTTGGTGAAAAGGGTTTATGTTTGTTGTTTTTTTTATTCTTATAAGACCCCCACATTTTTATGATCCAGAAATTTAAATTATTTATTTGATTCTATATTTGTTTACCTTGAGCCAGCAGAGAATGGTACGAACTGAAAAGGATCCATCTTTTTCTGATTATCTGGAAGAAATCTTTCTGGTATATATTCCATAGGGCTTTCCCAGATATGTGGATTATGATGAAGAGCATAGAGATGGATGACGACTATGCTACCTAAAAAGTTTGTATGTAAATGTTTGTTTCGTTTCAAATACTAAAACCCAAAATATAAAGGAGGATAATAGTTTTACCATTCCAACTGATAAACACAATCCATAAACTTACTTTGAGAAAAATTATATTGGTACAATAAAATTGTACTAGTGTTTAGACCAAAAGCTTGTATAAACTGTAACTGTAGTATGAAAATTAGTAACCTTTATTATTTATTATTTCTTTATCCAATAGGTAGTTCTAAAATATTTACCTATTAAAGATATATATATATATATATATATATATATATATATATATATATATATATATATATATATATATATATATATATAAATAAAGTGGTTAACTGTTTTCGTTTCTTAGACACACTACATTTTATTATATTTACTACAGTTTTATAAACATTTAAATGTTATAAGTATTTTGTAAAAAAAAGGCTTTATATATAAGAGAGAATAATAATAATCATTAATTCAGTAAATCTTTGACATTTATAGTCTAGATAGATATATAATTACCTTAAAATATATAAAAACACCAGCATTAAAACGTCTAAAAGTTTTTTTTATAAATTTACCAGCAGGCAAAATGTGTCCATGGACATTGCAGTCCTCGTTAATGATTCTTTGAATGATAGGTACAGCTGCATGAAGTCTTAAACCTTCCTTTATACACATTGTTGTGAACTCCAGTTTGGACAAGTCATTCCTGTGATATTTAGAAAAAAACTATTTTGATACCCAAAAGCAACAGTCGAGCAGTCCTTTGATTAGCGCAGTTCTCTTTATTCTAATCTTGTTTTAATATTTATTAAGTGAAGTATTTTTTCATGGGGATAGGGAAGCAGCATTCACCAGTTTCCATGGCCAAGGCATAGAGGAGGATTGTTTTACTAGCACAAAGTCAAGCAACTTTAGGCTTTCCCATACTAATGTCAGGTAAATGTCAGAGCAGGGTAGACCAGAGAAACACTCCAATTCCAAGAAGAAAAAAATACCTTAGCATTTAACCTGGATTAAAAACTAAGACCTTTAAAATGGCAATCAGAATGCACCGTTGCTAAACATTTTTTTTAAATAAAATGTATGATAAAAGATTAACAATACTTTTTAATGTAAGCGCTGTATAAATAACCATTGTTATTATTATTAGGCCTATTAACCAACCATTCAAGTTGTTCTCTCCCTTGAAGTACCTTCATAATTTCTTCATACACACGCTCCTGATATTCAGGCTGTTGAGCCAATGCATAAAGTGTCCATGTCATACCACTGGCAGTTGTGTCGTGACCTGCAAACATTTCTAGAATTACATTCCATAGCTACATCTTTAACATGCTCTAGAAAGAAATAGAAATATATGCAAAAAGAAACAAGTTTTGTAAACAACCACAAAATCGTAAACTACTTAATAATTGAATACAAAACCAAAAATATTTTGCTACAAAACTACTACTGATTATTTTATTGTAGCCTACCTTAAAACATTTAATTAAATTCTGCATAATTATAAAAAGCGTTCATTCAGTTCTAAAACTACTACCACAACCATGTTAGCACATTATAAAGGTCAAAATGTTTCTGAATATTATTATTTGGGAAATATTGACCAAAGATGTACAGAGAACTTTGTTTATATAATATTATATTTAATGTTTTAGAAATATAAATATTACCTTCAAATAAGAAAGTATCCACTTCAGTTCTAATCTCGAGCAGACTGAGTCCTACACCATCTTCATCTCTGGCAGTGAGTAAAGTGTCCAGAAAATCTTTCACCTTCCGCTCTTGTACTAGACCTGGATCCATTTCCTTTAAAAAAAACATCTCACTATATTTAATAACATTTCCGTTAAATATACATATATTAGGTATGAAAAAAAAACTTTACTTGATAAAAATTATAATATATTTACATAATCCACATCGAATGACAGGACACAGTAACAAACTTGGAGGTTCTTGTGAAAAACAACATGATGAGCAAAAAGTCAATTGTTACATATTCAACTAGATTTTTCTAGTAATTGTTGTTTGTTAACCGTCACGCTTCAGCGAACACAATTTTTTTTCTTTTGTTTTTATTGGCTTGTTTTCATTTGTCATTTGTCTAACTTCTGGAATACATTGTTTTTATGCATTATGAAGAATTATTTTCTTCATACATGCTTTAAATGTGTTTAATTTCTAAAGTCGATTATAGATAAATTATTTTCTCGAATTTACTATCAGAAAGGGTATAAAACGTCCTGGTGATTAACAAAGGTTTTCTTTTGTTCTCGTATTCGGAGTTGTATATCTGTTCTCATTGTACACATGTTATTTGAAATCTATACTACAATTATTTGACTTCCGATTTTAAGTTAGCGTTTTTTTTTTTATTTCTTTATATTGTAATTGTTACATTTATTTTTGAATCTTTAAATTGTTATTGTATGTTATCCTAAGACTTATTTCCTTAGTATACTATTTGTACAGTTTTTAATTCAAATACCGAATTTGTTCAGATTTTTGTTTTTTTAAAATTGCTGAGTAAATAAATTAACCGAATCAAATAGTAAAGCAAATTGTATTAATACGTAATGCGATCTTTATTGAGAGGGTCCTGAGATGGATTGGCTATGTCTGTAAAATGGGCTCTAAATGAATACCCATAAGCCTTGCTTCATGAAAACCACACACAAAAAAGAGGTCGGCAATGCCTTCGGTTCATAGATGCAAGCTAACAGGACACGACCCTGCCACACATTAACCATAAGTCATGGGAAGATCTCACTAAGGACCACACCATCATATGGGCGGCCTTAGGAGGAAGCCAACAAATGTCAACCTTGCAGCAACTGGGCATTGTGATAGCCACACAATATCCTATTCACCCTTGAAAAATGGTAAACGCTGCATGTCTAGCCCCATGGATCAATTTGATCTGAAAGAATTACTTTACTTTACTCACCCTTGCATGGGTGCTTTATGTTTGTGTTGTTTTGTTTTTATTTTTCATTATCAGTTCATGGCATGTCCAGTCTATACAAAGCATAATATTATTATACAAAATGCTGGTGTTTTTTTTTTCATAACTTTATTAAATTCTACTATTACAGTAAATGTTCACATGTGTTAAAAAATCATCATATTGCTACAAATATTAAAATTACTTATGATCGGATAATAATGAATACAATAAAGCTATATAACTCAATTTTTAAAAAAATATGGAGAAAATATGTTACCAATTCTTTTTTTCTCTTGGCAATAATTTCTTCAGACACTTTGTGAGCAATATCACATAGATGATAATACTTTTTTCCATGGGAAGTGAAACTGTAGATAAACTCATTAAAGTATCTCGGCGTTCTGAAGATTTGAAAAAAAAAGTTTATTAGTGGATTGTTGATAATAATCTTAAAAAAAAAAAAAATCTACTTCACAATCAGTAAATCCTTTTATTTTTGTTTCAAAAGAAGTTCCATTTCCCTTTATTTAATAAAACATGAAAGACAGCAGAGGAGAGGAGAAAACGCCTTATTTGTGTACAGTTTAAGTATAACACATACCCCCTTCATTAATAATACATTAAAATTAAACTTATGATTAGGCCCTAATATTGAAATTAAAAATGTATTTCAAACGAGACAAGTTAAGAATTTCAATTGTATAAGGATACCAAACAAAATATTTTATTAGATCTTTTTAGTTTTATGTCTTATAAGTTTACAGACGTTTTTTCTAGATAGAAGACTATTACGTCCACTAGACCCAAAACTCCTGCTGGGCGACAGGGATCCGTCGGTAGCAGGGATAGAACCCGCGACGTGTCAGTTGGTTTTTGGCTGACAGTCCGGTGAACTAACCGCTGGACCTGCCGGCATCAAAGCTTTTTAAAAAAGGTTTTAAAAAAAAAACATGTTTAGTATCATTTTAGAATTGTAATTCTAAAATAACTGGGGCCCTGTGGCCAATCCGCAGGGCATTCGACTGGCGATCAGAAGGTTATGGGTTCGAATACTGGTAAAGGCTATGATTTTTTTTCCCATGACAGGAAGGTGTCTATGAGACTACCCAGCTCTAATGGGTACCAGACATTAGTTATGTCAGGTTTAGTAATGGCGGCTGGGCATTATGCTGGCCACATATCCCCTAGTACGCCATGGCCACAAAAACTGAAAAACGCTGCTTCAACGACCTGATGATCATTTTCATCTGAATGGTAGCCTACTATACTAATTCTAGAATAAAAATACATCTTTAATCAAACATTCACAGAAATGTTAACCCTTACAGTCCCGGGCGCCTATATAGCGGAACTGAGGGCAGCATAGATAGAAGTAGGTCGGTACGGGAAGGGTTAAGGATTATTAATTAGAGAAAATATCTAAACATGGTCGAAGGGAAAAAATTCAATAATTACAAAAGTTACATAGAAAAGACACACATATTAATTCCCTTCTAAAATCTTTCTCAAATCTTTTTTGTTTGATTTTAAAAGAACTACGGTTGAACACTAAGCAAGTGAAATAAAGGCCAATAGCTAGTTCACTTCTAGATGCTGGAGTAGAAGGACGCATCAGTATAGCCTATATATATAGTTTTATATAGTTATGTATAGTTATATATAGTTATATAAAGTTGTACACACAATCACAGTAGACTATTATTGAAGAAGGATAAATATTAAATATAGTTTATAACTAGTCTAAGTGATTGTGTGAGGTTTCATAAATTGAAATTGGATATTATATTTTCTGTGTAGGCTACTGTATTGTATATTGATGCTGTGAATGTGTAAGTAATTATTAAACATTTTATTGCTGCAACTGTGAAGTTATCAACTTTCTGTTTAATTTGAATAACAACTATAACTATTAAGGATTCGTCACAATCATAAGTATCAAACAGATTGAATAATCTAAAAGGGTCTAAACAATGGTGGAGGCAAGAACAAGAACCCCTGTCAACAAGTACCTTGCATTTTGCATTGTGGGGGTTTCAAAGTTTTTCAACATAAAAGTAAAAATGTATATTTGTATACTCACAGTATTCTTTCTGTCCACATAGACTGAAGCTCACTAATTACAGAAATATAAGTATTTGTTAAGCTGTGAATTAACAGACAAAAAATAAAGTCACTACCTATAGACTGCCATATTTTGTGCACACATTTCTTAAAACTGAATGCTTGTTGCCAAATATTTTAAACTGTTTCTAAAATGTGTTTACATAAGACCTTAAATTAAAAAGGACATTCAAGAAAATATTGAAACAATATATTGTATGCCTATAATAATATAATATTATATAATTATATAAAAAAATGCATGCTTTTGTTAACTGATAAACAAAACTTACTCTGTGGTTTGACAGTCAGATTTGTAAGAGAAGGCACATCTTAAAATCATATCCAAAGCATCAAGATTGATCAGTGGGTACAGGTCAAAAGATGTATTGGACTTAGACACATCTTTTATTTTAGACTGCAAATAAAAAATAAATATAGACTTGATAAGCTTTTATATTTAACAACCCCTATAAATGGAAGTATTTTTTCTTTATAATGTTTTAATTTTGGTTTACAGTCACAAAGATTTAAAGTTTTACTTAGAAATACAACATGTATTATCTAGTAAATAGGCTATCTAGTAAAATAATAGGTTATGAAACAGTTAAAACTATAAGTGTATGCATTTAAAAGGCCTACTTTGTAAAACATTTAGAATTGTAGGCGTGACCTATTCTGTATAGCTATTTATAGGTCTACTAAAGACTAAAGTAGGCTACTAGCTTATTAATGCTGTGTTTAATTTTATATATATATATATTGTTATGGACCTCTTTATTCTTATGACTATTATTACGACTCGTTAAATCGGATTCAATGAATATAGTTGTATCTTTATTAGAAGTCTCTAGATTCTGCTAATCTGTAGCCCAAGCTAGGGGTTCTTTGACTGACAGGTCTATGCAGCAATGTAGTTATATTCGTGATAATTATCTTCAACACCTTTCTCAACAATCATAGATCAAACAACTCCAGTTGTTGAATAAACAATTTTATTTAAATTGTAGACTCAATATAAACGATCAATAAACTTCATCAACTGATGGCAACATAAGTATTTCAAAATAAATGGCATATTATATACAAATGAATATAGCGACCTCACTCGACAAACTTCTGAACTGAACTAACTTAAAGGAGGTCGGGACTTAACAAAGAAAACTATCATCGAAGATTCTACAGGGTCTTAATACGCATTTTAACCTCTTTCTCTATAATTACTACGATCCAGAATTATCCTCCAATTTCCACGGGATTTGAACGAATTATTTTATTTAAACTGCCCTCAGGGCATAAAGGTCAAACATTGGTCGCTTTGGACTCTGATACGCACTTGTTAAGAGGTCAATGCCTTACTACGTCATTCATTTATGACCGATATTCGTAACATCCCCCCCCTTCTAAAGCTTTATAATTATTTCCTTTACATTTTAACCATACGAAAAATGTTAATTTTAAGGAATAATTATAAAAGAAAATATTCCGGGAAAAACAATACAGTTCAATTGGCGATCCCAATAATTCAATCGAACTGATAACAATAACATAATAATATATGCAATATAAATTCATCTTATCAAATGGCTTAACTATAGTCATTCAATCATTCAATTTTTAATTCAAAACAATGGACAATTAAATTGTTTATCTAAATCTTGTTCACAAGAAAAATACTTAATCATTCTTAATAGATATAATATAATACAAGTTAATAATTTCTATTACATGAACATTCCACGTTAATAAAAACCTCTCTCGTCCATTTAATTATAAACTAATATCTTTTACATTTGTAATCAAACAAAAAAAGAAAAAATCACTTAATGTCTATTCAGACACGACTTATTTTTTTCCATAAGGAGAAAAAAACCCAATGTTCTGATAGAACACATGCTAGGCCTAACTCAGTTACAACACACAAAAAAAATACTAATTTCACTTTTACCACAAAAATATTATTGCTCGTGTAGACAGTATTATATTTTTACATGCTGGTAGGCCGACTAACACATTAGACAACTGTCTGTGACGCGACCCAAAATGTAGGTCAATTCCGCCTTTCTCTCTCTCTCTCTCTCTCTCTCTCTCTCTCTCTCTCTCATTCTCAATTGATTCTAACAATGTTGACATCGCTATGCAAATTTACCTCATCACAGCCGAGGTCAAATACAATTGCTACGCGATTAAATAGTTATCGTATTAAATGAGCATTCTTTAACATCTATCATCTCAAAATCAAATTCATTTATATTATTTTGAGAACATTAAACATAGTCTGTTCACGAATTAAAATAGTTTATAGACAATTTCATTAAAACTATTTCAATCTTTCATTTTACCATGACCTTTCGACGTCATTATTTTCTTTTTAAAAGAGTTCACATCGTAGCAGTTTTGAATTGAAACATTCTATCTTTCATGCAGACATGGATTTACTTAAAACAAATTGGTTAATTCTTAATTAACTATCAATCAAAGCAGATTATATTATCTTCATACAATCTTAGTACTAAACAGTAAGTACTTATTTTCTTTTAATTACATTAAAGACATTTCAAATACAATATTATTGAAGTAGAAAAGAGTTAAGCATAGGCTACTATTAAATTTTTTCAGAGCGAAATCAATGTAACAATTTATGTACAAAACAAACTGCTGGTTTGACTGGTGTGGTAAAACATTTCATTTCCAATCTTTTCAGTGGTGTACATTGCTCTTTTCCATTTTCCATAAAGGTTTTATTCCTTATTCATAGATTCTCCTGTTACTTTCACAGTGTTCAGGTCTACCCAATCTTTTGATTGTCAGTACAATCCATTCAATCTATTTTAACTAATACAAAAAAATATAGATTAGTTTTACAATCTTGACATGAAATCCTTAATTAATAATACATTAGTTGAACATTGGTGTGTCAACATTATAAATTCTCAACCATGAAATTCTCAACCATTCTGGTTTACAGTGTCAAGTCAGTGGCACATCCTAAATTTATACAAAACAAGGATACAAAGTTTACATTAGTTTCACTTCTGGTCTGCTTTTCATGTAACAGTATCCTAAAAGTGAAAAATCATATATAATACATTTCTTGGAATTCTTTTTAGTCATAGTTCTGCCTTGCTGCAACTATTTTTACCCTACATTATCATACATTCAATGATAATATAATAATTGAATAAATTCACATAGAAGAAATTTGCATCCTAACTCAGTGCAATAATTTCAACAACAGTACATGATAAAATATTTTCCATAGTACAATCATAAAACATTTCTCAATACTTTAGTGATAGAAAAATTCTCTTTTCTCAAAACCATTTACATCTTTTTCAATCAAATTATCCTCTCTGCCAAATGTTTCAATTATCATTTCCAGAGATTCTCAAACATCTCTTATAATCAGTCCACATTTATAATGTCCTCTGATTTAGAAACCAATTCTGCGGATAAAACTGATCTTTTTCTCTTATAGCAATTATTTTAAATGCTCAACCTAACAAGTTTGTTTAGAAATATCACACTATAATGATATTTACTCTAACAATACTTTTACTCAGTCCTTTTTCATCACAAGTAAGGGATTTAGTTTTACAATAGTAAGTTTGGTAACTAACTATCAGTGAATTTGTCATTCAATTCATCCTGTATTCCAGGCATAAATTTTACAATTAAGAGTAACAATGTTAACAACATCAAGCTTATTCCAATTGTTTTCAGAAGGTAAGGCTTTATCATTTTCAAATGATATAATATTTTTGCCTTTCTTTCATCACACAACAATGGCATCTGCATGTGAACAGTGTACAGTTTTTTTCTAACAAATACAGTTATGTCAGATAAAAAATTTATGTACTTATCTAGGTACTTGATCAGCCCAAGGAGGTCCAATTCGGTCTGCCATTCCTCTTGAAGTAGTTTGAGTGGTCCTCGGACAGTGGGTCCAAAGATTGGTCCATAGGCTCCTCGACTTTCCGGATGGGATTCAGTTGTCACCTCATGCTCCAAGCATAAGTTCTTTAGGACTGGATTGAAGAGTTCCGAGGTGAAGTTGGTCCTTCGATCTGTCGGTATGGATTGTGGTAACCCATAGCTTTTGGTAGTTTCGGTCCAGCTCTCCGCACTCGTTTCTTCAGTGATGCTCCTCCAATCTTCATCTGTACCGGCAACTGCAGGTTTGCATTGTGGTTTGTTTATGCTGTGGTCTATCTGTTCATAGACATCAGTAGTAGGAGTTTCTTTTTCGTTGACAGTTTTCTCATGCAACTGTAGCAACTCTGCATCTACTTTCTGCTCAGCAATCAATTCATTTGGTGATGACTTCTTTGATTGTTCATTTCCTTTCGGACAATCTTCAATCTTGGAGAAAATAGTAGTATCAAGTTCCACTTCTTCTTCCTCTTTCTTCTCTCGTGGGAGAATTTCTTCTTTCTTTTTCTTTTCTTGTGAGAGAATTTCTTCTTTCTTTTTCTGTGGTGTCATACCATTTATGACATCACCTACAGGATAAAGTTCTTTTTCTTTTCCTGTCTCCACCATAGGACTAGGGTCTGGATTTTCCTTCACAATCAGTTCAGGTCTCACCCTCCCTTTCGCCAAATCATTTGCTACGATAACGGATATGCCCTCAACAGGAAGTTTTGATATTACTCCAACTGTCACATATCCTGTCACCAAGTCAGATGATAGGTATATCCTATGTAGAGGTATTTCTTCTTTCC
Organism: Anisus vortex; assembly: GCA_949126835.1. Classification (NCBI taxonomy): domain Eukaryota; kingdom Metazoa; phylum Mollusca; class Gastropoda; family Planorbidae; genus Anisus; species Anisus vortex. Next base: position 23,675,278 of record OX421507.1, read on the forward strand.
ATTCAAAACCTCTCAATAGGACAGTCTGTCCTGTCAATGTATTATCATTCAATGGTAATACATCTTTAAGCAGCAGTGTTAATGATGCTCCTGTGTCTCGTAATATTTTTACGGACTTCAGTGGTCCTTCTTTTTGTAAGGCCACACAACCTTCACTAATGAACGGTTGAAAACTGCACAGGGTCTCTGTGTCAGTTTCATTCTTCCCTTGACCATGACTTTCGGGTGTTGTTTCATCTTTCGATGACTTCAGACTCTTTTCCGAGTCAAAAATACTTTGGTCTACTTTCTCGTCTCTGTGGACTTGGACAATTAATCCAATAGTAGCCATTCTGTATTTATAATCAGGATATTTATCCTCATTATCTTCAGTTGTAGATTTCTCTACCTTCTGACTTTTGCTCTCAGGCAAATCCACCCTCAGTGTTTCTGGTTTAGAAGAATCTTTCTTCGAATTCAGTTCGTTTGTATCTTCGCTTTCTTGTACATTTTGTATTGGTTTATGGCTTGCACACATGACCACTTTGTTAGGTCTTTTGTCGCTTCGTATACTCCAACAGTCTTCAATGCTATGTCCTGTTCTTTTACAAAAAGTACATTGGACGTTTTTGTTGACAGGTTTCTTATTAACATCATTTTGTTTCACAAAATGATCTTTTTCACGATGTTGTTGTTGTGTGTTTTCTGCTGGCCGTTGTGGCCGATTAAAATTCTTTTCACCAGCTGTCCTATGACACAATGTGTACTGTTCAGCTAAATCAGCAGCCTTATGTGGGTCAGTGATGTCACGCTCGGATAAATACATTCTTATATCCGGCCTCACTTTGTTAATAAAATCCTCTAAAAGAATGATCTCTTTCATTTCTTTTAAGGTGGAGATATTTCTGGATTTTATCCACTGATCCATTAACTTTTCTTCTGCTCTAAGGAAGTCTAAGTGTGTTTGGTAAGGGGACATTATGTACTGACGGAACCTTTTCCGATAACTTTCCGGTATTTGGTTATAGGCTTTAAGTACAGTGTCTTTAATGATTTCATAATCATTTAAATTCTCCTCTTTTAACAATAGAACACAATCTCTTGCCCTTCCCTGAGTAAAAGCTGTTCTGACTAATATTCCCCATTTATCTTCTGGGAACTTAAAATCTCTGCAAGAAATTTCAAAGGTCTGGAAGAAATTAGCTATTTCACTTTCTTTATCAATGTAGGTAGGGACTAGCTTTTTCCATCTGGCCATCTCTACATCATTATGAGATTCTTTTTTAGTAGCTCCTATCTTCGCCAGTTCTATTCTTTCTTGACTTTCTCTTTGACTTTTCTTATCTTCCATCTCAAGACGTTTTTCTTCCATCTCAAAACGTTTTTGTTCCATCTCCATTTCCATCCGTTTGATTTCTAACTGAAATCTAAACTGTTCTGACATAGATTTCGACGTCTGACCTTCAACTTGATATCCCTCCGCGCTTGATTCTACTTTCAACTTTACACTCGCAATCAACACATCTTTTATCTGCTGTGTCAACACAGTCCTCGATGGTGTAGTCTCAGTAACTTCTATCTTTAAGATCTCAGCGATCTCTTTTAACTTCTTTATTGATAAAGTTTTCAGAACTTCTTCTTCTGGATTTTCAATAAATTCCATTCTTTAGTTAAGAGATTTATAAAGTGGTAAATTTCCAACTTACGTTTTTCCAATCGGAAGAATAATTTCAGCGTTCTTAGGCTTGCTCAGTAGGTCACTGCTCCAACACACAACACAACACAACTTGAATATATGCTTCACTATACAACTATATCGGACGAAGACCCCAAACTGTTATGGACCTCTTTATTCTTATGACTATTATTACGACTCGTTAAATCGGATTCAATGAATATAGTTGTATCTTTATTAGAAGTCTCTAGATTCTGCTAATCTGTAGCCCAAGCTAGGGGTTCTTTGACTGACAGGTCTATGCAGCAATGTAGTTATATTCGTGATAATTATCTTCAACACCTTTCTCAACAATCATAGATCAAACAACTCCAGTTGTTGAATAAACAATTTTATTTAAATTGTAGACTCAATATAAACGATCAATAAACTTCATCAACTGATGGCAACATAAGTATTTCAAAATAAATGGCATATTATATACAAATGAATATAGCGACCTCACTCGACAAACTTCTGAACTGAACTAACTTAAAGGAGGTCGGGACTTAACAAAGAAAACTATCATCGAAGATTCTACAGGGTCTTAATACGCATTTTAACCTCTTTCTCTATAATTACTACGATCCAGAATTATCCTCCAATTTCCACGGGATTTGAACGAATTATTTTATTTAAACTGCCCTCAGGGCATAAAGGTCAAACCTTGGTCGCTTTGGACTCTGATACGCACTTGTTAAGAGGTCAATGCCTTACTACGTCATTCATTTATGACCGATATTCGTAATATATACGAATAATATATATATTTAGGCTTATAGGCTATTATTTAAAAATATAAATAACTTACAATGAGCAAATCTCCACACTTATTGTAAATATCGATATATTGCTTTAAAATATTGAAATGAAAAGCTGGAGTCAAAAGGCGTCGACTTCTGGCCCAATTGGCCCCATTGGCTAGCAGCAATCCTTCTCCCAGCCATCGAACACCCATGTCATAAGAAGTAGCAAGGTACGGGTTATGAGGTTTAGGTGCTTTGAACGAAAAAAAAAATAGGCTTAATACTATTGTGGCATATCAATCATATAGATCTATTATTGAGAAACAAAGCTTATCTTATTCTAAGTAAATCTGGTTTAAAATAATAATTACCTCAAATGTAAGCAAAGTTGTTTGAAAATGTGTTGTTTTTTGTTCAAAGTGGGTAGGGCCTTATAAAAAAAACTAAAGTACCCGTCGGACCAAATTGATCATAGGCCCGGTGGGGCAGCGTTTACCAGTTTTAGTGGTCAGGGCATACTAGGGGCTGTGTGGCCAGCACAATGCTCAACCGCCTTTACTTTACCCCAACTAATGTCAGGTATCCATTAGAGCTGGGTGGACTCAAAGAACTTTCGAGTCCAAGGAAAAAATCCCAGCCTTCACTAGGATTAGAACCCAGAACATTCGGTACGCAAATCGAACGCGCTGCCACCAGGCCAACATGACCATTATTTAGGACTAACCAAATTTTTAAAAAGTTATGTAAATTACCTATTTGGATAAGTATAATACACATTTTTATAATATAAACAGGGTCAACACATTTAAGTTATTATTATATAAGCAGTGGCACCTTTGTACCCATGGACCTCACAGCTGGCGAAGTGTAAACCTCCAATTACTCCAATTTATACTCTTCCATAATGGGTACTCCGGCGGGCTAACGCATATGAGAACGCTCCCGTTGCACATCCAAAGATCATGACACGGGCGAGGCGCCTAACAAAACTCGGTAAGGAGCAAAGAATAGGCGCAACAATAGCTCTACTCGTCTTGCCATGCCCGGTGTCTGGATGATCAGGCCAGTAGTTCAGTAATTGTAGGCCTACTACCGGCCAAAGTGCAGTCATAGTTAATGTTTAAACTTAAACACACTCTGCAAAGGCATGCAAAAATATGTCGGTTTTTACAACTATTATATGAACTGTGAAACTGCTGTCACGTTTCTGTCGCTACTGAATATTAAGTTATTGTGTGACCAGCACAATGCCCATAGCCTTTACTTTGTCTAAACTAATGTCAAGTAGGGCCTACCCATCAGAACACGATAGACTCAGGGAGCCCCCCCCCCTCACCCCACCAGATCAGAAAACAGATCATTGCCTATAAGTCTACATATTTTTCCAATTTATCTAGGTCTTATTGTGACGACCGTTGGCCTTAGAGTCTTCTCAGTATCCGGCCCAAAGGTGGATAATCTTCTTCCCATTCACCTCCGGCGAACAAGCTCTACTGTTACTTTCAAAAGGAACTCAAAAACTATTTTTTTCAATATTTACCTTAGATAACATTTAACATGCTTTAGACCCTTACTGTCTTACTTATGGGTTGGGTCGTTTAATGCTACATTTATTTGATTTCTCTTTTTTTTAAGCATCAATTTGGCTCTGTCACCTAGCCTAGAGTAATATCCGTATTCTTAGTTGTATGTCAAACGCGCTCTGAGCTTACATTATGTTTGTTGGCAGCGCTATACAAATATTATTATTATTATTATTGGTGATGATATGATTTAGATCCAACAATTACTATACAGTTATCATATTCTACCTAGCACTGTAAAGTACGTGACCGTGACCAGAGATGCCACACATGTTAGTTTTTTAAAGTAAACTAGTATGGTCAACTTGATCAAATGCTTTGGAAACATCTTGTAAGATAGCATCAATTTGGTTGTTATTTTCTAAATCAGTTGGACAAGTCATCTATTGTGTGAACTTTGCCCTGGATTAGAGACGTCTGTAAATGTATTTTAAAGATTGGAGATAGTTCATTATTTAATTCTTTAAAGCAGTTTGGCTCGTATTTATCTCATCCGGACCAGAAACTTTATTTACTTTTAAGTTATTTAGGAGTTTGTTTATGCCGCTTTTTTCTACATTTTAATTCCTATCTGTTCTATTTTATTTACATTTATTGAGATTTATTTATTTACATTCATTTATTTATTTATGTATTTATTTATTTATTTATTGAGATGTCTTTGCCAGGAGTTGAAAATGACGATGCAAAATATGTATTAAGTCGTGGATTGAGATGAGAGAAGTGGGGACAACTCCGTTCGTACTAGTTTCAACGAGAGACAGTCAGATAAAACGGTTAGTAATTTAAGAGTCCAATGGTTTGTCTCTAATAAGTTGCACTTAGTTGTCTTGTTTCCGAATTATTTCTTAGTGCTTATTGGGACTTTACATGTCTTTATCAGTAGCGTAGCCAGGGGGGGGGGGAGCAGGGGGGAGCGGCCGCTCCCCCTACGACCATTTTCGAAAAAAAAGGCCTTTTCGGGGAAAATTATTTAATAATTTTAACAAGCCATGAAGCACAATTTATACTGTTTCTAATATTTATTTGTTTTAAATTGCATTTCAAAAATTTAATTTGTTACAATATGATTAATGAACCTTGTTAGATCTAGTTAATTTTAGTTTAATTTAATTAGATACGAAGTGAAGGTCACACTCTAGTGCAGGGATCGGCAAACTTTTGCTAATGGTGTGCCAAGCTAGGATTTCTAAATCATGTGTCAACAGTCTAAAAGTCAACCTGCTCTATTATACTTGTTTTCTGATAAGACAAATAGGTAATTTAACTCCGTAGCTAGACCAAAAGCAAATAAACTCTATAGAGTATATCGTTAAATCGTTTTATAGTTAATTTTGAAAAAAAATGTGTATGTGATCATCATTATTTTTATTAGCATTTATACCGGTACCAAATACAAAATTATATTACCAAATTTTCACGTTTATGGTAACTATTTTGTAAAGGTTCTCATTTAGTTGTCAAGATACATATCAGAATTTATTATCTGCTAAAATTGATTATAATACTTTGTTCTCAGTTTAACTTGTGATGTTCATGAATTTATTGAATATATAAGGTCACATGCTGGGTCGTTGATTCAAAACGTTCTATATATCTACAACTCACTAATGTAGGATGCAGATCAGTAATGTAGATCTGTACTGAGTTCTACATCGTAGACCTTAGACATACAAACACAGAGTTGCTTCCCCATGCCCTCTTTTTCATCAGCAGTTCCAGCGCTGACGGCTGACAGCACAAGCGATTAGCGATAGCTCGCTTCGCTCATCTACCGGCAGAGTGTTGCAATATAATTATGTATGGGTCTTGTATTAGTCTTGTAAGCCTAACTGTTCTACATATTCTACATCGCCAGTTCCAGCGCTGACGGCTGACAGCACACGCGATAGCTCTCCACGCCAATCTACCGGCAGAGTGTTGCAATGATGTAGATCTATGGGTCTTGTATTAGTCTTGTAAGCCTAACTGTTCTACATGATCTACATGTCTATATAAAACGCGATCGAATGTGTTGCGCATCAGTTTATTAACTTGCTTCGATGGTCCACACCGCTTATTAGCCTACTTATTCCACAGTCTCATAGCCTCGCGCGATCTATTTTCATAAACATGTAGTTTGACTTCTCATAAAGTAATTGAATTGTATTTAAATACCAGATTGTATTTCTAACAACATGCTTTAATAATAATAATTTTTATTTGTATAGCGCTGTCCACATTGATAAACTATAATTAAGTTTATGAAGAAAATAAACTGCGTTTTCTAAATAAATAATTTCTTTTTTCAGACACTTGGGTCCTTTAACGTTGACCTTGTTTTCATTTTTTATTCATTAACCTACAAATAATTAAATAATAATTTCCCTTTGAATTTCTCATTAATACTAATGTACGATGGCCCCTGCAAAGCGGATTCCTAGATATATAGCGCATACGTCCTTATGTAGGCGATGTAGGATGTGGATCGGTGTGCAACACTCGGGAATTTTGAGTAATGCATCTTACAATACACCAATCATTATATTATGAGCCAGCATTATTGCAAAATTATTGTTTAGCAGAATTAATACAAAGTAATCATGCAAACTGGGTAGTTAATGGGATGTTCAAGAAATGTGCATATATTATATTACTCATATAATATTTATATACTATTCAACTATTTTTTGACAATTCGGTAATTATTAAGTTATAAATTGTAGACCATTTAGTCTTTTATAAAATATAAAAAAACACATAATATTAGAAATATTAGCGGACGTAGCCAATTATCTCCCTTTAATTAAAATAAAGATTATAAATTGATTCAATAGTGATGCCAAACAAGTTATGTTTTGTAATATAACAAATATTACTGACTAATTATTATTCTTTACATAAACTAGCATTTAGGTATTCATTACAAGATTTAATTTTTAAAGGTATAAAATTAATTTACGTTAAACAGTTGTAAGTAAACATTTCCTACATTAATTATTTATCCATTCAACCTTAAGGAGTTTATCTCTTAAACAATTTGGCACATTTCGATGCCAATTTCATTAAATGTTTAAATTCAACAGGCTACGTTTTAAAATCGCCATAATCCCTACACTTAATTTTTTTTTTTTGTAACTACATCAAAGATTAAGCCAGTTATGCTTGATTAGGTATGAACAAATCAATTTAAAGGATTGAAACTCCGCTTTGAGTGCTTCGATGTGCCTCTGACATAGCCCAACAATCTATTTTAATATATGTCTTTGTAAAGGGAAGTACATATAGTTAAATGTTGTGAAATTGATTTCACTCAATATAAAAATTACGGAAAAATATAGTTAGTTTTGTTTTCATCAATAATAAAACACCTCTTGGAGGTCTCTCGCGTGCCATTGAAAATAGCTCTGCGTGCCAAATTTAGCACGCGTATCTTAGATTGCCGACCCCTGTTTTAGTGGATACTAGGTCATAAGCAGGAACTTAGAGTGGACAGGAACGGCCAACCGTTCGTGTCTAACTTTTACGGTGATGTATCAGTGGTGCGTGGACAGGGCAGAGTTCGTTCTCCGAGCCCCAAAAGAGTACACTCGCTCGCACTCTCAAAAAAAGGTGGGGTTCAAGTCTGGTTTACTCACCAATCAATAGGAGGCTTGTGAGGTTCCTAGAGGTTAATGGACTGGTTGCCCCCACTCAAGCAGGCTTCCGTAGTGGAAGTCTGACAAGGGTCGAGGTGTGTGGCAGCAACTAAAACGGCCAAATCGAGCTGATCCGTGGTGGAAGCTCCGCAGGAGAGAACAGGCTACGATAGCCCAGTTCCGTACAAGGCACTGCCCTATTGGTGCCTATTTCGGACGATTTAGGCCCAATTTCGATTCGCGGTGCCGACACTGCTTTGAAGCAGAAGAGACGGTCGAACATTTGCTTTTAGACTGCCCTGCCTTGCAGGAGGAAAGAGTAGATGGGAATGGTCAACAATTTGCACCATCCCTTTATGGGAACCTGGCTGTGCTACGTAGTACAAGTGTGTTTGTCCTCCGAATCCTAAGAGATTAGTCTCGATTCGATCACTCGGGTGAGTGAGGTTTAAAGTCTGGTTTACTCACCGAAAAGTAATAATGTGACTTAAATCGCGCTGGCTTTCTCCTTCTCGGCCGTATACGTGTAGTGATCGAAAACATGGTTACATAAACTTCGCAAAAAAATAAATAAATAATAATAATAAAATAAAGATACCCACAGAATTTAAAAGAAAGAAGAAAAGAAGAGAAATAACTTTTTTTTAAAGAAATTCTGTTTGTCAAGGATATAACCGTCGGGCGTGGTGTTTTTATTTATGAGAGAAAAAAAATAGAAAAGAATAGAGGGTTTCTATAACGTATCATAGTCATAGAGACAGTGTTTTTTATTGACACATAGATACAGTAAATAAAAATGTTGCAACTCTATTTTTTTTTTAAATCTCTTTCAAAATGTCCATATAGGCAATTTATCTCGTCTTTCAAAATTAAAACGAAGAAGAATCTAGTCATATAGAAGCATTCGCATTGATTCTATAAATACTTTTCGACACTAGATGTTCATCCCGAAAATGAGCAGTAAATGCAATTAATTTTGCAGAAATTTCCATCACTAATAGTTGCTAGTAAAAATCGTGGTATACAGTGTGTGTATCCTGAGGCACAGGATATACTTATAACACTTGATACGTACGAAATCTTAGTTCTTCTATTAATGTAGAAAAATTGTTAAAAGTGGGGCTAGAAGTTCGCTCCCCCTAGCATCAAAACCTGGCTACGCCACTGGTCTTTATGTGGCCCTGCCAACGCATAGAAGAGATGCCAAAAATAAATTAGAAAATGCAACTGGAATAGGGGTGTTTTCTCAAAGCAAAACTTACCAGATGATTTTAGAATAGGGCGAATGACATCAGGATGATAAACAAAGATGATTGGTACTAGAGGTCCAAACCATTCAACATGGAAATAAACAAACTTTTCTGTCACTCTGTAATTAAAGGTCAGACCTTCTTCATTATGGCCTGGATACTTCGGAAAGAAAAACCTTAGTTTAATATTAATGTGTGCAGTGTAGTTGTTTTGCTGGTATCATTCATAATAAAGTAGGCTTCTAAAGAAGCATCATCCTTATAAAAATAAAATGAAATCTACAGAAAACACTTAACAAGATAGAAAAAAACCACTATAGACGATGTAAGATTAACTTTAAAGCTTTTAAATTAATGATGTGTAAAAATGCGAGTAGGTTGAGAAGATTTAATAAATGAGTCGAGAAAAAGAAAAATACAATTGATTTTATATCTATTTAGGCTAATTATACAGGTAAGTGATGGAGATAATCAATTAAAAAGCTTTTAAAATACCTGGTGCAAGGTTCCGGTAGTATACCTGTAGTCTGGCACAGACGGCAGTTTAAAATAAGCTCTTCTGAGTTTAAGAAAACGTGTGACATACTTTATTATTAGTATTGTCAGTACAGCCAAGACAACAAAAGCGAATACCATCTCTGATGTAGATCTATATAAGAGAGACTAGTAGTTCGAACCTGTAAACAAAATGTATTAGGTCTGTATTGATTTATGAATACACTATAGCCTAATATTCAAAATTAGTAACAATTGGTTTTTCACAAACGCTTTATTCTCTCACAAATATTATTTCAAAGATATGCCTAAATAGTGTACGCTTACATAAAATTTCAAAGATAAAACTATAATAATTGCCTAGACTAAGCTTATATCAATTCCGAAAAACAAATCTAAGATAAATTGCTTGGGACCTACATCAATGCATGTTATACTGAGGCATAAATCTTTAAGTTATGTTTCCTTACCAGTCAAAAAAAGTTGTAGCTGTGGAATTGTCTACTTAATTCAATTATCAACCTGTTATTATCATTATTACACGGGGTTGTTCAATAATCTTCTTATAAGCTTAGGCCCACTTTACTGACGTTCGAGTCTTAGGTCTTATGCCTATATATAAGCCTACATTATACAAAATATCGTCCTATGGTTATTCGTGGATATATAACATATCCAATATACGCAAATCAGGCTAAGTTAAATAGGATTAATAATATATATGCCTTCCTGTTGTGGGTATAGGGACCCTGGAAATGACCCTGTGAAAGAATAACTTCACTGCTTAGCCCCCCCTGCATGTCGTAAAAGGCGACAAATAGTGGGTTGTGCATTGGGTATAACCCAGGCAGGGCCCTCGAGAGAAAAAATAGATGCCGGTACGAGATCTTTTCTGGGCCCCCCCCCCCCCCCGCCCCACTTTTTTTTTCAAACACTAGTCATATCTAGATGATTTATTTGTATTACATACGTTTGAAAAATCAGGAATCTTTTTACAAGGTCTGGGGGACCATTTTGTGAAACTGTCATACATGTTACCATTTACTATTAGAGTAATTATTTCAATCACAGCCATACAGGTCTATTACAAAAATACTTTAATCAAGTACATATTATAGTTCTTAGTTTAAATTATTGTTCTTGTTTCCCCGCTTCAGTAGGCCTATTGATCTTGCAATTAATATTACAAAGATATAATGTATGTCCTCTAGTGTTTCTAGGTTTAGTGAATTTACTATTGGTGTTACTCTTGTCAGTTGTAAATATTCAGCAGTAATGTATGTTGTGTAGTCAAATGTAAGGATAGATCTGCTGTGGCAATACAGTTGAGACATAATTTTTTTTTTACAGACTCTTCCCGAAATATAGTTTGTTAAATTACAAAGAAAAATGTGTTTTAAATTTTCAATACCATCCATCCATCCCTAAGGCGCTACAGCCCATGTAGGGCTTTGGCCTGCTCCACCACCTCCTTCCATTCGGGCCTATCCCGGGCCTTCCTTCGCCAAGCCCGCACACCAAGATTTTGTAGATCTGACTCTATAGCTTCGAGTCATCTTTGTCTTGGTCTGCCCCTAAGCCTCTTTCCTCTTGGTCTCTGGTGATGTGCAGTTCTGGCTGCTCTGCCGACTGTCATTCATTCCAAGTTGCCTGCCCACCTCAATCTGCCCTTCTTTATCTCAGCTACCACCTTTGGATCCTCGTACTGAGTGTACAGTTCAATACATTTGTCTAAAATTATGATACCTTCAATCTCCCCTCTTGGCTACCGCACAGGAAATCATTAAAGTGTAAAAGGATTGACTAACTAGCTTTGACTGCCATACTAGTATGCAGTATGCAGCGACATAGAGTATTTAGGTCTAGGCTACTAAGCTAACAGGGAGAACTGTAAGCCTCTAAGGCTCATTAGTCTATATATGTAAGTGTCTATGGAGACAAGATAAGATAAGATAAGAAAAATAATAAAAAGATACCCTAAATGCTATCGAAAATAATTAGGCCGTATATTACAACTAGAGGCTTATTTGAATATTTAACTAATTGTTCAAGTACACTAGGGGTCGGCAACCTAAGGCACGCGTGCCAGATTTGGCACGCAGAAAGATTTTCAGTGGCACACGAGAGACCTCCAAGAATATTGTGAAAACAACGTATGTCAGCGTACTTAAGTGGGTGCTGCATGGCGAACTACATGGGAATCACATTGGACGTCAACTGCTTTAGTTCAGGAATGTTTGTATGCAAAGCTCCCATCATTGGACTTGCGATCTGTGATTAAATCTATTGTTTAGATAGTCAATTGTATAGTTTCTCAAGTCCCTTCTAGAAGAAAGTCACACGGAGTATAGGTAAAGTCTTGGATAGATTCGTTTCTTGTTTGGAAGCAATTAAGATGTATATTAAAGAAAAAAAAATCCATTATTGAATGAGGAGAACTGACTGTTGAAGCCAATTTTTCTTAATGACATGGCGACAACGTTTCAGTGAGTTAAACTTACTTTTACAAGACTGGGTCCAAAAGCACTTGAAGTGTTGGGCCACTGGAATGGATTTGCATTGAAACTGGACATATCTTTCCGTGAAATCAATTTCAAAACATTTAACACTTTCCCTAATTTAAGGCCAATTAAGATAGATGAGCATTTTCAGAAGTAAAATAGTTATATTAAAACAATTAACTTGTTTTGTATTATTATCATCAATTTTGGATAATTTAATTGAAGGGAGATAATTAACCCTTTTTCTTTACATTAACATTTATAATTTGTTTTTTATTTGTTTCTATTTAGAAAAAAAATGGCTTACAACTCTAAAATGGTCAAATTACACAAGATAATTAAAAATTATATAAATATTTTATGACTAAAGAATGTATATGTATATTTTAAAACTTTACAATAACTACCTAGTTTGTATGTTTACTACGTATCACTTCCTTTAAACGTCATTATGACATCACCGTTGATTTTCATTTGGGATTAAATAATATGTTAACATAAATCTCAGTTATTCTGAGATCAAATAATAAAGACTTTAAAGCTATTACTTGAGTAATTGCCAATTTAATTTTAAATTTAATATTCATGGGCCCCCTAAGCTTTTATGGGCCCCGGTACGGCGTACCGGCTGTACCCCCCTCTCCTGGGGCCTGAACCCAGGCACGCATTACGTGTGCCTCCCCCCCCCCTGGTGCTATTCGACAGAGGCCCAGATTGCACTACCCGGGATAGAGGTTTTTCCTCACCTCCTTATGAGGGAGGGGGGGGCCTCTGGTGTTGGTAGCAAGGGTGTGTAAAATCGTACAAAAAGACCAGGATCCACGATGTGACGATTCGACAGAGCAATCCCAGAGTCTAAAAAAAAAGCACAATTGAGTGTCATAACCATTTGGAGAGCTCTGTGGATGGTGGAGAATGTACGAAAGGCCAGCCCCAATACGGAAATGTATCTATATCCTGCCATGATCAGTCGCCGCCTACGCGTACGTTATGTTTTAACCGCAGTTGTCGTTATGTTTTCCAACCGATCACTACATTGTAAAAACAATTCCATCATTTTATATAATTATTCCCTGCTTACTTTTCCTACTTCCGTCTACATTCAATGAGATGATATAACGCCATCTAGTGGCGGAATATTGCACTGTTACTGGACAGGATATATTCAATGACTTGAAAAATACATTTTCTTATTATAACTTGGACTGGACTAACTTCAGTTGCCTGACGGTTGATGTGGGAAAGAACATGAGTGGCATACAGAAAGGCTTGGTTGGACAAGTGAAGCAGATGTGTAAAGACGGCCCCATAACGTACCAACACAAACCTCAACGACGGCCCCTACCAACACAAACCTCAACGAGATCAACCTCCCACCGGCTTATAACCCCCGCCCCTGTTGTTGTTTCACAGAGTCTGGGAAAAGCTCCCAATAGCTACAAATGATTTTTATTGTCCAAGTATTGACGTCCAGTTTTATTCTGATGATTCCTTGTACTAAGAACTCGGCTCGTGTAATAAGTCAATGGCATTACTCGTTAATGGAAACCAGTCTCTGGGTTTTCGGCACAGAGCGAGGGAGAGAGAGAGAGCGAGAGAGAGAGAGAGAGAGAGAGAGAGAGAGAGAGATAGTGAGTTGTGTAACGAAAGAACTTACACATAAACAAATGTGTTTTTGTGTGCGTTTTGTCAGTATGTATGTATGTTTGTAAGTGTGCGTAAACAAGTAATAATGATCACTAGCGTGCTAATGTATACGGACATAGTATACGAGTGTAGTGTTCATCGTTCTCAATAAAATGCTGTCTAAACAAACTATTATTGTATGAGTATTGCTCCACATTTGTTTATTCAATGCAAATATTATGAATATAATGATATTAAAGATTATGGAAAAATATCAAAAGATGTAATTATTGTAAAAGAATTGGTCATTGGGCCAGTAATTGTTTTTACAAAAACAGAGAGCCTTTACATAAACCGGGCAGTAATAACTCACAATTCACAAAATAGAGATTCCTTTGTCAGGGATCAACAGGCACATACAAAACCAAGACCATCTCAGAATGGCAATGATAGTGCAAATAATTACTACAATATGGCCAATATTAATGGCCATAAATATATCTATTTTATTAGAAAAAAATCAAATTAGAGTGTTTTTATTAGTTTTTAATTTTGTTTTAAAAACGGTAATATTGTCTGCTTGCTTGATTGTGTTCGGAAGTTCATTCCTTCACAGAGGTGCAACACCGCTTTAGGAGCGAGCTGCAAATGTTTTTATTTTTACGTTTGGTATCTTGAGCTGTAGATGGATTTTGTTTGAACGCAGTCATGTTTTCTCTCTATGTATATATCTATATATATAAATAATATCTATTATGTCAATTAATCAATCACTATATAAATCAATCTTTATATCTTTATAACTGTCTATCTATGTGTCTGACTGTTTTCCTCTTTGTCGGTGAATAAATCAATCAATCTATCCATATACCTATCCATCGATCTATCTATCAATAATCTATATATCTATTTATTTGTTTGTCTCTCTATTTATGTATCCATCTATCTGTTTGTCTGTCTGTGTATCTATCCACCCCTCTATCTATCTATCTATCTATCGATCTATCTATCTATCTATCAAGCTACGATCCTGTAGTAAAACAACACACGTAACATAAAATTGCTTACCGACTTCTTTTCTACCAGTAAAGAGTCAAATTTAAATGTAACATATATTTTTCATACATGCCTGTAATTACGTTTTTACGAGGCTTACAAATCAAGCTGAAGGAAACAGTTTACAGTTTTTTTATAAACAAGAAAAAAAATTAAAATTGTGTTGTAAAGTATGTACCTGGTGTCATGCTACTAGTTTCCTGTATTTTGATTATATATTTTTATGCAATAACATTAGTTCCTCCAAAGACTATAATGAGATGGAACGATTGCACATAAGTAAAAGAAGAAATAACAGAACAAATATTATAGAACAAAAAAAAAAAATGGAAAAAATATAAAAGTCTTCCGCACAATTATGAGACAAGTAACAGGGCCGCGGGAAAAAATATGGCACCTGGGTCAAAAAACAATAATTTGCGCCTCCTCCCTATTATTTTATAAGATACCGAAAGCCTTTGGTGCCCTTATTCTTGCGGCGGTCGGGATTTTTTCCAAGTCGAACGTCCCCTTTACTCTCCTCCCCCCTCCCCTTCCATGCTGCACTACTAGTGACTTTTTACACTTAAGAGATGTAATTATAAACATGATAAAGTATCACACAAAATAATCTAAGTCTACTGCTTTAGCTCTATTGATAAATTATATCAATCTGACCTAGATTTTGAATTGAAAAAAAAAAAGAAAAACATTTTGCAGCCCGGACAATTTGATATTTTGTTGCCTCTGTAAGGAGTTTCTCCTCATGAAATCCGGAAAATCTGAGTTAAACATGCCCGGGTACCTGCAATTTTAAAAAGCGGTATTCTTATTGACTCAAAAGCAGTTTCTTAATGATCGATGACCAGAGTTTGACGCATAACGTACATTTAGAACAGATATAGTGAGTCGATGCCTTTATCAAAATTTTCACAAGTATAATCCTAGAAAGAAAGCAGTAGACTCCAGGCTAACAGAAAACCAAGCAGGTTTCCGAAAAGGGTATGTATTGTATTGACCCAAATTGCCATTCTCCACATTATCATCGAAAAGTCCGTGGAATGGCAGTCACCATTGTATATCTGTTTTGACGACTTCGAAAGGTTCGTTGACAGATTAGACAGTAAGGTAATATGGAAAATCAGGAGACATTATCATAATGTATCGAATTTTGTAGAGAACTATTGTATTATTGTTTAAATACGTCTAAAACTGAATCGAAGACATCATAGAAGCCATTTAAGCCTATGTGTATAGACTTAGCATACGAGTGCAGTGTTCATCGTTCTCAATATAAAGCTGTCTAAACAAAATATCATTGAATGAACTTCAATGTGAACAAACGCGATGAATAAAAAGTATGAGTAATTAAACAAACGTTTAATAGTTGTATAAAAAAATTTAATCAAGGGAGATAATAGTCCTAATTGAAGACTTAGGGCACTGATTTGTTTGTTTTAAAGATTTAATTTACAACTTAATTTGCATTTTCAAAAAAACATATATTATATTTGCGTATATCAGTAGGCCTACTGATGATGATAAAAATAACATAAAATAAACAAAAAAGGAATTAATGATTTTACAATAGAAATATAATTTTTGAAACACATTTCTAAGTACTAGCGTGTTTTTATTTGTAGTTATTTACTTCTTTTAATAGCATTCATTCTTATTAACCTTAGAACATTTTTGAACAGCCTCAATTTAAGGCTTGAAAACTGTAAAGAAACAACTTATTGACTAGACCAAGAGTCGACAACCTAATGATAATGACGTACCAAATTAACATTTCTTATTCAGTCTGCATGCCAACAGCTTTAAAGTTTTACGACTCTAGCGCTCAATTTCTTGTAGAAGAGGCCTGCATCGCCTTTAGTGTGTCTTCCGCGTGCAACTGACCCCTGGTCTAAAGTCCCACAGCAGGCGAAGCAGGACGTTTGGGCGCTGCTGTTTTGGCGCGACGGTCGTTTTGGCGCCACCGTTTTGGCGCTGGACGTTTTGGCGCAACATCATTTCATATCAATAATTTAATAAAAGTAACTTAATAACTTCATTTGAGGAAAACAATACTTTTTTATATAATAAATGAAACGAACAGTAAATAAAAAAAGATTTAAACAATGTATTTATTGGATTATTAAATTTTAATAACTTAGTTTTTCATAAACTGATTGCATGAAAAAAAAAAATGACAGTCTAAAACAATGCATTTTAATGCATAAAGGTATATCTAACAATGCATTTTAATGCATAAAGGTATATCTAACACACTATCAGTAATAAAAAATTAAATCGATGAAACAATTATTAAATAATAACCGTTTAAAACAATATCCTGAATGCACAAGCTTTTATGGCTCCATTAAAAAAATTATTGGCTAGTCCTCTCAAGTATTGTATTACGTTTCTGCTTCTATAATTTTGAACGATCTTACTGATTCTATTATCAGTGTCTACAATTATTTTACATTTTACGGGTGGCTGGTCTCCACGAACGAATTGTTAATGTGTGCTTGGCAACTCACACTATATTTATTGAAATGAGCACTAAACCTTTCTTAGTGACTTATATACAGTTGTCTAACTAAAACGGCTTATTTGCCGCTCCCACTATAGCAAACTTTTTAGCTACTTTCTTGTTTTCAATAGTAAGCATTCACTTCATTCAACTATATTTAAATTGCATTTATAAACTTTTTTTGAACAGCCTTTTTTTTTAAGGCTTGGAGAATGGAGATTACAGGTGGTCTACACTCTTCTCTCATGCGTGACTTGAGAGTTTTCTGCTGAGGGCGGAAATCACTGATCCACGACTGATAACCCAACCTAAAGGGGCTGGAAATCAGTACCGGATCATTGACGTTTGCCGTTACCATGCAAACTATACAAGTCTAGAGAGCCAACATGGGGGGTGGAGGTGGGGGGGGGCAAAGAGTTCGAATATGCTTGGACTCGCCTTCTAACAGGCAAATAAAAAGAAGACTAAGATGAATTGTCTACTGCTGGCACACATAACGATTTTAGTGGCATTCGAGAGACCTCCAAGACTAATATTTTTTAATGCAAATCATTGGACTTTCGATCGTATAATTGCTCAAGTCTCTTCGAGTAGAAAGAGATACACAAAACATAGATAAAGTCTAGGATAGATTCGTTTCTTGTTTTGAAGCATTTAATGTATCTTGATGAAAAACTAACAAATTTCCTGTATTGTATGAGGAGGACTGACTGATGAAGACGAAGTTTCTGAATGACATGGCGACACATTTCAGTGAGTTGAACTTGCATTTACAAGAACGGGGTCGAAAAGCACTTTTAGTGTTGAAACATTGGAAAGGATTCGCATCCGTGAAATCAATTTCAAAACATTTAACCATTTCCCTAATTTAAGGCAAAGTAAGAGAGATGCTTCCGACGTACTTTGAAGCACTCAATGTGGAGTTTTCTAAACAAAGGCAAGATTTTCAAATTCATGGACTTTGATGTTCCCACGCCCGGATGATACTAGAGAAGAAATTGTACTTATATGCATTTGGGAAGTTCTCGCATAAGGTAAAGGGAAAGTGTATTACTACTTTAATCTTTGCCCTTCTGTCTTCTAATATTTCTAGATTTAGTGATTCAACGGCTAATTCAACCATTCATCAATCGTCAAACTTTGTTTTTGATGACGTCTTTTAGTGGAAGGATAGACAAATAATCCGTCTGTATATTGATCCCAAAGGACGTGTCCAAATAATAAAAGAGGTGCCGTGTTCAAATGTTTCCGGTTCCGCCGGATGTGACAACATACCATCTCCCTTGTAAGAATTTAATCAGTAGAGAGCTTAAATCCAATCCACTATCCTTCTGAACACATTCAACCTCCCACCCACCCACATCACCTCTTCAGTTCACCAGTTCAAACGTTCTTTCATTTTCTATCTACCCATTGAAACTCACTCACACACACACACACAACACATACACACACACAAACACATACACACTCACAGACACATACATTGACATATACTCCATCTCTCCTGTTTCTCACATACAAATAACCTTCGATTATAAAATACATATATATAATTAGAAAGATAGATAGATAGATAGATAGATAGATAGATAGATAGATAGATAGATAGATAGATAGATAGATAGATAGATAGATAGATAGATAGATCGGAGTATAGATTTACATACATACAGTTTCACCGGTCATGTACTATTTGTGAAGGTGGGTTTGCTTGTAATTCTATATTTGTAAATGGACTCTAAACCCTAACAGGAATAATTTTAATTTAATTATATCTTGAAATTCTCTACCAACTAGCTGTACTTAAAATTGAGACTTCGGGATTAACAAAAAAATCTAATCAAGGGAGATAATAATCTTAATTTAAAGTCTTAGGGCAATGATTTTTTTTTAAAGATTTGTTTTACTACATAATTTGCAGTAAAAATATTGTACTTGAGTATACCAGTACTCATATTGATATAAATACATCAAATAACAATCATTTAATTAATGTTTTATATTATAAACATATTTTTAAACACCTTTTTAGCTACTAATGGGTTTGATTAGTATGCATTTACTTAGTTTAATGATTACCAACAAAACAATCTATATTTACATAAGCAATTTATGAACAGCCTTAATATTAAGGCTTGAATACTGTAAAGAAAAGACAGTCTTGGAAACCAGAGTGAAGATCAAGTATCGGCAACCTGGGGACGCGTGCCATAATTAGCTCGCAGAGCGATGTTAATGGCAATCGAAACACCCCATAAATGACAATTCACACCTCTTCTACGAGAAACTTAGTGCTATAGCAGAATGACTCATAGACTGTTGGAACGTTGAATGAATTAGAAATCCTACTCTTGCAACGCTATTTCAAAAGGTTGCCGACTCCGGGTCTAGACTCTATTGTAGGGATGTGTTGTTTTTTTCAGAACCGATTTTCGGTTCTATAAATCCGATTTTAAACCGGTTTTTCTTCTTTTTTTTGTTTTTATGTATTAATAGGAGGAAAATATTGTGATTGTTCTTAGAGGCCAACCGAAATTCGGTATCGGCTTCGGTGCTGAAAGTAGGCAAAGGGCCTCTTTCAGTGTATTTTCGGTTTGGATCGAATCCAAAAAGTTTGCTTTCGGTTTCGACCGAAAGTGATATTGACTTTCGGTTATCAACCGAATATCTATTTTTACTTTCCAAAAATTTCTAAGCCAATCTAATAAGTGAACTAAACAGGGATTTCTCAGTAGGCCTACACGCGTCAATAAGATAGTAAGTTAAACAAGACAAAAGATACTTATTAAATAATAGTCAAACTGACAGATAGACAGATAGATAGATAGATAGTTAGATAAATAGTTTAGATAGATAGTTAGATAAATACGACTGATAAGTCCAGGGCCGTCACATAGGGGAGGGCAGATGGGGGCATATGCCCGGGGGCGACATTTCCAGGGGGGCGGCAAATGTAGTCTAAATATAGCAAATATAGCACTAAACAAGCAGTTACAGTATGCAAGGGGGCGGCGCTAAAACTTTTGCCCTGGGGTGCTACATAAGCTTGTAAAGGCTCTTCTGATGACACAGCCTTCAGTGGCGAGAAGTCAGTACGTGATCATTGATGTTTGCCGATACCATACAAACTAGATACATACAAGTCTTGAAAGCCCACATGAGGGGCAAGAAATTCGAATGTGTTCCGACTCGCCTCCTAAAGGTAAAATAAATAGAAGACTAGGATGGATTGTCTACTCCAGCGGTCGGCAACCTAAGGCACGCGTGCTGACACACAGAAGGATTTTCAGTGGCACTCGAGAGACCTCCATGAAGGAGAAACTTTAATGCAATTCAAAACTTCGTACGTCAGCATAATTAATGGGTGCTGCATGGTGAACTACATGGGAATCACACTGGACATCGACTGTTTAAGTTCAGGAATGTTTGTATGCAAAGCTCTCATCATTGGACTTGCGATCTATGATTGAATCTATTGTTAATTAAGTCAATTTTATAGTTTCTCAAGTCTCTTCTAGAAGAAAGTGATACACTGAATATAGTTAAAGTCTCGGATAGATTCGTTTCTTGTCTGAAAGCAATAAAGGTGTATATTGATGGAAAACAAACACATTTTCGGTATTGGATGTGGAGAGCTCACTGATGAAACCGATGTTTCTGAAAGACATGGCGACATATTTCAGTGAGATGAATCTTTATTTACAAGGATCGGGGTCGAAAAGCTCTGGAATGGATTTGATTCCGTGAAATTAATTTCAAAACATTTAACTATTTCCCTAATTTGAGGCGAATAAAGATAGATGAGCTTTTTCAGAATTACATTGAAACACTGAATAGGAGTTTTCTAAACAAGAGGCAAGGCTTTCAAATTCATGGACTTATGTTTCCATAGCACTAGAGACCGACCGAAACCAAATTTTTAGTTTCAGCCGAAAACGAAACCATACCGAAAATTATACATTGACTTTCGGCCGAAACCGAAGCCGAAACCAAAAACTAACTACAACTTCGGCCGAAACCGAACAATAAACCGAAAATGCGAAACAAATTATTTCCAAAGACTGCACATTATGTCTAATATTAACTAGATTATGGGCACTCTATTTGAGTAAACCATTTCTGGGAGTGATTAGATCATCCGTTATTATTAACTTCAGTCTTCTAATTCACATTAGGGATTTTAATACACTTTTTTTCTTTCTCAAAACCTATGTTCGGCTCTAAATATCATTTTTTTTACCCATTTTCGGTTCCCCCTCTCCGCCCCCGGGCATAGTTATAGTTTGGAAAAGACAAATTTGCATTGATTATACTAAAAAAATAATACGAAGGACCATTGATCCTTAGAACGTGGTGAAATCTTTGAACAAAAAAGTTAATTTTGGATTAGCAGAAGTCAAAAGCTGTAGTGTCATGAATTTAGACCTTTATAATTATAATATAAATCAGTGGATGTTAGATCTATATGTTACACCCATTAAAAGAATATTTGTAGAATATGAATCAAATCCCAGACTCATCTATTTAGGGTTAACAGACGTCCGGCAAAAAAATTAAGTTTTTGAAAAAAAAACTTACATGCGCTGCAAAGTTGTTGTTTTTATTGACCAAGTTGCTTTTCAGTCTACATTAAATAAAATGTTGGGTCAGTTTTACTAATATACAATTATTGGCAGCTAATGTAATAAAACTGAACTAAAAATGTCATTCTTTTGTCTCTCTATGTCCTCATTTTGAAGTCCAAGTATCTCGCAACCTTACGTCTATCGGTCTGTTTGTCTGTTAAGAAAGCGTTCAGCATCAGTGGGGAAATTCCAGTTTTTTTTCTTTTCGAATACATTGCGTTAACATCTGCATTTGCTGTTGTATGTGCTTGTGCTTGTGCCAGGAAATACAATGGCTCAATAGCTGACTCCTAAATAATAGGCCTACTTTTTTCTTGTATGATAAATGGTATGATAGTGTGCGTGAATGTCTATTGTGTTTGAGTATAAATGGTTCTTTATTTTTGTTTTAAGTATTCTGAAAGAAGGAATTTATGTAATCAAGTCAATTTTCCATTTATTTGGATCAATAAAGCAATCTTATCTTATCTTATCGCTAATTTACAATCAATATTCGGAATTTGAAAAAAAAAAAAAACTATAATTCGCCTCTGACAAACGAGTGTTAGAAGGAAATAATATTAAGGAATTGTCTTGTGATAATCAAACAAGGTTTACAAATATTTCTTCAGATAAAAAGATAAATAAATCGTGGGACACAGTTATGAATGATTTCCTCCCGAAATCCGGTTTTCGTTTAATATCCCTACTTCACCCAGATTAATTCACAACAGTTTAACTAAATGAAAGTATCACTAAGCAGAGTAATAGATGCAGCAATAGCGTAGCATTATGAATTTTGAAAGTTAAAATAGATATTCGGCTGATGACCGAAGGTCAATATCAGTTTCGGCCGACACCGTAAACAAACCGAAAACTAACATTTTGGCTTCGGCCGAAACCGAAAACACACCGAAAAAGGGTTTTTACCTATTTTCGGCGCCGAAAACAAAGCCGAAATCTAATATCGGTCGGTCTCTACATAGCACAGCAAGCATTGTTGACTTGATCTTGTTAGGCTTACAAACTATTTAGATCTAGATATTTTTATACTTGAGGGTTATTGGTAATTTTTTTCATTTTTCAATTTTAAACATCCGAAAAACGAGCATCGAAATGTGACGATATGCGGGAAAATCTGAAAGAAAACTGCTTAAGAAAGTCGTCAACTATTGTCAACTGCTAGGCATTCGCTCTACTTTCAGCTTTTAGTTTAATTTACACTAGTGAACCTATTTTATCGCAGATGAAAGCTGTTTTTATTTATATTTGTAAATGAATTCTAAACCATAACAGGATTTTTCATTTAATAGTATCTAGAAATTCTCTGTTAAAGTTATTATAAAGTGCTTTGTAAAGAAGGGTTTTTGTCTATTAAAATGATTTCTATTAAATTAAAGTCATCATCCTGCAACTGTAGACTTATTGACCGTATTTAATAATAAATTAGTTAATGATGATTTTTTTTTTTAAATACTGTAATTAATTTTCTCAAGAACAATTGTTTTCTGGTTTAAAGACATTCAATGCAATAATTATGTATTGTGATTTTAAGTAATGCAAAGATACATTAAGATTTAACATATAATGTCGGTGTATTATTAAAACTATTTTCATTTCATTTATTTTAAACAAATTAATTCAACGAGAGTAAAGCCGATATGTAAAAAGTATAAATTATTAATTAAATAAATGCCTAATAGAGGCAGTAGCATCAAAATCTAAACAAGATAGATAATCGTCCTAATTTGGCATGCAGAGCGATGTTCTGGGCAATGGGAAAACCCCATAAATGACAATTCACACCTCTTCTACAAGAAATTTAGGGCTACAGCAGAATGACTCTTAGACTGTTGGCTCGTTGAATGAATTAAAAATCCTACTTTGGCCACACAATATCAAACCCCTGGTTTAGACTCTATGGGAGGGATGTTAATATTGTTTTTAGTTTTTTTCAAAACCGATTTTCGGTTCTATAAATCCGATTTTAAACCGATTTTACTTGTTTCTCACTCCCCCGTGTACTTTTTATGTTGTTTGTTTGTTATTATATATGTATCTGTGGAAAATATTGTAATTGTTCTTAGAGGCCGATCGAAATTCGGTTTCGGTATCGGATTCGGCGCCAAATGTAAGCAAATGGTCTCTTTCGGTGTAGCTTCGGTTTCGACCAAAGCCAAAAAGTTAGCTTTCGGTTTCGTCCGAAACTGATATTGACTTTCGTTCACCAAACGAATATCTAATTCAACTTTCCAAATTTCAGACTGCAAACGCTAGTGGATGCATCTATGACTCTGCTTATTGATAAATTTCATTTAGTTATACTGTTGCGAATTAATCTGTGTGAAGTAGATAATTAAAGGTAATAATAAACGGATTATTTAATCACCCCAAAGACTGTCGAAATATGAAGTTTGGGATTACTGTGCAAGTCTTTTTTTTTAATCCTTTGTTTGGCAATTTCGGTTTTTCTTTTGGTTTCGGTTTCGACATAAGATGTCCTTACATTTTCGCTTTCGACTTCGGTTTCAAAGGAAAGACAACTTATTACTTTCGGTGTGATTTTGGGTTAAAATGTGCATTAGGTCGGCCTCTAATTGTTCTTTAGCGAAGTGACTGACCAACGATAAAAGAACTGCATCTTAGCAGTTTAGCGAGCTGTGTTATTTGGAATCAAACACACACACACAAAAGTGCTACAGAAAATCTATCGTTCTGTTTTTCGGTTCGGTACGTTCAGCGTCTGTGGAGAAAGCCCAGTTTTCTCTTCTCAAGTAAGATCAAAAGAATGTTTCGCAGATTCGCGTTAATGTAGTTCTTAAATTCAGCATTTATTGTTGTCTGTGTATCTCAAACAGTATTTGGGATTTGAAAAAAAAAACGATAGTCCTAGTCTAAGAGTCGCCTATGACAGATTAGTGTTAGCAAAGCATTAAATGTTAAGGAATTGTTTTGTTCGAATAAAATATGGTTTTAACATATTTCTTCGTGTGCACAAAAAATTATCGCGGGACGCCATTATTGAATTATTTCTCTCCCAAACTTCCTACATAACCGAAAATCGGAAATCCGGTTTTCGTTGTACACACCCCTTTGTTTTAACCTGGATTCAAACTAAAAACATCTTTCCGTCATGGAATAAGAAGGTTTGTTTCGTGTTGATATTGAAGTTTTGCTTATAGATTGGATAAAGATTTTAGGAGATGTGTATTTAAAAAAGTAGCTCGGTTGCGAGTCAAACTTGGTAAAGGTAAACATTTCAATGCAAAAATTCCGAAAAAAAAAAAGTTTACATCTAGATCAGTGGCGTAGCCAGGTTTTGACGCTAGGGGAGCAAACTTTTAGGAAAAAGGCTCCACTTTTAGAAATTTTTCCAGATTAATAGAAGAACTAAGAATTCATACGTATCAAGTGTTATAAGAATAGCATGTGCCTCAGGATACACACACTGTATAATAGTGCAGTATTTTTTAACCAACCACGATTTTTACTAGCAACTATTAGTGATGGGAATTTCTGCAAAAATGATTGCATCTACTGCTCGTTTTCAGGATGAACATCTAGTGTCGAAAAGTATTTATAGAATCAATGCCAATGCATCTATAAGACTGCATTCTTCTTCTTTTAATTTTGAAAAACGATATAAGTCGTCAAAATAGATATTTTGAAAGACATTTAAAAAAAAATGATTTTCAAAATTTTTATTTACTGTATCTCTATGAGTCAATTACATAACATTGTCACTATGCAGTGCCCTCACAAGGGAAGGGGCAGAGGGGGGCATATTCCCGGGGTGACACTTCTAGGGGGCGGCAAATATAATAGTCTAAATATCTAAATATAGCACTCTAAACAAAGCAGAGCAGTATGTAAGGGGGCGTCGCTGAAACTTTTGCCCTGGGGCGCCACATAGGCTTGTGAAGGCTCTGTCTCTATGATACGCTATAGGAACGCTCTATTCTTTTCTTTTTTTTTCCTCTCAGCTATTAGAACACCACGCCCGACGGTTATATCCTTAACAAACGGAATTTCTTATTAAAAATTTATCTTCTTTTCTTCTTTCTTTTAAATTATGTGGGGTATTTTACTTTCTGCGAAGTTTACGTAATCAAGTTTTTGATATATACACGAATACGGCCGAGAATGAGAAAGCCAGCGCGCTTTAAGTCACACTATTACTTTTCGCTGAGTACACCAGACTTTAAACCTCACTTCACCGGAGTGATCGAATCGAGACTAATCTCTTAGGATTCAAAGGAAAAACACACTTGTACTACGTAGCACAGCTAGATCACCGTATAGGTTCGGTGCAAACCGTTGACCGTTCCCATCCACTCTTTCCTCCTGCAAGGGATGGCACTCGGACAAAAGCTATCCTAACCTCCGCAGTAGAAGGTTATGGTCCAGTGCGATTGGGCTAGTTTCCAATACTGCAGCATTGCAGCCAGCTGTCCTCTGATGGCTAGCCCAGACTTTTGGATAAAGTCGTGCTAAACGTACCTCAGCGACATTGAGGACAAACACCAGCAAACGGTTGACATGGACTCGTTACTCAGAGTCATGCAGGTAGTGCGGCAGAGGCATTGCCGATCGTTTGTTTTGCTACGTCACCACTATAGCCCCCCTGGGCGATCGCCCCCTCCCCCCCCTGGAGCAAAAATGTGTGCATGGCTTGTACAACGAAAACGAAATACCGGGTATTACTCAGTTGAGCTGCCCCGGTCACTTGCCAAGTCGCGTTGGGGCATTGACCGTAAAATCTACGACCAATGTGAGCTGTCAGTTTCCAGGCTCTGTAACAGGAGAAGAAACACGCTGAATGCATCAGACTTGAACCCCCCCCCCCTTTTTTTTTTTTTAGAATGCGAGCGAGCGTAGGCCTACTCGTTTGGGGCTCCGAGAACTAACTCTGCCTTGTCCACGCATCACTGATAAGCTTACATCACCGTAAAAGTTTGGCACAAACGGTTGGCCGTTCCTGTCCACTCTAAGTTCCTGCTTATGACCCGGTATTCACTAGAGCAGGAATCGGCAATCTAAGGTACGCGTGCCAAACTTGGCACGTAAAGCGATTTTTAATGGCACGCGATTGAGACCTCCAAGAGGTGTTTTATTATTGATGAAAACAAAAGCAACTATATTTTCCAGTAATATTTATATTGAGTGATATCAATTTCAAAACATTTAACTATATGCACTTCCCTTTACAAAGGCATATAATAAGATAGATAGTTAGGCTTTTTCAGAAGCACATCGAAGCACTCAAAGCGGAATTTGAAGATTTTCAAATTGATTTTTTCATTCCTAATCAAGCATAACTGGCTCAATCTTACTACGACCTTCTTAGATGTAGATACTTATTTTTTTAAGTGTAGGGATATTGGCGATTTTAAAACGGAGCCAGTTGAATTTTAAACCTTAAAGGAAATGGGCAGCGAAATGTGCCAAATTGTTTAAGAGATAAACTCTTTAAGGTTGAATGGACAAATAATTAATGCAGGAAATGTTTATTTACAACTGTTTAACGTAAATTAATTTTATACCTTTAATAATTAAATCTTGTAATGAATACCACAACGCTAGTTTATGTAAAGAAATAATAATTAGTCAGTTATATTTGCTATATTATAAAACATAACTTGTTTTGCATCACTATTAAATTAAATTTAGAATCTTTATTTTAATTTAAAGGGAAATAATTAGCTACTTTTATTTCCGCTAATATTTCTAATATTATGTTGTTTAATTTTTATTATATAAAAGGCTAAATGGTCTACAACTTATAACTTTATAACGACCAAATTGTCAAAAAGTAGTTGAAAATTATATAAATATTATATGATTTATATAATATATGCACATTTTCTGAACATTACATTAACTACTCTGTTTGCATGATTACTTTGTATAAATTCAGGTAAATGTTAATATATATTCAGTTGCAAATATGTTTAAAGGGAAGCGTTATACGGCGGATCCGGTGTATGTGTGTAGGCCATATAATGCCAAGCGTCATCGGCAGACCCAAATTGTCGAAAAAATGTGAGAGTTGGCCTATATTTATGACTTATAACTTTATGACTTTATAGGCCTACTAATCTATACTATTCTATAGTCTATAGGCGTTTATTTAGGATCATATTCCTAGTTAAGTCCTAACCCTAACCGGGCCTAACCGTAACATCAATTTCTTATTGTGATTAAGTGACATAGGCTAAATAACCTTTTTGAATGAATTCATTATAGGCCTACTATTTAAGTCATAATTACACTAACCGGGACTAACCGTAGGCCTAACATCAATTTCTAGTTGTGATTAAGTGACATAGGCTAAATAACCTTTTTGTTTGAATTAATTATAAACAATGAAAATAGTTACACAAAAGTCACGTATTTAACTAAAAATATATCGTTTTACTATAATTGAATTAATAATTATAATTAAAAAAAGAAGGTGGAGAGGGGTTGGGTAGAACCTGTGTTACCCCTTGTTGACAGCACACGTTACTAACCACTGGGCCAAGAAAACTTGCTGAAATGTTAACAAAAAAATTGTAATTGAGCATACAGGGCCAGCTAAACAAGAATGCGCATGCGCCAATAGCAGTGTGTATAATATAGGTCACGCAAATCCGCCGTATAATCACTCCAATTTTTAAATTTAATGAATTCAAGAGCCTTCTGAGTTTACTGAGAACAAAAGATTTTAATCAATATTAGCATTTGATAGATATGTATCTTGACAACTTAATGATAACCTTTACAAAATAGTTACCGTATATCTGAAAGTTGGGTAATATAATTTGGTATAGATCTAAATGCTAATAAAAATGATGATAATCACATAGGCCTACACACTATTTTTTAAATTAAATATAAAATCTTTAACGATTTTCTCTATAGAGTTCCTTTGCTTTTGGCCTTTGTCTAGCTACAGATTTAAATTACGCTTTTTGTCTTATAAGAAAACGAGTATAATAGAGCAGGTTGACTTTTAGGCTGTTGGCACGCTGAATGATTTAGAAATCCTAGCTTGGCACACCATTAGCAAAAGGTTGCCGACCCCTGCACTAGAGTGTGACCTTCACTTCGTACCAAATTAAATAAAACTAAAATTAACAGGATCTAACAAGGTTTATTTATCATATTGTAAAAAATTAAATTGTTGAAATGCAATTTAAATTTTAAAAAAATATTAGAAACAGTATAAATTGTGCTTCATGGCTTGTTAAAATTATTTTTCCCGAAAAGGCCCTTTTTTTTCGAAAATGGTCGTAGGGGGGGGGGGGCGGCCGCTCCCCCTGCTCCGCCCCCGCCCGCCCCTGGCTACGCTACTGATCTAGATACGAGCATAGATAGATGTATCTATCTAATTATATATCCGTCTATCATTTTATTCATGTATCCACCAATCTACCTATCTAACGAACCACCCATCCATCCTTCAATACACATGTATCCACCCATTAATTTATCTAACCATGCACCGATTCATCAATACACCAATCTTTTCACCCACCTACCTACCCATTTATTAAGTCATCTTATCTTATATTATACATTCCTTCTATAAAAAAAGATTAATGCGTCCTACGCACAACCGTGGTTTGAGTCTAGTCCTGCATTTCTAAAAGAAATGCCCATTCTTATCTTATCTTATCATAGTTTTGTTGTTGTTTTGGTTTGTTATATTTTTATGCAATAACTTTAGTTCCTCACTCTTCTCTATTTACAGAATCTTTGTTTCAACGTGTAATAACAGAACACGTTTTAATAAATTGAACTACGTAACCAAAACTTTAATAATTCAATATCAACACGAAAAAAATCCATCTCATTCCATTACGGAAAGATTTTTTAGTTTGAATCCAGGTTAAAACAAAAGCAATATAATCTAGACCAGGGGTCGGCAACCTTTTGATAAACTATCAAACTAAAAAAACTATCATTGAATGAATATTGCTTCTGGTTGGTTTTTTTCAATGCGATAATTATGTCTTCTGATAAGTAATGCAAAGGTACATTGCGATTTAACATATACTGTTGGTAGATTTTTAAAACCTTATTCTTTTAATTTCTTACAAAAAAACAAAAAAACAACTTCAACGTAAGCAAAAGCGATGAATAAAAAGTATAAGTTATTAAACAAATGCCTAATTGCAGTATTAAAAAAATATAATCAAGGGAGATAATAGCCCTAATTGAAGTGTTAGGGTAATGATTTTTTGTTAAAGATGTGTTTAAATACTTAATTTGTATTTTTTTAAAACGTATATTATATTTGCGTATATCAGTATCGGAATTCATGAGGATAAAATATACATAAACGAACAATGAATTAATTAATGATTTACATTAGAAATGTAATTTTTGAAACACATTTCTAACTACTAGCGTGTTTTCATTAGTAGGCATTTACTTTTTTGAATAGCGAGCTTTATCGTCTATGTGGTTAATTATTGAACTGCCTCATTATAAGGCTTGAAACTGTTAAGAAAAGATAAATCTAGACCAGGCGTCGGCAACCTATTGATAATTACATGCTAAATCAAGATTTCTAATTCAGTCTGCGTACCAACAGCTTAAAAGTCATACTACTCTAGCGCTCAATTTCTTGTAGAAGAGTCCTGTATCGCCTATAGTGTGTCTTCCGCGTGCCACTGAAAATCACTCTGCGAGCCAAGCGTGGAACGCGACGCGTAGGTTGCCGATCCCTGGTCTAGAGTCCTTCGGCAGGCGGTGAGAAGGTCTAGTGGGTGCTGACGGGGACGATATGGGGGCGTTGAAGGGCCAGTGGCCGGTACTACGTTCGGTTAAAAAGACAAATAAAGTGAACGACGTCCGGTACTTTTGTTAATTATCGTCGTTTCTGATTGGTTTTACTTTTTTTAATTTTAATTTTTTAAATTATTATTTTATAAAATACCAAGCGTCTGCGGCGCCCCAATTCTTACGATGCTTGGGATGGTTTCGAAGTCTGGCGTCCCCTTTTCTCCCCCTCCCCCCCTCCCCTTCCATGCTACACTACTAGTGACTTTTACACTTAAGAGATGTAATTATAAACATGATAAAGTATCACACAAAATAATCTAAGTCTACTGCTATAGTTTTATTGATAAATTATATCAATCTGACCTAGATTTTGAATTTAAAAAAAAAGAAAAACTTTTTGCAGCCCGGACAATTTGATATTTTGTTGCCTCTGTAAGGAGTTTCTCCTCATGAAATCCGGAAACTCTGAATTAAACATGCTCGGGTACCTGCAATTTTTCATAGGCGTATTCTCATTGTCTCAAAAGCGTAATTTAATGATCGATGACCAGAGTTTGACGCATAACGTACATTTAGAACAGATATAGTGTGTCGATGCCTTTATCAAAATTTTCACAAGTATAATCCTAGAAAGAAAGCAGTAGACTCCAGGCTAACAGAAAACCAAGCAGGTTTCCGATTGCCATTCTCCACATTATCATCGAAAAGTCCGTGGAATGGCAGTCACCATTGTATATCTGTTTTGACGACTTCGAAAGGTTCGTTGACAGATTCGACAGAGAGGTATTATGGAAAATCGGGAGACATTATCATAATGTATCGAATTTTGTAGAGAATTATTGTATTATTGTTTAAATACGTCTAAAACTGAATCGAAGACATCATAGAAGCCATTTAAGCCTATGTGTACAGACGTAGCATACGAGTGTAGTGTTCATCGTTCTTAATATAAATCTGTCTAAACAAACTATTATTGAATGAACTTCAATGTGAGCAAACGCGATGAATAAAAAGTATGAGTAATTAAACAAACGCCTAATAGTTGTATAAAAAATTTAATCAAGGGAGATAATAGTCCTAACTGAAGACTTAGGGCAATGATTTGTTTGTTTTAAAGATTTAATTTACTACTTAATTTGCATTTTCAAAAAAACATATATTATATTTGCGTATATCAGTAGGCCTACTGATGATGATAAAAATAACATAAAATGAACAAAAAAAGGAATTAATGACTTTACAATAGAAATATAATTTTTGAAACACATTTCTAAGTACTAGCGTATTTTTATTTGTAGTTATTTACTTCTTTTCATAGCATCCACCTGTGTTCATTATTCTAGGAACATTTTTGAACAGCCTCAATTTAAGGCTTGAAAACTGTAAAGAAAAAACTTATTGACTAGACTCTAGACCAAGAGTCGACAACCTAATGATAATGACGTACCAAATTGAGATTTCTTATTCAGTTTACATGCCAACAGCTTTAAAGTTTTACGACTCTAGCGCTCAATTTCTTGTAGAAGAGGCCTGCATCGCCTTTAGTGTGTCTTCCGCGTGCAACTGACCCCTGGTCTAAAGTCCCACAGCAGGCGAAGCAGGACGTTTGGGCGCTGCTGTTTTGGCGCGACGGTCGTTTTGGCACCACTGTTTTGGCGCTGGACGTTTTGGTGCGACATCATTTCAAATCAATAATTTAATAAATGTAACTTAATAACTTCATTTGAGGAAAACAATACTTTTTTATATAATAAATTAAACGAACAGTAAATAAAAAAAGATTTAAACAATGTATTCATTGGATTATTAATTTTTAATAACTTACTTTTTCATAAACTGATTGCATGAAAAAAAAATAATGACAGTCTAAAACAATGCATTTTAATGCATAAAGGTATATCTAACAATGCATTTTAATGCATAAAGGTATATCTAACAATGCATTTTAATGCATAAAGGTATACCTAACACACTATCAGTAATTTAAAAAAAATTGATGAAACAATTATTAAATAATAATCGTTTAAAACAATATCCTGAATGCACAAGCGTTTATGGCTCCATTAAAAAATTATTGTCTAGTCCTCTCAAGTATTGTATTACGTTTCTGCTTCTATAAGTTTGAACGATCTTACTGATTCTATTATCAGTGTCTACAATTATTTTACATTTTACGGGTGGCTGGTCTCCACGAACGAATTGTTAGTGTGTGCTTGGCAACTCACACTATATTTATTGAAATGAGCACTAAACCTTTCTTAGTGACTTATATACAGTTGTCTAACTAAAACGGCTTATTTGCCGCTCCCACTATAGCAAACTTTTTAGCTACTTTCTTGTTTTCAATAGTAAGCATTCACTTCATTCAACTATATTTAAATTATTGTTTGCATTTATAAAATTTTTTGAACAGCTTTTTTTTTTTAAGGCTTGGAGAATGGAGATTACAGGTGGTCTACACTCTTCTCTCATGCGTGACTTGAGAGTTTTCTGCTGAGGGCGGAAATCACTGATCCACGACTGATAACCCAAACTACAGGGGCTGGAAATCAGTACCGGATCATTGACGTTTGCCCTTACCATGCAAACTATACAAGTCTAGAGAGCCAACATGGGGGGTGGGGGTGGGGGGGGGCAAGGAGTTCGAATATGCTTCGACTCGCCTTCTAACAGGAAAATAAAAAGAAGACTAAGATGAATTGTCTACTGCTGGCACACATAACGATTTTAGTGGCACTCGAGAGACCTTCAAGACTAATATTTTTTAATGCAAATCATTGGACTTTCGATTGTATAATTGCTCAAGTCTCTTCGAGAAGAAAGAGATACACGAAACACAGATAAAGTCTAGGATAGATTCGTTTCTTGTTTTGAAGCATTTAATGTATCTTGATGAAAAACTAACAAATTTCCTGTATTGTATGAGGAGGACTGACTGATGAAGACGAAGTTTCTGAATGACATGGCGACACATTTCAGTGAGTTGAACTTGCATTTACAAGGACGGAGTCGAAAAGATTTTCAAATTCATGGACTTTGATGTTCCCTCGCCCGGATGATACTAGAGAAGAAATTGTACTTATATGCATTTGGGAAGTTCTCGCATAAGGTAAAGGGAAAGTGTATTACTACTTTAACCTTTGCCCTTCTGTCTTCTAATATTTCTAGATTTTGTGATTCAACGGCCAATTCAACCATTCATCAATCGTCAAACTTTGTTTTTGATGACGTCTTTTAGTGGAAGGATAGACAAATAATCCGTCTGTATATTGTTCCCAATGGACGTTTCCAAATAATAAAAGAGGTGCCGTGTTCAAATGTTTCCGGTTCCGCCGGATGTGACAACATACCATCTCCCTTGTAAGAATTTAATCAGTAGGGAGCTTAAATCCAATCCACTATCCTTCTGAACACATTCAACCTCCCACCCACCCACATCACCTCTTCAGTTCACCAGTTCAAACGTTCTTTCATTTTCTATCTACCCATTGAAACTCACTCACACATAGACACACAACACATACACACACACAAACACATACACACTCACAGACACATACATTGACATATACTCCATCTCTCCTGTTTCTCACATACAAATAACCTTCGATTATAATATACATATATATAATTAGATAGATAGATAGATAGATAGATAGATAGATAGATAGATAGATAGATAGATAGATAGATCGGAGGATAGATTTACATACATACAGTGTCACCGGTCATGTACTATTTGTGAAGGTGGGTTTGCTTGTAATTCATCTATATTTGTAAATGGACTCTAAACCCTAACAGGAATAATTTTAATTTAATTATATCTTGAAATTCTCTACCAACTGGCTGTACTTAAAATTGAGACTTCGGGATTAACAAAAAAATCTAATCAAGGGAGATAATAATCTTAATTTAAAGTCTTAGGGCAATGATTTTTTGTTAAAGATTTGTTTTACTACATAATTTGCAGTAAAAATATTGTACTTGAGTATACCAGTACTCATATTGATATAAATACATCAAATAACAATCATTTAATTAATGTTTTATATTATAAACATATTTTTAAACACCTTTTTAGCTACTAGCGGGTTTTATTAGTGCGCATTTACTTAGTTTA
Organism: Anisus vortex; assembly: GCA_949126835.1. NCBI lineage: Eukaryota > Metazoa > Mollusca > Gastropoda > Planorbidae > Anisus > Anisus vortex. The sequence goes on from OX421507.1 coordinate 23,709,844, forward strand.
ATGATTACCAACAAGAAGATCTATATGTACATAAGCAATATATGAACAGCCTTAATATTAAGGCTTGAATACTGTAAAGAAAAGACAGTCTTGGAAACCAGAGTGATGATCAAGTATCGGCAACCTGGGGACGCGTGCCATAATTAGCTAGCAGAGCGATGTTAATGGCAAATGAAACACCCCATAAATGACAATTCACACCTCTTCTACGAGAAACGTAGTGCTATAGCAGAATGACTCATAGACTGTTGGAACGTTGAATGAATTAGAAATCCTACTCTTGCAACACTATTTCAAAAGGTTGCCGACTCCGGGTCTAGACTCTATTGTAGGGATGTGTTGTTTTTTTCAGAACCGATTTTCGGTTCTATAAATCCGATTTTAAACCGGTTTTTCTTCTTTTTTTTGTTTTTATGTATTAATAGGAGGAAAATATTGTGATTGTTCTTAGAGGCCAACCGAAATTCGGTATTGGCTTCGGTCCTGAAAGTAGGCAAAGGGCCTCTTTCAGTGTATTTTCGGTTTGGATCGAAGCCAAAAAGTTTGCTTTCGGTTTCGGCCGAAAGTGATATTGACTTTCGGTTATCAACCGAATATCTATTTTTACTTTCCAAAAATTTCTAAGCCAATCTAATAAGTGAACTAGAGCTACGAACTAAACAGGGATTTCTCAGTAGGCCTACACGCGTCAATAAGATAGTAAGTTAAACAAGACAAAAGATACTTATTAAATAATAGTCAAACTGACAGATAGACAGATAGATAGATAGATAGTTAGATAAATAGTTTAGATAGATAGTTAGATAAATAGTTTAGATAGATAGTTAGATAAATACGACTGATAAGTCCAGGGCCGTCACATAGGGGAGGGCAGATGGGGGCATATGCCCGGGGGCGACATTTCCATGGGGTGGCAAATGTAGTCTAAGTATAGCAAATATAGCACTAAACAAGCAGTTACAGTATGCAAGGGGGCGGCGCTAAAACTTTTGCCCTGGGGTGCTACATAAGCTTGTAAAGGCTCTTCTGATGACACAGCCTTCAGTGGCGAGAAGTCAGTACGTGATCATTGAGGTTTGCCGATACCATACAAACTAGATACATACAAGTCTTGAAAGCCCACATGAGGGGCAAGAAATTCGAATGTGTTCCGACTCGCCTCCTAAAGGTAAAATAAATAGAAGACTAGGATGGATTGTCTACTCCAGCGGTCGGCAACCTAAGGCACGCGTGCTGACACACAGAAGGATTTTCAGTGGCACTCGAGAGACCTCCATGAAGGAGAAACTTTAATGCAATTCAAAACTTCGTACGTCAGCATAATTAATGGGTGCTGCATGGTGAACTACATCGGAATCACACTGGACATCGACCGTTTAAGTTCAGGAATGTTTGTATGCAAAGCTCTCATCATTGGACTTGCGATCTATGATTGAATCTATTGTTAATTAAGTCAATTTTATAGTTTCTCAAGTCTCTTCTAGAAGAAAGTGATACACTGAATATAGTTAAAGTCTTGGATAGATTCGTTTCTTGTCTGAAAGCAATAAAGGTGTATATTGATGGAAAACAAACACATTTTCGGTATTGGATGTGGAGAGCTCACTGATGAAACCGATGTTTCTGAAAGACATGGCGACATATTTCAGTGAGTTTAATCTTTATTTACAAGGATCAGGGTCGAAAAGCTCTGGAATGGATTTGATTCCGTTAAATTATTTTCAAAACATTTAACTATTTCCCTAATTTGAGGCGAATAAAGATAGATGAGCTTTTTCAGAAGTACATTGAAACACTGAAAAGGAGTTTTCTAAACAGAGGCAAGGCTTTCAAATTCATGGACTTATGTTTCCATAGCACTAGAGACCGACCGAAACCAAATTTTTAGTTTCAGCCAAAAACGAAACCATACCGAAAATTATACATTGACTTTCGGCCGAAACCGAAGCCGAAACAAAAAACTAACTACAACTTCGGCCGAAACCGAACAATAAACCGAAAAAGCGAAACAAATTATTTCCAAAGACTGCACATTATGTGTAATATTAACTAGATTATGGGCACTCTATTTGAGTAAACCATTTCTGGGAATGATTAGATCATCCGTTATTATTAACTTCAGTCTTCTACTTCACATTAGGGATGTTAATACACTTTTTTTCTTTCTCAAAACCTATGTTCGGCTCTAAATATCATTTTTTTTTACCCATTTTCGGTTCCCCCTCTCCGCCCCGGGCATAGTTATAGTTTGGAAAAGACAAATTCGCATTGATTATACTAAAAAAATAATACGAAGGACCATTGATCCTTAGAACGTGGTGAAATCTTTGAACAAAAAAGTTGATTTTGGATTAGCAGAAGTCAAAAGCTGTAGTGTCATGAATTTAGACCTTTATAATTATAATATAAATCAGTGGATGTTAGATCTATATGTTACACCCATTAAAAGAATATTTGTAGAATATGAATCAAATCCCAGACTCATCTATTTAGGGTTAACAGACGTCCGGCAAAAAAATTAACAGTTTTTGAAAAAAAAACTTACATGCCCTGCAAAGTTGTTTGCTTTTCAGTCTACATTAAATAAAATGTTGGGTCAGTTTTACTAATATACAATTATTGGCAGCTAACTAAATAAAACTGAACTGATTGTGGATTGCGAAACACTAAATATGTCATTCTTTTGTCTCTCTATGTCCTCCTTTTGAAGTCCAAGTATCTCGCAACCTTACGTCTATCGGTCTGTTTGTCTGTTAAAAAAGCGTTCAGCATCAGTGGGGAAATTCCATTTTTTTTCTTTTCGAATACATTGCGTTAACATCTGCATTTGCTGTTGTATGTGCTTGTATCGCTAATTTACAATCAATATTCGGAATTCGAAAAAAAAAAACAACTATAATTCGCCTCTGACAAACGAGTGTTAGAAGGAAATAATATTAAGGAATTGTCTTGTGCTAATCAAACAAGGTTTACAAATATTTCTTCAGATAAAAAGATAAATAAATCGTTAGACACAGTTATGAATGATTTTCTCCCGAAATCCGGTTTTCGTTTAATATCCCTACTTCACCCAGATTAATTCACAACAGTTTAACTAAATTAAAGTATCACTAAGCAGAGTAATAGATGCAGCAATAGCGTAGCATTATGAATTTTGAAAGTCAAAATAGATATTCGGCTGATGACCGAAAGTCAATATCAGTTTCGACCGAAACCGTAAACAAACCGAAAACTAACATTTTGGCTTCGGCCGAAACCGAAAACACGCCGAAAAAAGGTTTTTACCTATTTTCGGCGCCGAAAACAAAGCCGAAATTGAATATCGGTCGGTCTCTACATAGCACAGCAAGCATTGTTGACTTGATCTTGTTAGGCTTACAAACTATTTAGATCTGGATCTTTTTATACTTGAGGGTTATTGGTAATTTTTTTCTTTTTTCAATTTTAAACATCCGAAAAAGAAAGTCGTCAACTATTGTCAACTGCTAGGCATTCGCTCTACTTTCAGCTTTTGGTTTAATTTACACTAGTGAACCTATTTTATCGCAGATGAAAGTGGTTTTAGTTTATATTTGTAAATGAATTCTAAACCATAACAGGATTTTTCATTTAATAGTATCTAGAAATATTCTCTGTTAAAGTTATTATAAAGTGCTGTGTAAAGAAGGGTTTTTGTCTATTAAAATGATTTCTATTAAATTGAAGTCATCATCCTGCAACTGTAGACTTATTGACCGTATTTAATAATAAATTAGTTAATGATGATTTTTTTATTTTAAATACTGTAATGAATTTTCTCCAGAAAAATTGTTTTCTCGTTTAAAGACAGTCAATGCAATAATTATGTATTGTGATTTTAAGTAATGCAAAGATAAATTAAGATTTAAGATATAATGTCGGTGTATTTTTAAAATTATATTTATTTCATTTATTTTAAACAAATTAATTCAACGAGAGTAAAGCCGATATGTAAAAAGTATAAATAATTAAATAAATGCCTACTAGAGGCAGTTTAAAAAATCTTAATTTAGACTTCTGCAGTAGCATCAAAATCTAAGCAAGGGAGATAATAGTCCAAATTTTCTAATTTTTTGTAAAATGTTTGTTTTGCTACATAATTTGCATTTTTTTTTAAACATAAATATTGTACTTGATTACATTAGTACTAATATTGATCAAAATACATCAAATAAACATTAATTTAATTAATGTTTTACATTATAAATATATTTTTAAAACACCTTTTTAGCTACTAGTTTGTTTTTATTAGTACGCATTTACTTCAATTAATATGTACCGGTGGCTGTAAACAAAAGAAATGATAAATTTATGAAAACCTTAGTAATTAGGCTTGAATATTTTAAATAAGACAGTCTAGATCAGCAGTCTGAAAATTGTTCTGCTATGGGCCGCAGGTGAAATGTTATAAAACAAAACGGGCCACAGGGACAGTCAGAAATTTATTTGCTTTATCAATGAAACGAATTTTTAAAAATGCTCTTCGGGGGCCACACTAAAACGCTTGGCGGGCCGTTTTGCGGCACGCGGGCCGCTTGTTGCAAACCCTTGGCCTAGATCAAGAATCGGCATGAATCTGGCACGCATGCCAGACTTAGCATGCAGAGCGATGTTCTGGGCAATGGGAAGACCACATAAATGACAATTCACACCTCTTCTACAAGAAATTTAGGACTAGAGCAATAGACTGTTGGCTCGTTGAATAAATTAAAATCCTACTTTGGCCACACAATATGAAACCCCTGGTCTAGACTCTATAGGAGGGATGTTAATATTGTTTTTTGTTTTTTTCAAAACCGATTTTAGGTTCTATAAATCCGATTTTAAACCGATTTTACTTTTTTTCTCATCCCCCATGTACATTTTGTGTTGTTTGTTTGTTATTATGTATGTATAGGTGAAAAATATTGTAATTGTTCTTAGAGGCCGATCGAAATTCGGTTTCGGTATCGGATTCGGCGCCAAATGTAAGCAAATGGCCTCTTTCGGTGTAGCTTCTAATTCAACTTTCCAAAATTCAGACTGCAAACACTAGTGGATGCATTTTTGACTCTGCTTATTGATAAATGTCCTTTATTTACACTGTTGCGAATTAATCTGTGTGAAGTAGATAATTAAAGGTAATAATAAACGGATTATTTAATCACCCCAAAAACTGTCGAAATATGGAATGTGGGATTACTGTGCAAGTTTTTTTTTTAAATCTTTTGTTTGGCAATTTCGGTTTATCTTTTGGTTTCGGTTTCGACATAATATGTCGTTACATTTTCGCTTTCGGCTTCGGTTTCGAAGGAAAGACAACTTTCGGTGTGATTTCGTTTTAAAATGTGCATTCGGTCGGCCTCTAATTGTTATTTAGCGAAGTGACTGACCAACGATAAAAGAACTGCACCTTAGCAGTTTAGCGAGCTGTGTTATTTGAAATCAAACACACACACACACAAAATCACTACAGAAAATCTATCGTTCTGTTTTTCGGTTCGGTACGTTCAGCGTCTGTGAAGAAAGCCCAGTTTTCTCTTCTCAAGTAAGATCAAAAGAATGTGCCGCAGATTCGCGTTAATGTAGTTCTTAAATTCAGCATTTATTGTTGTCTGTGTATCTCAAACAGTATTTGGGATTTGAAAAAAAAAAACGATAGTCCTAGTCTAAGAGTCGCCTATGACAGATTAGTGTTAGCAAAGCATTAAATGTTAAGGAATTGGTTTGTTCGAATAAAATATGGTTTTAACATATTTCTTCGTGTGCACAAAAAATTATCGCGGGACGCCATTATTGAATTATTTCTCTCCCAAACTTCCTACATAACCGAAAATCGGAAATCCGGTTTTAGTTTTACACCCCCTACATTGTTGCCTTTGTTTTAACCTGGATTCAAACTAAAAATATCTTTCCGTAATGGAATAAAAAGGTTTTTTTTCGTGTTGATATTGAAGTTTTGCTTATAGATTGGATAAAGGTTCTAAGAGATGTGTATTTAAAAAAGTAGCTCGGTTTCGAGTCAAACTTGGTAAAGGTAAACATTTCAATGCAAAAATTCCGAAAAAAAAAAAGTTTACATCTAGATCAGTGGCGTAGCCAGGTTTTGACGCTAGGGGAGCAATATTTTAGGAAAATGGCCCCACTTTTAGAAATTTTCCCAGATTAATAGAAGAACTAAGAATTCATACGTATGAAGTGTTATAAGAATAGCATGTGCCTCAGGATACACACACTGTATAATAGTGCAGTATTTATTTAACCATCCACGATTTTTACTAGCAACTGTTAGTGATGGAAATTTCTGCAAAATTGATTGCATCTACTGCTCGTTTTCAGGATGAACATCTAGTGTCGAAAAGTATTTATAGAATCAATGCCAATGCTTCTATAAGACTGCATTCTTCTTCTTTTAATTTTGAAGGACGATATAAGTCGTCAAAATAGATATTTTGAAAGAGATTTTTTTTAAAAAATGAGTTTCAACATTTTTATTTACTGTATCTCTATGAGTCAATTACATAACATTGTCTCTATGCAGTGCCCTCACAAGGGAAGGGGCAGAGGGAGGGGGGCATATTCCCGGGGGCGACACTTCTATGGGGCGGCAAATATAATAGTCTAAATGTCTAAATATAGCACTCTAAACAAAGCAGTACAGTATGGTTTATTTATCATATTGTAAAAAATTATATTGTTGAAATGAAATTTAAATTTAAAAAAATATTAGAAACAGTATAAATTGTGCTTCATGGCTTGTTACAATTATTTTTCCCGAAAAGGACCTTTTTTTCGAAAATGGTAGTAGGGGGAGTGGCCTCTCCCCCTCATCCCTCCCCCCCCCCCCCACCCTGGCTACGCTACTGATCTAGATACGAGCATAGATAGATGTATCTATCTAATTATATATCCGTTTATCCTTTTATTCATGTATCCACCAATCTACCTATCTAACGATCCACCCATCCATCCTTCAATACACATGTATCCACCCATTACTTTATCTAACCATGCACCCATTCATCAATCCACCAATCTTTTCATCAACCTACTTACCCATTTATTAACCCATATTATCGTATATTATACATTCCTTCTATAAAAAAGATTAATGCGTCCTACGCACAACCGTGGTTTGAGTCTAGTCCTGCATTTCTAAAATAAATGCCCATTCTTGTCTTATCTTATCATAGTTTTTTTGTTGTTTTGGTTTGTTATATTTTTATGCAATAACTTTAGTTACTCACTCTTCTCTATTTACAGAATCTTTGTTTCAACGTGTAATAACAGAACACGTTTTAATAAATAGAACTACGCAACCAAAACTTTAATAATTCAATATCAACACGAAAAAATCCATCTCATTCCATTACGGAAAGATTTTTTAGTTTGAATCCAGGTTAAAACAAAAGCAATATAATGTTGACCAGGGGTCGGCAACCTTTCGATAAACTATCAAACTAAAAAAACTATCATTGAATGAATATTGCTTCTGGTTGTTGTTTTTTTCAATGCGATAATTATGTCTTCTGATAAGTAATGCAAAGGTACATTGCGATTTAACATATGTGACCGTTATTTTGTAAATGTTGTATATCAGATGTACACAACTCTCAGGGAGATCACATTCTCTGCTAACAATCAATAAACAAACTGCCGGCTTGTAGTAAAATAATAACTAAATATTTAATCCGAAATTCTCCAACAATTTATGTACAAGATGAATTCAAATATACAACAGTTTCAATAGCCTAGTCTACACACGTCTTGTCGCCACCAAGGCTTAAGATCGTCTACCGTTCTTTGCAAAATCTAAGCGACGTCGAATCTAACTCCTACGTCATTGTTTCTATCGTAAAACGTCACCCGTTTATTCAATGCGTGAACACCGGGCTAGAGATTATACAAATTGTGTCTTACTAAAACCAACGATATATATTTTAAATCCTAACATCTGCTAACAAGCAATAAACAAACTGCCGGCTTGTAGTAAAATAATAACTAAATATTTTATCTAAAATTCTCCAACAATTTATGTACAAGATGAATTCAAATATATAACAGTTTCAATAGCCTAGTCTACACACGTCTTGTCGCCACCAAGGCTTAAGGTCGTCTCCAAGATTCCGAATTCGAAACGATCCTCCCCACACAGGTTATTCAGCACAAAGTCTTAGTATGTTCCTTGATTTATAATGTTTACAATCCTTCCACTTTGTTGAAGTTTCTTTTAGACTTCCAATTCTACTTGACTTCTGCTACTGACTTCTAGTTCTACGACAATTCTTCGTCTACTTCACTCGAACCATACAAGTCCTACCGAGATTCTTATCAAACACATAATGTTGGTAGATTTTTAAAACATTATAATTGTTATTTCTTACCAAAAAACAAAAATTCAACGTAGGCAAAAGCGAAGAAAAAAAAGAAAGTATAAGTAATTAAACAAATGCCTACTTGCTGTATTAAAAAAAATATAATCAAGGGAGATAATAGTCCTAATTAAAGTGTTAGGAAAATGATGTTTTGTTAAAGATTTGTTTAAATACTTAATTTGCATTTTTTTTAAAAGGTATATTATATTTGCGTATAGAGTCTTTCAGTATCGGAATACACGATGATAAAATATACAGAAAACAAACAAAGAATTAATTAATGATTTTAGATTCGAAATGTCATTTTTGAACCACATTTGTAACTACTAGCGTGTTTTCATTAGTAAGCATTTATTTCTTTGAATAGCCGTGGGTCTATATGATGTTGTTGTGAACATTTTTTGAACAGCCTTATTTTAAGGCTTGAAAAGTGAAAACTGTAAAAAAAGACAATTATGATACTTGAATTATCTAGACAAGGGGTCGGCAGCCTAACGCTAATGACGTATCAAATTAAGATTTCTAATTCAGTCTGCGTACCAACAGCTTAAAAGTCATACTACTCTAGCGCTCAATTTCTTGTAGAAGAGACCTATATCGCCTATAGTGTGTCTTTTACGTGCCACTGAAAATCACTCTGCGTGGCAAGCGTGGCACGCGTTTTGTAGGTTGCCGATCTCTGGTCTAGTGTCCCCCTGCAGGCAGTGAGAAAGTCTAGTTGGGGCTGACGGGGGCGATATGGGGGCATTGAAGGGCTTAGTGGGCGGTACGACGTTCGGTAAAAAGACAAATAAAGTGAACGACGTTCTGTACGTTTGTTAATTATCGTTGTTTCTGATTGGTTTTCCTTTCTTTTAAAATATATTTCTAACAAGATAAATTCCTCGGCGTTGCCTTGGGAAAATAAAACAGACCTGTATAAGCTACAGATAAAAAATGAAAAAAAATTACAATGAACAGAAAGCTATAAATCTAATAATTAAAAAAAAAATTATTATATTTTACTGGCTACTATAAGGGTCATTAGGATGTTGTAAAACTTCATTCAAAATAGATATAAGTCTATTTTCTATTGGTTCATAATGACCAACTCTATCGACAAATTACATATTTCTATAGCGCTATTCATAACAAATAGTCTTTGAATGTGCTTTACATTTACGTTATGTTAATAGAATAAATCAAATTAGAGTGTTTTTATACGTTTTTAATTTTGTTTTAAAAACGGCAAAATTGTCTGCTTGCTTGATTGTGTTCGCAAGTTCATTCCACCACAGAGGTGCAACACCGCTTTAGGAGCGAGCTGCAAATCTTTTTATTTTTACGCTAGGTACCTTGAGCTGTAGATTGATTTTGTTTGAACGCAGTCCTGTTTTCTCTCTATGTATATATCTATTATATCAATTAATCAATCACTATATAAATCAATCGTTATATCTTTATAACTGAATATCTCTTTGTTTGACTGTTTTTCCTATGTGTCGATCAATCCATCACTCAATCTATCTATGTACCTATCTATCGATCTATTTATTTGTATGTCTGTCTATTTATTTATCCATCTATCTTTTAGCTTGTATATCTATCCACTTATCTATCTCTCTCTCTCTCTCTATATATATATATATATATATATATATATATAATATATATATATATATATAATATTATTATATAAACAGTACGTGTATCATATGATTGCTTACCGCTTACTTTTCTACAGTTAAAATTCAAATTTAAATGTGACATACAATTTTCATACATGCCTGTGATTACGTTTTATGAGGCTTCAAAATCAACTGAAGGGAAAAGTTTAAAGTTTTTTATAAACAAGAAAACAAATTAATTAAAATTGTGTTGTAAAGTATGTACCTGGTGTCATGCTACTAGTTTCCTAGAGTTTGATTTGATATTTTTATTCGATAACATTAGTGCCTCCAAAGACTATAATAAGATTGACCAATTGCCTATAAGTAACAGAAAATATAACATAGAACAAATAACATAGAACAAATAACATGGAACAAAAATGAACGTCTTCCGCACAATTTTCGAGACAAGTGACAGGGCCGCGGTAAAGAAATATGTCACCCGGGGCGAAAAACAATAATTTGCGCCGCCTCCTCTTCATTATTTATAAGATACCGAGCGTCTTCGGCGCCCCTATTCTTGCGACGCTCTGGAAGACTTCCGGGTCGGGCGTCCCCTTTACACTTCCCCCCCCCCCTTTCCATGTGGCACTGCTAGTGACTTTTATACTTGAGAGATGTAACTATAAACAGGTTAAAGTATCACACCAAAAATATCTTAGTCTACTTCTAGATTCTAGAGTCTCTCGAGACGGACGGTTGCCAACGACGACGACTTCTAGAGTTCTATCGATAATTCATCACAGATATAACCGATATTTTGAATTTAAAAATAAAAGATTTGCAGCTCGGTCGTTTGGATATTTTATGGTCTGGTAAAGGTTTTCTTCTCCTGCAATCCAAAAACTCTGGTTACCTGCACTTTTTTCTCCAGCCCATTCTTTTTAACTCAAAAGCTTATTTTAAAGATCGTTGGCCAGATTTTGACGCGTAACGTCCATTTTGACCAGATATAGTAAGTCGATGTCTTTATGAAAATTTTCAAAGGAATAATCCTAGAAAGACAGAAGTAGACTACAGACAGAGAAAACCAAGAAGGTTTCCGAAACTGGTAGGTCTTGTATTGACCCAAATTGCGACTCTCCACATTATCATAGAAGTCTCTGAAATGACAGTCACCATTGTATATCTTTTGACGACTTTGAAAGGGCTTTTGACACATGAAACAGAGAGGTAATGTGGAAAATCGTGAGACATTATCATAATGTATCGAATTTTCTCGTGAATAATTGTATTATTGTTTAAATACTTCTAAAACTGAATCGAATGACATCATAAAACCCATTTAAACAAGTAATTTCGATCCCCAGCGTGCCTATGTGTACAGACGTTGCATACGAGTTTAGTACTCATCGTTCTCAATATAGAGCTGTCTAAACAAACTATCATTGAATGAACTTCAATGTGAGCAAATGCGATTTAAAAAAAAAGTATGAGTAATTAAACAAAAGCCTAAAAGTTGCATTTAAAAATCTAATCAAGGGAGATAATAGTCCTAATTGAAGACTTAGGGCAATGATTTTTTTGTTAAAGATTTGTTTTAATACTTAATGTGCATATTTTAAAAACATATATTATTTTTGCGTATATCAGTATTCATGATGATAAAAATTACATAATACGAACAATGAATTAATTAATAATAATAATAATAATGAAGCTTATATAGCGCATATCCCGCAATCAGTTCTATGCGCTTAACAATTACATTTACAATTACAATTACAATTAACGATGATAACAATAACAGACAAATGTTTAAAAATGTAAGTGGGCTAGGAGTCTATAATAAACAGGTGAGTCTTGAGTCCGGTCTTGAGTCCGGTCCCTAATTAACTAATAATGTTACATTAGAAATGTAATTTCTGAAACACATTTCTAACTACTAGCGTGTTTTCATTAGTTGGTTTTTACTTCCATTAATGGATGATTATGATATGAAGCTATAGCATTCTCTGAACAGCATCATTTTAAGGCTTGAAACTGTAAAGAAAAGACAGAGAGTCTAGACCAGGGGTCAACAACCTCATGATAATGACGTGCCAAATTGAGATTTCTTATTCAGTCTGCGCGCCAACAACTTAAAAGTCATATTACTGTAGCGCTCAATTTCTTGTAGAAAAGGCCCGTATCGCCTTTAGTAGGTCTTCCGCGTGCCACTGACAATCCATGCGGCACTGCTAGTGACTTTTATACTTGAGAGACGTAGTTATAACTTATAAACAGGTTAAAGTATTAGCCTACATCAAAAATATCCAAGTCGAACACTTTTCGAGCTACTAGCGTGTTTTCATCAGTACACATTTACATCTTTTAATAGCGTCCTTATTATGTTTCAGTAATTGAAATATTTGAACAGCGTTTTTGTAAGGCTTGAAAACTGTGAAGAAATGACATGTAGTCTAGGCTCCAGCGGTTTCCAGCTTGTGTGTTGCAACCCCTTTCTAATTGTATTGGTCTTAGGAACCCAAACACCATTCATTTATCCGTCACCATGCGGGTCTGCCCACATGCAGATACATTCACATACTAGTACCGGTACGGCCTACCCGCTACGATGACACCAAAGCGCCAACCCAATCACATATTTGGTGCCATAATGTACGTATGTGGACCAGCCACACATGTGTAGAGAATAGCTGATACTATTTCACACTGCAGGGAGTCAAGAAGAAAAGTTTTGAAACGTGTTTTTGAAACTCCTGGTGAGCTGAACATTTTTATTTTTAATTGCAAAGCGAGACCGCAGTTTGAAACACTTTGCGAGCAATAAAATTGAAGAAAATAACTTACTTGGTTGACATCTTTGTCATCTTGAATGAACGAATTGATCAAAGCAAGATTCAAATGGAATATGTCTTAATTTGCCTAAAAAGATCCGAACACTCCAAATAGCACCTCATCTTTGGCTTATAACATTGGATGAAAATAAAATGTACATGAGGCCTACATTATCTGCCTTCTCTGAAAACATGACAGTGAATCAGACAAAGTGATTACGATGATAATTTCTTTGACAGAACACGTGCACATGCTTGCAGACGAAATGACGTCGTACTTTCCAAATCTAGCTGACATCCCTTTTGAACTGAACAGAAGCTCTTGCACAGTCAAATACTGGATGAAGTGTTTCCAGTCATATACTATTTGTGAATCAGGGTTTTCCTTGCTAGCTATTAACACTTCCCGTACCGACCTACTTCTATCTATGCTGCCTTCAGTTCCGCTATATACGCGCCCGGGACTGTAAGGGTTGAGTCTAAAAACAGAAGTAGTAGACTCGTTGTTGAATATGACTTTCGTTGTGTTTTAACAATGAATGCAACTAGAATTTTTGATTTAATGAGAAAGACGCAATTTCAACTACTGACGTTTGTGGTGTAATTAGAAATAAATAAATATTTCATTTTTTATATAATTAAAGTTTTTGTTGCTTAATCCCTATGCTTTAATTATGTTCAATTTTTACAATGAAAATACATCCTACATTTCAGATATTTACATTACTATTCTTAATTACAGTTATAAGGTAGCGAGACAATTAATTTTATGGTTGGGGGGCGCCAAAATATAATAAGCCGTATTAGGGGTCGCGGCTGTAGGACGGTTGGGAACCACTGGTCTAGACATGCGGGCGGTGAGACGGTCTAGGGTGCGCTGACAGTGGGCGGTACGAACGTACTTGAAATAGTTTAAACACTACTGAGAATTCAATTACTAAAGACAAAATTTAGATGTGCTTCTATTTTATTAAAGTTATTAAAGGTAATCTTAAGTTTAGACATTGTTTAAGATACATTACCATTTAAGATATCATGTTGGTAAATTATTAAAACCATATTGTTTTAATTTGTAAAAAAATTAATGTGAGCAAACCCGATTTTGAAAAAGTATTAAATAATTAAACAAATACCTACCAGCTGTAGTGTCTCTCAAGGATAGCTCCACAGACACAGCCAATGCTGCAAAACTGTCGAAATCTCAAGGGCGCAAATCAAATTGTCTTCTGTAGTTCTGATACTATGGAGCCAATGAATTGTGACGTAAAAGTCATTCAAAGTCGTATATGGGCTTAACCTATATTTATTACTCTATTTCGACTATTTACCGAGAATGGCAAAAGGGAAGGGGCGTTATATTGTGGATGAAATGTGACGTAGAACACAAGTGCTGCTAAATAACCAACATACTAATTAGAAATTGGAATCGTATTTTTTTTTTAAAGTAGTGGCTCGATTCATTAAAAACTAAATAACTATCTGGAATAGGTTCGGCAGAAGCCGAAGTTCTGTGTGTTCGTTCAATAAATATCGCACGTTGAATGACTACGTTGGCTTTGATTGATCCAGCTTTCTTTAGTTAAGTTTGTAAATATCCGACTGTTTTCGGGCATAAAAAGTGTTCTTGGATCGGCAAACATTGATGAGTAGGTGGATCCAAACCGGTCAGCGATGGGTTACGTGCATCCTATAACAATTCTTTGTCAATCGCTTAATGTGGAAAACCAAACACTATTGGTGAATAGTTCATTCTACCGGCTGTTAGTGAAGTCTTGCATACAGTATTGCACATGCCTGCGTCTGATATCATCAAGAAAATACCATTGAGTAATAGTACAGTGCAGAGAAGAATTTATGAAATGGCATGTGATGTAAAGAGTAGGCTACATTGTGGGATTATCTCAAAACGTCTCAATTTTAATTACAACTGGATGAGTCCACACTACCAGACAATCAGTCTTTATTGTTAGCTTATGTTCAATTTATTAGAGAAGAGAAAAGTTGCCAAGAAATGTTATTCGCTAAAAAGTTAATAACTGACACGCAAGGCGAATTTGTCTTTCTTGTACTAGAAAACTTTTTTTAAAGAAAAAGTAATTCAACAGAAAAGTATTATATGTTGATGGGGCACCGGCGATGGTAGGGCGTTATCGTGGATTTATTTCCTCTTTAAATAAATCTGTGCCAGATGTATTGGCTGTCCATTGTGTAATTCACAGGCAACATTTAGATGCCAACAATCTCAGTAATCGTCTGCATCATTCTCTTCAATATGTAATAACTGCAGTAAACAAAATCAGAATCAATGCATTCAACGAGAGAGTGTTTAAACAACTGTGTAATGAGAATGACGAAGACTATAACCGTTTGCTACTGCACACAGAAGTACGCTGGTTATCAAAAGGTGCCTGTTTAAATAGATTTTATGAGGCCTTTGATTCAGTGTTGGAGTTTCTAGAAAGCAAAGACATTTCTTTGAGAGAAACTCTTTAAAAAAAAACGATATCGCATATTTAACGGATTTATTTAATAAGTTCAACGAAATGAACATTCAAGTGCAGGTAGATGACCTCAATTTGATTAAAACAAAAAGTGGCATTTCTGCAGTTATGTCAAAACTTCAAACGGAACTTGGACGTGGAAAATTTTATCAGTTTCCCAATCTTGCATCTGTAGAAAAAACTGAAGAAGACATTCTCACTTATTGATTATTGTGAACACCTTGAAGCACTTTTTGGTGACTTCTACGGTCGATTTCAAGACATTATTAACATAAAAATCCCTGAATGGGTTTTATATCTCTTTTCTAATAATGAAGAATTACAACCAGGCCTATCTTTACAACTGCAAGAGTAATTGATTGAATTAGCAACCAAGGAAGAACTAAAATTGATATAATTTGTTAGAACGAGCTATCACGACTTTTGGCTGCAAAAAGAAATACCATTAGTTTCTTCAAGACTGTGGGCTTTGGCAAAACCTTTGTTTTTTATTGCATTTCCATCTTCGTATTTAATAGAGTGAGGTCTTACAAGAAAACAAAGAAGCAAGTTGCAAGTAGTGGAAACTTGAGACTTTTACTAACCAAACATTGACTTTAACCAAACATTGACAGCCCGCTGTCAACACACCAGGCCCAAGTTTCAAAACCTCTTGTGTATATTTTTGTAGATATGTGTATTATTATCATTTAAAGCATTAAAATCCCTCTTCTTAACAATTGACTTACTTTTAAGCTCATAAAATATGAATTAAATATATGCCACCTTAGATACATTTTTTGCTAAAACATCTGCTACGGAGGGGGGGGGGGGGGGGGACAGCGAGAGAATTTTTTTTTTTAAAAATGGTCGGTGAGCCGAAAAAGGTTGAGAACCTATGATATATATGAAAAATAGAATATTAGAGGGATTTATGAACAGCCTTTCCTATTAAGGCTTAAACACTACAGATTTTCTGCACTCTTCTCACCTGCTGACATACGAGTTACGAGTGATTGTGCAGAGGGCGGAATTAATTGATCTACGACTGATTACCCTACATGCGCAGTTTAGTGAGCTGGGTTATTTAAAATAACACACACTCACATAAAACCGCTTCAGAAAGTCTATCGGTCAGTTTGTCAATTCGGTACGTTTAGCGCCCGTACAGAAAGAAAGCCCAGTTTTTTTTGCTTCTCAAGTAAGATCAAAAGAATGTGCCGCCTCAACCCTATTATTTTATAAGATATCGAGCATCATCGGCGCCCCAATTCTTGCGGAGCTCATGATGGCTACCGTGTAGAGTGTCCATTTTACTCTCCCCTTCCATGAGGCACTGCCAGTGACTTTTATACGTGAGAGATGTAGCTATAAACAAGTTAAAGTTTTTTGGTAACTTTAAAACATTAGTTATTGGCAATCTGCAATTAGTTTTTTTTTTTTTTACATTATCATCAACAGAAGACAAGGGATGAAAAAATTGATCTAATTTTACCCACAGTACAAATTTAGGTTATCCAGAAAATTACAATTCACAGGTACACTAAATATAGATGTCATATAAGCTAGAGGCCGACCGAAACCCACATTTTTGGTTTTCGTCGGGCCGAAAACGAAACCATACAGAATGTTATAAGTTCACTCTCAGTCGAAACCGAAGCAGGAATCAAAAGTTTAACTACAGCTTCGGTCGAAACATAAACTGAAAGATTAATCGACATTGCCAAAACAAAAGATTAAAAAAGACTGCAAATTTGTGTGTAATATTAACTTGTTTATGGGGACTCTATTTATGTAACCCATAGAACATATAATATACAGTTAAATATATGTATTATATATCATTATTTTATCAAGAAGCAGAGTAATAGATGAAAGGCACTAGCGTTGCAGTCTGAATTTTGAAAGTTAAAATCCATATTCGGCTGACGACCGAAAGTCAATATCAATTGCGACCGAAGCCGAAAGCAAACCGAAAGTTAACTTGTTTGTTTCGGTCGAAACCGCAACTACACCGAAAGAGGCCATTTGCTACTTTCGGAGCCGAAACCGATACCAAAACCGAATTTCGGTCGGCCTCTAATATAAGCAAATCTTAAAAGTAAACTAAAGCCACAAACTAAACAGGTCATTCTTAGTGCACGCGTCCTTGAGATAGTGAGTTAAACAAGACAAAAGATACTTATTAAATAAGAGACAACGTGACAGATAGACAGATAGATAGATAGGTAGATAGTAAAATAGATCGGCAGATAGATAGATAGATAGATAGATAGATAGATAGATAGATAGATAGATAGATAGATATATAGATAGATATATAGATAGATAACTAGACAGATAGATGGATAGATAGATAGATAAATAGACAGATAGATTGAAAGATAAATAGACAGATAGATAGATAGATAGATAGATAGACAGATAGATAGATAGATAAATAGACAGATAGATTGATAGATAAATAGACAGATAGATAGATAGATAGATAGATAGATAGATAGATAGATAGATAGATAGACAGATAGATAGATAGATAAATAGACATATAGATTGATAGATAAATAGACAGATAGATAGATAGATAGATAGACAGATAGATAGATAGATAAATAGACAGATAGATTGATAGATAAATAGACAGATAGATAGATAGATAGATAGATAGATAGATAGATAGATAGATAGATAGATAGATAGATAGATAGATAGATAGATAGATAGATAGATAGATAGATAGAAAGATAGATAGATAGACAGATATACAGATATATAAATTAGGGATTGGCCGGATAATACTTTTAAATATTTGCCGGATCCGGATAGTAGCCCCCCCCCCCCAATATTCGCCGGATGCGGATACGGATGCGGATATTTCCGGATGTCATTTCCACGAGTATGGGGGTGTACTTCAACAGTTTCTGATTAGAGTTCAAAAGTATTTATTAAAGTATTTATTATTGAAGAGATAGAGAGTATCTGCAGTCTACAATGAAAGTCACAGATACTGTGTCAACTTCACCGATGGACATGTTACAACTTACAATGATCGAACTTAAACGAAGTTCAACGAACTGTGTAGTCGCTGTAGTGTAGTGTGTACCGGATGTGTAGTTTATTATACAGGAAGTTGTGATCTATTAAAACAATACTAAACATTGTTCTTTGGTTTCAGATGATTTTTTATCGTATGCAATTAGTGAAATCTATATTTTTTATTAAATAATTGTTGTCGTTGTTAAATTAATTGTTGTAGTATGTTATACGTCACTTCAGAATCTCGCTTATTCAGTATCTTTACCTACTTGACATATACAAAATAACTACGTCAAGTAGGTAAGGATACTGAATAAGCAAGATTCCGAAGTGACGTATACTTTGCATGGATTTTAATAACTTCATGATGTATTTTTAATTATTTAACTTTTTTTATTTGATTTAGATCATAGGTTCTCAACGGGGGCGTTATCGCCCCCCGGGGGGCGGTGAAGGGCTTTAGGGGGGCGCTGACATTCCCGGGGGCGATTGGGGGACGGTGAAGGGGAAGTTTGCGGTACAAGCGTACCTAATATAATTTGAACATCTCAGCTATTTGAATCGATTAGTTTTGGGATGAAATGTGATGTAAACGCAAGAACAGCTATATATCTGATATCCCCCAACAATACATATTATAAAACTAATAAGAAATAGGAATCGCAATGACTTTGCGATGAAGTAGTGGTCAGTATTTGGCAAATATGGTGTGCGGCCGGCTGTTGGTTCACCGGACTGTCGCCCTAACATAATATGCTAAATGCTAATATAAATCATATTTTGATCTCAGCTTTACCGGAGATGTCCTTTAGGCTTTAATCCGTTATTAGAGTTTTATGGTGTTTTATTTGCTTTTACCGTTTGGCAGTAAAGATAGGCCTACGTAGTAATCATAATAACTGGGTAGTTATTGTAATGCTTAAAATTATACATATACATTTTTTAGTCATATAATATTTATTTAATTGTCAAATACTTTTTACATTTTGATCATTTCAAAGTTGTAATTGTAAGCCATTTTTTTTATAAAAGAAAAAAATACAGAAATATTAGCTCCAATGAAATGGGTTAATTATCTCCCTTTAATTAACAAATGTGTCCACATTTGATTCAACAGTGGTGCCGAACAAGTTCTGTTTTGTAATATAACTAATATTACTGATTATTATTATTTCTATATATACATTCAACATTCAACATTATGGTATTCATAACAAGATTTAATTATTAGAGGATTTACTGCATTAATTGTTTTGTCCCTTAAAGGAGTTTATATGTTAAACATTAATAATTACGGAAATTACACGATAAGGTGCTATTACATAAGTCTCTTATATTTCTAAATAATAATACAAAATAATTTTTTTTTAGAATTAATTATATTTATGTTTAATTAATTAAAACTAAGTTGGGGGGCGGTGAGCCGAAAAAGGTTGAGAACCTATGATTTAGATTATCTAAATTTATTCACAAAAAGACAGTTTGGAAATAATATAAAAAAAATATAACACATGAGACAAGCAAAAGTGTTGTTTTAAAAATAGAAATGAACAAATGAAATCAAAAATGCAAATGTCATTTAAAGTTCAATTTTTAAAAAAACTAAGAAACAAAATTTATTAAAATATTACAATGATATGACATATCGTGTTTAAGTAAAATGTTTCAATGTCAATAATGAATATTAATTAAATTATGAAATCATTTACTACAGTCAATGACAAGTAGCCTAAGTTAAAAGCGATAGGCAAGACTCAGCCGGTTTGACTTGAGGCTTAGCCGTGTATGTTATTGTTATAAACTTTCAACTTTATAATATAAAGTTAAAAAGTTTAATTAAAGTGGCACAAGTTTAATTAAAAGTTATTAAAATAATTTGTAATTTAAAATTCATGTATTCATAGATAACTAACATAAGCTTTAAGAATGAAAAATTTTTTTTTAATGAAATGAATCAATCAAAATAAAATAGTTACCAGTTCATGTTTTGAACTTAGTGGTAAGTTGTAACAAGATAGTACTAATCAGTACTTGTACTGTTTTACTTAAGTTTGTACATTGTAGTTTTTTTGTTTATTATGTTTATTATCTAGTTATATGTATTGTTTATTTTATATGTATTAAATATTTTATATTTCTTTATCTACTTTATACTACAGTATTACTTTATATGTATTTGAACTTTGAAGTAATTCTTTACTACCGTGATATTCGGATGACCCAACCTTCAGGGGCGTGAAGCTAGTACAGGATCATTGACGTTTGCCGATACCATGCAAACTATACAAGTCTAGAAAGCCAACAGGAGGGTCAAGGAGTTCGAAAGTGTTCCGACTCGCCTCCTAAAGGTAAAATAAAAAGAAGACTTAAGATGGATTGTCTACTCCAGCGGTCGGCAACCTGAGTCACGCGTGCTGGCACACAGAACGATTTTCAGTGGCACTCGAGGGACCTCTATGAAGGAGATTAGATACTTTAATGCAATTCAAAACTACGTACGTCAGCATAATTAATGGATGCTGCATGATGAACTACATGGGAATCACACTGGATGTCGACTGTTTAAGTTCAGGAATGTTTGTTTGCAAAGCTCTCATCATTGGACTTGTTATGGAATCAGTTGATAAAATAGTCAGTTTTATAGTTTCTCAAGTCTCTTCTTGAAGAAAGTGATAAGGAATATAAGTAAAGTCTTAGAAAG
The DNA here is from genome assembly GCA_949126835.1 of Anisus vortex. Taxonomy (NCBI): domain Eukaryota; kingdom Metazoa; phylum Mollusca; class Gastropoda; family Planorbidae; genus Anisus; species Anisus vortex. Next base: position 23,730,862 of record OX421507.1, read on the forward strand.
ATTCGTTTCTTGACTGAAAGCAATTAAGGTGTATCTTGATGAAAAAAAAACTAATTTGCGTTATTGGATAACGAGAACTGACTGTTGAGGCCGGTGTTTCTAAATGATATGGCGACACATTTCAGTAAGTTGAATCTGCATTTACAAGGACGGGGTCGAAAAGTAATTTAAGTGTTGGATCACTGGAATGGATTTGCATTGAAACTGGACATATCTTGCCGTGAAATCAATTTCAAAATTTTAACTCTATCCATCCATCTATCTGTGTCTGTATATTTATCCACTTATCTATGTATTTATCTATGTATCTAACTATCTATCAAGCTACGATACTGTAGTACAACAACACGCGTTATCTTACAGAAACATGACTTCACCACCAGACTCAGAAATTATTCCATTCTGCAAAATAGCGTGCCGGAAAAGTGGGCGTTAAGCGTCCGTCACGACATTCTGATGACTATCCTACTCCTATCAACACAAACCTCAACGAGATCAAGCTCCCGCCACCTTTATCCCCCCCCTCCCCTGTTGTTGTTTTACATAGTCTGGGAAAAGCTCCCAATAGCTACAAATGACTTTTGTTGTCCAAGTATTGACGGTCAGTTTTATTCTGATGATTCCCTGGACTAAGACCTGGGCTCGTGTAATAAGTCAATGGCATTACTCGTTAATGGAAGCCAGTGTCACGATTCTGGATTAAACCGTGACTCGTAGCACCCATAGATAGACTATAGCGTAGATAGTAGTATAGAACCATAGGTTAGCGTAGAGTTAGATTAGATAGAACGAGTAGTCTGAAACTATCACTATCTTCTCCCTCCCTTACGCAATTACATCTCCCCATCACTCTTCCTCACCTGTTTCTCTACCCTTCACTATACTCTTGTACTACGCCCAAATTCAGAGTCTACTGACTAATACGATTCAACTTGGTACTACATCTTGGTTGAATGGGTACGAATGTGTTAGTTAGAATGTATATATTTTATCCTATGCTATATTAATGTATTCATATCATGTCTTAATGTATTTATATCTTGTACTATTTTAACGCATGTGTAGACAGTCATTACTCGACCCCTCACTCACCCCCTTCTCTTCGCGCCCCCGCCACCCCCCCCCCTTTTATATCCCCTCAGCTTAGCGGCACGTTATGCAATTGCTTTGAGACGGTCGTTCCCTGAGCGAGTCACTACTCGACCCCTCACTCACCCCCCCTGTTCGCGTCCCCGCCACTCCCACCCCCTTTTATATCCCCTCAGCTTAGCGGCACGTTATGCAATTGCTTTGAGACGGTCGTTCCCTGACCGTTGACCAGAGAACCCAGTTCGCACACCTATAACTAATTCTCGTCCGAAACCCCCCCCCCAGCCACTTGAGTTAACTACTTAAAATTCTACCAAAGGGAGATAAATTCCTCCACTCAGCAGGACGTCTGTATCAATTGTCTTTCATCTAGACCTCTCTTCCCCCCCCTTTCTGCCCTCGCAACCCCGACCCCCAATTCATTTTTGGCTCCAATAAGCTTTTCTTTTGCAAATGTATATTCAATCTAGCCAATGAGAATAGTATGTAATTAAATGTAAGCCAACCAAATTAACCTTGGGTCAGGTGACTAATGTTCACGAAAAAGCCCGCCCAACTAAACTAAAGCAGATCTCCCCCAGCTCCCGAGCTAGATACATCGTTTTGGTCTAGCTCCCGAATTGTTACTTGGACTTGCAGATACTTAGCCAATAATCGTAATTTCCTCATTATAGTTACGTAGCCTAAACTTGGATTCCGCAACAACACAGTATATTGAGTGATAGACGTTCCTGTGCATATATCTCAAGCATTATATCTCCCCTGCATGTTAGTATATGTATTTCATCATTGGATATTGGATTTGAATCATAAATAAACACCTGAAACGTAACCAGAGACTTGCTTGCCTAACTTAGAACTGTCTGTCTGTGTGTGTTTAAATAACATCTAAACGAGCCAGTAGAGAACAAATAAATATTCCAGGTCAACTACAGCATCGGCACCTCATACCTCTAAGACAACCAGCCATTATTACCCCCCTCTCAATTGCCACATCGTGACAGCCAGTCCCTGGGTTTTCGGCTCACAAAGAGAGAGAGAAGGATAGAGAGGGAGGAGAGGGAGAGAGGGAGTTGTTTAACATAATAAAGGCTTTAAGGGCTTAAAGCAGTGGTTCTTAACCGAGGTAGTTGCAAGTGCTCCGGCTCCGCGAAATTATGAAACTAAAAATTTAATGTTCACTCACTTACTCTATCACAGGGTCTCGGGAACCTTTTTTCTGAGAGAGCCATGTACACCACATATTTTGAAAAGTAATTCTGTAAGAGCCATACATTATGTTTAAAACTAAAAATTCAAGTAAATGTGTGCATTTTGTGTGATTTTAACACTAAAAGTACAATAATTATGTATATGTATTCTTCTGATACTGAGCTGCAGTAGATTTTAGCTCATTTGTAGAATGAAATATTGATTAAAAAAAACTATGTAGATCACAAAGTCTATAAAGCAACATTTTTTAAATAATCGAACATTCGTCCGCTAGCCAGATGCAGCCATCAAAAGAGCCACATATGGCTCGCGAGCCATGGGTTCCCGACCCCTGTTCTATCAGATTGAGCTGAACAAATGCTTATAATAGATAGTCCAAACGGGGAAAAATCGGCCTTTTTGCCTATTTTTACTGTTTTTGTAACGAAGTTTTGACTCACTTATACTAATGCTACATAAATAAAATTTATATGTGATTAAAGTTGAAGCCTTTATCTAACAAAATATTTAACTTTTAAACTCATTAATTGTATTTAAAAAAGTGTTTTGTGTGTTTGAATAGTGTGTGGGGGGGGGGGTCGTTTTGGCAGCGGCTTTCAAAACGGGTCAGTAAATTTCCGTTCTCCCTCGTGTTACGCGATCGTTCGCCGCTCGGTCGGTAATCAACTCAGAAGCATGATTTAACCACTATTTTAAAGTAGGGATCCTGGGCTTTCATTTGATATATATCGCTTTTATATATCTCATGTTGAACATTTTTAAATGATTGATTGAAAACTTTTTAACATCGACCGACAAATTGACAGCCTTAAAATAAAATTTCCGAAATGGTTCTGGAGGAATTTTGGATCTTTGTACAAGAAGAATACTAAGCTCTCTCCATGAAGGCACTTAAAATCTTGTTGCAATTTTCAACATCATATTTGTGTGAACTCGGTTTTTCGATAGTCACCAACATAAAAACTATAAAAACGAGCAACACTTACTAATTTGGATGAAGAATTGAGGGTAGCTTTTTCTAAAATTAGGCCTAATATCACTGAAATTTGTAAAAACCGTCAAGCTCAGGTTTCACATTAAATCTTTTTTATTTTTCTGAATTAAATTTTGCTCAATGTTATGTTTTTACTTATTAAATTTATGTTTATTAAAAATGTGTTTGTCATGTTATAATTTTAAACTCTTATGTTATAATCTTTTATTTTCAATAAAAGTCGCACGTATGTGTATTTTTTTTTTTTTTTTTAATCCTTGATTTTAATGCTCCCCAAATTTTGTTCATGATCAAAAGTGCTCCCCGACTTCAAAAGGTTAAGAACCACTGGCTTAAAGACTACAGCTGGTCTGCACTCCACTCTCCTGCTTGACGTGTGAATGATTGTGCATCACGGGCGGCATCTGCGCCTTCGCAGTTAAGTGAACTTGATTATTTTAGAATATCACACAAACACACAACCGCTTCAGAAAGTCTATCGGTCAGTTTGTCGGGTCGGTAAGTTCAGCGTCTGTAGAGAAAGCAAAGTTTTTTTGCTTCCCAAGAAAGATCAAAAGAATGTGCCGCCTCCATCCTATTATATTAAAAGATACCCAGCATCTTCGGCGCCCCTACTCTTGCGGCGCTCGAGATGGCTACCATGTCGGGCGTCCCCTTTAACCTCCCCCACCTACCCTTCCATGCGCCACTGCTAGTGACTTATATAATTGAGAGATGTAGTTTCACACAAAAAAATCTAAGACTTCTGCTATAGTTCTATTGATAAATTATCACAATCTGACCCAGATTTTGAATTTTAACCCTTCCCGTACCGACCTACTTCTATCTATGCTGCCTTCAGTTCCGCTATATACGCGCCCGGGACTGTAAGGGTTAAGAATTAAATTTTGTGTAGCCCGGTCATTTTCATATTTTCATAAGACAAGGAATGAATACATCGATCTGACCTCACCCACAGTACAAATTTAGGTTATCCAGAAAATTACAAGTCACAGGTACACTAAATCCAGATGTCATATAAGCTAGAAGCCGACCGAAACCCAAATTTTCGGTTTCGGTCGAAAACGAAACCATACCGAAATTTATAAATTCAATATCAGCTGAAACCGAAGAAGAAAACGAAAGTTTAACTACACCTTCGGCCGAAACAGAAACTGAAAGATAAACCGAAATAGCTAAACAAAAGATGTAAGAAGACTGCACATACCTAGTGAGGACTGCACATACCTAGTTTATGAGGACTCTTTTTATGTAACCCATGGAACAAATTATACAGTTAAATATATAATGTATTATATATCATTTTATCAAGAAGCATAGTAATTGATGAAGCACTAGCGTTGCAGTCTGAATATTGAAAGTTAAAGTTCATATTCGGCTGATGACCGAAAGTCAATATAAATTGCGACCGAACCCAAAAGCAAACCGAAACCTAACTGAAACCGAAATTACGCCGAATGATTCCATTTGCTACTTTCGGCGCCGAAACCGAAACCAAAACCGAATTTTGGTGGGCCTCTAGTATAAGTCAATCTTATAAGTGAACCCGAACAACAAACAAAACAGGGCATTCTTAGTGCACGCCCCTTAAGATAGTAAGTTAAACAAGACAAAAGATAATTATTAAATAATAGACAATAGACATTTTTAGCACACAAAAAAGCCCTTTTAGATTTAAGGCCAAAACAACTATCCTCCGTTTATGTTGCAACCAACGGTACAGTGTCGCCAGCACAATGCTCTTTGAATTCTCTGATACGTTTCAGAGCTGGACAAGGTCTCAAATACGTTCGAAATCATTTTTGTTGACGTCATAACTATTTTCTAAGAATGTTTGTCTTAAAATCTTAAAGTAAAAAAAAGGTCCATCTGTATTGGTTGACCTTTCTGTGACCTTTAGGAAATCTTTTCTATTTGATATTTGGAGAGTTATTCTACTTTTTTTTATCACACATTATCTCTCTCTCTCTCTCTCTCTCTCTCTCTCTCTCTCTCTGTCTCTCTTTTTTTCTTTCTTTCTCTCTCTCTCTTTCTCTCTCTCTCTCTCTCTCTCTCTGTTTGCCCGTTTTATGTGAGGTTTCGGTGACTCGCGAATCCCAACATGATATTGTTTCCTGTAATTCAACCCAAAGACCCCCCCCCCCCCCCACCTCCAGAACTATCGACTATTTTGTCCTTCCTTTCAGCTGAAAGAGAAATATAAATCAATATACTTTTTTTTGCATTCACTGAGCTACTCTCTGACTCAAATGAATCGCTCATCTGAATAAACTCAGGATGCACTATATTTGGTAAAAGGGTTGATTCTGGAAGAATCTCGGTTTTCTATGAAAAACACCAAAATTTTTAAAAAGACCTTTAAAGAAAATAAAAATGTTTCCATATCGAGACTTGAAAGTAAGTTTATAATTTGTATGCCCCAGCGGATTTTAGACATTGGCCCGTCCTTAGGGTATTATTAAAGAGACATGGTTCTAAAGTACTATCTGTACTGTGGTCGGGCGATAGAGCGTTGTTTTTTTTGTGTGTTCTCCTTTGCTATCGCGTCCTAATCGACTCAAACGCCAGTTTAGTTTATTTTTTGGTCTGAAAAGTAAAATATTTTTTTCTGACCATGTAGGTTTAAAGAGGCGATAAAGCAGCCAAATCAAATTTCCAAGGCCATTGCAGACAATAGGCGTGTGTGGCCAGCACAACATCTAGATATATTTACTTTTACATGTAAATTCTAGACTAATCGTCTTTTCTTTTCAGAATTCAAGCCTTAAATTGAGGCTGTACAAAAAATAGCATCTACAAAAAGAGGAACTATGCTATTGAAGGAAGTAAATGCAAACTAATGAAAAAACGCTAGTAGAGAGAAATGTGTTTTACAAATTACATTTCTATTGTAAAAACATTAATTAATTAATTTATTGTTTTATGTATTTGTTATCACTATAAGAACTTATATACCATTGTACAATATATGTTTTTATAAAACGCAAAATGTGTAGTAAAACATAGGCCTATTTTAACAAAAATCATTGCCCCATGACTTCAAATTAGGACTATTATCTCCCTTGATTAGATTTTGAAGTCACGCGGGAAGTTTAAATTTTGATATTTTTTGTTTACCCTAGCTATGGGACATTTGTTTAATTACACCATGTAACAAACATTTTTCTTTATGTTAATTTTTTTTATGTTTCTTACACAATTTCGTTATGCTGATTTTAGTGGTGCCATTGCTTTTGCTCTATCTTCAAGATTTCTTGAAAACAAAAGCATAAAGTATATTACGGAGTTTTCGTATTATGTGTAATGCATGAATAACATTAAATATATATATGCTGATGTTAACTATATTCTTATGTTTATTTTCATTTTAACTAATTACAACTGTTATATGAATTGGTGAATATGTCTAGTAGATCCTGCAAGCTCTGTCCTGACTCATTCTGTTATGTTTGTGGTTACTATATTAGTCCAACAAAAACTAAACATAAGAATGTCAGTGGTACAAAATTATTTACTGCATATCATGCTTATTTTAGCATAGCCATGACAGATCAGGACAAATTGTGGACACCACACTACAGTTGTGGCAGCTGCAGATCAACTCTGTAAGGATGGCTGCGTGGAATCCGAAAGTCAATGCCCTTTGCGATTCCGAGAATATGGAATATATTATGTTATATCTGCATGGTTGACATTTCAAAGTATAAAAAGCCGTAGGATAGGCTGACTCTAGTTTATCTAAAGAATTTTTTATTCGACCAGTTACACACAGTGATGAATTGCCTGTTCCTACTCCACCTCAATCCGAAGAAGCGGCTGCTTATCATTCTGTAGACACACCGGATGAACTCAGTGATAACTGTGATTTCAGGGAACCGAATGATTCACCTTATTTCCCTAACCAGCAAGAACTTGATGACTTATTACGAGATTTAGGTATCACTAAATCAAATGCAGAACTTCTGACATCACAATTGAAAGAATGGAATTTATTAGATCCAAGCTGCAGAACCTTGAAATACCGAAAAATTCATGAAACATTTGCACCCTTTTATGTCGTATCAGAATCACTGTCCTATTGTCATGACGTTCGTGGTCTTTTCGATGACATTGGCATTGTTGACAATCCTGAAGAATGGAGGTTATTTATTGACAGCTCAACAAGAAGTCTAAAGGCAGTTTTGCTCCATAAAGGAAACCGATTTCCTTCGATTCCAGTAGCTCATTCCGTTCATCTAAAGGAAGACTACAAGAACGTGAAGTTGTTGCTTGAGAAAACAAACTACAACAGTTACAAGTGGGATGTATGTGAAGACTTTAAGATGCTAGCATTTCTTCTCGGTCTACAAGGAGGATACACGAAGTACTCATCTTTTCTTTCTTTATGGGATAGCAGGGCTGCATCTGGTGTTTGATACGCGATGACGACAAACTTCATCAAAGAAAACCACGTTTTAACTGTTCACTTTTAGTGGAGTTTTTTTAGATTGTGAGAGACTATAACATTACAACATAATGTAACATTATGTAATTATGTATGTAACGTGATGTAGACCTATCATGACGTTTTGTAACATAGCATAACATTTTTAAACTAGTAAATGTTATACATTGACTTGTAAGTTGTATGTCATGCAATACGATTAATATTAATTATATATTAAATTGATTTTTTTTATTTTATAATCAAACGGTTGATGCAATAAAAAAAACAATATCATATTCAGACTCCGATTACTCAAATTAATTAAGAAACATAAAAACATTTTGATAAACAGAGAAAAAGTTGTTTTTTTTTTTTACATTGTGTTATGTATAATTTTTGTATCGGGTTCGCTCACATTGAATTTTGTTTTTGTAACAAATTAAAATAATATGGCTTTAATAATATACCGACATTATATTTCATAGAAAGGAACTTTTACAAATGCAATAAGAATATAAACCTAAAATACAACAAATAGATATATAACACAAACACAATCTGTTACGATGCTTAGATAACACAAGGACAAAAACACTTTCCTTATCCATTATGTAAGAACAAATGTTTATAAGTTCTCTTCGGTTCGATTCCCATCTCTAATGTGTAGGATTACAAAACAAACAAAAAACTGAGCTAGAATACAATCTTCACAAATATGAAATACACATTGCTTTACTACAAGAGACACTACTTCCAAACACAAAAGTCAACACCATAGGATACACTCAATACAAATGAAACTGCACTAAATGTCAAGGATTCATGACATTCATCCGAAATGATACTCAAGCAGAAATAACGAGCAAGAATAACACAGACATCGCCACATACGACATAATTCTTATGAGATGAGGTAATGAAAGGCACACTAAGAAACGTGTGTTGTCCCCGCAAAACTTGACAAACAGCTTCCCTACCATTCAAAAATAATTATTTCAGGAGACTTCAATGCTTATATACCAACCCTACAAAATAACAAAAACAAAAAAGAGGAAAAGAGTTAGAGGACAATGTCAACTCAACAACTTCACCAACATTTCTACTCATAGCACACATTACAACAATCAGACCAGATGTGACACTAATATCAACAGACGTAATATATCAACACAGATACACAGTGCTCAATGATGTGAGCAGCGACCGTAGACTGGCATATACCCATCCTAATCAACACAGAAAGATTAGGTGGAGACAAGACACACTGAAAAACATTCTGGAACTATCAGATGTCTAAATGGACCATTTATGTCCAAGAAACTGACTCGGAACTGTCAAGCATTCCAGAACAGCCACTAAAAACTACTTCTACATACATTAATAATAATAATAACGGTGCTTATATAGCGCATATCCCGTTAGTGACAGTTCTATGCGCTGACGACAGTTACAGAATACAGACAGACAACGAAATATGTAATAATACGCTAATTCTGCTGACGAAAGAGGTGAGTCTTCAGCCGGCTCCTGAAGGTGTCATAGCTAGGGCTCTGGTCAAGCTGTAGTGGGAGGTGAATCCAAGCGGACGGTCCTGCGTAGGAAAATGAACGTTCGCCAGCGGACACTAGCCTCACACGAGGGATCCGCAGAGTAAGCGCGTCAGAAGCCGAACGAAGCCAGAAATATTGCTGTAATAAGCCTAACAGAAGAACATAAATCAAGCTACAATAAACTGACCGCTAAAAAAAAGATATTGCATTAAGAACAGGACATATAGCACTCAACTTTCACCTAAATAGTAGGTCTATAAACTATAAACCCTACACACGCACACGGGTTGATCGCCCGAAAAAGACCTGGAGACGCTCCTGCAAGGAAGAAATGGCAAGCTGCAACCAATGTTCCCTCTAAGGTGCGCGCATGCGCGCGCGCGCAGTAGTCTCGGTGCTGGCGCGCAGAACAAACTATAATGCGCGCAGCGGCGCAGTAGATCAATGTATTTACTAAAATATAATTTTCTTAATACAATTTTAATTATTAAAATATAAAATGCAACACAGCCAAAATTCCAGAATGTACTTTTTATTTCTGTTTTTTTTTTTTAAATTCACGTTAAGTAAAGACGGAAACATTTACTATTAGTGCATTTTTTCATTTTTTTTTTTTTGTTATGCACCGTGTGCCAGACTAAATAATTATTATCAAAACTAAAGTTTCATTTTCGTCCATTTCTTATTTTTTCAACATCTTGCATGACTTCCGGTAGTAATAGTAAAGTTTTCTTCCGGTTGTCTGTGTTCTGATTTTGACTTTTATTAAATTCAATTTAATTTGTGATTAAATATTTCCTATATTTCAAAGTTAAAATATTTGTCCTAAAAATGGCGCTGTCTAAATTTTTTAAAACGCAAAAAATGTTTGCAAACATTTAGAGACGATTGGTTAAAAGAATGAGTTGAAACCGAAGTGCCAAATCGCCGTAGATCAATGCGCGTACAACTCAGAGAGAAATTGATACATTCGATCCGTTGTGGGTTTGTTTTGACAAAAAGCCAAAGTTTAAGGAGAATTTTCAAGCGGTAAAAATTGGGACGACGGATGGAAACTGGACTACTTAAAACGTCATCTAAGAAATAAGTCTGCAGGCGTAAAATTGTCGCAAAATCAAAACCCTTCATTAGGATTAGGATTGATTTGCATGTTGTTAGAAACGCCAGATGAGAAGCAAAAAAGACAATCGGATCTTGAACGTAAACGTTCAAAACCAGATGCAATAAAAATATGAATAGATAATGTATAGTTAGCTGTAAGAATGAATAGCTCCATGCTTTCTGTTGAAAAAAATAAATGAGCACATGGAAAAGTACGTTTCTATACCTGCATCATGGAGAAGCAAAAATTATGCCTTTGATTTTTTAGAAGTAATCAACTCTGTTATTGAAACCGATGTTATGGCAAAAATAGCGTCTTCAACTTTTCACACATTAACAGTAGACGAAAGCACGGATATTTCTGTTAATAAATTTCTAATACTCTATTTTAAATATCGACCAGCTTGTTTAACAGAATATAAAACAACATTTGGTGGATTGTTACAGTTGAAATCATGTGATGCGGCTACAATAGTTGCAGCAATCAAAGAATTCTACAAAATTCACAAACTTGATGTGATAAGGATGGTTATGTTCACCTCTGATGGTGCTTCGGTGATGTTGCGAAAACGTAATGACGTTGCAGCTCAGTTGAAGCTCGAAATGTTACTTTCTGGAATTCCAAAGTTGTGACACTTTTAGATCAATGTAAAGAAAGTGACATTGAAGCAAACACAGGTTTTATCATAGCGTTTATAAAGAGTGTTTGTGAACATCTAGAAAATAGATTTCCTGAAGGTGAAATCAATAATTGGTCAGCATTTGATTGCACGGCACTAACCGAGGGCACTTTTGATTTTGGAGTTCAAGAAATTACAGCACTGTGTACAAAATACAAAGATTTGAATGACGAAAACTTTGATGACGTTGTCAGTGAATATAACGACTAGAAATTTGCAGTAGGTGAGTTAATCAAAGGCAGACTAGTTTCAAATTATCAAGACATGATACAGTTTGCATTTAAAAATGAACAGTTTGGAAAAATTTCAAAGTTGATGGATGTAGCAGGGACTTTTCTTGCTTCAAGTGCGGATTGTGAAAGAGAGATTAGCCTTATGAATGCCTTGAAAACCAAACAACGAAATAGACTTGAAGAGAGACACCTTGAAATGCTCATGCGAACGAAAAGCTTTCAGTCTGGTGGAGGTCTTATCAATTTGGACAAACTTTACTCGGAGTGGGCCAGCGCAAAAGATCGTAGAGAAAAACTTTAAGCAGTTAGTAGTTCTACTTTAGATCTTAAAAAATATTAAGTAACAATAACTCTGATTGTCTGAGAGACTGAGACTGACAATTTTTTAAATTAATAGCCATAAAACAATCATTGTATCATAACATGCATGTCGTTTATTATTTTTATTTCTATTGCAACAGTATCAGAAATCTAGAATATTAAAAATTAAAATAAGTTAGAAGTTAAACCATAGACTATAATATACATGGACCGCTTGCTTTAGTTTTTCTGCTATATGATGACTCGAAAGACTGCTTATTTCGGAATTCCCGATTCTAAATGAAGTAATTGTAACACAAATTCCGTTTTATTGAATCGCACCATTTTTTTTAGAAATTTTGTGCGTCAATCTATGACTAAGATATGGACGCTATGGATGAGGAAGTTTTTATTGATGAATTGAACGGCATACTGGAGGTAAATGTTCAAATTAAATAATTACGTATTAAAGAAGTATGGAGTTTATCTGTTAGACTCAAGTTCGGTGTATATTATAGTCTATGGTATTTCTGCTATATGATGAATTGAAACACTGATGATCGGAATTCCCGATTCTAAATAACGTAATTGCTATACCGGAAATAAAGTTATTGATATACAAGTTCCGTTTTATTTAATCGTTATGATTTTCTCAATGAAAAATTAAAATCGAAAGTAGTACAGAGCGGAAACATTTATAGATCAGTGTGGTGTGCGCACGGAAAAAACGAAAATAAGCTATAAAAATAGAGCAGGCGGTCCATCTTATTAAAGTCAATGATATATTAATAGGCCTACAAGTATTCATTTCAAGTAAAAAAATATGCGATTAAATAAAACGGAAGTTGAATTACAATTACTTCATTTAGAATCGGGAATTGGAAAAAACAGAAGATAATAGCATAAAAAACTAAAGCAAGCGGTCCATGTATATTATAGTCTATGGTTAAACCTTAAAATGGAATTAAATAATCAGTATTGATTTTAACATTTTAATATATCCTTATTATTTATTTATAGTTGAACTTCCTGCTTGGTTTGTTACAAAAGTCCTAACATAATTTATGATTTCAAGTATTGCAATAGCTAATAAACCTAATAACAAATTATCAATATAAATTGTAAATGTCAAATGCAATACAACAATGCACTTTGATGCGAGAATAATCAAACTTGAAAATGTTATGAAAAGTATGCAACAAGTGCGCGCAATTTTTAAAATAGCGCTCACAAAAAATTCCTGGCGCTCAGTCCACCCAAAAATTAGAGGGAACATTGGCTGCAACCTGTCATGGGGTGAACTAAAAAAAAAAGCTGCTCAGATTCGAGTGCGCTGGAGGGCTGTTGCGGCGGTACGTGACGTTTTGGCGCAGCCGTTTTGGCGCGACCGTTTTGGCGCAGCTGTTTTGGCGCGGGACGTTTTGGCGCGAGCCGTTTTGGCGCGGGACGTTTTGGCGCGAGGAAATAATTGAGAAAAAGATTATATTTTTTATAATAAATGAAACTAATAATAAATAATAATAATTTAAAACGATGTAGGCCTACTTTAATGCATTTATAGGACTAGTAAACTTTAAAAACGCAAACAGTATGTGGATGCTGATAACAGAATCAGTAAGATCGTTGAAATGTATACAAGCAGAGACGTAATAGAATACTTAAGAGGACTAGCCAATAATTTTTTAATGGAGCCATAAAAGCTTGTTCATTCAGGATATTGTTAAAATACTATGTTTTAAACTGTCATTATTTAATATTATTACATTATTTGTCATTTTATACATTATTTATTATTCAATCAGTTTATATAAAAATAAGTTATTAAAATTTAATAATCCAATATATACATGGTTTTAATATGTTTTTATTTCATATTTGTTTCATTTATTATAAAAAAAAATATTGTTTTCATCAAATGAAGTTATTAAGTTAATTTGATTTAAATGATGTGATGTGCTTAGGCCTATAGTCCATCGCGCCAAAACGTCCTGCGCCAAAACGGTCGCGCCAAAACGGCTGCGCCCAAACGTCCTGCTTCGCTGTTGCGGAGACCCTATGTTCCACAAGGAGCCAAAGGAGAATTAAGCAAGTAAGCAACACGCACACAACTGCAGACATTTTCACTACCCATAAGAAACTGTAGACCACTTCCTACTTGAATGCACTAAGCGTATCTACCTCAGGCATACACTACTCCGCCCCCCCCCCTCATCCTCAACCTAAGGTCAGCAACACACTATACACCGAAATAGAACAACCTAAAAAAGACGTTACATTGTTTGACATTCGCTGCAAGAGTGCAAACGGCTCTGCAGACTGGTTAACAGAAGCAGAAAAAATAATATTATGTAGGCCTATGCCCGTGTGTTTTTAATCTTACCCAGCCCAGGAGGATAAAGCTTAGTATTATAAATGTCTAGTAACTGGTCTGTTTCGAACGACACGCAACAACATTAATATAGGTTTAACCTTATACTTGGCATACTATGGTCTCTATAAACTCAAGTCCTGTTAACGTGACATTATTATTGAAGCTTGTTGCGGTATCTTTCTATACACCTTTCAATATGTTGGTAATATGTATTGTGTGTGGTCTCGATTCTAGATAATTATTACGTTGTGTAACAATGTTGTAAGAAGGACTATATAATAATATTACAATGAATTATGAACAAAATACAATAAAATATTGAACACCATAGTATGTTGGAGAACGAACAAAATAATAAAGTTTATTAAAGGAATGTATGAAAACTATGGAATGTAAATAGAATAATAAATATTTATAAAAGTGAAGTGTAAAGTAACTAATGTAAATGTAATGAAAACTAAAAATATATAGATTTATAAATGAAATTTGATCAATGGATTAGTACTGAGAAAACGTTTAGATGGACCCTTATTAACGTATTATGTTGTCTAATTAACAATGCCAGCTTAGGCATAAGGAAAGTATAATATTAATATATAGCAGTCCTCATCCTCAAGTATTTTTGGGATTAGTAGCCCATACGATCAAACGACTTAACCAATATTACAGTCAGTAAGTAAGTGATTTACGCTTTCGGTGCGGTGCTGGTACGGGAAGGTCACAATGCTCTCAGCCTAACATCGTATGTTTCTCGGGTCATAATTGGTGGTATTTCGCTTGACCTTTATCACTATCAATACAGATTTTTATACTAAAAATAACAAGCACAGCCTACATGGTAGTATATTGATACATATTTAGAAAAAAATAATAAGCATATTTTACAAAAAAAAAAGGGCAATTTACAAAGTAATATTGATACAGATAATCAGTACAATGATAAGATTATAATAAAAAAAAAATCATAGATTATTTAACTATTAAAAGATATGCATCATACCTCACTCTAGCGAAACAAAAACACTTTTGTTAGTGTACAGTGCACTTGTAACTTGTAACGGTTCGCCCTTTCTCTGGAGTCTGTGTACTATGCCTAGGAAATACGGGTCGTTCATTTAATACTGTTCCCCGTGCTTGTTAAGGTCTTTCGGTTGTTAAATTACTTTCTGAATGCGTCTTGGTCGACCTAGCGCCTTGCTAATACCTATAAATTGTGATAGTTTTCAGTGTCTCGTGTATTGTTCTGATTTAAGCTTATTGTGTGCGTTGATAATCATCGCTATTGGTTGGACCTGTTCGTCAATTACCAGCGTTCTCCTTCAGGACACCTAAACTACAACTCAACAGATCTATAGTTATAAGCAAACTTACTAGATCCAAAATGCAGTAGCCAAAAGCTAATAATTATGAGAAAACGACACTGAATGAATTGTGTTGTCTACATCAGCTATTTGCTGATGAAGTGTCGCCTAGACCAGGGTCGACAACGTTTAGATACTAGTTTGCCAAAGTGGATTTCTAATTCATTCAGCGTGCTAACAGCCTAAACGTCATCCCACTGTAGCGTTAAATTTATTGAAGAAAAGACTTGTATTGACTTTTAAGGCCTTTTCCGCGTGCCATTGAAAATCCATTGGCGTGCCAAACCTGGCACGCGTGCCGAAGGTTGCCGATCCCTTGCCTAGACTATGTGGTTTTGCTCCACACTTTTTGTTTAACCTGCCGAAAGGAAATAAAATAGTAGGTCCTATAGGGATATATTTCTTTCGCACCATTTGTAGGTCAATAGGACTTGTAAAGAAGCTTCCTTGACCACATCATAGAGGGGCCTTGGTGTCGCCATCCTATGTATAGGTTTTCATCGCAGCTTGGTAATCTCAGGATTATCCACCATATCCGGTATTTTTACTGGATTTTAAAACCCCGACGCACTGACCAACACGCCATATTTTTTAGATCTCTGGTTTATATGGATTAAAGCTGGTACTATTTTCCCGAGGCTAGAGTTTGGAGACTGGCAAATTATTCTACACAGCTCTGATAACACCGATAAGTCTCGTTAACATCTTTTGAGGAAACAAAATTAATGTAGCAGGTAATTGTGCTGGCCACACAATCCACTTAAATGATAAGACAAAACGAGACTGGAGACATCTGGTCCACTAGTGCTATGGGGCTTACTTGTCTTAAATCTGTACCTTAACATTAGATCTGCCTACTACAAAGCAAAAACATAAAGCTAAAGTTATCTAATAATATTAAACGAGAAAAATTGGGGGGTATATTTGTGGGTTTGTTTGTTTGTTTGTGTGTTTGTGTCAGCGTTCTCGAAAACGGGCCCTATGATTTTCGCGAAAACTGTCCAATTGATGTATTCTGGTGAGAAAATGCGTTTTAGATCAATCTCATTTCATATGAAGCTCTGCTTGACCCTCAATTTTTGGAAAAACCACTGACCATTTCTAAAAATAGCTTTTAAATTGGGCTAAAAGAAAAAAAAGCCAAGTCATTGGATTCCCCATCTAGCGCGATCGCGTTCAATACAACTCTTTTGACGTCATAGTCGATACGACTTTTATTTACTATCAGCGTTTCGGTAATTCCCATTTTAAAGCATTTAAATCGTTACCATTTTCCGATTCGCCGCGCAATTAAATATAATCAGCGTGAAAATGTGTCATCAATTTTAAAAAAAGGAAAGATATTATAGTTTGATAGTTTATATGTTTCAAAGAGTCCATGCTGATTAGGCTCTAACCAATACATTAAACAATTAGGGTACTATTAAAGCTGTGGAATACATTAAAATATATATCGTTAATTGCATAGTTGTGATTAAGTATTATATAGTCTTTAAAGTTATAACATTTACAACTTTATGAAAATGCCTGGCGGACGAAAAAAAAACTATTTGAAACTAGGAAAAGAGAAAGGCAGAGACTTATGATAGTGCAGAAGCAAACATTATTTTTAAAAGTATTTCTTGCTTGTCTTCAGATATAAATAATTCAGTAGATACAACTATAAAGCCAGACAGAGCAGCCAAACTCAGGTGCATGGGAATAATTTTAGAATTTATTAACAAAGAAATAGCAGAAACACGCGATCAACAATTAAAGAATAAACACATTTGTAGATTACAGTTTACAGCAACTAGAAAAGTAAGCTATAGATAAGACAGAAACGATATTGGATTATCAAAGAAAGTGTAGGACAAAACAACTAGAAGAGGAAACTGCAAAAGAACGAGAAAGACGATTGGAAGAAAATAGAAAGCGAAGGACAAAACAACTAGATAAGGAAACTGCAGATGTAAGAGAAAAGACCATTAGACAATCTGAGACGTAGCAAGGCAGAGCAATTAAAAAATGAAACACTAGCCATTCAATGACTATCGATAGAGACCATTGATCAACGTGATCAACGCTTGGAAGAGCAACGTCGCCGTAATGTAAGGCAACAATTACTTATGAAACAAAATCTATTGCCAATCTACATTTGCGCAACCAATTCAAACAATACCTACACAAGTTTCGGACCTTTTAACATAGCATGTATTCACTGTCATGCTTTTCATTTTCCCGAAGAACGGGTGTCGAACAGAATCAACCGCGACTCTTATGGTGACTGCTGTTTATCTGGTCAAGTAAACATAGAGCCATCAGTGTTTCCAAATGAGTTGGCCTGCCTCTTTTTTAAAACGTCATTTGCTCGCAGAAGAATTCCTCAAGAGTATAAGGAACTTGAATTAATGTTTCGCACTGGCTTCGCGAAAGGTAGATGACGATCAGACAATCAATAGTCACGGAGTCTACAGCTTCATAGCAGCAGGACAAGTCTACTATAAGATGGATATTGCAGTACATCCAAGACAAAATGTTAAGGGTGAATTTGAAAGTCCACAATACGTATATATGTACTTCTTAGATTCCGGTGACGCCGTCACCGAGCGATTAAATATCCACTCAATCATGAAATCATGATTATTAATTTTATTTTAAATAGTACATACTACTATTATTATAATGTATTTATGATATTGACGTATATCAAACTATATATTCTGTATATGGTTACATTTTTATTCACTTTATATTCACATATTGTTGAAGCCTGTGTGTACAATTGATATGTAAATATGCAGCGTCTGATTCGTGGCTGTTTTTTTTAAATTTGACTTTCTTTTTAGTATAATTAATGTTTTTATAATTTGTCTAAACTTCACATTACAATGCATGTTTATTCGTGAACAATCCCATTGATACACTATATGTATCTACACTATATGATATAGTCGTTCAATTGACTGGCTACATTGATGACCTTTATTGATAAGTATGACATGCAATCTTGATTAGTCATAAAGAATCTCACTGGAGATGGATTTTTGTTCAATTAATAACAGCTTATCAACCAGCATTTATTAAATGATATATAATAATGGTTCTTTTGTAAGCCTTTAAAGCAGATTAAAATATATTGTAGAAAAAGATATTGTAATGGAAAAGAAGAAATGACTAGAAAATAAATTTGTAGGCCTACACCTGATTAAATATGCCCCCCCCCCCCAAGTAAATAGTAAATTATATGCATGTATTCTATATTTACAATTTCTATATTGTCTTAAGATCTTTCATGTTAAAGAAATTAAATGCATCATATATTCTAACAATATTATTATTAGTATGATAATGCTTAACATTTCTATTATTAATTTCAGCCTATACAGACCGATCTCAGATTGGTCACCCCGATATTATTGTATTATTTTCACTAGTGATAATATGCTTTAGAGAAATGTAACAACTTACTTAGTTTTACGAAAGTTGTCTGGCTGCACCGTTTAATGCCTTTTAAGTAGGTCAGCGTTCTGAACTTGTTTTTATTCTACCAAGTGCGGAATTGTTAGGCCAACACACATATATACACACATATCACTATCAGCTTCCAGCCGTGTTTTAACCCTTACAGTCCCGGGCGCGTATATAGCGGGACTGAAGGTATGCATGGGAAAGTAGGTCGGTACGGGAAGGGTTAAGATCTGGTAAACGCCAGAATAACAGTTAATGTCTATTTAACAAAAGAAATGGGGCGGGGAGGGGATTGCATCTTTCTATTATGAATTTTTGTCTTAATTTATTAGAAGTGCCAACGGTAAAAATGACAAGGTAAATATGGCAATATGGCAACGGTAAATATAGCAACGGTTTTTAAAAAAATGGCAAAAATCACAAAATGGTAAAAAATGGTTTAACGGTAAAAAAAGGCAAACATAGATTATCTATTTATTTTGTTAACTTATAGTAGTGTTAGGACAGCACTTTATGCTAGAGTAATTACCGGTAACCAAAAATTTGAATCGGCCAGCAGGATGATTATAGTTTGGGGAGTTGGAGGGGTAAACTGGCTTCCGGCGTACCTAACCAAAGTCGCTTTCGTTAACATGGGGGGGAAATAATAAGAGGAGTAAAGACTAATAGTGCGGACTAATTAATATCCGGCTAATTAGTCGATCGGATCAAGACAAACATACAGTCGAAATAGAGCACATTTAAACACTGCATAAACAGCTTACAGAAGAAGAGAGAAAACATTACTCGAGAAACACTCATTAGGCTACACTCCAAAGTAAAATAAACAAACTACAGCCAGCCAAGACATCCAGATGGCTAAACAGCCGCATTTTAACAGGCCTTCATGCCCCATCTCTCGGGCCGCATGCCCGACTCTTATAATACGTACACAGAAGCACGCTCAAAAAGGTGCCTTCCCTCAGATATCCAATGAAGTTTTTATTACCGTCATGGAAATGAAAAAAAAACTAGCTATAGAGCTTCTGTGTGAGGGTACCGATCCATATATAACTTCTAAATACAGATTGTAATATATTTCCAAAATATTAGTTTTAAAAGAGTGCAACCACACGACAAAATTATATCACACATCAACCAATACTGTAGCACAGAGGTCGGCAAACCTTTTCATAATCGTTTACCAAAGTAGGATTTATAATTCATTCAGCGTGCCACCAGCCTAAAAGCCATCCTCCTATAGAACTAAATTTCTTGGAGAACAGACTTAAATTGCCATTTGGGAGGTCTTCCACGTGCCATTGGAAATCGCCCTGTGTGCCAAGTTTGGCTCGCGTACCATAGGTTGCCGACCCCTGCTGAAGCATACCCGGTAGGCATATAGAAATAATAAAGAATAATCACCACTCTGCATCAGAGATATCATAACTTACACACATTTCAAACAAACACACAAGCCAAGTTCTCAATACATGTTGACAAAAAAGAGCATAATACTGAATTTGTATTTTTTTTTTAAATAAAAATTTTAACTAACACTAGTTGCAGGCCTTTTTTTTTTTCATTTACTTGTTAGAAAATTTTTATTAAAGGGAGATAATTTATCCGTTGTTTTTTTTTTTTTTTTTTTTGCATTAACATTTATAATATGTTTATTTTGTTTTATTTTTAAAAAATAAATAAATAACAATTTATAACTTAAAAGTGATCAAACTATAAAAGATAGTTGAAAATTATTTAAATATTTTATGACTAAAGAGTCTATACGTACATTGAAACACTAAATTAACTACCTAGTTAGTATGATTACAATGTATCTCTTCTTCTAAACTGTAGTAGCAATTAAAAAAGAAAGTTACGAAATACATTAACGGGAATCTCAGTTATACTGAGATCAACTATGATGGTCCTACTAGAAAAATATCTAGACATACAAATTCAAATGCTTATACTATATCAAAACCATAGATATAATTATTGCCACAATTATATACACAACTACAATACAGAACAATACAACTAAATCTAAAAACCAACGAGCAGTATAATATCTTCCTAAAATGCCCCACGTCTGTACCTATGGATCTCAAAGATCTGCGAGGCAAACCGCCGATACGTTCACATTAAGAATACACCGGCGGAAAAACGCATTGAGGCATGGAAGACAGCCTTTGCTGCGCGTCCGAGGTCTCATTGCGCCTCCGAGAGGCTCCGAACCTCGGTGGTGGGGAGAAAGCGATGTGCGTAGAGTATGTCTCAGACCCCGCCCTGATGCTTGGATGCACAGACATAAACATATAGTCTGGGACGTGTGCTACCGGGAGACAGTGCGGGTCTACGAGAGAGCCACCACGGTAAGGATGCGATGGGAATTCCCCCAGGTGGGGAGAAGCAGTGTAGCGCATGTGGCTACGGAGACCTAACCTATGTTACGCGACACGCCTTATCGGCGTGCTGCGGGGAGGCTAGCCTCAGACAGGACCTTGGTGTGCTCCCCCCTCACCCCTTCCCTCCCACGGTCTACCCCTTCACATCGTTGCGCCCATGACAAAAAAGCCAAAAGACAATTATAAATTCTGAGACCCCCCCCCCTTTCGTAATTCATACCAACTAAACAAGTGAGGCCGGCTGGTCCTGCGGTTCTAGCCCCGTCCGCCGACCAATCCCTGGCGCCCTGCAGAAATTTTGGGCCTTATGGATGTTATAATCTAATACTTAGATGAACGTCTGTAAACTTATTATTATAATAATAAACACATACTGAAGAAAATATTACAGCCAATAAAAAAACTTAGACATTGACCTAACTCTCATACTCACCAGAACCCCTAGACACGCAAAGAAAAACACACACGGCTTTAACTTCACAATACTAGCATAATACAAACATCACATCTGGTGTTTAACTTCACAATACTAGCATAATACAAACATCACATCTGGTCTTTAACTTCAAAATACTAGCATAATACAAACATCACATCTGGTCTTTAACTTCACAATACTAGCATAATACAAACATCACATCTGGTCTTTAACTTCACAATACTAGCATAATACAAACATCACATCTGGTCTTTAACTTCACAATACTAGCATAATACAAACATCACATCTGGTCTTTAACTTCACAATACTAGCATAATACAAACATCACATCTGGTCTTTAACTTCACAATACTAGCATAATACAAACATCACATCTGGTCTTTAACTTCACAATACTAGCATAATACAAACATCACATCTGGTCTTTAACTTCACAATACTAGCATAATACAAACATCACATCTGGTCTTTAACTTCACAATACTAGCATAATACAAACATCACATCTGGTCTTTAACTTCACAATACTAGCATAATACAAACATCACATCTGGTTTTTAACTTCACAATACTAGCATAATACAAACATCACATCTGGTCTTTAACTTCACAATACTAGCATAATACAAACATCACATCTGGTCTTTAACTTCACAATACTAGCATAATACAAACATCACATCTGGTCTTTAACTTCACAATACTAGCATAATATAAACATCACATCTGGTCTTTAACTTCACAATACTAGCATAATACAAACATCACATCTGGTCTTTAACTTCACAATACTAGCATAATACAAACATCACATCTGGTCTTTAACTTCACAATACTAGCATAATACAAACATCACATCTGGTCTTTAACTTCACAATACTAGCATAATACAAACATCACATCTGGTCTTTAACTTCACAATACTAGCATAATACAAACATCACATCTGGTCTTTAACTTCACAATACTAGCATAATACAAACATCACATCTGGTCTTTAACTTCACAATACTAGCATAATACAAACATCACATCTGGTCTTTAACTTCACAATACTAGCATAATACAAACATCACATCTGGTCTTTCTGTTTTAAAATATTGAATGACCAAAAACATTTCACACCACACTTAATAGAAGATTTCAGAAACAAATTAGACAAAGTCCTATCATATCTTATATATTACAGACGCTCATTCTATAAAGAAGATTATCGCGTCCTACGCTCATCAATGGTACGAGTCTTTATTAATGTTTTAAATGATGTTAAGTTACTGGTTTTCCTGGGTTGTTCAGGCAACTCATTCCATGTCCGAATGCCACTCGGGAAGAAAGTGTACTTATATGCATTTGTTCTCGCATAAGGAAAAGTGTTTTGTCTTTATGTTTATCAACTTTATCTGAGCATTGCAACAGGCCTAAGCACCAACACTAAATCCATGTGTAAATCTTTTTTTGAATTATTATATAATAATATAACTGTCATATTCTGTTTAAATTACCGCTTTATATATTTCATTATTTCAAACTGCTGGGTTTTGCTTTATATTTTTAGTATGCCAACCGAGTGTGGACTAGCCTAAATAAGTTGTTGTGTTGCCACTTCCACGCAGCGATGAAGCTTGTTATGGCAACCCACTATTACCATAATATGTTTTTTTATTCTATGAAATGTATTTCGAAAGTCGCCTTCTATCATCCCTTCTTCCACAACAATGTGCACATTTGATGTGAAACACCCCTATTCAAAGTTTTTTTAATGTAATGTCCACATTGGCCAACATTTTGTTATGCGGAAATTATCTGATTTATATCAGAATATTACGCCCAGTAGTTCTGAAGACGTCGGTTTTTAGATGTTGTGACCAAATCCACCCCAGCCTCGTGTGGGCCACGGTCTCCTAGACAAACGGGTGAAGTTCTGTGAATTCTAGGACCCACCACGGCCGCTAGAAGTTTAATTCTGCTGTCCTTAAGGGGAAGGGCCATAACCCTAGTAATATTATACATACACAATCGTTCTTACTTATTTCTCCCCCTTTAGTTCTGAAACTGTTTAAACTATTATTAGCCTATGCTCTTTATTCCCTTCATTTTACTATATAGTCCTGCCTTTAGTAAAAGTGAGTAGAGACGGTGTACAGTACAGACTTAGAATATGTCACATGTGTAAATGGAATGAAAGAAAGAAATGAATAGATTTGTCATAAAAATTATCACATGCTGTATATAGGCCTATTTAATATTGTACATGAAATGACTGCAAATAAACTTCTTGGAGGTGAACAAACCTATTTTGTTTTTGCATAGGGCCACAACAACAAATGTAAAGCTATTGGATGGGAGGGGAGCGCGTATATAGATCTATATTACGGCCACTTTGTTTGAAGCAACCTATTACAAGTATTTTCCAATACACCAACAAGCTGTAGCTTATAGATCTAATGATACTACAGGTGTAGCCTAACTATTAGACACACATATAACCCAGAGGCTTTATATTGTTTTAGTCTCAAATAAGGTTTTGCACAAAAACTTTTCTTTATGAAAAAGATAAAATCATGATAATAGAGACATCAACAATTTACTATTCAAATGTTCCTTGTTTTTCCATTTTTTTAAAAACCTCAAAATCTTTTAGAAAAAAAACATTTTTTTACATCCCTAAGTAGATTTAAGGAGCACTAAGGTTTATTTAACATGAAATAATGTATAGGGGAAGACTACTAGAATTTATAAAGATACCAGTACTTCAACTTAATCAGCCCCACACATACAGGCACAACCTTCCGTAGTTAAAACTGACTCACTTGATGGTTTTATTTGTTACTGTAATAAAAAAATTTCACACAAAATATGTCCATTAAAGTAACAAAAAGTAATTTAATTTTTTTTTTTATTTTTAATAACATTCTGAAATATAGGCTACAAATTAAATGAGTAATTAAAAAAATATTTTTAAATATGATAAAATTGACAATGCATAGGCTACTTATAAGTTTTACAGACATTCTTTCTAGATAGAAGATTATTACATCCAAAACTCCTGCAGGGGGGCAGGGATAGAACCCGCAATATGTCAGTTGACAGTCCGGTGAACTAGCCAAAGGTCCATAAAGGGTATTAGTAATAAATAAATAATCAAATCACAACTTTTTATAATAATCACTGATCTATAATTATAATTAATTAATTATAAATAATTTATAATGGCTATTATATATCCTATAACTCTGCAGAGTCCTATAAAAGTTAGAAAATCTAGCAAACTACCAGGTAGTTCAATTATAAATTATAATTTACATTTTTTTTTCCAGTAGTTTAAAGCAAATGAATACATTTTCATCCAATTTTTTTTTTCCATTCTTGGTTTGGTATTTTATAGGAAGTCATCTTTTGAAAAAAAACTATATGTTTTAATTTAGGTCATCCTCATGCACTTAATCTGTTATAGCAAAACATTTTATGTTTTTATAACAAAAATTGCCAATTCTTGTAAAATATAGATCAGTGATGACAATGCTTTGTAAAGGAGGACTATCAAATAACCAATATTAAGCTTAATGTGTGAGGTGTAAGTGGACTAAAAAAACAACAGTAATATCGACTCCAGTCAGTGTTCATTGACAGATCACACAGCTTTAATGTCCTTATTATGGTTTCAATATGTTAATCTGCACTTTGGGTTTTTATGAAGTCAATGAGACTAATGTTTATTTAGTGTTAATTCTGTTTGGTCACTTTTGTCAAGATATAAGGCAATTTTTAAAGGATATATTTATTATATTATTTATTATAGACTATAAGGCAGATCCAACAAGGCAACAACAGACAGAAATTTACAAGTAAACTTCATTATCTCAAATATATAATTAGGACATGGGACTTAAATTCTGATATAAATCTGATAACAAAGAGTAATGTTTAATTAAATTATCCCTTGAAGCTACAAACAACAATACAGGTAAGTACATTTAAGTTTACATTTAAAACAAATTATAGAAAACTTATTTTTAATTTCTGACTGTACATTGCAGTTACTTCATAATTATTTTATAAATATATATTATTCATTTAAGAATGTAACATGTAATGTCATGCAACAATACAATTGCAATCAAGACAAATAACAATTTTATATTTACAAAATACAATGCTCTTATTCCCAAAAGATTTGACATTTACATTTTGTCCATTTACTCTCTGGCAGTTGCAAGAATAAAAACACCTTTCTCCGGTCTCATGGTGACTATTGGTAGTCTGCGAGCTTCATGTGTAGAATCTACAGACAATTTGAAGCTGAAAATATACCAAATGTCTCATTCTTATAACATGTTTATAACATTCAGAAGATGAATTGTTTTGCCAAATTCAAAAGTATAAAGATGAAATGGTTTATGTAATTATTTAATTTCAACTAAAGATGATTGCTATATATTTTAAGGTTGTAGAAAAAGCTTGCTATGTGATTTAAATACAATACTTTTTTTATTAATCAATTATTTTTTAATAAAATGCGTTATGGTTATCAAGGACTTGAGTTGTTTATTGAAAGAGATTCCTCATTCACCACAATATGCAAGATATGAAAATCTATAGGACTAAGGCTGGTACAATGGCATCCAAGAGATTAATGTCTGCTGACTGTAACTCTAGACAATGAATGGGCTAACTAACTAAAGCAGCCCTTCTCATTTTACACTTAATATATGCAATAACTAACTAAAGCAGCCCTTCTCATTATACACTTAATATATGCAATAACTAACTAAAGCAGCCCTTCTCATTATACACTTAATATATGCAATAACTAACTAAAGCAGCCCTTCTCATTATACACTTAGTATATGCAATAACTAACTAAAGCAGCCCTCTCATTATACACTTAATATATGCAATAACTAACTAAAGCAGCCCTTCTCATTATACACTTAATATATGCAATAACTAACTAAAGCAGCCCTTCTCATTATACACTTAATATATGCAATAACTAACTAAAGCAGCCCTTCTCATTATACACTTAATATATGCAATAACTAACTAAAGCAGCCCTTCTCATTATGCATTTAATATAATATGCAATAACTAACTAAAGCAGCCCTTCTCATTATACACTTAATAAATGCAATAACTAACTAAAGCAGCCCTTCTCATTATACACTTAATAAATGCAATAACTAACTAAAGCAGCCCTTCTCATTATACACTTAATATATGCAATAACTAACTAAAGCAGCCCTTCTCATTATACACTTAATATATGCAATAACTAACTAAAGCAGCCCTTCTCATTATACACTTAATATATGCAATAACTAACTAAAGCAGCCCTTCTCATTATGCATTTAATATAATATGCAATAACTAACTAAAGCAGCCCTTCTCATTATACACTTAATAAATGCAATAACTAACTAAAACAGCCCTTCTCATTATACACTTAATAAATGCAATAACTAACTAAAGCAGCCCTTCTCATTATACACTTAATATATGCAATAACTAACTAAAGCAGCCCTTCTCATTATACTCTTAATATATGCAATAACTAACTAAAGCAGCCCTTCTCATTATACACTTAATATATGCAATAACTAACTAAAGCAGCCCTTCTCATTATACACTTAATATATGCAATAACTAACTAAAGCAGCCCTTCTCATTATACACTTAATATATGCAATAACTAAAGCAGCCCTTCTCATTATACACTTAATGTATACAATCACTAAGGCAGCTGTTCTCATTATACACTTAATATATGCAATAACTAACTAAAGCAGCCCTTCTCATTATACACTTAATATATGCAATAACTAACTAAAGCAGCCCTTCTCATTATACACTTAATATATGCAATAACTAACTAAAGCAGCCCTTCTCATTATACACTTAATATATGCAATAACTAATTAAAGCAGCCCTTCTCATTTGATTTTTGTTATAAGATCTTCTAAAGCAAGAGTGACACAGTCACCTTTAGTAAAATCATTACATTTATAAACACCCTAGGAAAAGTAGATTAAAAAGGAAAATAGTAATAATAAGTAAAACATTAAATAATACTCAGAAAGACAAGAGTCATAAAAAAACTATTCTTATGCAAAACTAGTAGGACTTCTTTGTTTTAGACAACTAGGAAAGCATGAATATAAAGTTGAGACACTAAGACACAAGATAAAATTAATTTTATAATAACAATAGAAATATATATTTAAAGCTATCACATTCAAAATTTGAAGAATGAAAAGAAAATTGAGACAACTTACTTTTGAATGACTTTACAGATAGTTATTTTCATTTCATTCATGGCAAAATTTTGTCCAATGCAGTTTCTGTGGAACAGAATGAAAAGCAAAAGTTTGTGACTTGGTGAATATTTTCTGTTAATTGTTTGTTGTAGTATTTTTTTAACTTATAAAAGCCCCATTTTTATGATCCAGAAATTCAAAAAATGTTTTTAAATTATTGTTTGTTTACCTTGACCCAGCAGAGAATGGTACAAACTGAAAAGGATCCATCTTTTTCTGATTGTCTGGAAGAAATCTTTCTGGTATATATTCCATAGGGCTTTCCCAAATATGTGGATTATGGTGAAGAGCATAGAGATTGATGGCGACTCTGCTACCTTTAAAGTTTATTTAGAAATTTCAGTTTTGTTTTCAATATTAATAACCAAAATGTTAAAGAAATATAAAGTTGTACTATTCCTATTCATAAGCACATTCCATTAAAAAAAACTTTGAGAAAAGTACAATAATAGGCCTAATATTGTTTAGACCTAAAGCATGCATGAGCTCTTATTCAATACAAAATAAGTAACATTTATTATTTCTTTATCAGATAGGTAGTTCTAAATATATTTATTTATATAAACAAAAAAAAGTTTGTAAGTTCTAATTATCTATATAATATATATTTGACAGACGTTAACTAATTTTTAGTTTATGCTTCCACTTCAATAATGGTAAAAAATATAATTCAGAATGCAAAAGAATAGAACCAATAAAAAGGGATGAAAAACAAATTGGTCGCATATCTGTTGACAATAAAGTGACACATGGCAGCTACTGCAATCTGACAGATAGAGTGTTGACAATAAAGTGACATATGGCAGCTACTGCAAGCTGACAGATAGAGTGTTGACAATAAAGTGACATATGGCAGCTACTGCAAGCTGACAGATAGAGTGTTGACAATAAAGTGACATATGGCAGCTACTGCAAGCTGACAGATAGAGTGATGACAATAAAGTGACATATGGCAGCTACTGCAAGCTGACAGATAGAGTGATCTTAATGGCATGTCTTTAAAGATATGCAAGTAGCCATTTTTCTACATTAGAGTAGCATTTATGCTTGGAGTTTGAATCTTGAGCAGGTAAGGATTACATTTTTAGTAAAACTAGTTAATTGATTTACATTAAACTAAAAGTTTTCAATGGCAATAGATAAGTTATATCAACTTACAGCATTTTTTTTTTACAGGTTTTCAAGGATAAAATCAAAAGCTAGTAGTTCGAAATACATTTCTTGTCATAGCAGTTAACTATTTTCTTTTCTTAGACACATTAAATTTGATTCAACTTACTACATTTGTATTAAAATTTAATTGTTTTTGTTAGACTTATTTTGTGAAACATATTAGGATTTATTAATTTTATTTTTGAAAGAATAAAAATCATTGATACAACTTAAACATTCATAGGCTAGATATATATATATATATATATATATATATAATTATCTTATATAATTACCTTGTAATATATAGAAAAAAAAACATCTAAAAAAATTGTATTATAAAGTTACCAGCAGGCAAAATGTGTCCATGGACATTGCAGTCCTCGTTAATGATTCTTTGAATGACAGGTACAGCTGCATGAAGTCTTAAGCCTTCCTTTATACACATTGTTGTGAACTCCAGTTTGGACAAGTCATTCCTGTGACAATAAGAAAAAAACCTCTTTTAATACCAAATGTCAACAGTTGAACATTGATTTGGCAAGCCATTTTCTTCATTGAAATTTTCTTTTAATATTTAAAAAGTGAAGTATTCCGGTCATACTATGTTGGTCCAAGAGCTAGGGAAGCAGCATTCACCAGTTTCTTTGACCATGGCATACAAGAGGAATGTTTTACTAACACAGAGCCAAGCTACCTTTCCTTTTTTTTCATACTAATGTAAGGTACCTGTCAGAACAGGGTAGACATAAGATATAATCCAGTCCCCAAGAGAGAAAATATCTATCATTTAACCTGGATTCAAAATTAAGACTTTAACATGACAATCAAAATGCACACTGCTGCTAAACCACGGTAGCCCATAGTTTAATATTCAAGTAAGCAAATATTTTCTTTTAAAAATGTATGACAAAGGTAACCAACCATTCAAGTTGTTCTCTCCCTTGAAGCACCTTCATAATTTCTTCATATACACGCTCCTGGTACTCAGGATGTTGAGCCAATGCATAAAGTGTCCATGTCATGCCACTAGCAGTTGTGTCGTGACCTGCAAACATTTCAAGAATTACTTTTCTTAACTACATATTTAACATGCTCTAGACAGAAATATAAATAAATGCTAAAAGAAACAAGTTTTGTAAACAACCACAAAATCGTTAACTATTTCCTAACTGAATATGCCAGAAGACATGTTTTGCAATAAAAGAAAACACAACAAATATTTTTTCAAATTGTAATTTAAAAACTTTAATTCAATTCTGGGAAATTATAAAAGGGTTCATTCAGTTCTAAAACTACTGCCACATCCATGTCAACACACTATAAAGGCCCAAACATTTCTGAATATAAGGGAAATATTGACCAAAGACGTGGCTGATTTATAGGAAAACTACAGATAATTTTTTATGAATATATATTTTATTTAATGGCTCTATTTTTTTTAGAAATATAAATATTACCTTCAAATAAAAAAGTATCCACTTCATTTCTTATCTCTAACAGACTGAGTCCAACACCATCTTCATCTCTGGCAGTAAGTAAAGTGTCTAGAAAGTCTTTCACCTTCCGTTCTTGTACTAGACTTGGATCTTTTTCCTTATTTAAAAAAAAACATTAAAATATTTTTTTTACTGATAATAAACTTTTACATTGAATACATTTATTAGATATGAAAGAAAAAAATGTCCTTTATTCATATTATATTTATAAAATCCACCTAACATAGTTTCAAACGTGTACATTCTCGGGAAAAGGAACATGCTGTGCATAACATCTATATTGAGTGATAATTAAGCATCTGAGATGGATTGGCCATGTTTTAAAGAATGTTTGTGGTTTGTATTTGTTTGTTTTATTACCAGTTTAAGCAATTCATTCTGTGACTTAATGTCTATATAGTATAATATATAAAATTACTTTATTGTCTTCTAATTTTACAATAAATGTTTACATGTGTTTCTCATTATATTTCTAAAAATACTAAAAACAAATTGAATTTGTTTGGGAAAATAATGAATAAAAATAAAGCTATATAAATCAATTAAATTAATATGGAGAAAATATTTTACCAATTCTTTTTTTCTCTTTTCAATAATTTCTTCAGCTACTTTATGAGCAATATCACATAGATGATAATACTTTTTTCCATGTGATGTGAAACTGTAGATAAACTCATTAAAGTATATTGGTGTCCTGAAGAGTTAAAAAAATGTTTTTTAGTGGATTGTTGATTTGTATCTTCTAACAAAAAACGAATTCACAATTAGTAAATCCTTTTTTTTTGTTTCTTTTTTCTCTTTTAACTAAGGGAAACGAGGGAGAGGATAAAACCCCTTATTTGAGTTTGGTTTAGTATAACGCTTTTCCTCTTCTTTGAGGATATATTAAGCTTATAATTATTATAGAAATTCTAAATTTATTTCCAACCACACTGGTTAAGAATTTTAGTTGCACAAGGATACCAAACAAAATTAATTAACTAGAACTTTTTAAAAACATTTCTGACAGAGCGTTTAAAATGAGTTTTAAAAAAACACAAAAACAAACATTCACAGAACATTTTTAGTGTTTCAACCTTTTAAACATAAAACTACAAATGTAGCCTAGGCTATACTCACAGAGATCTTACTGCCCACAAAGACTGAATCTCACTAATTACAGAAGTGTAAGTATTTGTCGAGCTGTGAATTTACAGACAAAAATAAAATCAGTATCTAGACTGCCAATGCTTAATGATCTTTTTACGCAAACATTTCTTAAAACGGAATGCTAGTTTGCCAGGTATTTTTAACTGTCTATACAATGTTTTTACACAAGCATAAAAATAAAAAGGACTTTCAAGAAAATCTATTAAAAAAATATTGTTTCTATATATATATATGTAATGAAAATGTTATTAGGATTTTCAAATTTCTATTGGTTAAATTAAAAACATGGCCTTTATTGTCTTCTATTTTACTTTGGCGTTTTGCTTCCTAAATGTCTCCTCCCAAGTGGCACGTAATAAGTGACCACTGGGATGGCTTCTCTGCTCCTTATTTATTGTTGTAAATTAACCAATCGCTTAAGCTTTATTATTATTATTCTTTATACTTTATCGCTGCCCGTCCATCATAAGGCAGCAACAAGGTTCCGCCATGCCTCCCTATCCTGGGCATTCTTGATATCACATCCTGGGCATTCTTGAGCTCACGCTACGTTTTATTGACGGCCTTTGATTCCTCATCCAACATTATCCTCCAGGTCCCCAATGGTTTTCCCCTCCTCCCTATTCCTGATGGTGTTTGTTTCAAGGAAATGTTTGGAAACCTCTTTCTGACCTGGTTCAACCAACTCCATCTTCATTTTTTTATTTCCTCAGTGATGCAGTTTATTCCTGTTCTGTGCTGCGACCACTGTTTGAGATGTGATCTTCCCAATTCATTTTTATTTTTAGTAAACGCTTAAGTCTGTGATATCTAGATTAGTAATTAGAATGTCAAAATCAACTTACTGAACTTGAAATTGTGGAATGTCAACATTTATATTATGTTATTTATATAATATATATTCCAAAAAGAAAGAATTTGCTTTTTTTTTCTTTAATGTATTCTTATAATTCTTACCCCAGGCAATGCCGGGTAATTTGGCTAGTAATAATACAATATTATATTTTTAAAATACATGCATTCGTTAACTGGGTAACATAACTTACTCTGTGGTTTGGCAGTCAGATTTGTAAGAGAAAGCACATCTTAAGATTATGTCCAAGGCATCAAGATTAATCAGTGGGTACAAATCAAAAGATTTATTGGAATTAGACACATCTTTTATCTTAGACTGCAAACAGAAATATATTTTTGTTTAATATTTATATAATATTTATTTGGCTTTATATATAATTAGTAGGCCTACACTTTACTAACAAAAGTATAGTATTTTTTTTAAACCTTTTATCAAGAAAAGTATCAATCATTAAGAGTAGGTCTATCAGATAAAAATTAACAAATGCATATGTTGATGAAGAAGTTAAGGATTAACTTAACAGAATTAAGGGGTGGACAAACATTTACAAAATTGTTTTTGCCCCAGGCCTATTCACACTCACAGATACCCGTTGACAGAAAGTACTAGAAATTCCTGACTTTAAAAACTCACATGGGCCTGTTTAGAGTGAAACGTCTCCCATTAAAGTTGGTGTTAACGCAGCAGTGGGCTGTTTTCAAAGAATTATCTCTACTATACTTAGGGGCTAAAATTGTTGTCTGCATTTATCTAGATGACATTCTTGTTACAGTGGGAGATAACTGCGAACATTTGAGTTGTTGAGCAGGAGTTACGTCTGGTGGCCAGGAATGGATCAGGATATTGAGTCAACAGTGAGAGGATGTCTGTCATGTGACAAATCCCAAAATTTACCAGCGGTAGCAAAAATCCACCCTTAGGAATAACCAAGCTAGCCCTGATTTAGGTTTCATATTGATCATGCCGGTTGCTTCAACTTCCTGGGTAAACATTTCCTGATTGTTTTTTATGCCCGTTTGAAGCGGCTAGAAGTGATAAATGTGCTTAATATATCAACCCATGCCATTAGCATTGCACTCTTATACTCAGTGGAATATTTGCAGCTCATGGTCTTCCTGTTACTCTAGTATCGGACATTATTAGGCATCCCTAAAACTATAAGATTTAAATAGCAAAGTAGTAGTTCATAAATGACACCCACAATGCATTTAATTCTTACTTATAAATATAACCCACTAATCTAGTAAAGTAGATTCGGTTATTAACACTGTGAAAATCAAAATCTTATGGCTTATGTCAACTTATGACATATGTTACCTAGATTCTATCTATATGCCTACGCCTACGCCCTATGTTAAATATGTAAATTATTGTAAATTCGGGACTATTCATAAAACTAAATAGCCTACATTACATGCATATATTAATAGGCCGCTAGCTTATTACGTGTTTTATTTCATTTTTAGGCTAATATATTATTTGAAAGAAAAACTTAACTTACAATGAGCAAATCTCCACACTTATTGTAAATATCGACATATTGCTTTAAAATATCGAAATGAAAAGCTGGAGTCAAAAGGCGTCGACTTCTGGCCCATTTGGCCCCATTGGCTATCAACAATCCTTCTCCCAACCATCGAACACCCATGTCATAAGCAGTAGCCAGATACCAGTTGCGAGGTTTAGGTGCTTTACTCGAAAGAAAAACAATAGGCTCAATTATTGTAGCATATAAATCATAATTTATTGTGAAAAAAAGAGTACATTCTAAGTAAAATGGTTTTAAAATGATAATTCTCGCAAATATAAGCAAACTATAGCCTAGTGTTTCCATTTCGCCTTTTGGCCTAACCGAAATATAAAAAGTTATGTAAAATACCCATTTGATAAGTAAAATGTACATTTTGGTTATTAGGTCTGGTAAAGCAGGGGGCACTTCTGTATCTATGGGCCTCAAAGCTGGCTACCATTTCATTAAGGGAGTGCACCGGTGGGCTAACCCATGTGAACATTCCCGTTGGCGCATTCGATGATCACTGCTCGAGCAAAAGCCAACCGAAACTCGGTGGGGAGGAAAAATAGACGCAATAATACCCGTCTCGACATGCCCGGTGCCTGGATGACCAGGGCCTATAGTCTACTATTTGTACTACTGGACAAAGCCCAGGTATAAGGGGTAATGCCGCCTGCCGCCCCCTTCTACCAAATAGTGTCTACGCCTATGGTCGTTACACGCTTAGGACATACTCATTAAGAGTAGCCTACATTTTTTAAAACCCCAGTGTTAAGGGCTAAAAGAAAAGTTAGGCTAAGCAGAATTGTGCTACTCTATTTTATTATATTTGTATATTTTGTATGCGGACTCAAGAATCAAAAGATATAACACAAACACAATGTTATTCAATAAATTCTTGTTCAGTCCATGTGGCCAGTCTGATTAATAAACATCACATTATAGCAAATAACTGTAACAATTGAGAGTCACTCATGGCGAGTGGCGAACTTTATAAAATAATTAGAAGAGGACAATATTAGGTGGGCCTTTCCAAATGTTTATATTAGGCCTAATATAATATAGCTTTTGTATATTTTTAATATCCCATATTTAACATAATTAGCATAGGCTAAATTTCTTAGCAGAAAGTGAAAGAATATTTTCTCAGTTGTTAAAGTATGCATGCAGCCCATATTAAAAATGACATACAAGCAACTATGCGAACTAGGCAATATATTATTTTTCATTTTGCATGTCGTAATCGCTCATTAATTGTCAGTGGGCACATATAGGCCTAGATAGGGCCTACGTATACGAGTTTTTTAGGATTGGCAATGAAAATCTAATTAAAGACTAGATCTATATACATTGTTTTAAGCAGTAAAACCTTCCAAACGTTCATACAGTGAGAGTATTTAAAAAAAAACATTAATTTGTTTTGTTGT
This sequence comes from Anisus vortex, assembly GCA_949126835.1. Lineage (NCBI taxonomy): Eukaryota > Metazoa > Mollusca > Gastropoda > Planorbidae > Anisus > Anisus vortex. The sequence continues at coordinate 23,766,368 of OX421507.1, forward strand.
TCTTATTTAAAAAATAATATGTTCTGGTTTAATATTGTTTATTTTTAATATTTTGAATTAGTCCTATATTTATAATTAAATGAAACACCGAATTTCGTAGGGCTTAAGACATTAAGGGGCGTTAATCTGGTAAAGCTAATGCATATAAGCGATGTAAGAAAATATCGTATAATGCACCAAGAATGAGGGTGTATCCTCAAGAAAATAACTTACCAGATGATTTAAGAATCGGGCGAATGACATCAGGATGAAAGACGGCGATGATTGGTACAAGAGGTCCAAACCACTGGACATGGAAATAAACAAACTTTTCTGTCGCTCTATAGTCAAATGTCAGGCCGTCTTCGTTGTATCCTGGATACTTCGAAAAAGAAAAACCTTAGTTTAATATTAATGTGTGCAGTGTTGCTGTTTTGTATATTATTAAGAAAATAGGCTAAAGAAGCTTCATAGTTTTACAAATAAAATGATAGGCCCAACTAAATAAAACTTTTAAATATACAGAAAGAAAAAAATCACTATAGACGATATCAGAATAACTTTAAAGCTTTTAATTTTATATGTGTAAAGGAACGAGTAGGTTGAGATGGTTTAATGTATGAGAAGATTAAAGAGAAAAATACAGTCGATTGTATAGCCTTTTTATTACATAGGTAAGTGATGGGGATAATCAATTTAAAAGTTTTTGAAATACCTGGTGCAAAGTTCCGGTGGTATATCTGTAGTCTGGAAAAAACGGCAGTTTAAAATAAGCCCTTCTGTGTTTAATAAAACGTGTGAGATACTTTACTATAAGTATTGTCAAAACAGCCAAGACAACATAAGCGAATATCATCTCTGATGTAGATCAATATAAGAAAGACTAGTAGTTCGAACCTGTAAACAAAAAGTATTGATTTCTAAATTTTTCCACGAGCGCTTTATTTCGTCACAAAAATTATTTCACAAATAAATTGAAGGCCTACATAAAATGTCCAAGAAAAGACCAAGAAAAGAATATCACTTTCCTTTTTAATTTCACAGAACAAATAATATGAGATAATTTGCCTATTTCAATTCATATTAGCTGTATAACGAATAAGTTATGTTTACTTACGAGGCAAAAAAAAGTTGTAGCTGTGAAATTGTCCACTTAATTCAATCAATCTGCTATTATTATTTTCCAGAGTTTAATAATCTTCTTAAAAGCCCACTTTATAGATATTCGAGTCTTATATATAGGCTTAGGCCTATATTATAGACTTTTACACCTATGCTTATTCGTGGTTTATAATTTATGTAATCTGCATGATTCATACTCAGTTAATTAGGGTCTATATGAATGATCGTGTGTTGTTAATCTTATTCAGCCGAGCAGGACAAAGATTAGTATTATAAATGTCTTATAATGGGTATGTTTCAAACGACATGCAACAGTTATAATTTATATAGGGTTCACCTTAAGCTTGGCATACTATGGTCTCTTTAAAAACTCTCCAAAAAGATACTTTCCTTGACCCCAAAATCGACATATAACATGCTTATACTATGGTCTCTTTAAAAACCCAAGTCACTGTTACGTGTTCGATGACATAGTTATTATAGATTTTGTTGTGGTATTGTTCTATACACCGCTTAATATGTTGTTAATATATATGGCAAGTGGTCTAGAATTTAGAGCAGGGGTTAGCAACCTAAGACACGCGTGTCAAACTTGGTACGCAGAGTAATTTTCAATGGCACGCGAGAGACCTCCAAGAGGTATTTCTTATTGACAAAAAACAACAACTTTTTCTGGTCCTGAACGAGGAAAACTGACTGTTGAAGCCAACGTTTCAGTGAGTTTGCATTTACAAGGACCACTAGAATGGATTTGCATTAAAACTGGACATATTTTGCCATGAAATCAATTAAAAAAAACATGTATCTATATGTACATCCTCATGTGAGGAAGATAGATAGTTGGTATTTTTCATAAGTACATGGAAGCACTCAAAGCGGAGTTTTCTAATCAAAAGCAAGACTTTCAAATTGATGTATTCATTTTTTTCACATGACATCAAGCCTAACTGGTTTGATCTTATTACAACCTTCTTAGATGTAGATCTTTTTTTTAATAAGTGGAAGAATATTGGCGATTTTAAAATGCAGCAAGTTGAATTTTAACCATTTAAAAATTGGGCGAAGGAAGCTGCTTAGAAAAGTCGTCTGCTATTCTCAACTGCTAGGCATTCGCTCTTCTAAGTTTTTGTAGGCTACATTTGTGAACAATTTGTATCGCACATGAAAGCTGTTTTAAGCATATTATAAAGAGGTCACCTACAATTGATCACTCAGAAGTGTCTAAATATGTATATGACATTATAGAATTAGCGAAGAGCATTGAAGGACAAGGCGCTAATTAATTGCTACGAACTAATTACATTTAAAAGAGTTTTTATGCTCATCTTCTTTAAGCTTTAATTAAACATAAATATAAGTAATTCTATAACAATTTTTTTTAAATTAATTTAATAAATATAAGAGATTTATTTAATAGCAGTATAGTATGTCGTTTATGTAATTATTAGCCTAACGTTAAAAGATAAAATCCTCAAATGGAGAAACAATTCAGGAAATGTTTTTTTTACAACCGTTAAACGTAAAATATTTTAATCCTCTGATAATTAAATCGTGTAATGAAAACCATAATGTTGGATTTAAGCTTATATAAAATAATAATAGGCCTAATTAGTCAGTGCAAACTGTCATGCATTGCGGCACAATAGCCTGTCAAAAACTATCCTCCAGGGCACAGTAGATGGTGGACGTCGGAGAGGCCGTCAGCAGAGATGCTGGTTCGACAATGTAAAGTACTGGACAGGACTGCAGTTGACTCAACTATTGACAACCGCTCAAGAATCAAAGTTGAGAAAGTTGACTGCTGAGGTGTCCATTCGCTCCTCCCAACGACCACATCGGTCATGGGATTGATGATGATGATGATGAATATTTGTTATATTACAAAACATAACTTGTTTATCATAACTATTGAATCAATTGTGAAAACGGTTTTTTTTTATTAAAGGGATATAATTAGCCCGTTTTATTTGCGCTAATATTTCTAATATTAAGTTTCTTTTTTTTTTCGTCATAACAGAATAAATGGCTTACAAGTTATAAGCTTAATTTTAAAAATGATCAAACTGTAAGAATGATTTGAAAATTGTAGAAATATTATATGACTAAATAATTTATATGCATGATTTTAAACATTACATTAACTACTCAGTTTGTATGATTACTACGTATCTGTTCCATTTAACGTTAGTGGTAATGCACACAACTAAAACGCACAAATTGCAAAACACATTGTAGGACCCTAGCGAAACAAACACATTTTTAGACTCGTAACGGTTCGCCCTGTCTCTGCATACTGTATCGTATGCTTATTGCTTAGGCATAGACCAGGGGTCTCCAAACTCTTCAGCCCGAGGTCCGCATTAACTATCAGACAGCAGTTCGGGGGCCGACTACACACTCGAGGTCCAAATAAAAAAATAATAATAACATGGATGTTGTTTTTAATTATTTATTTAATATTATTTTATTCAGTTAATATTTAATAACAAATTGTTACACTACACATGAACACCTGTATTACTGGAAATGTAGATAAATTGTTTCCGGGATGCCAAAAAGCAGACATTTCTGGCTTTAGATTTGATATCCCAAACATCAACAGTGACCTGAGATTATCATCGGACAAGTTTGCTCTCGAATTGTTCCTCACGTAGGTACGTTGTTCCAACAATTAAAAGGTACATTGGTGCAAAAGTTTTAACATTTGGAAAGTCTTGCATGGCCAAAAACTTAAAAACCCACCAGTCCTTCTTTGAACTTCTCCCTAAGGAGGTAATTTGCTTACAACTCAATGACCTCCAACTGCAGTTTATCTGGGCAACTGGCCACATCTGTTTCAAATGGGGTTTGAAACAGTCTCACTTCTTCTGCCTTTGAATCCTATTCAGAAAACCGCTCCTGATCTCGCATGCAAATGTGGCGTGGGGAACTCATCTGTTGCCTCAGCCATGAAGACCTTGCGCTGCTGAAAGGGCGTCAAGTTGTAGGCCTGTACATGTTCGGAAAACAATACAAGTTGCATCTAAAGGCCCTTAGGTGGGTGTATAGATCAGAAGCTAAATTTTCTTCTCATTGTAGTTTTAGGCTCAGAAAATGTAAATTACTAGTTAAGAATAATTTCAATAACCACTCTTTATCAAACAGTAATGGCTGTGGCTTGCCTTTACTTTCCAGGGAATCACATGTCTCTTTCTTTAAACTTAAATACTCTGCTCTGAACTTAGCCATGCTGTGTAATATGGTAAATCTTGCGATTCTGTGTCGGTTTCTTTCAACATGTTTCTGAACTGTGTATGGTTGAGCCCGTGTGACCTTATTAAGATCACCAGCTTCACCACATGAATCAGTACACGTTTAATGTCCAAATATTTAGCACACAAAGCATGCTGGTGAATAATACAGTGTAGAAACATTGGCTATGGAATGTTTTCCTCTTTACACATCTGCTTCACTTAACCAACTAAGCCTGTCTATATGTTACTCTGTTCTTTCCTACATCAACAGTCAGGCAACCGAAGTTAGTCCAGTCCAAGTTATAATCAGCAAATGTCATTGAATATATCATGTCCAGCATGGGCGCCCGCAGGGGGGGGGGGGGGCAAGGGGGGGCACTTGCCCCCCCCTGGAAAAGTCCCCCCCCCCCCGATTGTTAGCTAAAAAAAAATTTGGACTAAAATAGACAAAAAAAAAAAATTAAAACATTTATAATTAATTGTAACAACTGTGACTCCTTCCATTGTCATATCGATCTCATTGTCTTTGGGGATTAATCAGGTATACCACATTGATAATTGAGATAGTGAAGCCTTGAGTTAGTTTGATTTTTGGAAAACGCGAGAATACAAAAGTAGCCAAAATTTCATCGACTTGTTACATAGCCGTTTGCCTTACTAGTTTTGCTAACATTACCAGCAACAACATGTACGGTGGAGCGATCGTTCAGCACATTCGTCGGCATTTTTCGTCTCGAGAGACGATTCATTTCCCTTGCAAGCCCTCATTTGGCTAAAGAGGCCAATCCTGGACGTACAGGCACGGTCACACTTGCTGCAGTTGAATGTAGCGGAGTGGATCACATTTTTCTCCACTGTCTTTTTTCCTGGCGCGCTCCTCTCCCGCAAGCCTGGAACCTTCTTTGATTCCTGCCCTCCAAGTGGGCCTATCCTGCGCCATGATCTCACCACTGTTTGGGTCAATTTGGAGTTGTTTCATATCTCTTTTGCAGACATCCGCAAATCTCAATTTTGGACGTCCAGCAGGTCTCTGTCCCGAAGCTAACGTTCTATATAGAATGTCCTGTGGAAGTCGACCCTGTGGCATTCGGCGTACATGACCTAGCCAGATGAGACGTCTGTTACTGATAGTAATACGGATGTCTTGACACTCTGCTCTTCGTAGGACCTCTGCGTTTGAAACCCTGTCCTGCCATCTTATATCTAAAACGAGTCTGAGACACCTAAGGTAAAAGGTGTTCAGTTTTCCCTCCTCCCAGGAATATGTGCTCCATGTCTCACAGCCGTACAGCAGGGTACTAAGAACGCATGTTCGATAAACTAGTGACTAAGTGGAGCGTGTGAACAGTGAGTTCATCCAGACTCGTTTTTTTTTTGTTAAATCTTGCCATAGTGCCCATGGTTTATCTTATCTTATACATTACAGACGCTCCTTCTATAAAGAAGATTATTGCGTCCTACGATTAATCTCCCCATCTAGGAGAACACTGCTTGAGATTTTGGCTTTGAGCCTGTTTAGATTGAAGAGCTTTCCAGATCTGCTTGTGTGAAGGTAGACACCCTCGTTGCAGTCTCCATAAGCATAGTGCAGTAGACACGAGAAGAATATTCCAAACAAGGTGGGTGCAAGTACGCAGTCTTGTTTAACACCGCTGTGGACTTCAAAGGGCTCTGATTAAACTTCACTGTGCACCTGGTTTTCTAAAAAAATAGAACAGGCAATGAAAGAGAGCAGTTTTGGAGGGAATCCTATTTTTGCCAGGAGTTTGAGGAGTCCACTTCTGCTGACCATATCAAATGCTTTAGTGAGATCAACGAAAGCAATGTATAATGGCTTATTCATCTCGCGGAACCTCTCTTGTAGCATTCGAATGGAGGAGATCATGTCTATAGTGGATAAGTCGCTTCTGAAACCGCACTGAGACTCTGGATAGACTCTAGATGACAGCACCTGCAGCCTTGATAGTGCCTCTTGCAAAGATCTTACCAATTATGCTCAAGAGGGAGATTCCTCTGTCTTTTTGCAGTCGCTGCGGTCCCCTTTGTTCTTATATAATGTAACGAAATCTGCTAAATGGCTGTGTGACGCGTCTTGGTAAATATGGTGTGCGGCTGGCTGGTCCTATTGTTGGTTCACCGGACTGTCAACCCTGCTGACCGTTCACTTTCGCCCTAACACATGTTAATATTAATGATATTTTGATCTCAGTTTTACCGAGATGTCCTTTAATCCGTTTGAATCCTTTAAGATAAATGTTCAAGCTATTGTTATATGGTATAGATACGTAGTAATCATACAAACTGAGTAGTTATTGTAATGCTTAAAAATATACATATAAATTATTTAGTCATATAATATTTATATAATTTTCAAATACTTTTTACAGTTTGATCATTTAAAGTTATAAATGTAAACCATTAATTCTTTTTTATAAAAGAAAAAAATACAGAAATATTAGCTCAAATGAAATAAAATAATTATCTCCCTTTAATTAACAAATGTTTCCACGTTTGATTCAATAGTGATGCCGAACAAGTTCTGTTTTGTGATATAACAAATTTTACTGATTATTATTATTTCTTTATATACATTCAACATTGTGGTATTATTTAAAAGGGTGCGGTGAGCCGAAAAAGGTTGAAAACCTATGGCTTAGATCTACAATGTCAGATGAACGTCTGTCAAGGTTGTGCATGTTGTGAGTACATAGAGACAAAGTGAACAGCAACAAAAATGAGTTTATGGACAAAATTGTAGATTTGTTTAGTAGCGGTAACAGACGACTCCAGTTCTTGTTTTAAGAATGCATTTTATTTTAAATTTACGTTCTAATATTGTTTGTTTAAAGTAAGGTTTTTTGTATGGTTTATGTCTATTATATACATATATTGTGCTAATAAAAAATGTGTTGCTACAGTATGCCCTTCATTACTACAATGTACTACAATTACTTCAGTGTTCTGTCCGTTCGTTCACCATACAAATGCGCTCAGTAAATTAAAACTACATTAAAACATTACTAAAAATATTTTGCCCCCCCCCCTAGAAAATTTTCTGCGGGCGCCCATGATGTCCAGTAACAGTGCCATACTCCGCCACTAGATGGCTTTATATCATCTCATTGAATGTAGACGGAAGTTGAAAAAGTAAGCAGCGAATAAGGTTTTTACAATGTAGTGGAAATCTGTTGGAAAACATAACGCACTACTGTCCGCCTCTATTTTAATTCGGTAAAAACATAACGTCCACGTAGGCGGCGGATGATCTTGGCAGGATATAGATAAATTTCCACATTTTTTTTCCTAGCTGAAAAGGTCTCCGCGGGCCGCATGAGAGGTCTTCGCGGGCCGCAGTTTGGAGACCCCTGGCATAGACTATTGTAACTCATACGTGTAATAGTTTCTGCGTGTGTTAAACTATATTGAGAACGATTGTGGTACTACTGGTAGTAATAATAATATTTAGTACAACTTGGTCAGCCGGTCGCGTCACTGAAGCTTAATGGCATGATCAGGTAAATTTTGCCTCTGAGTTTCGGTAAAATTCTGGTAGTTTTCAGTGTCTCGTGTATTGTTCCGATTTAAGCGTATTGTGTGCATAGTGCATTGTCAATCATAGCTATCGGTTGGACGTGTCCGTCGGCTACCAGCGTCCTCCATTAAGACACCTAAACAGATATAGGCTATAGTTACAAGCTAAATTTCCCGACGTTGCCCGGGGAAAGTATTACATAGGTCTATAGGCTATAAGCTACAGATAAAAAAAATATATACTAAAATGAACATAAAGCTATAATGATTTTAACAAATATATTTATTATGGATTGAAAACATTTAGGAAGGAATTTAAAATAGCCTAAATATTGTAATCGGGTTAAAAGAAAAAGCACATTTCTTTTTATTTAACTTTTTAACAAAGTTTAGACTATGCCTTGCTGAGCATCTAACACCCGTCTCTCGCATGCGTCTAAAATATATTAATTAGATTTTACTTACTGAAAACATTTTAGGAAATCTTAAAGCTCTGAAATTCGTGTGTTGTTGTTTTTTAAGTAGAAAAAGAAGATAAAAAGGTTATCATGGGGGAATCGAACCCAGGTCGCAAGCATGGCAGTCGGAAACGCTAACCACTCAGTTAGTGAAGGCACATATCGTGAGCGAGATCGCAAAAGTAAGACACTAGAAATAAGGTCACGTGTATTTAGATTAACCAATGAGGAACGGAATCCACACACATATAGAGCGTTCGCTATGGGCGGAGCTTAAGTTTTTTAGTGACGTCATTTGTAATTTGAGGAACAAATATGGCACATGGTGAAGTTTCTTATCATGCCGAATTCACATATGAATATTGGATATCCTACTAAAAAAAAAGGAGGTAAATAGTAGTACTGTAGATTAATTGATTAATGTGATTAGGCTAGGGCCGGCTAGACCTATTTACACTTTCAATTTCACTTTATAGGCCTACACTTTTAATGTTTCGTAGGCTGGGCTAATGTCTAAGTAGGGCAGCTACGATGTCAAGTGATAGTGTTGGTGAATAGGCTATCTAGGCAAGTCACTAATAGGCTCACATCGTCTATGATCTATGTCTATGATAATAATAAAATAGTATATTTTATTTAACATACATAATACAGCTTAAATCTTAATAAGACTTTAAACACAACACATCATTTAAAAAAAGCTCGAGCCTATATGAAACTTTATTAATACAGCGGCCATTGTTACTTGTACACCATTACACAAAGTAAACACAAATCACGTGCTTTTTGTCACGTGATTGCAAACGCCCTATAGGGAGAGATTTGCTTACTTTATAATTCCGTAATGCAGTAAAGTAAACCATTACGAGAAAACGGTAGAGACTGATTGTCTACATTCTACTAAAGACTAGGCATATAGCCGCCTATGGGACACGGAGGCAGCGCGTTCGACTGGCGATCCGAAGGTTCTGGGTTTGAATCCTGGTGGAGGCTAGGATTTTTTCCACGGGACTTGAGGGTGTCCCAGAGTTTACCCAGATCTGATGGGTAATCATGGGTACCTTACATTAATTGGGGTAAGGTAAAGGCGGCTGGGCATTGTGCTGGCCACACATCCCCTAGTAAGCCGTGGCCACAAAAAAATGGTGAACCCTGCTTCACCAGTCTTATGATCAGTTTGGTCCGAAATGGTACTTTGTTTTATTACTTAACAAAGACTATAATAAGGTAGACAGCTTGCTTTGCTATTTCTGCTATTTAATTACTCGAAAACTCCTGTTTCGGAAATTTCCGATCACAAACTGATTCATAAACTTCTGGTTTAGTAATTCGTTATGATTTTATTAATCGAAAACAATGGCTATCACAGTTTCCTCTTGTTCTCGGAGACTTTAAAGGAATACTAGAGGTTAATAATAACTTTAAAATAATGTTTTTGTAAAAGTAAATGCTTTCATTTTAAAATGTCGTCGTTTCTATACTTTTAATATAGAATTACGAAAATGCGATAACTCAAATTAAGATTAAAGTGAAGAGCTTTTTATCAAAATTGAGTTAACATTTGATTTTGATAGTAAATAGTGTATTCAGTATCTGAATGTTAATAAAAATCATTTATAAAAAAATATCAAAGATAAATTTTAAGTAATTAGTTCACTATTTGCACTAAAATGTGTGTGTTTTTCGGAGGAAAACTCCAAATCTCGTAGCCATTTGAGATTTTTTCATTTCCGGCAATATAGGAAAGTGACGTAAGAGAAGGGATTCCGACTAGGAAAAATGAATATTGTCACGTGTTTTGAATCTATTACCACATGTTTTGAATCTTTTCCCGGTTCTTATTTTTAACAAAATGGTTAAATATAGATTTATAGCGTCTAGTTTTATTTATTTATTTCCCTTCTCAAATGTCACTGCCGTATGAGGCTATTCCAAATCTCGTTCCTTTGAGAAAAACCTCTTCACTTGGTCTTTAAAATCGAACGTTGTATAGGCCTACAGCGGAAGTCTTATGGACAGTTGTATTAGCTGCGCACGAAAAACACAACTCTTAAACTCTAAAAATAGATCTTTTTATAGTCTTTGATAGGCTTATTTGATGATATAGATCTAGAAAGCCTATAGTCTCGTTGGTTTAACTCTACAACTTTTGTTGAACCTTCCGAAAGGAAATCAAAATTTTGGTCCTATAGGCTACGATATAAGCTTATTCCTTTCAGACCATATGTTGGTCAATAGGACTTGTAAAGCATCAATTTCCTCAGCCACAATATGCAAGAAGGGCTGGTCTGAGTCTACATAGCACCGGCTAGTCTCGTCAACATCTTTTGAGGAAACATTAAATGTGGATGGGTATTGAGCTGGCCACACAATCCACTTAAGTGATAAAAGGCAAATAGGACTAGCAGGGCTGTAATTAGGATTGTGGCGGCCCTGTTCCCAAATGTACGTAGGGGCCCTGTTCCCAAACGTCTGTGGGGGCGCCTCGTGGCCTAGTCTTGCCTTCAACATACCCCGGAAAAGTGCCGTTAATTCATGAGACATTCTGTAAAATCATAAATTGTATATTGCGCTTAGCTTTGTTGAACGGGAGCGCTTAAAATTGTAGGGGAATATATAGGCTAAATTTTATTTTTACATTTTTAACAAAAGAATGGGGATATCACTAAAAATGTCTTTTTGTGATGTGTGGGGGCCCCTTTTGTGTTAAGGCCCCTGTTTCAATGGAACATGTGGAACATGCCTAAATACGCCACTGCGGGCTAGTGAGCTATGGTCCACTAGTGTTATGGGACTGACATGTCGTAAATAGGGCCTATGTACCTTAACCAGTTAACCTTAGAGTCCTTAGATCTACCTACTACACATTTAACCCTTCCCGTACCGACCTACTTCTTTCTATGCTGCCTTCAGTTACACTATATACGCGCCCGGGACTGTAAGGGTTACAAAATACAAAATGCATGCATCAGTTGAAAATTGCAAAGCGAAAACATTTAGCCTTGGTTATATTTGCATTATTTTCAGTGAAGTTATTTAAAACTAGTCTATGATTTTAAGAAAAGTAAACAACTTACTTAGTTTATGAAAGCAGATTAAAGTCGTCATGCAGGCCAACTGACTGGGCTGCAGAGTTAAAAGCCTTAAAAGTAGGTCAGCGTCCTAAAAAAGTTTTTTTCTCTCAACTGTTACAACAACCCCCTAGGCCTACTCACACACACATAGGCTACACACACATGCACATATCATTATCAGATTCTAGCCGTGTTTTACATTCCTAGAAACACCAGAGAAAGAATGTAGCCTATGTCTATAACGAAAAAAATGGCGCCTGGGGCGGGCAGAGGGAAGGAAAAGCCATTATATCATGTTAGTTTTCCTTTATTAGAAAGCCAACTTAAAAGATAAAACATATTAGGCCGGCCAGCGGTTTAGCCAGGGGGAAGCCAAGAGGTTGGGCGACCGCTCCCCGTAAGGCCATTTTTCGAAAAGTGTATGGCCTTTTGTAGAATAGAAAGTTATGTTTTTTCAGAGATAAAAAGTTGCGTCTTTTAACGTAATAGAGGGGCCCTTTTTAAAACCATAAGTATGGCCTATTCATAAATAAAATAAAAGGGGCTATTTTTTTTTAAACAGAGCCACTGGTTGGGGTGCCACATAAGATAGGCTATGTATATGCCTACAATCCTGTTATATTCCTCTCGCTTTCTGTATGCCCTTTGTCCTTATAAGTGGTGGAAAGTGCCAAATTGTTGAAAGGCTAATGCACATAGAAACAACGAATTTTGAATCACTGTAAAAATGTCACTGTAAAAATGTCAACGATAAAATATCAACGGTAAATATGGCAAAACCAGCAAAACGGTAAAATGGCAATGATAAAAATGGCAAACATATAATATCAACTGTTTTGATTGAAATAGGTTGTAGGTAGGTCTTACAAAATGTAACACGCCAACGAATTAACGTAAGTACCTCTGATGGTCGTGTTTGAACGGAGAAAGTTTGTGTGTAGGGGGGAAAATGACAGGCATTAAATTACCTAAGCCTTAAAAAGCGGGCCATCGACAGGCGCCCTCGGATTATTTGGCCTTCCAATGCATAACTATTCCTTTTAAAATAAAGCCTTTTATATAAGTAAATAAAAATCGGTTCTTCGTATGTCTTCCAAAATAATTTACTTATGGGTCCTGAACTAGCTTGATCTTCAATAGAGACGTCATTGCTTTAAGACATTAACTTCATTCAGTGGAGAATAGTGTAGTCCTACCAACAATTTCAATAAAAAAAAGTAAATATTATATGTTTGCCATTTTTACCGTCGCCATGTTTATCGTTGTGTAAGTTGTGCCAATTTTCGCCATGCCATTTTAACCGTTGTCATATTTATTGTTGTCATTTTCACCTCATAACAGATACGATACGAAGCATCAAAAGCAACAATAACCATAGGAAATAGACTCACATATATGGAAATTGGCTGGTCGCAACGATAGTTTAAATTTATTTCCTTGTGTATCTAATGGATTCACTCATTGTTGCTTCAGACTCATGTTCGCAATCACACGATCTTGTGTCATTCTGTAATGTCCAATTATTTTTTTTAAGTGACGCGTGAAATTTTAATGAATTTTCCCTAAAAATGATTAGGCCAAAAGTAGCAAGCCTTCTTCGTGCGTTCTCGCAGTTCGATTGTTTCAGAAAACAGAGCTTATCATGCATCGATCTTTGCCGAATCCCCAATCAAACTGCTGCCTATGGCGCTATTTAAAAACGTAATTACAACATTGTGCAGGCCACACAATACACTAGTATGCCGTGACCACAGAAACTGCTGAAAGCTGGTTCGCCGGTTCTATGATCAATTAGGTCCAACGTGTTTTACTTTACAATTACAATTTTTCGACGAATAGGCTCGGAGTTATTCGTTCCCCTATATTATCTTAACTTTTAATGTTACAGACGCTCCGTATTAGGCTAATATACATAGGATTATTGCGTCTTACGCAATAGTAATGAGTAGTAGTTAGTCTAATCTTGCATTTGATTTGTGTTTTAGCCTAAATGATGTTAAATTACTCATTTTACTGGTCTGTTCATTAAACCCATTCCATACCCTGATGCCACTTGTAGAGTAGGGCCTACTTATATGCATCTTTTCCTGGCGTAAGTAATAAGAAAAGTGTTTTTTTTTCTTGTGTTTATCAGAAAATTGTAATAGATTGTTATATTGGGTTTTATTTTTTAAGATAGAATTGTCTGACAATAACAGCGTGTTCATAAATGGAAACAAATGGGAGTTGATCTATTTTATCTAGCAATCCAAGAAACTCATATAAGGTCACCGAAGTCTAGATCTATTCATGTTCAGCTCAGACTAGTTTGTGTAACGCCCCTGGATCGTAAGAGGGGGGGGAGGGGGCAGACAACTTGACATTGTACAATAGTTTATCTGTTCTTCTATCTATAGCTCTAACTCTAAATAAATAAGGGCCTAACAATATTACGTCCCAGTATAAAAGTTGAAACAAGCTAGTGTCAAGAACACTCCTATCTGGGTCAAAAAGTATAACTTTACTTACACATTTACAGTTATAATATTTATACAGTTCTTTATCCATTTATTTTGTCTTAAGCTTTTTCTTTATATATAAACTTGTCAAGTTATGCAAATTCTTTCCTTTAGTTTTTCTTGGTTACACATGTAGGTCTAGCAGCTGAATGACCTACATAGATAGATTTAGATAAATAGACAGACAGACTGATAGATTAGGGTTACCATATCTAGCTGGGACCTCGTCGGGACATTGAGATGTGGGTGTAGAAATAAAGTTAACAAAATACGAATACCGTATTTTCTCGACTGATAGCGCCAGATTTCGTTAGATCTAGAAGGTGCTTGCATCGTCGATACGGGATACGCAACATGCAACGCCATCTGTGAGACGACCTTGTCAACATAAAAAAACATAAACAACTGAACTGAGGTTGCATTTACATGTTGCGCTAACAGATGGCGTTGCTTCAGTACTTGGGCCAAACTCGTATCAGTATTTTGCAAAATCGGGACAAAACTGGGTCGTATCTAGGGTTGCCAGACGTCCATCAAAAGGAGGACATGTCTTCCTTTTTAGCCCTGTGTCCTCCGTCCGGCAGGCAAAGCTAAAAACCCTTAAAATGTCCGGCTTTTTTTACGCCAAAGGTTTTATAAGTCCTTAGTGCACTTTTTATGTTCTTATTTACTATCAATAAGTGTCTGGGTCGAGTAAAGCATAACACTGAAGTATTAAGCAAGTTATGTAATGAATTAGATTGTGTTATCTAATGCAGGGGTTGGCAACCTAAGGCACTCATGCCAAACTTGGCAGGAAATATCGATTTTCAATGACACGCGAGAGACCTCCACGAATTTGTTTTATTGATGATAAAAACAAACAACAACAGTTTCCGGTTCTGAATGCTGAAAACTGACTATTGAAGCCGATATTTCTGAATGAGGAAAACTGACTGTTGAAGCCCATATTTCTGAATGAGGAAAACTGACCGTTGAAGCCGATATTTCGGAATGAGGAAAACTGACTGTTGAAGCCGATAGTTCTAAAGTATTTAAAGCGGAGTTTTCTAACCAAAGGCAAGACTTTCAAAAATGGGCATCCAAAAAAGTGTGCCCATTTGCGGACAAAAATCTGAAAGGAAGCTTCTTAGCTTAGGAAAGTCATCTGCTATGCTCAACTGATAGGCTAGGGCAGGGGTCGGGAACCTTTTTGTCTGAGAGAGCCATAGAAACCACATATTTTGAAAAGTAATTCTGTGAGAGCCATACATTATGTTTAAAACTAAAAATGCAAGTAAATCTGTGCATTTAGTGTAATTTTAACACTAAAAGTACAATAATTATGTCTCTGAATTCTTCTGATGCTGAGCAGCAGTAGACTTTAGCTCATTTGTAGAATGAAATATTGATATGCAATTGATATGTAGATCAAAAAGTCTAAAAACAAAAACATTTTTTTAATAATCGAACATTTGTCTGCGAGCCAGATGCAGCAAT
Organism: Anisus vortex; assembly: GCA_949126835.1. Taxonomy (NCBI): domain Eukaryota; kingdom Metazoa; phylum Mollusca; class Gastropoda; family Planorbidae; genus Anisus; species Anisus vortex. The sequence goes on from OX421507.1 coordinate 23,781,742, forward strand.
CAAAAGAACCACATCTGGCTCGCGAGCCATGGGTTCCCGACCCCTGGGCTAGGGATTCGCTCTTCTACTTTCCGCTTTTGGTAAAACCTACACTTATAAAAAAAAATTAAAAAAAGTCAGTAATATTGTTTAGATTGCAAAACATAACTTCATTGCCATGGCAACGCTATTGAATAGAAATGTGGAAACGATTTTTTTTTATTAGAGGGAGATAATTAAAGCATTTTTTTTTTCGCTAATAATTTTAGTATGTTTCCTTTTTTTAAAAACAAACTTTAAAAAAGTAATTGAAAATTGTATAAATATTTTATGATTAAAGAATTTCTATGTATATTCTCAAACATTACATTAAAGGACATCTCAGTCAACTGAGATTACTATATAATTTAGATTAGTGTTAGATCTTCATCTTGAGTACGGTACCAAATAATGTTAAGACATTAGACAATAGGTTCTCAACGGGGGGCGGTGAGATGCTTTGGGGGGGGGGGGGGGCTGACATTCCCGGGGGCGATTGGAAGGCGGTGAAGGGCAAGTGGGCGTACAAATGTACCTGATATAATTTGAACACCTCAGCTATTTGAATCAATTATTGTTTGGATGAAATATGATGTAAACGCAAATGCTGCTAAATATCCGACATCCCACCAACAGTAAGCATACATATTATTATACTAATAATAAATAGAAATTGCAATGAATTTTCGATCCAGGAGGGGTCAGTATTTGGCAAATATGGTGTGCGGCCGGCTGGAACTGTTGTTGGTTCACCGGACTGTCGCCCTTACATATGCTAATATTAATTATATTTTGATCTCAGTTTTACCGAGATGTCCTGTAATCTGTTTGAATCCTGTATAGTTTAGACAATAATTAGCCTACCATAATTGTGTTAGTTATGTAGACTGATAAAATATTGTAATTGATCTAAATGCAAACAAGAAAACCATAAAAACGAAGTTTTCATTATACTCCCTTTTTTTGCAAACTAAGTTTACCATCATGTAATTAAATAATTGATTGACTACTGGAAATGAAACGTACAGAAAAATATCTGTGTCGCAAATCTCAAAAATATCTCCTTACTCAGTATGAATTGTTCTAAAAATAATCTTAGCGCATAATTTTTTTTTCTAGCTTTGCGCCGAAAAATTATTAAAAGTTTCACAGGCATTTTTAACGCGAAATTAAAATATTTCTTATACTTTCCTTTTAAGAAATGAATATTGTCATAAGTGTAGTATTATTAAGTCGTTTTAACTGAAAATTTGATAGGATGTATTGTTAGGCGCTCCAAATCTGCTGTCCAAATTTCAGCTCGATCGAACCACGGGAAGTGGTCAAAAAATCGAAGCCAATTTTTGCACCCACGACGATTGCAGACAGACAGACAGAAAATGCAACTTAAAATAAAGGAAGTAACAAGAAAACCGTAAAAACGAAGTTTTTATTATACTCCCTTTATTTGCTAACTAAGTTTACCATCATGTAATTAAATAATTGATTGACTACTGCAAATGAAACGTACAGAAAAAATATATGTGTTGCAAATCTCAAAAATATCTCCTTACTCCGTATGAATTGTTCTAAAAATAATCGTAGCGCATAATTTTTTTTTTTTCTAGCTTTGCGCCGAAAAACTATAAAAAGTTGCACAGGCATTTTTAACGCGAAATTAAAATATTTCTTATACTTTCCTTTTAAGAAATGAATATTGTCATAAGTGTAGTAACTGAAAATTTGATAGGATGTATTGTTAGGCGCCACAAATTTGCTGTCCAAATTTCAGCTCGATCGGACCACGGGAAGTGGTCGAAAAATCGAAGCAAAGTTTTGCACCACGCACGATTGACGGACGATTGCAGACATTGCAACTTAATATAAAGGGAGTAAAAAGGATGATAATCACAAACACGTTATTTTTTTTTTTTGGCCTTGGTCTTGCTACGGAGTAAATTAAATTGTCCTATAAAAATATTTTTTTTAAGTATAATAATAATAGAATAGGTTGACTTTTAAGCTGTTGGCACGCAGAATGATTTAGAAATCCTAGTTTGGCACACGTTAGCAAAGGTTGCCGACCTCTGGTCTAATTCTTTGTTAGGTTAATAATTGCAGTGGAGTTGTTTTTTTTTTAAGTTTCCCAAATGCAAGTTGCTTTTTAGTGTTACTAAAAGAAATGTGAATTTTGTTTCTGTTCCCTGGACACAATGGTAATGTGAAAAGAGTGTTCTCACTGATAAACGCTCAATGGACAAAGGAAAGAAACAGACTCTCGGTTAACTCAGGGCATCATTCTTTCAAAGTACAACTTGAAAAATCTCACATGTAGGCTAAACAGTTTTATACATTTGTGCTTGCTAACAAGGATCTTGTGCAAAAATTGGCTCGCCAGATAAATATTTTTTTATAATTAAGAAAGATGATAATGTATTAACTGTAGAATTGACTGTTTAATTTTCCAATAATATAATCTAGTATTGTTGCATTTTGAAACAAAAAAGTCAATTGAATTCATTTTTTTTCTTGGTGAATTTATTAGAAATAGATAGAGGCCTAATTATTGGCAACCATTGTAGTAAAAAATTGTACTGATAGCTGGTTAAATCAGCATTCAATTAAAAAAAAAAAGTAAATGAGTTTAATGAAACATTCAATGTGTCCTCCTTTTGGTACCCATGTATCTGGCAACCCTAGTCGTATCGGAATGTCGGGACAAGAAAGTCCATAACGGTGACGGTCCCGATATATCGGGACGGATGGCAACCCTAAGATAGATATAAAGATAGATAGATAAATAGATGGATAGATAGATAGATAAATAGATGATAGGTAGATAGGTGTTCTTGCGTGCATGTGTGTGTAGTGTGTACGTGTAGTCTATATAGCCAAATAATTAACATGCATAAGACATGGAGCTGACATTGTTTCTTGTGTAGATATTATTGTATTTGTGTAGGTCAGTGTAGGTCACCGTAATTATAGCAAGTAAATATAGAAAGGGCTGCCTTTTCCTAGTGGTGATAACCAAATGCTTATAAGTCATTAAAAGTATGCTCATATAGCCTAAAAACTACATTTAAGCGTAGGTCGTATGAAATACCGTAATTTAAATGAAATAAAAATCTTCAATATGCTTTTTTAAACAAAAAAGCCTTTGGAATCTAAAAGACATACAATATGTAAATATTGTCCCTTGCGATAGGCCTAAAGCCTATTTATAACCATTTTGGTTTCTCTCTCCCTCAGTCAATATAGATCTAGGCCCTATTCTATAAGCCTAGACTAGATCTAGTGTGTATAGTCTTTAAATCAGTAAGAGTTTGGTACACGCGTGCTTTGTGTGTCAGAGTAGGCCTATTTCTACGTTTGCTAAGAGCACAGTTCAGGTTGTTCGAGACACTTATGCTTTCTACCTTTTATTAGTGCTGCAGTAAGCATTACCAAAGTACCGTTGACTAAAAAAACACATTACCGAGCCATATTTTTAAGTTAAAGGTAATAGCGGTAGCCATGGTTGCAAGTTAAAGGCAGTGCAAATAATGCAAGTGGGGGGGGGGGGGGAAGAGGATGGTTGTTGGACGGGTAATAGTATAGTCCATAGGTTCTCAACGGGGGCGTTATGGCCCCCCCTGGGGGCGGTGAGAGGCTTTAGGGGGGCGCTGACGTTCCCGGGGGGCGATTGGGGGGCGATGAAGGGCAAGGGGGCGGTACAAACGTAGGCCTACCAGATATAATTTGAACACCTCAGCTATTTGATTCGATTAGTTTATGAATGAAATGTGATGTAAACGCTGCTAAATATATAATCTGCTAATATAAATGATAATTTTATCTGTCTTACTGAGATGTTCTTTTAAGCATTAAAATTAGAAACATCGAATGGATTGTTAAGCTGAGTATATACGTAGTAATCAAAAGAACTGGGTAGTTAATGTAACGTTTAAGAATATACATATTATAGACCTATAAATTCTTATAATATTTATATAATTTTCAAATACTTTTTACAGTTTGATCAGTTATAAATTGTAAACCATTTTTTTTAATAGAAAAAAAACATTAAAAATATTAGCTCAAATGAAACGGTTTAATTATCTCCCTTTAATTAAAAAAATTCATTGTTCATTGACGAGGACTACGATCGATGGCTACTGTAATACTGTACACAGAGTTGCGTTGGTTAGCAATAGATGATGACCGTTTAAATATAATGTATGATACTTGGATCCGGTGTTCGAGTTTTTGAAAAGCAAATGCGATTCTTTGGGAGAAAATCAATCAGTTTCTCTAAGTCTGTGAGTTTCGGCACCAATTTTATATTGCATTCTTATCAACCTCTTTTGTGGAAAGTGGATTTTATGATAATACCATTTGGTTGTCAAAAAAGGAAAACTAGACAAGCTGCAAATTGTGAAGCGTGTAGACGTTAGGCTTTGGCAACCAAATTGAAACAAATATAGACAAACTACTAGCAACAAACCAGGCAAACGATACACATTAGCCTAGTATTGATTTTTTTTAAGCCTCTTGCATAGGTAATTTTTTTATCAATTAATTCATACAATATGTTATTTTGTTTAGTTGTTTTTTTTTAAGACAATAGATAAGCACACAAATCTAGCAAAAGTTGGAGGGCGGTGAGCGGAAAATAATTGTAAAAGGGGGCGGTGAGCCGCAAAAGGTTGAGAACCTATGGTATAGTCTCTACACTGGGCACGTTTTGAGGACGCGCAAAATTTCTTCAATTATTAAAAAAAAACGAATATATCATACATCGATGATTTGTACATCCGAGCATAAATCCGAACAAACCAGGAAAACTGCAAGACTAGAATCGGACCACGGATGGGCGTAGGAGGCAATAATCTTCTTTATAGAAGGAGCGTTTGTAATGTATAAGATAAGATGATAAGTAGGCCTATAAAGATAGATAGATAGATAAGTAGATAGATGGATAGATAGGTAGATAGACAGGTAGACAGATAGACAGACAGTCAGATAGTTAGATAGATAGGTAGACAGATAGACAGACAGACAGTTAGATAGATAGATAGATAGATAGATAGATAGATAGGTAGACAGATAGATAGATAGACATATAGGTAGATAGATACATATGTAGCCTAAATAAACTCATATAAGCTTAGATTGGTGGATGCTTATTCACATGACATAGATTGGGAAAAATAACTTTGATTTCTTCCGGAGGCTATTTTACAATCAAATGTTTATTAATGGGTTTTTTATTTATTTATCCCAGACTCTTCCAATTTACCCTAGTAGCAAGTAAGGTACAGCTGGACCCAATTATTAGGGAGAATGGCTCAGGACAGGGGAGATCTGTGGTTGGCGGCCCGTATCCCAGCTGGGGTGACAGGCAATGATGATGATAATAGCAAGTGTCTATTTCAGACTTGTCTACACTTTAGCAAAACCTGACAATTTTATTAACTGAATATTTTGACTTACTTGAAGCCTTAGACCTGTAAAGGCAGACTTTGATGTCCTGTTTTAAATTTAATATCATATATCTTGCAGTTGGCATGACCCATTACCTGATTTTTTTGTAGAAACATCAAATACTATAACAATTTTGTGTCTTTTTTTCTTTATGGATTTTCACAATTACTTCCCTTGTGGAAACAGCAGTAGTTCATTTTGTGATATTTATATTTCTTTTTTCATTGTAAATAAAGTTTATGATGCAAAAATGATTATGTTAATTTGTATAAAGATATTTGAAGATAAACTAGAATACACAATGCAGTAGACTTTTAAATAATGCAGATAATACTTATGAAAAAATACTTTAAAAAAAGAAAATTACATTAAAAACACAAGATCACAATAGTTTTTTTTTTAATCACAAACTACTACATAAAAATACAAAACCAAAGGAATGTGAGTAATAAAATTAACATCTTTTATTATTAAAAAAAAACACACATTGGCTTATCAATAAAAGAATTAAACATCAACACCAGATAATGATTCCACACTTCACACAAATATCAGATGATACTATATGCAAGGTGCAACACAACCCAAAATATATTTTCATTTAATGTAAGTAAAAGCAAAGTGTCCCTCTCAGGCCAATTAGTTCAATGGAGCCTGTGAATCACCATTCACAAGTTTCACAAGACTATAGCAAACTAATGGAGATTGTGTACGCATAATGTTCATAGCCGACTTTACTTTACCCTAAACTAATGTCAGGTATTCATTGGAGCTGGGTAGACACTACAGGCCTAGGATAAAAATCCTAGCATTCATCAGGATTTGAACCCAGGACGTTCGATACACAAGCCGCGCATTGCTGCCGCTGAGCCATAGCATTTTTACAATGTAAAAAAAAATCAAAATTGTGGTTAGCTTCCCATAGGAAAAAGATTTAATACAAATGTCAGTGACTATATATCTAATTAGGCCTTTAATATCCCAAATAACATCCGGGCATGGAATGGGTTGCCTGAACAAAAAAACAGTAACTTAACATCATTTAAAACACTAATAGAAATGCAGGATTTGACTCAAATCAGGGAGGTGCATAGGACCCAATAATTTGTAATCTTCTTCATAGAAGTAGAGTCCAACTTAAGCATTGTGCTGGTCACACAATCCCACAATATGACATCTTAAGGAAACAGAAAATCTCTGTACAAATCTTTTTAATAGGGACTGTGAACTTGACTATATTTTGTTTAGAAAGTAGGGTCAGCAAAGGTCCAAAAGAAATGATTGGTCAATTTTTCAAAATCCAAATTTTTCATTGCATTATCACGCAAGAATAACCCTTTTTTTTATAGTGTTTAGTATAAGTTCAATGGCCTATATTTACAATAAGCACTTTTGAACAATTATTTTAAACATTTTATTTCTAAGTAAAAGCAATAACACAAAAATATTTTTAAAATAATCATTAATACACATTAAAAAAAAATAGCCAAATTAAGTGTAAGCCTACGTGAAAAATGTATTTCTTTCAATATGGTACATTTAAGCAACATTAGGTCCTTAAGTAAGTCCATATATTACATGTGGGTGTGAAAAATGAAGACTGATAAGTAGATAGCTATACAAATTCAAGGATCATCCCGTGAAATTCTCCCAGTGGTCTTGTTACGCTGGAAAGGCCTACATTTGTACTGGGATAACGGTATTGATGTGTATTGATTTGATAGTGTTTTGTTTTTTTACCCATTATTTCTTTTTACCTCTTTTTCAAACCAATAAACTTATGTAGACATTCAATATAAATATAGATTGAATAGATTGACAAAAGTCATTGTTCGTGGCTTTTTTATTCTCTAAGAGTTGCATAAACAATAGCTCCTTTCTCAGGCTTCATAGTGACGATGGGCATCCTACGAGCTTTATGTTGTGGGTCAAGGCTAAGTCTGAAGCTGAAATACAAAAAGAAATAAGCATGAATGAGATATAATTACTGATATTTACTTTAAGAATTTTGTTTCTTGTCTTCATGGGATAATTTGAGTTTTACAAAATAGCTCACAGATTTAACTAGGTAGGACAAAATTAAGTTTTTTGTAAATGAAACTTACTTTTGGATGACTTTAGAAACAGTGATTTTCATCTCATTCATGGCAAAATTCTGTCCAATACAGTTTCTGGTGATAACAAAACATTTGATACAGACAGTAAACTTTCTTTTCACAAGATTATAATCAGAGCTTAATATATTTAAAAAAAACTGATTGGCTACAGTCTTAACTTGTAAAACTTTGACTCGAAATGGATGTATGAATAAAAAATATTTTTTTTTAGGGTTAGAAAAAGAGAAAAACAATGTTAATTTATGTTCAATTATAATCAGAAATAGATATATAGTACATATAGGAGTAAATTAAGTATATTTTTTTTTTTTTCAATATTTGTGAAGAAAAAAAAAACTAAATCTAAGAAGAAGATTTTATGAGGTTTACCTTGACCCTGCAGAAAAAGGAACAAACTGGAACGGATCCATATTTTTCTGATTATCTGGATGGAACCTCTCTGGCTTGAATTCATGAGGATCTTCCCAGACATGTGGATTGTGATGGAGAGCATAAATCTGTATTGCCACTCTGCTGCCTATAGATTTATGTTTATGTAATCAATTTATTTGTATCTAATTGCCATTTATACATTACATTGTTTCATATTATACACTAAAGCAAAAAAAAAACATAAAATATTTGTATAAATGCAATTTGGAATTCAAAAAACTAATACTGTTGTTAATAAATGTTAACTTCATCCAATTGGATTTAAATTACAGTAAACAAGTATGACAATGAAAAAAAAAAAATAATAAAATAATAAAATGTACTAAAATGTGTTATTTTCTTACTTTCCTTGAATCATGAATTACATATTATATAAGATATATTTGAATTGTTTAGTTTAAAAAAAAAAATTTTTACTGGGGCTTAGTTATAAAAAAATGTACAACTAAAAAATTTAAAGCAAAGTACCATAAAAAAATTATCTTCTAAAAAATGTTATAATTATAGTAGTACATAACATTAAGTTTAAAATAATATTTGGTTAAAAATATGTTCCAACACAAAAATTGGTATGCTGTATATTCGGTTAAAAATATTGTTATGCCACATTCTTGTGTTTTATATTGAAAAACAAAAGCTGAAATATGCAGATATAATAAAAGATACCACTTGTAATTTAATTTGCATAATGTACCTGCGGGTATGATATAATCATGGACCTTGCATTCTTTTGTAAGGGTTCTTTCAATGAAAGGCACTGGAGCATGAAGTCTTAATCCTTCCTTGACACACATTGTTGTAAACTCTAGTTTGGATAAGTCATTCCTGGTTCACACATTAAAACGTCATTTAATTCCATGAATTTAAATAGACTTTTAAAAAAGTATTGAAATGAATTTTATATATATTGTTACCATTCAAGGTGTTCTCTTCCCTGAAGTACATCCATAACTTCATGATACACTCTTTCTTGATATTCTAGATGCTGTGCCAGTGAATATAGAATCCATGTCATGCCGCTGGCAGTTGTGTCATGGCCTGTAATTATTTTAATGTAAACAAAATAAGATCTTATTGGCCACTTTTATTTCCCTCAAATTTCTTTAAATCTATAATTAATCTTATTTCATGGTTTAGTGTTCATATGTTTACTTGATTAACCTTCAGATAAACACATATAATCTGTACATATTTTATTTCTTAACAGTCATTCTTCTATTATTATGACCTCCCAATCCCTAATTTGTCTGTGTTAAATTGACATATTTATTGTCTTATCAAGATAGAAACACATAAATGTTCCATACAAGAGGCCGGCTGGTCCTGCGGTTAGTTCACCGAACTGTCAACCGCGACGTCGCAGGTTCTATCCCTGACGCTGACCAATCCCTGCCACCCTGCAGGAGTTTTGGGCCTAGTGTACATAATAATCTTCTATCTAGAAGAAACGTCTGTAAAACTTATAAAACATAAGATAAGTATATAAAACACACTTTTAGTTCTTGTAATGTCACAAAGTATTATACCTTCAAATAAGAAAGTATCCACTTCATTTCTAATCTCGAGCAGACTGAGTCCAACACCATCGTCATCTCTGGCAGTAAGTAAAGTGTCTAGAAAATCTTTCACCTTCCGTTCTTGTACTTGGCTTTGACCATTTTCCTTAAAACATGACAAATAATTATGAATATTACATGACTTGGGTGCATAAGATAAGATTAGAAGTAAAAATCTAAAACTAAGTTTTAATCACCCTTAATTAAAAAGATTTTTCTACTTTAGCTTTTTCAATATATTACTGTACACAAACCGAGTTAATATCTAAAGCAGGGGTCGGGAACATTTTTGTCTGAGAGAGCCATTGAAACCACATATTTTGAAAAGTAATTCTGTGAGAGCCATACATTATGTTTAAAACTAAAAATTCAAGTAAATTTCCCTTTAATTATAATTAATGCAGGGTTGCTATTTTTCTGTCTTTTAGGTCAGCAGAGTTTATCTCCTTTACCACTTCTGATGCTGAGCTGCAGTAGACTTTAGCTCATTTGTAGAATGAAACATTGATATGCAATTAATATGTAGATCAAAAGGAGTCTAAAGAAACATTTTTTTGTATAATCGAACATGTGTCTGCGAGCCATATACATCTATCAATAGAGCCACATGTTGCTCACGAGCCATAGGTTCCCGACCCCTGCTCTAATGGATGATTAATCCCAGTTATCTGTACAAGTACAGTATACAATCTCACAAGCCATGATTATGGTGTTTTGATATTGAGACTTTTTTTTATATACATATTAAATTCATTGTAGTCTGCATCCTTCGTTCTATAAAAAAAAAATGGTGTATAACTGTGGAGTATGACGCTTCTGCGTACGGGAGAACAGACCAACCCTTGAGTGGCAGTCCCTCTTGCATTTTATTTAGATGAAAAGTGTCTTTTGTAGTCCAAATATTATATTAATTATTAGATATCAAACCTTTGTGAACTTGTGAACGCAGCTTCACAGGCTCTATAGATGACATGGATCTGACTGGGCTATTTTACTGTTTCTTACTTTACACCATTAATGAGATTATAACACAATTTATCCCTGATAAAAGTATTTCACTATATTTTTTCAGAATTTGACTGTTTTCTTAGACTCAAATTCGAACAAAAACTGTTTGTTTGAATGTATTTAACAAAATGTTTAGTAGCACCTAATGAAATAGGCAAACATGAAATCTATTGATACAATTTCACAATGTTTTGATAAAAATATTTTTTAAATATAAATAGAAAGGCACCAGAATTTTAAGTAGCTAATTGAAGTAATAAGTTTTTTTACCAATTCTTTTTTTCTCTTTTCTATAATTTCTTCTGCCACTTTGTGAGCAATATCACAAAGATGATAAAACTTTTTTCCGTGGGAAGTGAAACTGTAGATGAATTCATTGTGATAATATGGCTTTCTGAAAATGTAAGAAAATCTAATCTTAACATTGAAATATGACATCATTATTGTTTTCTCAATGAGATAAAACTAATTGAGCCAAAACATAAAATAGAAAGCCAGAAGGCAAATGTATGTTGACAAATAGATGAAGGAACAAAATAATTGAACAAATATTTGGGAAAATAAAGTGCTGGAATGAACTAAATAAATGATGTAGATGTGGCATAATTTGAACTCAATAAAAATAATAATAATAAAGCTGAAAAAGAAATACTAATTAAAAATACACTTTTTTTTTATGTCATGATAATATTGGCTATTCCTTAAAAAAAAACAAAAAAAACATATAGTTTAAAAACCATGACAAACACTTACAATGATCTATCTCCCCACATAGCTTGTATCTGTTCTATGATAGATGAGTAATCATTGGCAGCACTGGAAGATAATAAGAGAAAATGTATAACTATTTGCGCCAGCAGGCAGCATTGTGTTTACAGAGCGCACTGAGCATGCTAAAATAGCATGGATAGAAGCGCTATATAAGTAACCAATTTAATTTAATTTTTTTTTATTTAACTAAAAGAAGTAATTTTTAAAAAAGCACTAATGGACCCTAAAACTAAAATGTTTCAATTTGGTGGACTTAAATAAAATGTAGAATTTTAAACAGGAGAATTACTATCCGTGTGCAAAACAAAAATTTTAAAACAAAATTCGCAATGGCTACAACTGAAATATCCTATGGGGATACACTATGGGACATGGTGGCTGAGCGGCCTACCAAAGGTCCTGGGTTCGAATCCTGGCAAAGGCTGAGATTCGTTTCTGGGTCTGGAGGATGTTCCTGAGTCTACCCAGATCTGATGAGTACCTGACTTTAATTGGGGTAAAGTAAAGGCGGATGACTGGGCATTGTACTGGCCACACAATCCCCTAGTTTGCCATGGCCACAGAAACTGGTTAACGCTGCTTCATCAACCTTATGGATCAATTTGGTCCAACAGCATACTTTTTTTTTTACTGATACACTATTTAGTTTTTGAGTCAGTCCGTCATTATGTGATATAAATTTATAAAGTGATAAAGATTACATTCCACTGAGGTTTGAGTTATACTTTTAAGTACCTGTAGGCCCTATACTTATTATAACTGAGAAGTGAGAAACAAAAAAATCCACCTGATGGGCTACTAAAATCTCTGTCTCAGACAGAGCAACAGAAAATGATGATGTGGATGATATTTACAAAGGAAATAACAGATATCATAAAATTATAGATTCTATTTTTAAACTTTCAAAACTGTAATTTAAGAAACTTACTCTTTGATTTGGCAGTCAGATTTGTAAGAGAAAGCACATCTTAAAATTATGTCCAAAGCATCAAGATTGATCAGTGGGTACAGGTCAAAAGATTTACTGGACTCAGATGCATCTTTAATTTTAGCCTATTGTATACAAAAAAATGAAACTTTTTACAAATAGATCAAAGAAAAAAGTTAGATTTAGATTTTAAATATTTACTTTTTATTACACATTTGATTATAGAATGAAATCTAAATGGACTTACTATGAGCAAATCTCCACATTGATTGTAAATATCTACATATTGTTTTAAAATGTCAAAATGAAAAGCTGGTGTTAAAAGGCGTCGACTTCTGGCCCATTTGGCTCCATTTGCTATCAACAAACCTTCTCCCAGCCATCGTACACCCATGTCATAAGCAGTTGCCAGGTAAGAGTTGCGGGACTTTGGTGCTGTTCAATAAAGATATTTGTCATCAAGTTTATTCTTTTACTAGATGTTATGTATCCACTTGCAATTTGTAAAGGCTTGTAAGTAGAATATATATTTTTTTATATTTAAATGGTATAAATCTTATCTATAATACCTGAAGATTTCAATACAGGCCGAATGGCATCTGGGTGGAAGGCAAAAATGACTGGCACAAGGGGACCAATCCATACAACATGGAAGTAGATATATTTCTCAGACATGCTGTAGTCAAATGCTAGACCTTCTTCATTATGACCTGGATACTTGAATACATTTTCAAAGAAAAATGTTTGTGTTGAACTTTAAACAATTTTATTCAGATTCGACAATATCATTAATATCAAATAATTACACTTAAAGACTATTATTTTAGTATAGGCTATATTATATAGGCCTAATGGTATTTATAATCACATAACAATAAGGTCATTGTCAACTTCAAACCATTTAATAATCTCCTTATGGGTAAAACAATCTTAGTTTTGGTCAAAGTTGTTTTTTTAAAGCTTTAGGTCTATTTTTATTAGCATTGCTATTATGGAATGAATTGCCTTAACAAACAAGAAAAACAAACAAGCCATCATCATTCTAAGGCCTTATCAAAATGCTAGATAAATTTGAACTATAAAAAATGCAATATAGTCTTCTGTGCAGTGTTTTTAACTGATAAAATAAGATAAGATAGGCCAAAGTAACTATTTTTAATTACTGAATAGAAGCATATAATTGTGTAATATAATTACCTGGTGTAATGTTCCAGTTGTGTATCTATAGTCAGGTCTAGAAGGTAATTTGAAATAAGCTTTTCTGCGTTTAAGAAAATGTGTGACATACTTAACAATCAGTACTGTCACCACAGCTACAACAGCATAAGTAAATAGCATTCTTGAGGTACAGATAAATTTCTAAAAAAAAATAAAAAAATTTAAAGATAAATACTAATCAAAACACAATACACATTCGTAGGCCTAAATTATATTTGCATACAGTGGTAAACCTATTGTCATTTTAATCCTTGTATATGTAGGCATAGGCCTATATATATATATTATATATATGTATATATATATTGCCTATATATATAAATGTATATACAGTAAAATATATATATATATATTTATATGCCATAAGAGACTGTCGGTTAACCAGTTTTTAAATCAATTTAAGCTTGCTTGAACATATTTTTCCTTTCTAGGCCAATTTAATTAGCACATTCAAATCAAAGGCGCATAGTGGTTAAAAAAATATAACTTTGCTTATATTTCAAAAAAGCTTATTTATTATTATATTTCAGCTATGCCTTAAAAAAAACTATTAGCAGGCCAAGATATTGTTCTTGCAAGTGTAATAAAAAATGATCCACTCTCAAACACACACCTTTAGAAAGTTTTAGTTAATAATTTGTAGGCCTAAATATAGACTATATATAAGCTTAAAAATACCTTAATATTTTTTTTTACAAATCGTAGGCCAAGGCCAATAACTACTTACTTAAAGTTATATTTGGCTAATAAAAAAGTATATATAGCACACTATATATATTATATTGGCCAAATATTGGTCCAACATTAGGCCAAGATTTAAATATTGGATCAATATAATATTGGAACAATATATGTGTGCAGTTAGAAATGGTCCCTGGCTATACCAGACATCTGGCAAAAGGAGGATGTCCTCCATTTAAGACTCTTTTCCTCCATCCAGCAGGCAATTAAAGCTCAAAATCTTGAAAATGTCCATGTTTTGTAATATTTTATGTTTTGTAGGCATAAAGACAAATAAAGATTTAAAATAGTATTAACATGTTAAGAATATAATTAATAAACAAGTGATCATTTGTAGCCTACAAGTAAAGAATGATCTTTTTTTGCTCAGTTTACTGATACACGTGTGAACTAGCAGCTACTAATTAAAATTGAAGGTTTAATGTGAAATATATTCAATGGAAACAGAATGTCCTTCTTTGTCCTCCTTTTTGTCTCTCAATGTCCTCCTTTTTACACCCATTTGTCTGGCAACCCTATCCCTGGCCTATAGACCTACTTATATTAAATATGTGCATTTATGAATAGCCTATAATATATAGGCCTATAGGCTCTATAGAGTAGGTCTATATATATATAATAGTCTCTATACTATCTAAGCTATAAGTTCAAATTTCAAATGTAAGGCTATTTTTTAGCAAATGTAGGCCTATAAATCAATTTGAATGACAATTGATTTTAATGTTCATTTTTTTCTGTTTTTGTCATTTGAAAAAAAAAATAGATCTAGAAAATTTAGGCTTATACTCACCTACTTGACTGTTGCAAACCAGCAGACATCTAAAATTAACTTTCGATATTATTCTGAAATAAAAACTAGACTAGATCAATATTATGACATTTATGATTATGACGGTGCAAGCGGGCATATTCGCATATATTTTTTTAATTACCTTACTATTCAATTAAATTTTATTAATAATCAATAACTATTTAGCATTTGACCTTTAAGAAATTCTTTATGCTTATACTTATGCTTTATAGTTTCTATGTAGGCCCCTATGCAGGCTACTACATGGTATATAATTCTTTATATAATGCAATGCACTAAGACTCCTCCCGGTGTCACTTTTATATGTTTCTTTTGAATGAAATAAAATGAAGGGAATGGAAAAGTGAATGTGCCGTGGAGCGTTGCCGTTGGGCGGGGCTAACTCACGGTCAGTAACTGTAACGAGTGTAGGAACGCCAAAGCCAACATGATTAGCTAAATAAAACCCAAGAAAATAGTCATTCGTAAATGGTAGGCCTACTTGCAAATCAACGACAACGTGGCTAAGGGTGAAGTGGTAAATGGGTACCGGTAAATGTAATGCAAATAAGAATTATATTATAAAACGCACGTCAAGAATTTCTGTAACGTGTTACACTTTGCGACTCGGTCTAAAAATAAAACGTAAACATACAGCCATGACCTATATCAATTATTATTTCGCAAGGTTTTCTCTGTTTCTGCCACGCAGGACAGTTTAGACTAGTATAGAGGACGTGAATTTTGAATTAAGCAAATCGTGATAAACCTATGACAGAATTTTACGCTTTAAGTATGGGCATTTTGTAATGCTTAAATTCAATTTTAGTTACAGTAGCAGAGGGCATGAGGTCCCACGTGAGATTGTGGATACTAGTTAGTTAATCTTTTTTAACTTAGACTTAGGCTTAATTACTCTCCAAAGTTTGGTAAGCTACATGGAATCTTATTCTTATCAAAATGTAAAGATTATGTTTCAAAAATTAAAGTTTAAAAAAATATTTTTCAGGAGAATAAAATGTTTAAGTTATTGTTATACTATATAGTCTATACATTAAACTAACAATGCTGGGGTGGGGGGAGCGTGAAAACTGGTTACAAATATATCTTGAGGTTTAATTTTCATTGCTTTATTAGGTCGTCATCTATCCTGATTGAACAACCATAGGTCAGTGTCTAGCCTAAATGTGATTCAAATAACTAAGAAAAACAATAATCTGTGTTTTTCGTATTTAGCTTATAAAGAAATAAAACCGTATAATGCTCTAAGAAAGTCGTTTTTATATATTATATATTATAGACTACAAATTAATGCAATCCGATAATACAAATAATTAGGCCCCAAATATTAAATATATACAGGTCAGGCTCGTCCACATAGGGATAATAGGGAACCTAGGCAAACGCCCTATTAGGGGCCGGGCGGACAATTTTTTGGGTGGGCGCATAATTGAGATTTTTTTTTTTTAATTTGGAGATTTAAAAATATAAGTTCTTATACTAAAGTACGTAAAGTTTAGTAGGCTACTTCTATGCGCTACTAGCTTAGGTAGACAAATTACTATGTAGGCTAATGAACGCGAAGGGTATTTTAAAAACAAAATATGCCCTAACACTACTCCGTTTCTCCCCGCCGAAGGCACTTTAATGAGGGCGCAGAATTTGTTTTCGTTTAGGGCGTCAAAAACCCTAGAGCCGGTCCTGCTCCTGTCTGGTTATAACAACCACTGATGGTGATCAAGGACATTTTGTAGCTTATCTGTCTTTCGTCCCGGATATTCAGGTCCCTAAGAAAACCGAATACTTGCTTAGTCATGCATAACTTTCATTAAAAGAAGGCCATATGTTTTTTATGGGGCATGGTGGCCGAGCGGCAGCGCGTTCGACTGCCGTACCGAAGGTCCTTGGTTCGAATCCTGTTGAAGGCTAGGATTTATTCCCTGGACTGGAGGGTGTCCCTGAGTCTACCCAGCTCTGATGGGTACCTGACATTAGCTGGGGTAAAGTAAGGACGGCTGAACATTGTGCTTGGCCACACAATTCCCTAGTATGTTGCGGCCACAGAAACTGGTGAAGGCTGCTTCACTCGCCCTATGATCAAATTGGTCCGATGTGTACTTTACTAGAGTCTATAGGCCTATAAATATGTTTTAAATGCAGATGATGCTTGTTGCGATTGTTGGCCTATTTATTTGGCGAAACAATAATTGCACATGGTTATGTATGTACTAGTGGTTATGCCCGTCAAAATGACGGAGAAACGAATGACTACAATGTGTTTTGTTAACAGAGAAAGAAAAGAGACTATTACAATAAAGACAATGAACGTCTCTTTTCGGTATTTAGGTTTTGTTCTTTTTAATTGTTTCTGGTCGCCCGGTCATATGCATAATAATTGTTACTGTCAAGCTTCTGGTATTAAAGCGTTGCAAACATTTGTGTTGACTTGACTTGTTATTAATAATAGACTATTAAATAAACAATAATATACTATCTAAAAGGGAAAAAAAACACAATACCAAACAATGAAAATGTAAATAATTAAAAAAAAGCGTAGAAAAATATATTTCAATACCATAAAAACTAAAGTGAGAACGATTTATTTCGGTATTTAATTTTTGTTCTTGCTTATTGTATTAACAAAACAGTGTTGAGAATGTTTCTTTCGGTATTTAGATTTTGTTATTTTGAATTGTTTCTGGTCGACCTGACCCTAGCATATATGCATAAGAATTGTGGCCTCAAGGACTGGCGTGTGTGTAAACCGCCGATACATTCCCATTAAGAATACACTGGCGGTCGAACGCATGGGGCACAGCCCCCGCAACGGGTCCGAGGTCCATTACACTGCCGAGAGGCCACTGGTCTCGGTGGGGAGGAAGCAATGGACGCTGCAATCCCGTCTCGAGAACCAACCGGTGCCTGGATGCATGTACCTATAGTAGGCCTATAGGATTTGTGCTACCGGGTGACAGTCCAGATATTCTGGCGAGCCACCACGATAATGATCCTTAGGGGAACCGCAGTGAACGATCGCTGCGCTGCGGAAACCTTCCCCGTTACACGGCACGCCGCGCCTTCGGCGTGTCATTGGGTGGCTGGAGCCTGGACAGAGATTGCTCAATCCTAAGCGTTACGCCCTGGACACAAGAGCCGAAAGGCTCGTTCAGGTTTTTTTAAGAGATGTTTTAATTCGATATGAAAATGTAGCAAACAGTTGTGTGACTTGACTTGTTATTTATAATATTAAATTAACAATAATATACTACCTAAAAGAAAAAAAACATAAATACAAAACAATAAAAAAGATAAATAATATTTAAAAAAAAATAGAAAATAATATTTCAATGCAATAAAAAACTAAATTGAGAAAAATTTTTGGTATTTAATATATGTTCTTGCTTACTGTATCAATAAAACAGTATTGAGAATGTTTCTTTCGGTATTTAGTTTTTATTTTATATTGTTGCTGTCAAGCTTATGGTACCCGGTATTTGAAAGTAATCATTTATAGGCCTAACTTGTTTTTTTTATAATTCGAATCATTTAATTTATAAAGTGTATACAGTCGCCTATTAAAGGATATTCTCAATAGCGACGTAAATCCATTAAATAATTAAAACATTTGGTTACTTTTACTTAGGATAATGCAAACATCAATAATGAAAAAAGAAATAATTTGATAGACATTACGTCATACGCTAGTATTTTTTTTAATGTAAACCATTGAAACTCTCCAAGCCAAATTGCGGTGCGTAACTTTTAAAAAAGGTCTCGCCACATTAAAAAAACAACAGTAGAATTGGGAAAATCCGGAAAGACCCTCGCGTTCAACATAGTGAATGTCGCGTTCAACATAGTAATTGAACGGAAGTGGCCATTTGCTATGTACCGTTATATTTATTTGCATAGATGGATATGACATTTTAGATTTTTTAAATCAACACAATTATGATTATAAGTGATAAAATAAAATTATCTTTTGGAGGACGTTTCCAATTTATACATTTAATTTTTGGCCCAAATAGTCAAATGGCTTAGGAGCCTATAGCGAACAAACATATATATAAATAAATATATAAACAAACATATAAACAAACTC
This sequence comes from Anisus vortex, assembly GCA_949126835.1. Classification (NCBI taxonomy): domain Eukaryota; kingdom Metazoa; phylum Mollusca; class Gastropoda; family Planorbidae; genus Anisus; species Anisus vortex. Next base: position 23,800,868 of record OX421507.1, read on the forward strand.
ACGGTAATTATATATGTTGATGATGATTTTAAGAGCATGCATTTGGAGAAGTTTAAATATTGAAATATAAAAACAAATATAAGAATCCCAAGGATAAAAAGGACACAAAACTAGTTAATATATGTATGCGTTTTACAGACGTTCCTTCTAGATAGAAGAGGATTACGTCCACTACGCCTAAAACTTAAATTCTACAGGGAGGCAAAGCCACAGGACCAGCAAAGTAGGCTATATTAGGCCCATATTATGATCCGACAGAAAATACCTAATTATATTCTAAAACTTCATTTTTATGTCTTTTAAAAAACTTATAACACAACCATTTTTTTAGAAGTAATATTTGAAGGTGAAGAATTATAAACAACTAATAATTCATAGTTTAAAATATATTACCATCTGTACTCTTCTTGCCGCCCGAGGTGGTCGTATCAAATGCCCCCCCCCCCCCCCCACGACCATTTTCGAAAAAAATGGGCCTTATCGGGAAAAAAATAATTTAATTAATAATTTTAACAAGCCACGAAGCACAATTTATGCTGTTTCTATTTTTTTTCTTTAATTGCATTACAACAATTTAATTTATTACAATCATTTTGAATCATTCAGCGTGCCAACAGCGTGAAAGTCAAACAGATTTACTATATTATTTTTATTATACAATATATTTAGTGCCGTAGTAAGACCAAGTCCAAAAGAAAAGGAGCGTAATAGAGAAAATCATTAAAGCGTTTTATATTTAATAAAAAATTAACCTGTTTGTTATTATCAGCTTTAAAAAAAAAACAATCCATTCATAGCTAATACACAATCTCATTCAGTGGCGTATTTGGGCATGTTCCACATGTTCCATTGGAACAGGGGCCCCCACATAAAGGGGGCCCCCACACATATCAAAAAAAAATATTTTAGTAGCATCACCATTCTTTCGTTGAAAATTGTAAAAGAAAATTCATTTATTCCCCTACAATTTTGAGCGCTTTAGACCAACCAAGCTGAGCGCAACATAAATTTATTTATCATTTTACAGAATGTAATATGAATTAACGGCACTTTTCTGATGTATGTGGAAGGCAGGGCGAGGCCACGAGGGGCCTTCACATAAATTTGGGAACAGGGCCCTCACAATCCTACATACGGCCCTGATTTCATTACTCAACTTACACATTATCTAATAGCTATCAACATTTGAATTTAGTTGTCAAGAAATTATTCTAGTGTAATAGATATAAAATATTAAGTCTTTAATGTTTGATCACAGAATAACTGACATTTACGCTAACATATTAGTTGTAACCCGAAGTATAAATTAGGCCTATTTATAAAAATTGCAATTTAAAGGAAGAGATACGTACTAATCATACAAACTGGGTAGTTATTTTAATGTTTAAAAATGTAGGCTACATTCTTTAGTCATAAAATATTTATATAATTTTCAACTATCTTGTGTAATTTGATCATTTTAGTTTTAGAGCAGTGGTTCCCAAACTTTTTAAAGCCGCGACCCCTATATACAGTTTTTCACGCTTTGGCGACCCCTCCCCTGTCTTGGAAACGAAAAGATGAGCCGTGTTTCGGCTCCTAAGACCATCGAAAACATACGTTTACCGAAGGTCTTTGGCGACCCCCAAAGTTTGGGAACCGCTGTTTTAGAGTTATAAATTGTAAACTATTATTTTTTTTAAAAAGGAAACAAAAAATAAACATATTAGAAATATTAATATAAAGAAAACGGGTTAATTATCTCCATTCAATTAAATTATCCAAATTTGAAGCTAGTGATACCTAACTAGTTAATTGTTTTAATATAACTAGTGTACTTCTAAAAATGCTCATCTATCTTAATTTGCCTTAAATTAGAGAAAGAGTTAAATGTTTTGAAATTGATTTCACGGAAAGATATGCCCAGTTTCAGTGCAACCCGAGAAACTATACAATTGACTATCTTAACAATGGAATCAATCACAGATTGCAAGTCAAATGATGGGAGCTTTGCATACAAACCTTCCTGAACTAAAACAGTCGACGTCCAGTGTTATTCCCATGTAGTTCGCCATGCAGCACCCACTAATTATGCTGACATACGTTGTTTTCACTTGCATTAAACAATATTTGTGGAGGTCGTTCGCGTGCCACTGAAAATCTTTCGGCGTGCAATGTCTGGCACGCGTGCCTTAAGTTGCCGACCCCTGCTATAGAGCATTCGCGTTGATTCCATAAATACTTTTCGATACTAGATGTTCATCCCGAAAATGAGCAGTAGATTTTGCAGAAATTCCCATCACTATTAACTGCTAGAAAAAGAATCGTGAATGGTAAAATAAAAACTGCCATATTATACAGTGTGTGTATCAAGGGCAAGGGGTTTTCTTATAACACTTGATACGTACAAATTCTTCGTTATTCTATTAATCTGGAAAAATTGCTAAAAGTGGGGCCTTTGTCCTAAAATTTCGCTCCCCCTAGCGTCAAAACCTGGCTACGTCACTGCTTGTAAAGAAGGCCTAGGCCTATAATGTTTCAATTATACTAAGCCTTAATTATGAAAATTGGAAATCTATGAGAGCAATAGTAGTAAAAAAAATTCGGTTGAACATTTGAAATCAAAATTTACGCACTTTCTCTTTTGGTAAAGTTATGTATTGTATTTTTTTAATATTCATAATGAAAACACAAAAGTAACTTCTTGTGAAAAAAGGTTATCAAATTTGATTTTAAGGATATTTCTGCATGATAAAAAAATATTAAAACAAAATAGAACATCAATAATAATGTGAAATAATATATACAAGTAACAGTGTTGCCATCGAAAAAAGTGTCTCAAGAGAGGAATTAGACTTATACTTTTGGGACATGGGGGGAAGGGGGAATTCAGTCAGTCAGCTATGGCAAAGTATTTAGTTGGGCTGGACATAATTTATTTTAAAACAATCAATATATAGCTCTGAAATACAAAAAAAAAAGTTTCATAAATCCCATAATGTATATTCACTATTGGCCAAGTTGTGTTGATTTAGGCCTACTAGTTTTTCTTAGTACAAGTAAAAAAAAATCAGGACCATAGGGAGAATGTATCTTATAAGTTTACAGACGTTCCTTTTATATAGAATATTAGTACGTCCACTATGCCCAAAACTCCTGCAGGGCGACAGGGATCCGCCGGTGGCAGGGCTAGAACCCGCGACCTGTCAGTTGGTTTTTGGTTGACAGACCGGTGATTTAACCGCTGGACCAGCCGGCTTCACGCTTTATTGGTTCCCAATGCTAAATGCGGCTATACGGTAATAGTTTTTTATTAGACCAAAAGGTAATATATTTGCTACTGTGAAATGATTAATCGATCCGGTTAGCTTAAGCAGAGAAAATTACTAGCGAATATTCCCAACTGACAAGAGTAACACCAATAGTTAAATCCCTAAACCTAGAAACACTAGAGCAGGTGTTGGCAACCTTTTGATAACAGTTTGCCAAAGTAGGATTTCTAATTCATTCAGCGTGCCAACATCCTAAAAGTCATCCTGCTGTAGCACTAAATTTTCTGAGGAAGAGACTTGAATAGACTTTTAGGGCCTCTTTCGAGGGCCATTGAAAATCCCTCGGCGTGCCATGTCTGGCACGCGTGCCGGAGGTTGCCGACACCTGCACTAGAGGACAGAAGAGCAAAGAATAAAGTAGTAATAATACATAACGCATCAGACTCTAATTTAAAAATACAACTAAATAACAACCTGTTACAATGCTCAGATAATATATTTTATTATGGAATGCTCAGATAGACACAAGGACAAAAACACTTTTCTTATACCTTATGCGAGAACATATACTACTCTTTCTTCCCGAGTGACATACAAGCATGGAATGGGTTGGCTGAACAAACCAGGAAAACCAGTAACTTAACAGCATTAAAAAAAACACTAATAAAATTGTAGAACTAGACTCAGACCATGGTTGAACGTAGGTCGCAATAATCTTTACAAATGGAGCGACCATAATGTATAAGATAAGATAAGAAATAAGAGCTTACAATACATTTGAGATATTGAGAAAGTCGTTACAAATAACTTATAGCTGTTCTAACATAAGCATAAAATTGTAACGCAGCTTTTTTGCAGTAGTTTTTTTTCCCATATCTATCTTATAGCTGCATAAACATAGGCTCCTTTCTCCGGTTTCATAGTAATAGTGTTGACTCTTCGGGCTGTTTGTGCATTGTCCACAGTCAGCTTGAAGCTAGAGAAAGAAAATAAACTTAGTTGAAAAGTAATAGCACAGAAACACTTTTGAAAGTGATTTTCATGTTGTTGTTGTTTTTAATTTTAAAGTTAATTTGAAGAGATAGACAGAAAGAAAGAGAGAAAAATCTATATTAAAAAAAAAAAGCAAATGTAACGAATGAAAGTAAAATCTTACTTTTTTATTACACGTGAAATCGTTACTTTCATTTCGTTCAATGCAAAGTTCTGACCAATACAGTTTCTAGTTTTGATTACAGAAAACAAAACAAAGGACAGTTACTATTTCATAGATAACCATCATTTATTGTAGTCTATATTAAGAGGTGCTATAATGAATAAAACGCAACAAGAAAGAAAAGGTAACGTAGCTAACATAGACGATTTCGTAAAATATAAACATTTTTAAGGTACAGGGTGGTCTATTTCTCCCCCTAGTCAATTTTTCCCCAATCTCCCCTATTATTTGCTTTCGCTACACCTTGCAATGTAGACTTCTCCACTGGTGCTCAATCATGTACAAAATGTCAGGTCAATGAGTGCATGTTTATATGGATCAATGGCGTCGCTTTTTTTATCTGTATTACATTTAAAAGCAAATATATATATTATATATAGTTAGGACTAACAACTCTGGTTTTTACTTACAGCAAACAATTTTAAAAGACGCTTAGAATGATGTGCGTCCTATAGTTTCCCTTTTTTACACCTGGAAATCAGAATAGTGCTTACCAATATGTACGACTTTGTCCCGAAAAAAATATTTGAAATTTCATCAGCACGTAACTCTTTCTAGAGAGCTCAGAGTTAATAAAAAGTACAACGAATTTAAATTATTTACCTTGTTCCAGCTAAAAACGGCATATATTGAAAGGGATCCATGTTTATCTGATTATCTGGATGAAATCTCTCAGGCTTAAACTCCAAAGGATCTTCCCAGACATGTGGATTACGATGTAATGCATAAATCATGACAGTGATTCTGCTTCCTTGAGAAGATAAATAGCCGAAACATTAAGAAAACAAATATCGAAAGGCATTATTGTTGTAAAATAATTACGCAGTTCCTACTTATAGCGCCCAACAGCAATGATAAAAAAAGGCATTTAATTGGCACACACATTAAACAAAATAATATATAAATATAAAACAATCGGTTTTATTTATCAACATAAATCTCCATATTGCATGTTCACTACATTGCCAAAAAGTGTCCCTTTTCACTATGGTGTTGCGAGAGTCTAACATAATAAAATAATATTTTTTCGATGTAAAAAACCAAACTGCCGCCAGAATTTTCGTTAGTAAAGTGGTTCTCTGCATTGAGACATTTCTAAAGTAAAGTTAGTTTTCATAGCAGAGAAATCAGTGAAACACATTAAAATAGATCGTGTTTTTGTGTTACCTGCAGGAATGGTAAGTCCATGAATTGTGCAATCTTCAGTTAGTCTTCTGTCCACACTGGGAACTGGGGAATGCAGCCGCATACCTTCTTTAATACACATGGTCGTAAATTCCAACTTGGACAGGTCATTCCTATTATTTTATTGTATCATTAGTAATAAGTCAAACTTTTTAGACTGCATAACAGTTCATGATTAGAAAATGAAAATATATAACATTTAGATTCTTTACCAAAAAAAAAAAAAAGCTTTTAAGCCGTCATTGACACTTCATATTGGTTATACGACATAAAAAAATATAATTCAGTTATTTCCCATATAATTGGCTGGCAGTAGGGCAGTAGGGCAGTAGGGCAGTAGGGCAGTAGGGCAAAAGTGGAAATCTATTAAACTTCCGTAATTTCCTTTATCCTTTCATTCAAGTAATAAATAAGATATTTTCCATTAATTATTTCAAAAGTTAGAAAAACACTTTCCACATCATCAATAGTTGAACTTTTAAATAAAAACGTATCCCATCCACTTTTACATGATAACTTTTGCAATGAAAGTGCTTAAAATAAATAATATGTAATTGTAAGGAAAATCTTTCATTCATTTTTTACTTGATTAACACACTGACTCAAGTTAAATGAGTTGAGATAGACAAACAAGCCAATATATTATTATAATTTATATTCAAAGAAATTTTATGCAACCAAAATATTGTTTATGACTATAGATCTATTTCTTAAACTTTCTACAGCCATCTATCTTTCCAACAGCTGTGAAACTTTTCAACCCTTTTTTTACCGTGATATTATATGTTGACAGTGAGCTATTCAACCTCACAGGTGTGAAATATTCGAATTGACATTTTGATGAATCTTAACATAATATAAAGGCCGAAGTGCTCATGAGTTACACGTTTTTAACTAATCTGGATCATTGTTCCCTCCTTTCTTCGAGAGCTTATATCAAAGCATGAGCCATCAAGGGAACTGCGCTCTTCAGTCCAGTTACTCCTTAAAACTCCCAGTGTGGCTAAACACAAAAAGAAGTACCTGGGAGTGCGCTCATTTGAATCAGTGGCGCCTTCTTTATGAAACAGTTTACCTCAGACACTGAGAGAATCTGAGACAAGAGAGTCATTTGAAAAGAACTCAAAGACCTTTCTATTTGGCTAATACATCTGCCACTGCAATTCACATCAAGATCGCACTGAGCCTGTTAAATTGAATAGCATGGATAGAAGCGCTATAAGAAATGACCATTATTATTATTATTATTATAATCTCGACTTCCAAAAGCGCATGGTGGAGTATTTTCCACCAATATGTTCTTCTTCTTCTATCCCATAACCCGAGTGAGGGTCGTTTGGGCACTATTTTTTGACAGTTGGATGATTTTACGCAATTCGTCTCGGTCCTGCGCCGCCCTCTGGGAGTCTGCAAGAGACAAGCCAGTCCACTCCTTGATGTCATCATCCCATCGTCTCTTTTGCCTGCCTCTCTTTCTTCCACCCCGCACTGTGCCCTGCAGGATGGTTTTCGCCAGGCTTTTGGATCTTGCCACATGCCCATACCATCGGAGTTTTCTGGATTTAATGGCACTGAATAGATCCTCATGAGGGCCGATGACGTTGGGGATTCGCTAACAAACAGCCTCACTTGTAACTCGATCTTTTTAGAAGATGTTTACAATTTTACGTAGGCATCTCATTTCCAGGGCTCTGATTCTTTTCTGGAGATCTGCTGTAAGTGTCCATGTTTCACAGCCGTACATAAAAACTGTCATCGCCCGGGAGCGCATCAGTCGAATCCTCGAGTAAAGTGAGATTGTCTTGCTTCGCCAGATGTTTTTTAGCTTGCAAAGTGCAGCAGTTGTCTGGGCTATTCTCGCCAGAATTTCCGGCTTGGATCCTACATCGGATATTATGGATCACAGATATTTGATGGAGGAGACTTTCTCGAGCCTCTGACCGCCCACTTGTACTTCGGATTCAAACTCTACGTTTGCAATAGCTTTGGTCTTTTCAGCGTTGATATCCATGCCATACGCCATTGATATTTTCTCTAGTTTGGCTGTTAACTCCCACAGTTTATCTTCAATATGTTATCGGCACCATAAAAACACTTTTTAAAATATTATTTCTTTGAGCCCATGCATAGTCAATTTTTTTTTAGCTTTTTATTTTCGTTTTTGCATTTTAAAGCATATTATTCAAAATGTTATTACTAAGCTTAGTTGTTTTTTTTTTTTTCAAATGTTCAGTTTATTTTTATTAGAATATTAAACGTTTTATTAGCTTGTAATTTACATGTATTTATAAAATATTATTGTTTCTTTTTATATATTATATATTATGTTGGGAAATGCTAGTTGATTTTTTTATCCAACCAATAAAAGTGGAGCCCGGTTTTTTTTTTTTTTCAGAATCGGGTTTCGGGTTCTTGAGAGAATTCGGATTAACAAATTACCAGATACCCACTCCTGCACACCTTAATTTAACTAGATTTATACAAACTATACAACTGATATCTATAGTGTATTATCCTAAACGTTTCTTTTTTCGTGATTGGTTATTTTCAAACTCTACTCTATTCATACTCCAAACTAAGGCCTACCATTCAACGTGCTCTCTCCCCTGAAGAACTTCCACCACCTCCTCGTACACTCTTTCCTGATATTCTGGATGCTGTGCCAGACAGTACAGAATCCATGTCATGGCACTGGCAGTTGTGTCATGACCTAGTCGTAGAAGAAGATACAACTTTTATATAATATGTACGCTCTGATAAAGGTAGGTATTTTCCTGGTGTGAAACTTTACATCGGGGGTCGGCAACCTTTTAATACAAAGTAGGATTTCTAATTCATTCAGCGTGCCAACAACTTAAAAGTCATACACCTCAAGCACTGCATTTCTTGTAGAAGACGCCTTAATTATTGAGGGGCTTCAGCGTGCCTTTGAAAATCGCTCTACGCGCCAAGTCAGGCACACGTGTAGGTTGCCGACCCTGCTTTGTATGAAAAATGAAAACCATTTCGGATATAAACTATTTCAAAAAAATTGTGTACTACAATGCTAAAAAATACTATATCGGATACAGTTTCCATTAATTTGCTGTGTTTATTGTAAGAAATGGGCCTATCTATTGTCAGCACTGATTGCCATTTTGGAAAGAAAATTAAGCAGTCACAATTTAGATTCAAAGAAGATTGCCCATTTTGACTACGATAATTAGGATACAGCATAAACGCAAGCATGGGATTGTATCGGCAGCCCTAAGACTGCTTTTTTTTCAGGCATGGGGTTCGAATCCAGGTTAAAAAGATCTGGAATTTCGTTTGTTGGTCTGGAGGTTGGCCCTGAGTATAATGAGCTATGGTAGTTATCTGTGATCAGACGATAAAAGTAAATATATGGATGGGCATTCTGTTGAAAATATAACCCTTTCTAAAAACCACTAAAGAATGTCAATAATAGGCTACACTTACCTTGGAACCTGCGAGGAATACTTTATTTGTATCACTATATATTATATGTCACTAAGCTAAAAAAAAACGGATTTTTCTCCACTTGAATCACCTTCAAACATAAATGTATCAACTTCATTCCTGATTTCCAACGGACTCAATCCTTGACCATTTTCATCTCTGGCTATAAGCAAGGTATCCAAAAAGTCGGTCACTTTCTTCTGTGACAGAAGGTCTGGATTGGCATCCTTTAAGAAAAGAAGTTTTTGATGAGAAACAAACATAAAAAGGATTCAATGACAAAGAATTTCCCGCAAAATTTTAATACTTCCTTTAATTGATACGAAATTATTATGGTTGTGGAGTGTGTTGATTGCAAAGGTAAATAATTAATTAAATACAGCATGTAAATAATGGTTTTAATATTGGATGTAATAGAATGAACGGATGTCAAAAACGGATGCAAATAAAGTATGTTTATAATACATAAACTTATAGATATCAATGATTAGGGCAATAAATAGGGATGAAAATGACTGTAAATGTGGGATGATAGATTGGATTTGGAAGACATTGGTTTGAATGATTGAATGGACTTAAATAATTTGTGTAAATATTAAACTTACACACTTCGATTTTGTCCCTGCCCCCTGCATTTTTTTCGTTGTTGAAAGATTATTATGTATTTGATACGGATTTTAATTTCTTTAGCAAGATGATTGTTATGGCTGTATTTAGTCCATCATTTTAAGTCCATTGCAGTGGTTCCCAAACTGTTTTCAATCCAAGTGTCATTTTGGAAGTAAAATGTTATCACAACGTACCAGTTCTTGAGGTCGCATTTTACCAAACAATGAATCCAGGATTTGAACCCAAACCGAGAGAAAAAGTATCAATGCCACTATTGGCTTAGAGTTTCTCTTTAAAGATGGAAAAGTATGTCTGTCAGTGCACTAAACAGCGGACTAGAATATTCCTATCGTACTTGTAGCCGCAATTACTCCTTCTTAAAAACCATGGATATTAACTCTGAGATTATGAGAATAAAAACCAACCAGGAGATAATGGAAAGTCAAATTTAAAATACCAATTCTAATTACCAGTTCTCTTTTCCTTTTCTCGATGATTTCTTCCGCGACTTTGTGGACGAAGTCGCACAATTTATAGAACTCTTTGCCTTCCTTCGATAAACTGTACAGAAATTCTATGAAATACTTCGGTTTTCTGAAAGACAAGTTGAAGATGATTAAAAAAAACTAAGAAATACACAAGCACACAAACTTTATGGCTAATAAGAAAAAAAATACTGTTAGTCATATTTTATTCTGAATTTTTTTTTCATTAATCTTGTTATATGTAAAAATTTGTGTTAAAAGATTATGCTCTATAACTATAAAATTCAAGAACCCTTAAATCATGCTGATCAATAGACTACTGAAGCAGCATTCACCTGTTCTGTAGGTTAGGTGATACAAAGGGACATCATCACAATGACCAACCATTGTTGGGTTTCCCTAACTAATGCTAACTTACCATCGAGGACACCCTCATATACTTCAAACTAAAATTTAAAAAATCCTTTGCGTTATAACTAATTCTAATCATGCCCTACTGTTGCCTAATGCACTCTTGAGCATAAAAAACTGTCCCCATTTGAAAAGATTACTGTGATGACGGTCATTTCTTTACTTTTGTATTTAGTATGCTCAGTGCGCAATTATCAAAGACTAAAATAAAAAGACTATAATAAGATGGACCACTTATTATTTTTAGAGCTTAAGTGGTTTTTTTTTCTTTCTCGCGCTGCCAGTAACTTTTTTTTAAATGACTCCTAAACTTGCCTAACGACTTCCGCTGTATACAACTTTCGATTTTAATCTTAATTTTCCATTGAGAAAATCATAGCGAATTACCTAACCGGAAGTCTCAAGGACCAGGTGCGATCGGAAATTCCGAAACAGAGTGTTTATAAAATAGCAGAAATATTAAAACAAGCGGTCCATCTAATTAAAGTCATTGTTCTTATCAACAAATCCGAAAGTAAAGGGACCTCGGACACGATTTCTCAAGTGTCATTAACTAAGCACTAAGCACGGGAAAAGAGTAGCTAAATATGTTTTTCAAATTTTATTTACTAGCATTAATATGATATTTTATGTTTACTTAATGTATAACTGTCTTTGTTCATGTGTTTATACGAAAGATACAAGTATTGCAGATAAATAAATTCCTTACTGAATTCTTGCCGCCCAGAGATCCTGGAGTTTTCGGACAGCCACGGCATAGTCAGTCACAGAACTCTGACTGTACACAGATATACATGGATAAGGAACATATATATCTATATATATACCCATAAAATAGTCGTGAATACAAATACCAACATAAATCAATGAAATCAAAATTATGTTCCTAACGTATTTTTTTAAAACATTTGAATGAGTTGTGCTTACGTATTGGTCTGGCAGTTGGCTTTGTAAGAAAAGGCGCATTGCAAAATGATGTCAAGGGCGTCCAGGCCAAGAGTTGTATACAGGTCAATTGACATTTTGGATTTCGCCTTAGCTTTCATTTTGTCCTGAGAAATAGTTTTAAAACTCCATTGTTTGTGTGTGTGTGTGTGTGTGTGTGTGTGTGTGTGTTTGTGTTGTGCGTGCAAAGTTGTAAATTAAACATAAGTTTTTATATACTTATGGATGAAATCTACTTTTAAATTTAAAACTGATTAAATGATTCTTACTATAAGCAAATCTCCACACTGGTTGTAAATCTGTACGTATTGCTTTAAGATGTCGAAATGAAATGCTGGTGTTATAAGACGCCTGCTTCTGGTCCATTTAGCCCCATTGGCTAGCAACACTCCTTCTCCAAGCCAGCGAAGTCCCATGTCAGAGGCAGTTGACATTAAGCGATTCCGGGCCTTGGGGGCTTACAATATAGACGATGAAAATGATTTACTATTTTCAAGTACTAATTAGCCTAATACCATTTTTTTTTCATATTATTATAATTGTACATTATATTTTGTTTTAAAGAACTATCATTTTGGTGTGGAACTTGATGCGGTTGACTTCCCATCAAGTGTCTCGCCTCGGGGAGGATATGTCCTTAAGGAGAATGTACAAGTAAATGTATTAGGGCCTAACCAGAATCACCTTGGACATTTGTCTTTGCCGAATATCTTGTTGTTGTTTGTTTGTTGTTATTTTGGTTCTATTCGCTTGTACAAAGAGACTAATACGCGAATAAATAAATTTCGATCAGTTTTTTTTTACCGAAGTCCTCACTACTGTTATTATTGTAAGTAACTGTGTAACAAGACATGTGGGTTGGCAAGGTGTCGAAGTTCATGGGAAATTATCAAGAGAATAAGCTTTGCATAAGAATTGTATTTTAAACTCAGAAAATCCGTCAACTAGACCAGCGATGGCGAACCTATGGCACGCGTGCCACAGCTGGCACGCAGAACCATTTCTGTGGGCACGCGAGCATTTACCGAATATGGAACAGCTTAGTCATGGCCACACCTTTAGGGATGGGATTCTCGATTTAATTAAAACTGCAATTTTGTCGGATCGAATAAAATGCCATCTTCGATTTGTTAGGATACGTTTAGCCTATTTCGTTTATTTTCGCCGCTATTCTTTTTATTTTATTTTTAAATAAACCATACTCCATGTGCTTGGATGAAAGCACAGATGTAAATAATCATGCAAGGCTTGCGGTAATTTTGCGTTACGCAGTTGGTGACATTATGAGAGAAGAGCTGGTGAAATTGTTATCTTTGACTGAAAGAACACAAGGGATGGATATCCACAATACTGTTATGGAAGCTTCTTTTGCACAATATATAAAACCAGAAAAAGTTGTTTCAGTTGCTAGTGACGGGGCACCTTGCATAGTGGGGGGACGCATCTGGTTTCATACAGTTCTTGTTAAAGAAGCAAAACACCCAGTCGTTCAGTTTCACTGTATTATACACCAGGAAGCTCTTTGTATCAGGAGGGATAGCAGCAAGAAATTAGATGATATCATCAAAGATGTCACAAAAATGGTCAGTTATATCATGTTTCGTGCTCTTAATTGTCGACAGTTTCACTCACTTCTTGATGAGGTCAAGGCCACATTTAATAAGCTTTCTTTACTCATGTACAATAATGTCAGGTGGCTGAGCAGAGGACCAGTATTGGAGAGATTTGTAGCATGCTTGGATGAAATTTGGCTGTTTATGATTTTAAAAAAAGGGCAGGATTATCCACAGCTCACTGATATGATCTGGCTGACCAACCCCATGTTGTTGTTTTTTTTACAGATTTCACATCACACTTCAATGAACTGAATAAAAAATCTGCAAGGTTCAGGATAAACAGCAGAAATGATGTCTTGTGATATCAGAACATTTGAAAGAAAACTGCAGGTTTTTGAAAGAGACCTACAAAGTGGGCAGCTGAAATATTTTCCAAATTAAACATGCATTTACAGAATTCAAGAATACAAGCCATCAGGAAATCTACAATCAATTTTCTAGAATTGTAGCAGCTGCCAAGGAGAATTTCAGTAATAGATTTGTACATTTCCGTAAGACGGAGACAACCCTCTGTTTTCTTACTTCCACGGATTAAGCCAAATTTAAAGAACTTGAGCTTTCCTGCTTATGGTGGTTAGAATTAGGAAATCTTGAAATGGGGCTTTTGGAAAAATAAATTATATTATCTGCCTGAAACACTTGAGAAGATAGAGTGTGAACGGATGGCAAAGGACAGCGTAAGTAGTATATTAGGTCACCTTTAATTATCATCCCACCACCACCACCTGCCAACACCACCACCACCACCACCTGCCACCACCACCACCATCACCACCTGCCACCACCACCACCGCCCCTCCACCGCTCCACCGCCCCCTACACCCAATAATCCTCTCGACATGTAGTACACTAACATTTCATGACCTTCCGTTCACGACACGTTGTATTGTTCTCCCCCTACCCCCTGAAATGTATGATTGAAAAAGACCCTGCCTCCCCACCCCCCTGTATAGTTGAGATGACTCACGTTATATATCTTTACTTCCCTCCCACCCCCGTTAGCTATAGGTGTTCATGTATTAATGTGTTCATTACATTTTTAAATAGTTTTTTTTTTTTCCACTTTGTAATTGAGTTATTTTTATTACTTATGTGTGTGTATATATATATATATATATATATATATATATATAATATTTATAAAAAACAATATTAAACGAGACACAAACATATCAATTCAGTATATGCAAAGTCCACATCTTCAATCGATAATTTACTTCGTCCCATCTTTAATCAATATGTTATTTCAATTGCATAGGTTATTCACGCATAGGTTATTCACCTATGTCCACCGCTGTTACGGTCATTGACCCTTGAGATCAATAGTAGAATATTCACATTTTGTCACTCTTCACACACACACACACACACGTATCACACACACGCATTTCTTTTCCCCTATACAGACATCTGTTTATTTCAAACATCCCAACCCAATCAATAAACTATTGTACTGGTTTATCTATGCACTGTAGGTTATTAACCTTTTTGTACTATCATTTTCTTTTCCGCCATTCAGACATATCTATGCAGTGTAGGTTATTAACCTTTTTGTACTATCATTTTCTTTTCTTCCATTCAGACATCTGTTTAATTCAATCCTCCCACCCAATCGATAATGCCAACATTTCACTTACTATTATCACGTTTTCCCGCCAGCTTATCTCTTTTTTCCCACAGCTGTTACAATAACAATGACCTTCTGACATTGACACCCTCGACACAAATCTCTATTGATTATTAAAAGCGGGGTTATATCGACCATCTTTTTAATTATCAGGCAGAAGGATACGTCTTTTTTTTTTTGAATTACTACCATAAAGCTGTATCCGACAGATATTGATCCTAATCCTAAACTATTTTTCCTGAAAACGTGCTTTTTTTTTGTTGACCCATGGTATTCATTAGCTTTACAGCTGTTTTGTAGATCAATAGAATAGTCGTGTGTCTTTTCTAAATAAATAACGCACAAATGCAGATCAATACTCAATTATAATTCAAGAGATATACGTCCAGATCAATATGTCATTGTTATGGGCCCGCTCAATATATCATTGTTCTGGTAACGATAACAATTCATCATTTGTTGACTCTCTAATTTTATCTTTCTCTCTTGTACACGTGGCAATTTTTGTTTCTCCGCGAAGCAGCGTGAAAAAATATCTAAGTCTAAATCAAAAAGTTCATCTACATTTATCTCATCTAATATTTCGTCAAAATTGGCTAAATCTAAATTTAAAAGTTCATCTACATTGATATCATCTAACGGTTGGATTTCATCTACATTAATAGCATTTTGTGATGTTTTTCGGCGTTTGTTGTGCTATATTCAATAGCATGAGTAGGTTCCCTTACCTTAAATTTGGATTGTTAGTGGTGATATGGGGTCTACACAGATGTTGCCAATTGAATGAATTATGAGAAGATCAAGAAATGCAGACATCTGTTTAATTCAATCCTCCCACCCAATCGATAATGCCAACATTTCACTTACTATTTTCACGTTTTCCCAACGCACACACACACACACATACATACAGACAATCACATTTACAAACGCAAACACACACATACAGACAATCACATTTACAAACACACACACACACAAAGTATTTTTATCTCTCACACACACACATACAGACAATCACATTACTCATATTGTCATACACATACGCACACAGACCCCTCAGACCATATTTACATTGTCACATCTGTCTCTCTGCAAACGCTTCTTCTATAAAGAAGCTTATTGCGTCCTACGTTCATCCGTGGTCCAAGGCCAGTCTAGTTGCATTTTTTTATTAATGTTTTAAATTATGTTACTGGTTTGTTCAGGCAACCCATTCCATATGAACCTTGCAGCTCGTTTTATTTATTTTTTATTTTTTTTATTATTATTTTTTTTAAATGTTTTTGTAAAAGTATTCAGGCAATTTTAAAATTTTAATAGTTAACACATGCATCAGTCTAAACTAAAATATTCATCGTGTCTCTGATGGCATCCTTTTTAACTTTCTGTTATACAGAAGTCATAGTCATAGTCCCATGGTTCTTTTAGGAACATGGGTGTATCCAAGGGGAGTAATCGTCACGTGGTATCCAATATGGCGGAAGGGATGTATCCAAGGGGAGTAATCGTGTAATTATTTTTTGTATTTTGTCATTATTACCATTGTATTTTTTTTTTCTTTTTGTTGTAGTAAGACAGGGTTAAGCATTTTTATTCTAAACTTAAAATGTTTCAGCTATTAGTATATATATTACGAGCTCTAAATTTTCACATAATAGTGAAGGGTGATATTCTTTTATAGAATTATTATACACTAATGCAATTTTGTTTTCTCTTTTTGATATTATAAGACATGTAAATCTTGAGTAATTTTTAATTTTAACTTTAAGAGTTCGCATGTTATTTTCTTTACGATTGCACTAGATGTATAAACTTTTATATACTGTATTTAATCAAGTAATTATTTTCTTTAGCACAATTAAGGGAGCCAGAAATATTGAATAGATTAAAATCAAGGGTAGCAATCGTGTAATTAGTTGTTTTAATTTTTGTAAAATTTATATTAATCTTGTCTTAAGTTAATGGATTTTCAGGTCGATTTGCAGTTCGTTGTTTTCAACTAAAGAGTTACCAGATAGTAGATACGCTTCTAGAATCTTCAACATATATTGATACACATCTGTCGGTCTTTATGAATAGTCATAATAACTGTGTGAGTAACAGGTTCACAATAGTAACAACACAGTGTTTGTTAAAAAAAAAAATCACCATATACACAGTTAAATATAAAAGAGTATATTAAACTAGCTTCCATCTTTCTTTTCGTCACAGGGGTGTCCCTGAGTCTGCCCAGCTCTGATGTGTACCTGACATTAGTTGGGGTAAAGTAAAGTCGGCTGGGCATTGTGCTGACCACACATCCCCTTTTATGCCGTGGCCACAGAAACTGGTGAACGCTGCTTCACTAGCCCTATGATCAGGTTGGTCCGAAGGGTACTTTACTAAGTCATGTTTTGTTTGTTATTATTATTGTAAACGTGTAACGCTAGTATGAAAACATGGGTGTCATTTATTTATTGCATTCAATTCATTAAAGAATAAAAGTGGGGAAAAAGGAATGTTTGTTTCCTTTGTCTTTATTTCATCTAGTACATCTAAGTCCAATGTTTTCATTGCCCTAGTATGTATAAAATAGTTGTAATTTTAAAGTTATTTTGAAATATTAAGTTAACCCAATGGATTCGTTGTAAAAACAAATAAGCTCCAGAAGATCTTTTACGTCTGCTTGCTCATCAATTAGGCGCTGACAAGATTCTTGCAGAGATATGATGACTTTCGTAGACCTACCAAGTATCTGAGCTAGCCCTTCAGTATCCGCTGCCACAAGTTGCTAGATAAGACATTGAAAATAAAAATTATATTTATTATTTATTTATTTTGTTTATACCTGCAAGATGTAATAATTTGGTAGTATCTTACATGCATTTCATCTTCATTCAATAATACAACACAAGCGAGGTCTACTTTGATTTTCTCAATGACTGAAGATAAATCACAGTCTTTACGGCCACATTCTAATACAGCGCCATCTGGGTGATCGTAACTCGTAATGGCTACACAGGGAAAAAATAATGGAAAATTGAATTTTTTTACTGTATCATGACTACACTGTTGGTTTCTGTGATCTAGCTACATGACTTTAGGTGACCAAGACTATCATGGCTTTAGGTTGACCTCACCCAAGACTATTAAAACTGTTAGGGAAATATTTTTTTTAAATTTTTTTTCTCCCAAGAGTCCAGAGGGAAGAGTTTACAATGCTATCACTCGCATTTAATCAGGGGAAGTAATTGGGAAAGTAAAGGTGTTGAGGCGCTTTGCTGGCCACACTATCCCCACATTAATGTAAAGGATTTAAAATATAAAAATAATCTACATATTGTAAAAGTAGATTGGATGGATACTTTAAACAAAACAATTTTGACTTTAAAACAAAAAAAATCGATAGAAAATATATTAAACTACACCTACAATAGTGTGGAGGCATCCATTCGCTTCGACCGGGTAGCAACATGAACACTGTGTTGTCTGGTAAGAAGGAGAAATATTCCTCATCAATTTCTGTTCCATCCTCTGCAAGAACGACTGTGACAGGAGGATCACTTTGGAGTTTTTCACAACCTTCAAACGTAAAAAACAACAAATACCAAACAACAACAAACAAACAAAACAACAAGAATAAAATAATTGATAGCTTTTAATTTACTTTATTTATTTTTTTTATATTTTTTTTTTTACCTTTGTTTTTAAGCTCTTGAAATGATGAGACAGTAAATCCTTTTGTGACAATTCTTTCTTTATCCCAGACTTTAAACGGTCTATACTTAGGTTCACACATTTTTAAAAAATGTGATAATCCTTTAAAAATAAATATAAAAATAGTCAAACTTGGTTACCTACCCTTGCCAATAATATTGGCAATATAATATTTGTTGACTACGCCTAGTTTTCTTTTTATCGTTCCCTCTTTCTAACTCCCACTCTATCAAATCTTATAGAACTACAAACTCTTATCTTCAACTCCCTTGTCAGCTGTTACATTCGCATTATTTGTGCCTCATTTCTTTATTATAGCTCCAGATCGTTCTCACTACTATCTTTCTCACCCAAAACTGTTAGTTACTCTACTTTCAATAATGTTCCCTCTCTACAACGTGCGTCAGACATACATTGTTTTTCTGCCTAGAAAGTTTTTTAGTACACTTTTCTATGGACACCTTTTTTTTTTTTCTCCAACTCTCTTGTTATTTTTTTCTCCCTCTCGAAAAAAAGTCTCCCTCTCGAAAAGAAATATTTCCTTCCACGAAGGAAATAGAGACCGGCTTGTAATTTTTTTTCTCCCTCTTCGAAAAAAAAAGTCTCCCTCTTGAAAAGAAATATTTCCTTCCACGAAGGAAATAGAGACCGGCTTGTAATTTTTTTTCTCCCTCTTCGAAAAAAAAGTCTCCCTCTCGAAAAAATTTCTTCCCTGGCATCCTTCTTTCTCCAATCATCTTGTAATTTTTTTTTTCTCCCTCTTCGAAAAAAAAGTCTCCCTCTCGAAAAAATTTCTTCCCTGGCATCCTTCTTTCTCCAATCATCTTGTAATTTTTTTCTCCCTCTTCGAAAAAAAAGTCCCCCTCTCGAAAAAATTTCTTCCCTGGCATCCTTCTTTCTCCAATCATCTTGTAATTTTTTTCTCCCTTTTCGAAAAAAAAAGTCTCCCTCTCGAAAAGAAATATTTCCTTCCACGAAGGGAAAAGAGACTCGCTTGTAATTTTGTTCTCCCTCTTCGAAAAAATTTCTTCCCTGGCACCCTTCTTTCTCCAATCATCTTGTAATTTTTTTCTCTCTCTCTTCGAAAAAATGGTCTTCCCTGCCATGTCTTTATAACAGGCAAATCGTTTAGCATATCTACACTCCTAACTCTAAAACGGTGTGTACATTACACGTCACCAAGGTTTTTGCAAGTAACGTTCTTGAGAGATATCAAAGGCCAAGTTGTAAACCTAAAGTTATCCCGACTGACCCTCATGTGAATTGGGGAAAAGCCCCTGCTCTCTTTCCCTATCTATCACCATGTAAAGTTTACCAAATATTACTAAACTAAACTTTAATTACCAAACCGACATTTAATAGTAGTGGTCAAAACCTTCGGAACACATATGACCACTCAATACCCTATAAAAGCCTTAGCACTCTTACTACCGTCTCAGGACTTCTCAAATCAAAATACATATCAAGTAGGTCTAATTGTTTTAAGATAGCTCTACATTTCATTTTCCTTAGTTCACTAAGACTTTCAACTCTAGTAATAGGTTAAACAGCCCCGTATGACTACAGTCATACCACGAAAGATTTTTTTACTATTAGCGAACATAGCCAAAACACAACCCAAAACACATATCTACAACACCCAAGTATATCTTACCACTTAGGTAATCTTGCTTGTCTCGTGTCATGAAAGATTTCTGATATAGCCCTGTTCAAAACACTAACTTTACAAAACACATATCGACAACACCCAAGTATACCTTCCCACTTAGGCAATGTTGCTTGACTCAAACCTTTAGAATACCTTTATATATAGCCCTGTCCAAAAACACTAAATTTACAAAAACACATAGCCTATCTTCATCAAATAAGTATAACTTAACATTTTTATACCCCTAGTCATGTCAAGAAATATATCTGACACTCCACCTTTATGTATAACCCTATCCCAACACTAGTATAACATTAGACAATCTTGCTTGACTCATACCACAACAAAAGCTTTTTACAAAACACACACCTTTCAATAACACCTTTCAAAATTCTAATACTAGGGATGTGGCATTACCCATGCCAAATACCTCCTACGACTTAAAAGTATGCCTTGTAATAACTTTTCACAGCTTTTTCATTACCTTCCTATACGTGTAACTCATCACTATCACCTCCACACAAGATCAAACTAATTACTTTCAGCTTCTCCCTTTTCTCCAACTGACCCAGGTGTTAGTTTGAAGAAAACCATCCCATATCTCTTCCTAACTTTCACTGTTATAAAGTTTACAGAATATTACCAAACTAGCTATGGAACCTTTTAGGTTATATACCAACATTTATTAATAGTGGTCAGAACCTTTGTAACATATACTACCATTCACCAGTTGATACAACACTTATTGTTTCAGACTTTCTCCCCAGGACAACACTGACATAGAGTTCCTAGAGACTTACCCTTATAAAACTATCTTTATAGGTAATCTTGTGTTTCAATGAATGCATTTACAAGATAGACAAAAATTTAGACCTATTCTTTGTTTCCTCGATAAACGTGTATTTAGAATTTCCTCTTCCTAAGTTCAAAGGTGCTTTCAACCCTAGTAATAGGAGAAACAACCCTGCACAACTTCAAGCTCGAACTCCTATCACTTGTTGGGCCTTAGACTATTTCTGCCATTTACAAAACACCATCTTTACAAAATACATATCATCAACACTTTTTAACATCACACTTATTTTATTCGTACCATGAACGATGTCTAACTTTTACAATAAAAAAATCTCTTGACAAAAAAAAATATTACCACCACCAGATAAACCACACCATACATAGGCAATTTGCATGACTCAAAACCCTTAGAAGACTATTAGGGATAAGACTATACAAAACACATTTAAAACACCATTCACATGAGGGTCAGTCGGGATAACTTTAGGTTTACAACTTGGCCTTTGATATCTCTCAAGAACGTTACTTGCAAAAACCTTGGTGACGTGTAATGTACACACCGTTTTAGAGTTAGGAGTGTAGATATGCTAAACGATTTGCCTGTTATAAAGACATGGCAGGGAAGACCATTTTTTCGAAGAGAGAGAGAAAAAAATTACAAGATGATTGGAGAAAGAAGGGTGCCAGGGAAGAAATTTTTTCGAAGAGGGAGAACAAAATTACAAGCGAGTCTCTTTTCCCTTCGTGGAAGGAAATATTTCTTTTCGAGAGGGAGACTTTTTTTTTCGAAAAGGGAGAAAAAAATTACAAGATGATTGGAGAAAGAAGGATGCCAGGGAAGAAATTTTTTCGAGAGGGGGACTTTTTTTTCGAAGAGGGAGAAAAAAATTACAAGATGATTGGAGAAAGAAGGATGCCAGGGAAGAAATTTTTTCGAGAGGGAGACTTTTTTTTCGAAGAGGGAGAAAAAAAATTACAAGCCGGTCTCTATTTTCTTCGTGGAAGGAAATATTTCTTTTCAAGAGGGAGACTTTTTTTTTCGAAGAGGGAGAAAAAAAATTACAAGCCGGTCTCTATTTCCTTCGTGGAAGGAAATATTTCTTTTCGAGAGGGAGACTTTTTTTCGAGAGGGAGAAAAAAATAACAAGAGAGTTGGAGAAAAAAAAAAAAGGTGTCCATAGACAAGTGTACTAAAAAACTTTCTAGGCAGAAAAACAATGTATGTCTGACGCACGTTGTAGAGAGGGAACATTATTGAAAGGAGAGTAACTAACAGTTTTGGGTGAGAAAGATAGTAGTGAGAACGATCTGGAGCTATAATAAAGAAATGAGGCACAAATAATGCGAATGTAACAGCTGACAAGGGAGTTGAAGATAAGAGTTTGTAGTTCTATAAGATTTGATAGAGTGGGAGTTAGAAAGAGGGAACGATAAAAAGAAAACTAGGCGTAGTCAACAAATATTATATTGCCAATATTATTGGCAAGGGTAGGTAACCAAGTTTGACTATTTTTATATTTATTTTTAAAGGATTATCACATTTTTTAAAAATGTGTGAACTTAAGTATAGACCGTTTAAAGTCTGGGATAAAGAAAGAATTGTCACAAAAGGATTTACTGTCTCATCATTTCAAGAGCTTAAAAACAAAGGTAAAAAAAAAATATAAAAAAAATAAATAAAGTAAATTAAAAGCTATCAATTATTTTATTCTTGTTGTTTTGTTTGTTTGTTGTTGTTTGGTATTTGTTGTTTTTTACGTTTGAAGGTTGTGAAAAACTCCAAATTGATCCTCCTGTCACAGTCGTTCTTGCAAAGGATGGAACAGAAATTGATGAGGAATATTTCTCCTTCTTACCAGACAACACAGTGTTCATGTTGCTACCCGGTCGAAGCGAATGGATGCCTCCACACTATTGTAGGTGTAGTTTAATATATTTTCTATCGATTTTTTTTTGTTTTAAAGTCAAAATTGTTTTGTTTAAAGTATCCATCCAATCTACTTTTACAATATGTAGATTATTTTTATATTTTAAATCCTTTACATTAATGTGGGGATAGTGTGGCCAGCAAAGCGCCTCAACACCTTTACTTTCCCAATTACTTCCCCTGATTAAATGCGAGTGATAGCATTGTAAACTCTTCCCTCTGGACTCTTGGGAGAAAAAAAATTTATAAAAAATATTTCCCTAACAGTTTTAATAGTCTTGGGTGAGGTCAACCTAAAGCCATGATAGTCTTGGTCACCTAAAGTCATGTAGCTAGATCACAGAAACCAACAGTGTAGTCATGATACAGTAAAAAATTCAATTTTCCATTATTTTTTCCCTGTGTAGCCATTACGAGTTACGATCACCCAGATGGCGCTGTATTAGAATGTGGCCGTAAAGACTGTGATTTATCTTCAGTCATTGAGAAAATCAAAGTAGACCTCGCTTGTGTTGTATTATTGAATGAAGATGAAATGCATGTAAGATACTACCAAATTATTACATCTTGCAGGTATAAACAAAATAAATAAATAATAAATATAATTTTTATTTTCAATGTCTTATCTAGCAACTTGTGGCAGCGGATACTGAAGGGCTAGCTCAGATACTTGGTAGGTCTACGAAAGTCATCATATCTCTGCAAGAATCTTGTCAGCGCCTAATTGATGAGCAAGCAGACGTAAAAGATCTTCTGGAGCTTATTTGTTTTTACAACGAATCCATTGGGTTAACTTAATATTTCAAAATAACTTTAAAATTACAACTATTTTATACATACTAGGGCAATGAAAACATTGGACTTAGATGTACTAGATGAAATAAAGACAAAGGAAACAAACATTCCTTTTTCCCCACTTTTATTCTTTAATGAATTGAATGCAATAAATAAATGACACCCATGTTTTCATACTAGCGTTACACGTTTACAATAATAATAACAAACAAAACATGACTTAGTAAAGTACCCTTCGGACCAACCTGATCATAGGGCTAGTGAAGCAGCGTTCACCAGTTTCTGTGGCCACGGCATAAAAGGGGATGTGTGGTCAGCACAATGCCCAGCCGACTTTACTTTACCCCAACTAATGTCAGGTACCCATCAGAGCTGGGCAGACTCAGGGACACCCCTGTGACGAAAAGAAAGATGGAAGCTAGTTTAATATACTCTTTTATATTTAACTGTGTATATGGTGATTTTTTTTTTTAACAAACACTGTGTTGTTACTATTGTGAACCTGTTACTCACCCAGTTATTATGACTATTCATAAAGACCGACAGATGTGTATCAATATATGTTGAAGATTCTAGAAGCGTATCTACTATCTGGTAACTCTTTAGTTGAAAACAACGAACTGCAAATCGACCTGAAAATCCATTAACTTAAGACAAGATTAATATAAATTTTACAAAAATTAAAACAACTAATTACACGATTGCTACCCTTGATTTTAATCTATTCAATATTTCTGGCTCCCTTAATTGTGCTAAAGAAAATAATTACTTGATTAAATACAGTATATAAAAGTTTATACATCTAGTGCAATCGTAAAGAAAATAACATGCGAACTCTTAAAGTTAAAATTAAAAATTACTCAAGATTTACATGTCTTATAATATCAAAAAGAGAAAACAAAATTGCATTAGTGTATAATAATTCTATAAAAGAATATCACCCTTCACTATTATGTGAAAATTTAGAGCTCGTAATATATATACTAATAGCTGAAACATTTTAAGTTTAGAATAAAAATGCTTAACCCTGTCTTACTACAACAAAAAGAAAAAAAAAATACAATGGTAATAATGACAAAATACAAAAAATAATTACACGATTACTCCCCTTGGATACATCCCTTCCGCCATATTGGATACCACGTGACGATTACTCCCCTTGGATACACCCATGTTCCTAAAAGAACCATGGGACTATGACTATGACTTCTGTATAACAGAAAGTTAAAAAGGATGCCATCAGAGACACGATGAATATTTTAGTTTAGACTGATGCATGTGTTAACTATTAAAATTTTAAAATTGCCTGAATACTTTTACAAAAACATTTAAAAAAAATAATAATAAAAAAAATAAAAAATAAATAAAACGAGCTGCAAGGTTCATATGGAATGGGTTGCCTGAACAAACCAGTAACATAATTTAAAACATTAATAAAAAAATGCAACTAGACTGGCCTTGGACCACGGATGAACGTAGGACGCAATAAGCTTCTTTATAGAAGAAGCGTTTGCAGAGAGACAGATGTGACAATGTAAATATGGTCTGAGGGGTCTGTGTGCGTATGTGTATGACAATATGAGTAATGTGATTGTCTGTATGTGTGTGTGTGAGAGATAAAAATACTTTGTGTGTGTGTGTGTTTGTAAATGTGATTGTCTGTATGTGTGTGTTTGCGTTTGTAAATGTGATTGTCTGTATGTGTGTGTGTGCGTTGGGAAAACGTGAAAATAGTAAGTGAAATGTTGGCATTATCGATTGGGTGGGAGGATTGAATTAAACAGATGTCTGCATTTCTTGATCTTCTCATAATTCATTCAATTGGCAACATCTGTGTAGACCCCATATCACCACTAACAATCCAAATTTAAGGTAAGGGAACCTACTCATGCTATTGAATATAGCACAACAAACGCCGAAAAACATCACAAAATGCTATTAATGTAGATGAAATCCAACCGTTAGATGATATCAATGTAGATGAACTTTTAAATTTAGATTTAGCCAATTTTGACGAAATATTAGATGAGATAAATGTAGATGAACTTTTTGATTTAGACTTAGATATTTTTTCACGCTGCTTCGCGGAGAAACAAAAATTGCCACGTGTACAAGAGAGAAAGATAAAATTAGAGAGTCAACAAATGATGAATTGTTATCGTTACCAGAACAATGATATATTGAGCGGGCCCATAACAATGACATATTGATCTGGACGTATATCTCTTGAATTATAATTGAGTATTGATCTGCATTTGTGCGTTATTTATTTAGAAAAGACACACGACTATTCTATTGATCTACAAAACAGCTGTAAAGCTAATGAATACCATGGGTCAACAAAAAAAAAAAGCACGTTTTCAGGAAAAATAGTTTAGGATTAGGATCAATATCTGTCGGATACAGCTTTATGGTAGTAATTCAAAGAAAAAGAGATAAGCTGGCGGGAAAACGTGATAATAGTAAGTGAAATGTTGGCATTATCGATTGGGTGGGAGGATTGAATTAAACAGATGTCTGAATGGAAGAAAAGAAAATGATAGTACAAAAAGGTTAATAACCTACACTGCATAGATATGTCTGAATGGCGGAAAAGAAAATGATAGTACAAAAAGGTTAATAACCTACAGTGCATAGATAAACCAGTACAATAGTTTATTGATTGGGTTGGGATGTTTGAAATAAACAGATGTCTGTATAGGGGAAAAGAAATGCGTGTGTGTGATACGTGTGTGTGTGTGTGAAGAGTGACAAAATGTGAATATTCTACTATTGATCTCAAGGGTCAATGACCGTAACAGCGGTGGACATAGGTGAATAACCTATGCGTGAATAACCTATGCAATTGAAATAACATATTGATTAAAGATGGGACGAAATAAATTATCGATTGAAGATGTGGACTTTGCATATACTGAATTGATATGTTTGTGTCTCGTTTAATATTGTTTTTTATAAATATTATATATATATATATATATATATATATATATATATATATACACACACATAAGTAATAAAAATAACTCAATTACAAAGTGGAAAAAAAAAACTATTTAAAAATGTAATGAACACATTAATACATGAACACCTATAGCTAACGGGGGTGGGAGGGAAGTAAAGATATATAACGTGAGTCATCTCAACTATACAGGGGGGTGGGGAGGCAGGGTCTTTTTCAATCATACATTTCAGGGGGTAGGGGGAGAACAATACAACGTGTCGTGAACGGAAGGTCATGAAATGTTAGTGTACTACATGTCGAGAGGATTATTGGGTGTAGGGGGCGGTGGAGCGGTGGAGGGGCGGTGGTGGTGGTGGCAGGTGGTGATGGTGGTGGTGGTGGCAGGTGGTGGTGGTGGTGGTGTTGGCAGGTGGTGGTGGTGGGATGATAATTAAAGGTGACCTAATATACTACTAGCGTAGTTGATAGCACTGATGATGATATCCTTAAAGTGTGGAATTTTCTGCCAAATAATTCCAAGTCGATGAAAGCAATTGGGATTGCACTTCTTACTTTGTTTGGGTCATCTTATGCTTGTGAGCAGCTATTTTCAACTTTAAATTATATCAAATCTAATAACAGGAACAGACGGACAGATGATCCAAGTGCTGCATGTCTCGCTCTTAAAGTTACGGAGTATGAACCAAGGCTTGACAAATTATCAGCATGCACACAACAGCAAAAATCACATTAACTATGCTAAATCATGCCAAATGCATACAGTTAACTTTTCATTTACTACAGTTCGTGTTTTTTTTAATATAAAAGACTGTTCAAAGATCTGTTAATTTGTTATTCTTTTTGGACAAAAAATGTTAATTAATTCGGACAACTGTATGGGCTGGTTTTTTTTTCCTAAAGTAAAACCTCAGTATTTTGTTTTAATTGCTGTGTTGGCACGTTGAAAGACAAAAGTAGGTCTCGTATTGCACTTTGGGCACGCGCCCTCAAAAAGGTTCGCCATCACTGAACTAGACTGTATACTGCGTGATATTAGTTAGACAGCAATCGTAACCAATGAGCTTTAGAATGAGTTTTAACCCTTCCCGTACCGACCTACTTTTATCTATGCTGCCTTCAGTTCCGCTATATACGTGCCCGGGACTGTAAGGGTTAAAATTGACTGATTTTAAAAAGTTGCGTGAGATGTGCGCAGACATAATGTACAACTGACAATGGTTAAAATAGAACAACAGATAATTATCGCCGGGATCCTCCCCCCCCCCCCCCTCCACACACCTCACACACACCACATAACTCTATAGCAGTGGTTCACAACCTTTCTCATGCCGCGACCCCTTAATACAGTTCTTCTTGTTGTGGCGACCCCCAACCATAAAATTACTTTTGACGCTACCTTATAATTGTAATTTGCTTCTGTTTTGAATTGCAATGTAAATATCTGATATGTATTTTCATTGCTACAAATTAAAGCAGAGCCTAGTTATTAACCACAAAACAATATCTAATTGCATATTGTGAAATATGTATTTGTAATTAATGATTTACCATTTCCTATGTTGCTATTGTTTATTTACATGATCTGTTAGTATCGCAAGGGCGGGTGGGGGCAGTATTCACATCAAAAAGGGCCACAGCTAAAAATAATAGACCGAAGAGCATCCACACAAAGTTCCAATATAGGAAGTCCTATTCCTGAAGTGTCGTATGACCGTCAATACTGCTGCTTTTTAAACAGTAATCGCTTTTAACAGAGAAGTTACTTTTAACCTTTAGCTTCTCTTCACATAGGTGTGGCTGATCTGCATGCAAATGGGCGGACCGCTTAGAGACAGATAGATGAACTGTGTCTAGATTTCTTGAATATGTGTGTCTTCTGATGGTCTTTGGCGACCCCCGTGAAATGATCGTTAGACCTCCAAGGGGAACCGCTCCTCTGTAACCTACTTGTACAAAGTTTGTCTTTTGCTTAGGTTTCCCTTTAATATGTGTATTAGCACAATACGTTTCGAAAAAAAGAAAAGAAATATCACCTGAGGACTTTATTATTGGCTTTAACACGTCAGGATGGTAGACAATCACTACAGGTTCAATTGGCCCAAACCAGAAAACGTGGCAGTAGACATATTTTTTGACAGCTTCCAAGTGGAAGGCCATACCTTCTTCATTACGACCTGGAAACTGGTTTTAAAAAGACATAATTGTATTCATACTACAATCCAATGTGGTTTTTACCTACGTTGATTAGTTCTTAATCTATCTGGATTATGATATCATGTATTTAATTAAGTGTAAAATGAAGGGGAAAAAATAAAACACTTCATTAGTGATCTGAATGTAAAAAAAAACTTCCAATACAAAAAAAAAACAATTTGAAACTATTTAGGTCTGGATGATGTAGGCAAATATTATCTTCACAGATATATTATGGCCTATACTGGGACGTGCTAAGAATTTACGGACCCCGGGCTAATCCAGTTAGGTCCACTATGGCTTTGATATTTTTGATGGAATTATTTTAATCTATAACCATCATGAAACACTTTATAGGATTTGGAGTCCCAGAGAAATGCTCAATTTTTTTTTCATTGTAATTTTATTACGTTTTAGTACACTAGAACGAAATAATACCATAACAGACTTGCTTTGAATGTACATTTTAGCACATTTCTTTGTGCTGCTCTTCAAAATCATTTTTTTACACCTTATGTTACAAAATAAGTATAACAAGGAATTTGATAGTCTATTATAAAGTGTCGTTTATCTACCGTATTTGTTATCATTAGGGTTATCATCAAAAAATATTTTTAAAGATGTTCCCAGTACATTATCGAAGTCATCTTCTAAAAAATGAAAAAAAGTACTCATAAGATTAATCTCAAACTACAACGGACATTCGTCACTGACAAATATCCCATTTTGTATTGTTGTTACTGTTTTTTTTATTGTATGTTGTTGTTTCTTTTTTTTTCTTTTTTTTTTCAGTATTTGATACGCAAAAAAAAATCGTTTAAAAGAAAAAAACTAAACAAAAAATATGTTATATGTCAATAAATAAAACAGTTTTTAAATATTTTAATATATTATCCGAACTGAATCAGCTCTTCCAAAGTTCAATTACTGCTACTGTTGTAAGTAAGTGTGTAACTATGACTAGGGGTAGGGGTCAAGGAAAGATTATCAAGAGAATAAGACATTGCATTTTATGATTGCTAAATCAAGACGAACGTAAATACTTAAAGATGCCAGAGGTAGGCAACCTTTTGATAATAGTGTGCCAAAGTAAGATTTCTAATTCATTCAGCGTGCCAAAAGCTTAAAATTGAGTTGCCTTTTTTCGGGTCTCTCGCGTGGCAATAAAAATTTCTATGCGTGCCAAGTCTGGCACGCGTGCCATAGTTTGCCGACCCTTGGTCTAGGGTAAAATCCAGAGGATCCGTCTAAGACTACATCCAAATACTTACATTCTGAATTCGGTTGGAAATCGTCTACTCGTTTTGGGCTTAGAGAACACATAAATACAATTACCTTATGTAATGACCCAGTTTTGTATCGATAGTCCGTTATATTCGGTAATTTGAAGTAAGCTGCACGAAGTTTCAAAAACTTTGTCACATAGTTGATCAGAACAAAAGTAACAAACGCAAGAACTGCGTACGTCAATAACATCATGAAATCTGTCAACAGAAAAAGGATGAAGATTTAGTTGAATTGACTTATACAGTAAGGTAATCCATAAGCTGAAAGACAATGTTAGTTTTTCTCTATGTCTAAAGCACTGTGAAAGCACTTTGTTTATATTGCTGTTGAACAATAATTTCTTCAAGTGTAACCAATTAGGTAGCATTTAGGAATAACACTTGCCTAGTCAGGGGGAAAAATTATGTCACAAACCCACACACCCACTGTAAATAATGAATGTTTCATGCAGGTCTATTTTTTTTTATTTTTTTTTTGTTTTTTTTTTGTTTTTTTTTTTGTTTTTTTTTCTTGTAAAAACGTTACTTACATTATATACTAGATCGTAAAGTGCTATCATAAATTGTCACCATTGTGTGTGACAGGCACATTCTTATTCAAGATAGAGGAAGCATGCCCAATTTCAGGTCAACACATTATAAGTCCTGTTTTTTTTAAATAGAAGCAATTAAATAGCACGTCCAGTGTATCGTGGTCCCACTTTATAAGTTTTTTCTCTTTTTACTTCCTTGATTTTAAGTTGCAATTTCTGTCTGTCTGATTGCAATCATGCGTGCGTCGTGGGATCGTCGTGGGAGCAAGAATTGGCTTCGATTTTTCGACCACTTCCCGTGATCCAATCGAGCTGAAAATTGGACAGCAGACTTGTGGCGCCTAACAATACATCCTATCAAATTTTCAGTTAAAACAACCTAATAATACTACACTTATGACAATATTCATTTCTTAAAAGGAAAATATAAGAAAAATTTTGATTTCGCGTAAAAAATGCCTGTGCAACTTTTTATACTTTTTCGGCGCAATGCTAGAAAAAAAATAATTATGCGCTAAGATTATTTTTAGAACAATTCATACAGAGTAAGGAGATATTTTTGAGATTTGCGACACAGATATTTTTTAATTACATGATGGTAAATTTAGTTTGTAAATAAAGGGAGTATGATAAAAACTGTGTTTTTATGGTTTTCTTGTTATGTAAATGCTTTCCAATGTTATAGTATCGTTGCTTGTGTAATACTTCCTTTGGTCAGAATTTTTTTTTTTTGGCTGCAAAATAAAAGAGGATTTTATTAAATCAAGGCAAAAAACCTTTCATCAGATTTGGCCGGAACAAAAAGATTATGTGAATTTTGTTTTTAATTAAAAACAAAAATTTCCGAAATATAAATCCAAAAACTCCTCATGTTTTTTTTATAATCGTTTCTGAACCAAATTATTAAGAGCACAAAGATTAGGAAGGATTTGTGTTTGTATTTGACTTGATTTAAGTTTAGTATTTTGAAACTCTTCTTTCTTTCAAATACGACGTCAATACGTTACTTATAATACAGCGTACGGGGACCTGTGTTATGCCTAAAGTTAGTGGTATATTTTGTCACTGCAATCCAATTGGAATCCAATTAGGTTTGAGGCGTGGTATTGCCTTACTGATTCTGGCGTTAACTTCTGGGTCACAGTCTCAGTTCAACATCATTATTTACTGCCCAGGCCAACAAATTTATTGAAAAACATAAACAAAGAGACCAATTTAAATGATTTTTCGTATAGTCTTTTTGACAAGGGCAAGGTCATCTAGTGCCAGACATGTAATATATTCACATTATGGGCACCCAACAGTACCTGAGAGACAGTGAGCCGTCATGATGTTTTAACAGGTTTAGAATCTCCTGACATAATCCACTAGCTACAAATTTGGAAAGATGCTTTAGATTTTTAGTCTGATAGAATTCATAATCAGGAAAAAATGAATCCCTATGGATATCTACTATTTTCAGGACATTAGAGAAACACTGAAGACCTAGCATTTTTTTGAACTGACTGTTTTGAAAGGAAAAGACTGCGTGCAAACCACTTTAAAAGGGGTGTGGCCTATTTAGCTGCCGACCGCATGATTGCTATGTTTTAAGGTTTCAAGTCCTGATAACGGCCTTTTTTTGCAAGTCATCGGAAAGTGTTTGGCCGCAAATGCTAGAGGTCAATTTTCTGGCATAAAGTCGTTGGCAAATAATATTTGTAAAATCGCTCTAAATTTAAATCAGGGTGAAAGTTCGGACCAAGGACTAAATCTTGAATTTAGTGCGCTATCAAATTCAATTTTTGTATCTTCTGTTGTTTTCGTTTTTAGTCATGGCTATTAAATAGCACGAATCTATGACAAAACTAATTGAAACTAGCCAAATAAATTTCAATCTTTGGGAAGAGACACGAGTAATAGACAGTTATAGCTTAAGTGGCCTTGACATTTTAAAATTTTAAATGTCTTTTTTTTATCTTTACCGAGACGCTTCGGTTTTTACCAGATCAAATAAAGCCCCACACATTCAGTTGTATTTAACCTCTGCGTTCTAAAATTACTTTGCCAAATAAAACTCCTGTTTGATAGGTTCACTATATTATATATTTATATTTTAAATTGAGGTTTACAAAATTCAATCCATGTTAAGCTACAAAGGTCAAATTAAGATTAGCGTTATAACAATTTGAAAAATTGTTCTTTTAAATGTGTATTTTGATGATATAAAAACAACACTTCTTTATCTATTATTGGATGGTTCTCGGCGTTCAATATACTGATATAAGATTCTTTTTTTTAATAATGCATTAGTCTATATGACGAAAAAAATGGGCATTTTAAAAATGAATGTCACGTTTTTTTTTATCATAATCATCAACCCCTTGACCGTTGTGGTCATTGCGGGGGGGGGGAGCGAATGGACACCTCTGTAGTCAACCTTCTCCATTATTGCCTCTCTTGAGCGGTTGTCAATAGTTGAGTCAACTGCAGCCCTGTCCAATATTTTATGTTGTCGAACCATCATCTCCGCTGTCGGCCTTTCCGACATCCACCTTCTACATTGCTTTTTTTATAAAACCGAATAAATCTGCCTTCTTGTGCTCAAGATTTATACATAGAAGTAATGGCTTATGTTTGAAATCTAAATTTTAAAGTTTATTATAACACCTGAACAGGCCCCACGAGAGGGGGCTACAGCCGATACGCCGTACCGGGGCCCATGAGAGTTTAGGGGGTCCATGGAGCCCATGAATAGGGCCTATTAAAATTAAATTGGCAATTACGCAAAAAAATTGTCATTGTTGCTATTAAGCTAATAGGAGATGCCCCAAAGCCTCCTACAATCTCATGTGGCGCTAAGGGCCCCTAATTTTGGTATTCTTTGAATCTGTACTTGAACATTTTGTTAAATATGCAAAGAAGCCTCTAGTCTAGTTGTAATATAGGGCCTAATTATTTTCGATAGGATTTAGGATCTATTTTTTATTATTTTTCTCCAGAGACAATTACAAATATAGACCTATGAGCCTTACAGGCTCACAGTTCTCCCTGTTAGCTTAGTAGCCTAGGCCTACATACTCTATATAGTTGCATACTAGTACGGCAGTCAAAGCTAGTTAGTCGATCCTTTTATACGGTAGCCAAGAGGGGAGGTTGAAGGTATCATAATTCTAGACAAATGTAAATACACATTATTCAGTTGCAGCCTCAAGAGGTGGAAAATACTGTCAAAGCTTAATGGCATTTTTAGCACCATATGGTCAGATCGAATTGAAAGTGCTATTTATTTATTACAGAGTTTCACCTGTCATAGATATGTCCCAAATTATTATATCAAGTAGCTGTGACAACTACAAGTAGCTTACCTTAACATATGTCTCATATTTTCAATTTACTCTCTCAATTTTCACACTCAAATTAATCCATATTAAAATGAATTATGACAAATTAATTGACAATTTAATTGTCCAACTTTAAAACCACCAATATTTCTCTAGTTCTTTTCAACCAAATTACTCATCAATAATCAGTTAGAGTCACATTTCCCATTTTACACATCTTTGTAATATTTGCAAGTTCAATTCTGATTAATACTGAAGCGGAAGAACAATTAGATCTACAATAATTGGTAAATGTTAACACTTATGACAGTTCCACAAAAGGATCTACAGACCTTTTAAAAGGATCCCTGATTTTTCAAACGTATGTAATACAAATAAATCATCTAGATATGACTAGTGTTAGAAAAAAAAAGTGTGTTTGTTGGGGGGCAGGAAAGATCTCGTACCGGCATCTTTTTTTTCTCTCGAGGGCCCTGCACCTGAATAAACAATTTGTTGTTTCAGGCACTGTTTCTCAAGTATCGATTTGTTGAACTACAGCAGACTGTACAGCTAAATTTGGTTACACCCCATTACCAATGGTTTACTCGCATCCACTGACTTTCGGATGAAGTACAGAAGGTTCTGGGCTCAAATTCTGGTTAAGGCTGGTATTTCTTCCCGGGTTTGGGGGTGTCCCTTATTCCACCTGGGTACCTGACATTAGTTGGGGTAAAGTAAAGGCGACTGGGCATTGTGCTGGCCACACAATCCCCTTGTATGCTGTAGCCACAGGATTTGGTGAACGCTGCTTTACCAGTCCTATGGTCAATTTGGTCCGAAGGGTACTTTACTTACTGTCGTTCAAGACAAAGATCATTAAATACTTATAAAATATATTTAGAGAAAATACGACAATGTTTCTCCAACGCCTTGAAAAGTAGATATCCACAGTCATGAAAAAAATATGTTTTGTCCTCATATCTATAAAGATTTAGTTTTTCCTGATAATGAAATCTATCAGGCTAAAACTGCAAAGAATCTTTCCAAACTCGTAGTTACTGGATTATGTCAAGAGGTTCTAAAACTATTGAAACAGCATGACGGTTAACTGTCTCTCGGATACTCCTGAGTACATAATTATGTATATGCCATATTATGATAAAGCGCTGAATGGGAGGTACAATGATTGATCGATACAAGCTCTTGTTTGGGGGAGGGAGTGCATCCATTTCCAGCTTTTCGCTCCTAGGCTAAAACAAAATATCACAAAGAAAACATTAGGTCTACATATGCAAAATTAAAAACCATACAAAACTCTAGTAACTATGCAATTTACCATTTGTTCTTTTGGTTAACGTATACCTATACACGCCCTACCACAATCTTGAACTATTAGATCAGATGATGTAAAAGAATCATTATATAAGTAAACGACTAACGTTATGGTTAAACTTGTAGGACCTACATAATATATCAACAATTTTATTTCCGAAAAAAAAAAACATTTTTTTTTACATGATTCCAATAACAACCAATAGAATGTTAATAATTAACAATAAAGTAATATTTTCAAAATCGCCCCTACATTTAAATAAGGGTAAGATTTCTGGCCAAGATATAAGGCCTATGGTTTGATAAAAAGAAACATGTCAATATTTACTGAAATGTCGAAATTTAATTTTACTTAGTGTAATGTTATATTATACAAACTAAATTGCCCGGCGTTGCCCGGGTGAATATAAAACAGGCCTATATAATTTACAGATAAAATTGTATAAACTACAATGAGCAGAAAGCTGTAAATCTAAAATAATTTTTTTTTACTGAAGCATTTTAGGAAAGTAATTGAAAATAATTGTAGAAAAAAGGTATAGACTAACTGGAGAATCGAATCCGGGTCGACCGAATGGCAGTCCGATACGTTAACCACTTAGCTAGCGAAGACACATGTCCGATGTGAAATCGCAAAAGTATAATATGAGACAATAAGGTCTTTAAATTAACTAGCGTGATTGGTTGAACACACACAGTCTACGTTATATATAGATAAAATGTAGAAATAACAAAACCACAAACACCGCAAACCTGTGTAGTGCACAGAACCACTAGCCAGATTGGATTCAGCAAATAAAAAGGCTTATTCCGCACGTCTTTAAACTGCAGTGATTTTAAGTTGGTTTGTTGTAGGAGTTGATAATTATTTCAATGAATCTAAAGACAATAGACCTAGTTAGTCTTATAAATTGTTGTTGTTTTTTAAATCATAAAGTGCATTAATGATTGCTCCACATGATAAAATTCACGCTCGTATGAACTGCTAACAACTGGTAGTGTAACTTATAAATGACCTTCATCATTTGAATGCATTTATAATTTATGCACACATTTCTGACGGCTTCAATTCCACAGCCGGACACAGCTGGTCCTGCTGTTAGTTCACCGGACTGTCAACCAACACGTCGCAGGTTCTATTCCTGCAGCCGACCGATCCCTGCCGCCCTGCAGGAGTTTTGGGCCTCAGTGTACGTAATAATCCTCTAACTAGAAGACTTGAAGAAATGTTCGTAAACTTATAAGATAAATTAGTGTAAGGGAGGTAACAAACAAATAAGTTGATGGTGGTTTTTCTTTGATAAATATATATTGATTATTCCCCTCTTTTATAAGCTTTAATTTGTGCGAGTAAAATATTTGTTTTATATTATACAAAATGTAAAACTAAAAAAAAACTAACATCAAGATTATTATTGTGTATGTTGTAGATTTTTCCCTTTCAAAGAACCATTGAATGGTGAGGATTTAATCTGTTTTACTAGATTAAAGTCTTGATGTAAGTTTCGTAGGCCTAATGCAAAGATAAATGAAATATGCCGCTTTACTGTCCTTTATAGGCTACTAGGACAGGGGTCGACAACCTAAGACGGGCGAGTCAAACCTGCCTCGCAGAGTGATTTGTAATTGCACTAGAGAGAACGCCGAGAAGTATTTAATTGATTAGAAAAAAACTTTTTCCGGTTCTGAATGAGGCAAAAATGAGTGTTGAATGCTGTTTTTCTGATTGACGTTGAGTTGAACTTGCATTTACAAGGACCACTGGAATGAATTTCCATTGAAACTGGATATATCTTGCCGTGAAATAAATTTTAAAAAAATAAATTAAACTACATTTACATCCATACATACATATATTAAGATAGATTGTTGGGCTTTTTCAGAAGTAAATCAAAGCACTCAAATTGGAGTTTTCTAAAAAAAAAGGCAAGACTTTCAAATTGATGGACTCATTTTTTCGTACCACATCAAGACTGACTGGCTTGATCTTACTACATCATAGATGTAGATTATTTTTTTAAGTTAAGGAACATTGGCGATTTTAAAATGCAGTAAGTTGAATTTTAAACATTAACATAAACGGGCATCCAAATTTTAATCTGCCCATTTGCGGAAAAAAATCTGGAAGGAAGCTGCTTAGGAAAGTCATCTGCTATTCGCAACATCTAGGCAGTCGCTCTTTTACTTTCAGCTTTTGGTTCAACTTACACTTGTGAACATATTTTTATCGCACATGAAAGCTGTTTTAAGCGCATACAAAGAGGTCACCTACACTTGACCACCCATTAATTGATACAAATTTATTAATTAAACATAAATATAAGTAATTCTAAATCACCTTTTTTATATTAATTTGTTTAATAAATATAAGATACTTATTTAATAGCAATATAATGTGTAATTTCTGTAATTATTCATGTTTAATAGATAAACTACTTAAGATTAAATGTACAAACGATTAATGCAGGAAATGTTTATTTATAGCTGTTTAGCGTAAATTATTTTAAACCTTTAATAATTAAATCTGGTAATGAATACCATGATGATGGATTTATATAAAGAAATAGTAATTAGTCAGTACTATTTATTATACTACAAATTAGAACTTTTTTTAAATGAAAGGGAGATAACTAGTTTTTTAGCCTCATATTTCTACTATGTTTCTTTTTTTTTCTTTTTATACAAGAATAAATAACTACCATTTATAACTTTGAAATGATCAAACTGTAAAAAGTATTTGAAAATTATATAAATATTATATGACTAAAGCATTTATATGTATATTTTTAAACATTACATTAACTACCCAGTTTGTATGATTACTTCGTATCTATTCCACTCAACGATAGTGGTCAAAGACATTACGTACAGTTAAATTAACAAAACACATTAATGGACATCTCAGTTAATCTGAGATCAAAATATAATTAATATAAGCAGGTGTTAAATACTCATCTTGACTACGAAATGATAATGTTTAGTCAATAATTTCTATACATGTGAAAGTTTA
This sequence comes from Anisus vortex, assembly GCA_949126835.1. NCBI lineage: Eukaryota > Metazoa > Mollusca > Gastropoda > Planorbidae > Anisus > Anisus vortex. The sequence goes on from OX421507.1 coordinate 23,839,160, forward strand.
GTAATAAAATATTGTGTTTGATATAAATGCAAATATAAAGGATGAAAATCACAAAAACGTTAATTTTGAATTAAATTTAAAACACCTTAACGATTTTTTCTATAAATAATCATTGTTTTGATACGGAGTTAAATTAATTGCCCTATAAAATTATTTTTCTTAAAGTATAATAGAGAAGGTTGACTTTTAGCTGTTGGCACGCTGAATAATTTAGCAAATCCTAGTTCGGCACACTGTTAAAAAAAGGTTGCCGACCCCTGTACTAGGACATATATAGTATGCTTACAAAATTAATAGTGGCAGTAAAACCAGGCTTGCAAGAATATCTCACATAATTTATTTTAATATTTGTGTTCGTTGATAGGTATTCTATGCAAAAACATCTCTTTTACGTTTGTTTGAGCAAAGACAATCATAAGATGCATCATCGCTTCCTTTGATATTTCTGCTATTTCATAACTTGAAACACTAACTTTTGGAACTTCCTATTGCACTAAGTCCTCTAGACTTCCGGTTTAGTAATTCGCTATGATTTTCTCAATGGAAAATTAGGATTAAAATCGAAAGTTGTATTGGCCTACAGTGGAAATATTTAATGCAATTGTAGGAGGGTAGAAGTAATTCAAATTAGCCTTATTGGTTACGCACGAACAAATAATAATTTTATAAGATATAAAACTTGTTATAAAACAAGAGCAAGCGGTCCATCTTATTATAGTCTTTATAGATGATTTATATTATTTATTTAATATGTCGGAAACGCTCCTTCTATACAGATGTTTTGAGTGTGCAAGAAGGTAACCATATTGTATCTTGACTTATTTCCTAAATTTCTTTTGTGGATCAAAGGGCATCAGCGACAACTCTCCAACGCACTCGTTTCTGGGCGGATTTCCTTAGTCCATTCCCACATCATGCCGCAGTGCTTTAGTTCTTCCTCGCACGATCAACTCCACGTTGTCCTAGGCCTGCCAGCGTTTCTTAGGCCCTTCGGGTTCCCTTGGGACAGAGACAGATGTTTACAAAGGTCTGGAATGTGTTGGTCAACGTGTTTGTGTTTCGCCAGGTTCTGAGCCATGTAGCAAAACTGACTTGACGTTGCTGTTAAATATCCTTAGTTTCTTTCTAATTAGGTAAACAAGGTTCAATGAATATATCGAAGTTTTAAATTATGATTTACTTTTTTTTGTTTTGTATGAGGCTAAATCTATAGATCTACTGCAATTATTTTCTAGAATTAGTTTTAAAATTTACAAAATAAATATCTTATATATTAAAACAACTACTTATATAAAGAGGATTAATGCGTACTACGCTCATCAGTGGTCCGAGTCTAGTCTTGCATCATTCTTAATGTTTTAAATGATGTTAAGTTACTGTTTTTCCTGGTTTGTTCAGGCAACCCATTCCATGCCCGAATGCTACTCGGGAAGAAAGAGTAATTATATGCATTTATTATCGCATAAGGGATAAGTAAAGTGTTGTTGTCCTTATGTTTATCGGAGCATTGCAACATGTTGTTATTGGGTTGTATTTCTAATTAGAGTTTAATGCCTTAGGTATTATTACTACTTTACTCTTTGCCCTTCTATCCTGTCCTCTAGTGCAGGCGTCGAAAGCCTATATGGCACGCATGCCAGACTTGGCACAAAGAGTGGAAGACCCCCAGAAAGCTATTTAAGTATCTTCTACAAGAAATTGAGTGCCATAGGAGAAGTGACCTTTGGTATGTCGGAACGCTGAATGGATTAGAAATCCTACTTTGAACACTAGTAGCCAAAGGTTGCCGACCCCTGCTCTAGTGTTTCTAGGTTTAGTGGCTTGACTATTGGTGTTACTTTTGTCAGTTGTGAATATTCGCTAGTAATGAACTTTGCCGCTCTTTTCTGAATTTGTTCTAATTATTTTATGTTTTCTTTAATTGATGGATCCCATACACATGATGCATATATATGTTAACTATTTATGCCTAACTGTCTTCAGAATGATTATAATTTATCCATATAAAAAACAAAAGCAATAATTCACTTTTTTGTTAATCCTCGGTTTAAGAAAAATTGAGATTTTTCGGGAGATGTCTGAGTAAAGGGGTGGAGTTTGCCAATGCAATTAAATGATAAATTAATTGTGAGAAACAGAACCAACAGAGCTTAGTGAAAATTAAAAACGTATATATGATACTTTCTATGATGAACTATCTAAATTTAGTAACAGTTAAAATGTTTTTTTTTTGGCAGCAGTTTAGTATAACTAGGCTTAGAAACTTAAGATACAATTAATTGGGATAAGAACAGATTCTTTATTTTCTAAAAAGGTTCTAGCCTGAACTAGCCAGAAAAAGCAGACAAAGTTAACACCGCTTTAAAACTCTAATTAAAAATAAAGGGTGGACTTTAAACACGGGTAAGCATGCCAACCCAGTTTTTGTAATAAATTAAACATAATTAAATGACAAGTCATGAAATTGATCTAAAATAGATACAATAGATAAACACAAAAAAACAATAACACAACAATAGAAATATAAAATAATCTTTATAAAACACAATGGTGTTGACAGGACAACTAAACTGAACTAATGATCTGGGGTTCTAAATGTATTGAAATAAAACGAACTGTTTACTATAATTTCTTGTGATTAGGCTAGCGAGATATTTATTGTCTATATTATTGAAGTTGTTTTTTTTTAAGTACATTTTAATGTGTGGATATATTATAAATGTGGAGTCATTTTGCTGGCTACATAATCACATCGTATACCAGACCAATGAAACTGGTGTACGCTATTTCACTAGCCCTATTGACTAAGAGGGTATAAAAGGGAACTTCACTTTTATAGCATGTTGGTTTTGAAAAATTGTGTTTAACTTTTACAGAATTAGTTTAGAATAGAAATATAATTGATTTCGGTAGATTAAATTTAGAAGAAAAAAAATGATTCCTCCCTGGCGTCTGCTAAGCCTTTTGTTGTCAAGAAGATCGTCGAATGGAATTTAAGGTTTTCATCAATCGAGACATCCCTGTTGAAACAAATGGAAAAAATTTAACACAAGCCCTAACAATTATTGAATGGACTAAACCTAACCATAACCCTACAATACAATGTAAAAAGTAACTGCAACTAAATATTTAAAAAAAAATGTTTTCGAAAGCTTTTAGATTTCTCTTGCAATTGCAATTATTACATTGCATACAATTCCATTTACTCATTTCTACTACTTGTATCATACTTAACCCTTCCCGTACCGACCTACTTCTATCTTTGCTGCCTTCAGTTCCGCTATATACGCGCCCGGGACTGTAAGGGTTAAATCCTATCAGACTAAATGATACGGGTGAATAGCTTGTAAAGTGGATAATTGTCTTTGAGGATGTCAGTTTTCCTTTCTACACGACGTGTATTCTGCAGACTCTTACACAATTAATTGTGTTTTTTTTACTCTGAGCATATCCCTATTATAGACCATCGAAGCTTTTTTTAAACTATTGTTTGAGTATTTTAATGAACACATGTCATTGTGGATCCGAGCCATGACTCCATTACGTCGGTGACGGTTTTGGTGCTTGTGATATCAATAACAATAATTTCTCATTTTGTTGAACAGATACAGAAAATGCATAGCCATGAAAATGTCTTTATACATTTCATTCTTTTCCAATCTATATGTATGTTTGTAGACTTAATATTTACACAAGCTGCTTCTAAATTGAAGATTATTGTATACTGCACTAATTCATTTCTTGACCCTAATATTTCAGTTTGAAAGGGTATAAGAGATGTTAGTTCTTGGTTTTACAGCTCAATTCACATAACCCATTTCCCACCCAAAATGTCACTCGAGGAAAGAGAGTAGTATTTCTAGCTCAATGTTTTTCATATTCGATTTGTATGTTATATTGACAGACCCAACCCTACATCCCGAGGAAATCAAGGCAATTCTCAAAAGAAATGAATCCGAAAGATGGTCCGAGTTGCAACAAAGAACCCAAAGAGAGATGCGTACTTAAAACTCTCCCGACAATTTCAAAACTTCATCTTCAGGCTAAGGACAGTTCATAACAGGCTGAAGAAACACTTGTTCCGCACACTACGAATTGGAGTAAGTGAAATGTGCCCCTGCGGAACAGCTCCCGAAAATGCGGAACATTTCCTTCAAACTTGCCCCCACTGTACCACTCTACCCGGTCAGCCATATGGCCTCAGGACGCTACCTTCAATGACAAACTGTATGGTGGACTGAAGCAACCGACAGCCACGGCGCAGTTCATCACAATAATAAGACTTGTCGTCTAAATCCTCCACATCATAATTTTTTAGAACGAAGAAGAAGTGTGTTATAATAATGTTAGAAGAATGTCTTGTTACTTTTGTTATTTACACTGAAGTGGTATATAAATGTAATGATTTACAGTTGTAAATATTTTCGGATAATGATCCTGAAACATAAGCATATATTATAAATGTATATATTTCGAGAATCAGCTTTCATTCACCTTCTGCGAAGACTTTGTCGTCCAATGTAAATACCATTCTAAACATTCCAGGTTCTTTATTGTACAATTCCTTGCCAGGTTGTATAAAGACTTTCTCTTTCATGAACATCAGGAACAGTGCATTCTCTGCTTCAAACGTCTGCTCTGGTAAAAACTGAGTGAGTAGAAAACATCAACAAACATTGAACATTCATACATATGGTTTTTGTAGCATCACTTTTAATGATATTTTTCTTGTTTTGTTTAACATCAATTCAATATTTTATAATTTACAACCAAATTAATGTCTATCGCATTGTATATGTGCAAATGGTATAAACAAAGTCAACATAGATAGATAGATAGATAAATGGATAGATAGATAGTTAGATAGATAGATAGATAGGTAGATAGATAGGTAGATAGACACATATAATATAGATAGATTAATTGATGTGTAGCCGTATATAAACATACACACATATAATTAAGTAAGTAATGTAGCCGTCGGACCAGATTGATGCATAGGGCCGGTGATGCAGCGTTCACAAGTTTCTGTGGCCACGGCATACTAGGTGATTGTGGCAGCACAGCCGCATTTACCCAAACTAAGGTCAGGGTAGACTAAGGGACACCCTCCAGACCCGGGAAAAAATTCTAGCCTTTACCAGGATTCGAACCCAGGACCTTTGGTACGCCAGTCGAACGCGCTGTTCTGGTGTATTTAAGTTACCTCAGAGAGATCCATCCAAACAAACAGCGTTGCTCCAGAGTTTCGAATCTTTACTCCTTGCTCTCTCAACAACTTGCAAGTTTCTTTATAACGGGATAGCATGCGTTGGTGTTTTGTTGGCAAAAAGACTTTCGTCAGCCATTCTGGAGAAGAAAAAAAAGTAAGACTCGTGTTTTTTTTTAACCTACATCTGTCAAGGACCCTCAGACAAAAACACGTTTCTCATCCCCTATGCAAGAATTAATGCGTATAAGTACTCTTTCTTCCCGACTAGCATCCGGGCATGGAATGGGTTACCTGAACAATCCAGGATAGCTAGTAACCTTAACATCATCTAAACTGTTATGGACTGTCACTATGATGACTATTATTACGACTCGTTAAATCGGATTCAATGAATATAGTTGTATCTTTATTAGAAGTCTCTAGATTCTGCTAATCTGTAGCCCAAGCTAGGGGTTCCTTGACTGACAGGTCTATGCAGCAATGTAGTTATATTCGTGATAATTATCTTCAACACCTTTCTCAACAATGATAGATCAAACAACTCCAGTTGTTGAATAAACAATTTTATTTAAATTGTAGATTCAAGATAAACTATAAGTAAATGCCTCAACAGGTGGCTAACATAAGAGTTTTATAAAATGACATAAAATATACAAGTATCAATATAGCGACTTCTCTCTACAAACTTTCAAACTGAACTAACTTTAAGGAGGTAGGGACTTTACAAAGAAAATTATTATCGAAGATTCTACAGGGTCCTAATACGCATTTTAATCTCCTGCTCTATAGAATACTGCGATCCTTCAATTTCCACGGGGTTGGACGAATTATTTTATTTAAACTGCCCTCAGAGCAGAAAGGTCAAACCTTGGACTCTAATACGCACTTGTTAAGAGGTCAATGCCTTAGTACGTCATTCATCTATGACCGACATACGTAACAAAACACTGATCAAAATGTAAGACTAGACTAGACTGTAGGGCATTAATAATCTTCTTTATAGAAGGAGCTTCCTGTAATATACAAGATACGATAATTTCTGGATAAGCTTATGGACACCTTCCAGACCCTGGAACAAAAACCCTTTTACCATAATAGAACATCGGGGCCTTGGGTAGAACATTTAGTCCCATATCTCACTCACATAAGTACTGTTAAATAAATGAAGTTATCTTAGGATATGTCGGTAATTTACCTGTGTCTTTCAGTATTTCCTGCAATCTGAACTGGACAATGGACGATGCGGTAGTAAATACGGAAGACGATTGACAATAGGCAAGGACACTGGGATTTCTTGTGTGGACTATAGCAAACTTATAACCTGCCAAACTTAAGTCCTAAAAATTAAACAAAAATATGAATTTTGTATTAATGATTTACAAGACTTGTAGAGTTTTTTTTTACTACAAGTTTACAGACGTTCCTTCTAGATAGAAGATTATTACGTCCTAGGTCCAAAACTACTGCAGGGTGTCAGGGATTGGTCACCGGCAGGGCTAGTACCCGGGCCGTCTTTGTTGACAGTCTGGCGTACTATCCGCAGGACCAACGAATCATAAATAAACAATATAAAGAAACTACTTTTATGGAGTGGTAATTTAATAATTATAATAATACGTTTAAGGCATTTATTCGGACACAGATATCCTCTAAAAATTAGATATGGTTATTGTAACGGGTTAAACTTTGGGTTAACCTACATGCAAAAACTTACTTTACTGCAGCCCCAGGTCACATGCACCATAGTGGGGTTGGGGTGGGGCAGGGATAATACGCTGGTGAACTTTACATCGGGATCAAATACAGATAGTGCATATATCTCATTGCTTATCACGTGAAGATTTCTCCTAGGTAAAGATAACATATAACAATAATGTTTAAAGGTGAATATATTGGACTTCATAACAAGTGTCTTTTTTTTATTCCCCGAACTAAACACTTCTTAAACATAACTCTTATATATAAACATACAGAGACAAAAACTCCATTAGTATTGATGCATTGGAAGTAAGAGGAAAAGGGCTGGAAGTAGACAAGTTCACATATCTAGGAAGTATGGTTGATAAGGAAGAGGGGGATCTGGGACAGATATTAAGGCAAGAATACAAAAAGCAAGAGGAGCCTTTGCTATGCTTTAAAATATTTTGAAATCAAAATAAATAAGTACAAAGACAAAATTAGGAATTGTTAACTCTAACGTACAATCTGTCCTGCTGTATGGCCCAGAAAGTTGGCGTTTAACAGAAGGGGACTGGAACAAATGACAAACTTTGTCAATGGCTGCCTACGAGAATACCGAATATAAAATGGTGTGAAAAACTTACTAGCTCAACTGTGTGGGAAAGGACAGCACATATTCCAATAGAGCAAGAAATCCAAAAACAAAATGATGGAGATGGATAGGCCACACATTGAAAAAAACAACTACAAATTTGACTAGACAAGCTCTTGCATGGAATCCACAGACGAAGGGGTAGAGACGAGAACACCTGGCGGAGGGAGAAGTAGAAAAGGATATGCAGCTAACTGGGAAAAACTTGGAAAGAGCTAGAGAAAATCATAGCCAGAGACAAGAAGACATGGAAAGAAATTTTTCAATGACCTATCGTCGTTGCCTGGCGAAAACCGGCCAAGTCCAAAATAGCAAATTTTTCAGGAGAAGCAAAAAACTGCATAGATCGAGTAAATGAATCGACGTAGCCGTTTATAAAAAGAAATAAAATTGTAGAAAATCTATTGGACAATACTACAAGATATTTGTATGCATCATGTAGGATATCCCAAGGAAAATTTTTATAAAAAAAAAAAAATTGAAAATGTCCGACTTGGCCGGTTTTTGCCTGGAAACGACACTATGCTACACTGGGAGCTAATAATGGCGAAGAAGAAGTAGAGGAAGACATCAGACACACTCACATATTCATAGGTTATTTTTAAAATGTATAGAATAAGGTATTAGATATATTTTTATCTTTAATAATTCATAATTTCCCACAGCGGGAAATGTTTCGTGGGAAGAGTAGTCTAGATCAGGTGTCGGCATTCTTTTAATAATAGTGTGGCCAAAGTAGGACTCAACCTGGCTCTCGTGCAAGTTGGCCGACCCCTAATCTAGATCTATATTTATTCACAGCAGACATTTTTTTTTAAACGTGAAGCGTGCACCATTCTTCATACAAATAAATAGACCGCAAGATGGAATGAACTTTTTCTTATAGCCACGCCTAGTTAGCACAGAGACTAACCCTAATGTTAAAAGCTATCATTTCTCACATTCCTCTTTCTCCACGCAATAGCTTGAAGAATTTAGAGTTATCGTTACTAGACGTAAGAGCCATAAAGCTTGTTCGGATAACAGAAGAACTCTTCGTTGCTATTTTCATCATCATCGCCTGTTGTCTCGTCTGGGACATAGGCCACGAACAAAGGCTCTCCAGGCATCTCGGTCTTGGGCCAGTCTCTCCAACTGTCGCCAGTTGCGATCAACCCCCCCTACCCCCCGGTGTCTGCCTTCAGCTCCCCTCTCCAGGTCATTCTGGGTCGACCTCTCTTTCTCTTGCCCCGCGGATTCCAAGCAAGGGCTTGTCTCGCAGTGGTGGTTGCTGGCTGTCTAAGAGCCAATCCATTTCCATCTGCGCTGTCGGATTAGTTCTTAAACCCCCACCATCCAGTCAACGGACAGCAGGCGAGAGCAGACATCCCCGCACGACACCAGCCCGCACACCAAAAGCCTCGACCGCCCGTCGGCCACGAACTATGCCGCACGACACTCTCTCACTGGGAACCCCAACCAATCAATGCCCGTCAATCCTCGTGGCACCCTGCAGTGTACCAGCAGCCCCCATAGAGCACATCTGCCAACACCATCGAAAGCCCTCCCACAGTTGCTAGTTTAACCAATCTTAATCATTCTTACAAAATTAAGTTATATTGTTTCGTCATCTTCAATAATTCTCGCTTATTTTATCCCCACATATTTAATAATATGTGGGTCATTTTCCATAATATGTTCTTTATCTATATATTATCTATCTCCATCTCCATCTTTCTAAGTTCAAGCATCACTGACCTATACGCAAACTGTAGGATATCAAGCACCTGCTCCTCACTCAGGACATCTCCGCTAGGGTTGTTGGGATTGCTCAAAAGAATGGCTTTAACTACTTTGCCCTGGCGAGAACACAGAAGATAATAAAATTATTATATATTGAATGAATGGGTTGAAACATTTAAAAGACTTTTATTGCAGTATATTTGCGTAAATTATAGATTATAGTTTGCGTTACTGTGTGCGTGACTTTAAGTTGATACATAAATAGAGAGAAAGATAGATAGATAGATAGATAGATAGATAGATAGATAGATAGATAGATAGATAGATAGATAGATAGATAGATAGATAGATAGATAGATAGAGAAATATATAGATTTATACATTTATTGATCTACCGTAATTTAAACATTATAAATATAAACCTGTTCTGTTGCCCGTTGATATTCTTCTTCTAATATTTCAGAATTTAATATACACTCAGAAGGTTGACCATCATTCTGTAGATTATAAAACAACTTAAAACAAGCATGAAAAATTACAACAACTTTAACAACATAAAAGTTATTCGCTTTCTACTGCAAACATATTGAACAACTCTATGCATGTCTCCTGCACCATTCTTTATACAAAATCTTTGCTAATGTCAGTGGCAGGATAAACATTTGTCAGAGATTGAATTTACAAAGGTTCTTGCTCAAACAGTGTCATTTCTGTACCCATGGGCCTCACCGCTTGCGACGTGAGGAAACCACCGATACGCTTACATTAAGAGCACACCAGGGGGCTAATGCATTTGGGGACAGCCCCTTGTTGCGCTTCTGAGGCTCATTGAAATGCCGAGAAGACCCGGGCTGCGGTGGGGAGGAAGCAATGAGCGCAATAGCTCGTATCAAACAGGGCCCTGGTGCCTGAATGTCCTGACCTGTAGACTAGAATTTGTGCTACCAGGTGACAGTTTAGGTATACGAGCGAGCCACTACGTTGATGATTAAGGGGAATTCCGCAGGTGAGGAGAGAAGGTGTAGTACATTCACTGCAGATACCGTACCTTATCTTGTGCGGCACGCCCTATCGGAAGGCTCGTCAGGGGGTAATTTTTGAGACACTTATGAAACGCCTCATCTATAGTGCAATATATTGCTAATGGTATTTTCTGAATCCCGACCCGCAAAAAAAAATGGCTTACACGTTTTTTAAGTATATGTATTGTCAGTTTTTTTTTATTCTTACTTCAGTAATCCCAATGTTTTCCCTTATTAAGTGGTGTCACGATGTCCCGTGAGGGAGACCAACTCGTCACAATGTTGACACTGAGAGGGGGGGGGGTTCGGGGTAATGGTTGAGTGGGGTTAATGGTGGCTGGTTGTCGTGAGGTATGAGGTGCCGATGCTGTAGTCGTCCTGGAACAATGATTAAGTCTCCTCCTGGCTCGTTAAGATGTTACAGAGTATACAAACAAACAGTTCTAAGATAAGCAAGCAAATCACTGGTTACTGTTCAGGTGTTTATTACGGTTAAAATATCCAATGATGAGAAATACATGTGAAGTTATACAGTAATGCTGACACTAGTATATGCGAGTGTTATGGAATCCAAAGTTAGGCTACACAACTATACTATTGAAATACGATTACTGGCTAAACAGCTATATATGTATATATCTAACATGCGGGGAGCAATATAGTACTTGAGATATATGCACAGAAATGTCTAACGCTTAGTACATGGTACTGTTTATGTAATCCAACATTAGGCTACACAACTATACTGAGGAATTACGATTACTGTGGTTAAATATCTGCAAGTCCAAAATGCAATTCGGGAGATAAGCTAAGACGATGCGTCTTCCTCGAGACCTGAGCCAGAACTGATCAACTTTTAGTTGAGCGGCTTTTCGTGAACATTAGTCACGTGAAAAGCTCCTCAGTTTGATTGGGTGGTTACATTAGGTTGGATTTACATATAATTCCCATTGGTCCTTTCGAACATATATTTACATAAAGATAGATGTATTTGGAGGGAAAATGGAATGAGGGGGAGAGGGGGTAGGTTTAACAATTATACCGCCAAAACTGCGGGTAGGGTGTAGATGAAATAATTATTGCCGCCCGCACTTAGCGGGGTGAACAAGGGAGACGGGGGGGGGGGGTGAAGTGGGTGGGGATAGTGTAGATAAAAGACGATTGATACATACGTCATGCTGAGTGGAGGGAATTTATCTCCCTTTGATAGAGTTTGACGTGGTCACTCAAGTGGGGGGGGGGGGGTTCGGCCGAGGATTATGAAGTAGATGCGAAAACGTTGACCGTCTCAAAGGTTAGCTAACGAGTCGCCACCCTTGGGTGGTAGGAGAAGGGGGGTCAGGAGGGGTTTTTAGCGGGGGTGGGTGGGGTGTGTGTACAAGGGAGTTTTATAGCGTAATGGCTACACACAACATGTTAAAATAACAACATGAATGAATATTTACTATACAAGCACATTAATACAGACAGCATGAATAATAGTTGGAAATGTAATAGAAATATATACATTAAGATTCACACACGTATACACTTCATTCATTCACGGTTTTAGTACCAGTTTGGGCGTATTGATTAGCAAACTCTGAATTGGGACTAAAAGAGTGAAGGGTTAAGGAACGGGTGAAGAAAGGGGTGGCGGGGTGTTCCTATTGCGAGAGAGAAGGGGAAGATACTGGCGTCAGACTACTCTCATCCTATCTCATCTAAACTCTACGCTAACCTATGGTTCTATACTACTATCTACGCTATAACCTATCTATGTGTGCTAAGAGTCACGATTTAAGTCCAAGGTCGTGACAACTCACCCGGGCAACTTGGGACTCTACTCTGAGTGGATTCACACCTAAATTACTGTCTCTGGGACATGGGAAAAGGGGAGTAACTACAAACTCATTAACAGTGTGCGCGCGTGGGGTCGTATTACTGAGTATTCTGGGCCACGAAGTGTGTAGGGGCACTGTTTAGTGTCCGCTATGCCGCGTGTGTCGAAAGGGGTTTTGGCCTAGGCACTGTTGCAATGTGTCGAAAGCATTAGTAGCGAGTTTGTCCCAAGATAATGGGAACGATGTGGGTGCGTTGAGCAATCTGAATAACGGACGGGTAATTTTACGGAAGTTTGGTATAAGGGTATTCTGATAGTTGCTGAATTCGCACAGTGTTTGCCTTAATTCGCGTCTCGTCGTGGGCAGCTTGGCATGACGGAGCTTATCTTTAATGGACATGGGGTGGGGTAGAGATGTCTGGTTGGGGGTGGGGCGGGGCGATCCGTAGGTTGCGGGTGTCGGCAGGCAATGTGTTTGTTTGCCTACAATCGGTCTTCCGAGTAGGATGTCTACTTGTAGGCCTTCTATCACGGCGGCTTCAATGGGGCCTGTAAAAAGTGCTGAGCTGAGGTTTACGAGTGCGGTCGGTAGCTGCTGAATCGGAGAGTTATGAGATGGACCTTGGAGTCGCACATTGCGGCCTGTGTAGTCGCGGGGGTCGATCCTTGATTGCGTTACTAGGGCCTCATAGCTAAGCCCTGAGTCATACGTACACGAGGCTAGTAGGCCGTTGATTCTGACTATCTCGTCGACGTAGCTACGAGGGAATCGGTTATGTTTGTCTGCCGAGGAAATAGAGAACACGTGGTGGACTCGATCGTAGTCACTGCTTGAGTACTGGTCACGTCCCTGATCGGCGGGTTCCTGTTCGGGAGCTAACTGAGGGGTGGGTCTGGCGTGGCGGTGGTCCCTACGTCGGGAATCTTGGAGGGGCGGAAGGGGTCTGGATTGGGATTGACCCGGTCGAGATGAGGGGACGCTGTTTGGTTTGATTAGTGGGGGAGGGTTGGCGCAGTGATTGTCTCGATAAGGCCGATGTGGCTGTGGGTGTCTCGGGCGGGAGTAAGGGGATGGTGACATTCCCGGTCTACCATTTTCCCGTCGGGAAGCGGGCGGTGGGTGAATTTTCCACGGGGGTGGGACGACTCTATTATGTCTCCTTTCTGTACTAGTATTACCGGGGCATTGAAAGGGGAGGTAGAGCTAGCGATGGCGTTGTGGGCTAACGGGTAATTGATTTCTTTATCAATGACCTCTAATTTGGCGTCTGGCATAGTAAGTTTGACCTTAATGGTTCGCGGGTCGGTGACCTTCGTGGTGAGCGGTTCTAAGTTTGTACGCCCTGGAGTGTCTGTTAGCACGTCAGCGTATGAGGGGAGTAAGGTTTTGACTGTTTTGGCTTGTTCAGGGGTTGGGAGGGGACAGATTTCTACATCCTCTATGGTTCCTGTCTGCTGTAAGGGGAATGCGGTTAATGACCCATCGGTTTTTGTTTCTTCAGCAATAGTCGTTGCTACAGGGGGTTTATTGTCACGTGGGCGCTCTATGTATCGCTTTAGCAAGTTCATGGGGAACAGTTCGTCTTTGTTGCCGATTTTTATAAGGTATTTGGTGCCTGAGAGTTTTTTTGTAACTGGGTATGGGCCTCTCCATGCTAACTGGAGTTTGTTGTAAGAGGTGGGGAGGAGCAGTAGTGCTTGATCGCCCGGAGCCAGAGAGCGTTCTTTGGCCCGCCGATCGTATAGCGTCTCCTTTTTCTCCCTCTCCTTGGCTAAGTGTTTTGAGGCGATAGAGTGGACAGTTTTAAGCCTAGTCTTTAAGTTATTGGTGTAGGCGTGGACCGAGAGTTCTTCGGGGTGGGGAGAGGGTTCGGTCCAGGCGTTCTAGTGGATTACTGGGTTTGGGGACCGAGTAACATCTCATGGGGAGTGTAGTCTAAAGTAGAATGGGGGGTGGACCGAAATGCGGATAGTGGGGCCAGTGTCGGGTCTTCCTGTTGGGCCCGAGGGAGTTCGTTCGCCGTGGGGGACTCCACGGGGGGATGGGGAACAGGGTCAGGGTGCGCGCGTGTGGCCACTGAGGCTAGGGGAGGGAGGGGGAAATCGTTAACTCTGACGTATCGGCTCCCCAGGACGACATCAAATGGTAAGTCGGCTCGGACCGCTAGGGTGGCCGTACCAGTGTATAGGGTTGACCTGATGTGAACCCGGGCGGTTGGGAGGGTCTCAGTTATTCCCCATGCAATTGTAATCTGGATTGACTCGCCAGTGTAGTCGGAGGGATTCACGAAGGAAGCCTTAGTGATCCCCTCAGCCTGGAGACCTGAGGAGAGAAGGGCCCTGGCTCTTTTAGAGTTGATCTCTATATTTCTTTCTGTCTTGGTTTCCGGGTCGTCGGGGGTTGTAGGTGGGCCGGGAGTGCCCGCAGGGCAGAGGGTGACGACGAAACATAGTATGGGGGGGTTCTGGGAGTGATTAGGGCCTGTGTGTGCCTTGGGTTGTTGCTCATCCAACCGGTTTCCTTCTCTCTGCTCTAGTCTAAGTTCTCTGTCTAATTGTTTCTCCTCTCTAGCTAATATTCATAATCTAAGCTTCTCTGCTTCTACTCTAAGACTATCTTCTCTCTGCTGCTTACGCAATAGTATACCTTCAGCTATAGTGACAGAGTAAGGCGAGAGTAAGGCAGTAAACGGACAGAGATATAATGGGATAGAGAGAGGAGATGTAAGAGGGGTTGGGGGGTTCAGAGTTTATCTAATGTAATACAACTCAAAATGGTACTTACCCAACAGCTATTCCTAGAATTTAACACACATATACACGTATCCAATCGTAAAGTTATTGTTTTATGGCGCTTAGCGCTCTGTTGGTGTGGATAACTTCGGGCTGGTCAGAGATTCTGTTCTCCCCGTGCCGGGACTGGATTAGCGTATAATGTTATGTCTATTTTTCAGGGTTTATGTACCGGAGACTATGGCGGTTCCTTAGGGGAGGCTGATGGCGGTTCTCGGGTACTCTGGGTTGAAAGTTGTCGGGCAGGCACGTCGGTGCGGTGTCTCGGGTGACGATCTGGCAAATCTGGCGTAATGGGGTGACGCAGGTGGTGTAGGGTGGCGAATCTGGCTGCTGGTATATCTGGGGTGACGATCTGGCGGTTGGGGTGGCGAATCTGGCGTAACGGGTGACGCAGGTGGCGTAGGGCGACGAATCTGGCTGCTGGTGTGTCTGGGGTGACGATGTGGCGGTTGGGGTGTCGAATCTGGCGTGATGGGGTGACGCAGGTGGCGTAGGGTGACAAATATTGCTGCTGGTGTATCTGGGGTGACGTAGGCTGCGTAAAGTGGCGAGCCTGGGTATCTGGGGTGACGTAGGCTGCGTAAAGTGGCTAGCCTGGCTTACTGAGGTGTCTTGGCTGGCGTTGGGGTGGCGGATTTGGTTGCTGTAGCTTAGAATCTTTTTGTGATGGAGAGATGAGCCCCCATCCAGGATCGATTTCAGAGTCGGCGTAGTCCTCGGGTTGATGCTGTTGTTAGTGCACTGAACGGCTTGAGTTCAGGATCCCGCGGCGAGGTCCCAATTTGTCACGATGTCCCTTGAGGGAGACCAACTCGTCACAATGTTGACACTGAGAGGGGGGGGTTCGGGGTAATGGTTGAGTGGGGTTAATGGTGGCTGGTTGTCGTGAGGTATGAGGTGCCGATGCTGTAGTCGTCCTGGAACAATGATTAAGTCTCCTCCTGGCTCGTTAAGATGTTACAGAGTATACATACAAACAGTTCTAAGATAAGCAAGCAAATCACTGGTTACTGTTCAGGTGTTTATTACGTTTCGAATATCCAATGATGAGAAATACATGTGAAGTTAAACAGTAATGCTGACACTAGTATATGCGAGTGTTATGGAATCCAAAGTTAGGCTACACAACTATACTACTGAAATACGATTACTGGCTAAATAGCTATATATATATATATATATCTAACATGCGGGGAGCGATATAGTACTTGAGATAGATGCACAGAAATGTCTAACGCTTAGTACATGATACTGTTTATGTAATCCAACATTAGGCTACACAACTATACTGAGGAATTACGATTACTGTGGTTAAATATCTGCAAGTCCAAAATGCAATTCGGGAGATAAGCTAAGACGATGCGTCTTCCTCGAGACCTGAGCCAGAACTGATCAACTTTTAGTTGAGCGGCTTTTCGTGAACATTAGTCACGTGAAAAGCTCCTCAGTTTGATTGGGTGGTTACATTAGGTTGGATTTACATATAATTCCCATTGGTCCTTTCGAACATATATTTACATAAAGATAGATGTATTTGGAGGGAAACTGGAATGAGGGGGAGAGGGGGTATGTTTAACAATTATACCGCCAAAACTGCGGGTAGGGTGTAGATGAAATAATTATTGCCGCCCGCACTTAGCGGGGTGAACAAGGGAGACGGGGGGGGTTGAAGTGGGTGGGGATAGTGTAGATAAAAGACGATTGATACATACGTCATGCTGAGTGGAGGGAATTTATCTCCCTTTGATAGAGTTTGACGTGGTCACTCAAGTGGGGGGGGGGGGGGTTCGGCCGAGGAATATGAAGTAGATGCGAAAACGTTGACCGTCTCAAAGGTTAGCTAACGAGTCGCCGCCCTTGGGTGGTAGGAGAAGGGGGGTCAGGAGGGGGTTTTAGCGGGGGTGGGTGGGGTGTGCGTACAATGGAGTTTTATAGCGTAATGGCTACACACAACATGTTAAAATAACAACATGAATGAATATTTACTATACAAGCACATTAATACAGACAGCATGAATAATAGTTGGAAATGTAATAGAAATATATACATTAAGATTCACACACGTATACACTTCATTCATTCACGGTTTTAGTACCAGTTTGGGCGTATTGATTAGCAAACTCTGAATTGGGATTAAAAGAGTGTAGTGAAGGGTTAAGGAACAGGTGAAGAAAGGGGTGGCGGGGTGTTGCTATGCGTGAGAGAAGGAGAAGATACTGGCGTCAGACTACTCTCATCCTATCTAATCTAAACTCTACGCTAACCTATGGTTCTATACTACTATCTACGCTATAACCTATCTATGTGTGCTAAGAGTCACGATTTAAGTCCAAGGTCGTGACAAGTGGTTAATGTGATAGTACCATTTACACAATTAACGACTATAAAATTTATTTTTAAAAATTATATATAACATAGGCAGACATTCTGGCTAATATGACCATTGATATATATATATATATTTATTTATTTATATATATAGTTCAGTGATTCTGACAAGCACCGCATTTTTTCCGGAATTACTTCCAAACGAAGCTGTATATTTTATATAAACTATATATTTCCGTAAAAAAACTAGATCTACCTTTTATATTTTCATATTCGGAAAGCTGTCTTGAAGTAAAAAATAAATTCCTGATATACTTACCCTGTACTGTAAATGTAAACTCAATGGTTTCGCTTCAGCTCTCTCGTTGATATCTTTGTGAATTCGAAAGTAAACAGGGGAAGGCACCATTATGTACTCTGCAATACACACATAGTGAGCAATAGAATCTATAGAATGTGTCATTCGCACTTTTTATCATAGTTCTTACAAAAGTGAACAATAGATAAGAAGTTTTTTTTAAAGGAGTTATAAGTATTAATGGCTTAGATCAGGGATCGGTCACCCACGGCAAGCGTGCAAGACTTGCGAGAGACCCCTTTTGTTAGGATTTAATTTTCACAATAATTTGAAAAGATGGGGGCCGATAAAATTAGACAAAGTCTGTGAAAATGTATTTTTAAAATCTCTAGAAACTTAACTAGAAATAAAAATAAAATAGGGCTTATTAAAAAAGAACTTAACACCGGATTACAGGATTTACATAAAATGACACTGAGCTATATATACATGGAGTCCTCAATCACTTCAACATTTCAGTTATAGCAATACGAGAGTATATTCATAAAATATATGTTCAATGTAAAAGAGTTCATTTTCATCAAATTTCATTGACGTATTTCCAGAAAGTGTTTCAATTGTATGTCTTTCCGGGTCAAATCGGCCATCTTACTGGGGTTCACTAATCTATATATTAGAGTCTGCATTTATTCTCATTTTTATGCTTTATATTAAGTGATTGAAGATATATAGATCAGTGTAAAATGACTCGACAGAACAAAATATTGTTATTTTTCCAGTACATTTCTAGCTTTACCTCCACTATCTGCTACAGCAAATGACAATATCTCTAGTGCAGCTGTTACCCCACTTATAATGACAATCTAAAAAGACATAGAGATGTAGTATGGATAATTTGTTAACTTACATATGTACATATATAATAATAAAAATAATAATATTTGTATAGCGCTGTCAACAAATATAATGTAAGCTCAGAGCGCATTTAACATATTACTAAGAACACGGACATTTTATATTGTATACATGTCATTCTCATTTAACCAGGACATTATGTTCAAAAGCGTTCGACTCAAAGCAGGACCAAGCATTCTTCTTCTTCTTCATATTACCGTGGAGACCCCGTTAGGACCGAAGAAAGAATCCACAATTTAACTACACATCAAATAAAAAACATCACAAACAATAATTATTGGTCACAATAAACTGGAATGAATCGAAAGCCTTAATTATTTTGAAACTCGCTGTTATACAATGATAACTATACACCTTCGCCAATTTTAATCACCACACTGCATTTTTGTTTGATATCAGAAAATAGACAGATGTTTCATTCAATGAAAGAAATTATTGCTCCAAACAAAAATAATGGTTTGAGTAGTTTTCACCATGTAGTATCCCGTCGGACCAAATTGATCCATAGTTTACCAATTTCTGTGGTCACGGCATACTAGGTGATTGTGTGGCCAGCACAATGCACAGCCGCTTTTACTTTGCCCCATCTAAGATATGGTACCTATTAGAGATGGGTAGACTCAGGGACACCCTCCAGACCCGGGGGAAAATACTAGTCTTCACCAGGATTCGAACGCGCTGCCGCTCGGCTACCGTGCTCCCACAAGATACATAACCTTGTGATTTCTCCGCATAACGTAACCAGATTATGACTATGGAACGTGCCCCATAATATATGTTCAGACGTCACACATGGCGGAGGTTAAAAAATCCATAGCCTTGACTCATTCTCTTTTGATATGGGACATTACAGTTTGGAGACAAGGTGAACAAAAGTACACCTAGGGTTGGATATTAAGTGCGATTTTGAACTATCAATAAAGATTAAATAAATAAATAATGACGGTGCTTATATAGCGCATATCCCGTTGGTGACAGTTCTATGCGCTGACGACAGTTACAGAATACAGACAACGAAATTTGTAATAATACGCTAATTTTGCTGACGAAACAAAACACTAATCGTTGTTGATGTTCTTTTTTGTTGTTGTTGTTGTTTTTGCAATGGTTGTGACGGTTTTGCCAAATATAAAACGAAAAAAACAACAACGATATCGACTTTTAAAACGGACCACTGCTTGTCTTGAGGGTGTCACTATGAATATATAGTTTTAAATGTGTAACTGACAATGTCATGAAAGCAAAGACAGATGAGAAGTTTACTGGTTACACAGCGATCCTTTTGTGTGCAACTGATCCCTTTTCCTTTACAAGGACCTAAATAACGTGAAAGTACAAATACTAATCTACCATGTAATGACAGACACGAGCGTTTTGGAGGGAAAAAATAGAAAATTATTTTCTCTTTCTATAGAGTCTTTGAAATAAACTGTTAGACCGAATATTACATGTTCTAGAAGAAGTCGAGGACTGTGTATGACACATATTATTTAGCATCAAATTTTGCACAGCAAGAAGTCGGCAAGCAACATCTTGCGTTCCAAGCTTGGAACGCCGAGCGATTTTTTTTTCATGGCACGCGGAAGAGGCCTGTAAAGGAGTGTTATCAGCATGTTACGATTTGAACGAAAGTGTGCGTTATATTAGATTAGATCATAGGTTCTCAACGGGGGCGATATCGCCCCCCGGGGGGCGGTGAGAAGATTTAGGGGGGCGCTGACATTCCCGGGGGCGATTGGGGGCGTTGAAGGGCAAGTGGGCGGTACAAACGTACCTGATATATTTTAACACTTCAGCTATTTGAATCGATTAGTTTTTGGATGAAATATGATGTAAATGCAAGCTCTGCTAAATATCTGATATCCCCAACAGTATGCCTACATATTATTATATTAATAAGAAATAGGAATCGCAGTGACTTTTCGATGAAGTAAGATTCAGTATTTGGCAAATATAGTGTGCGGCCGGTTGGTCCTGAGGTTGGTTCACCGGACTGTCAACCCTGTTGACCGATCACTGTCGCCCTAACATTTGCTAATATTATAGATACATAGATCTCCAGTGTAACCGAGTTGTCTTTAATGTGTTTTAATTTCTTCAGGTAAGTAATAAGATATTGTTGAGCGGTATAGATAAGTAGTAATCATACAAACTGGATAGTTATTGTAATGCTTGAAAATATACATATACATTATTTAGTCATATAATATTTATATAATTTTCAAATACTTTTTACAGTTTGATCATTTCAAAGTTATAAATTGTAAGCCTTTTATTTTTTTAAAAAGAAAAAAAAAGAAATATTAGCTCAAATAAAACGGGCTAATTATCTCCCTTTAACTAAATAGTTCAATAGTGATGCCGAACAAGTTATGTTTTGTAATATAACAAATATTACTAATTAATAGACCTAAGGCTTTCAAAACAAAATTGAAACAAAAATAGACAAATTGCTAGCAACACACCAGGCAAACGATTCACATTAATATTGATTTATTGAAACCTTTTGTTGAGGCAATTTTTTTATCTATTAATTCTTACAATATGTTTCCTTGTCAGTTAATTAATCACACAAAAAGTGTAGTTCCCCTAAAAAAATTGCGGAAACTATAGTCCAGATGGGCGAAAGAGGGGGGGGGGGAGTTGGCGCGAAAAGAAAGTTGGGGAAAGGGGGGGGGGGGGGCGGTGAGCGGAAAAAAAAAAATTAAAAGGGGGCGGTGAGCCGAAAAAGGTTGAGAACCTATGGATTAGATATTCTTCTTCTTCTTTATGTGCCAGGTCTGGAACAGACATCGGCGGTCATGACTCTCCATTCTTTCCTGTTGTTAGCTTTTTGCAGAAAGTTATTATTACTTATGTTGTTGTTCGAGGTCCATTCGTTCAAGCTTTCTACATATGTTAGCCTTTGTCTTCCTCTGTCTCTCTTACCAGATATTTTCCCACACAAAGCCAGTCTTTCTATACCATTTTTCCTATAGATGTGTCCTAGAAATTTCATCTGTCTATTCCTAATGGTGTTAATGAGTTCTCTTGAGGTACATGCTGTTTTCAACACCTCTGCATTAGATTTCTTTTCAGTCCATGATATTCTCATCATCCTTCTTAGAAACCACATTTCTACTGCCTCCAATCTTTTCCTTGTTTCATTATCAATAGTCCAACATTCACATCCATATAGAAGAACAGACCAAACATACCCCTTCAGTATGCGCATTTTGGTACATATTCTGATATTCCTGTTTTTCATGATACTGCTTAAGCTCATGAAGCTGTTTTTAGCTATTGCGATTCTTCTCTTTTTTTCTATGTTGTATTTGCCTTCCTGTGTTATTGTATAGCCTAAATACTGGAAAGAATTGATTTGCTTGATGTTTTCACCTTCACTGGATAAAGAGCATCTTGGAGGTTGTCTTTTCTTAGAGATTACCATTACTTCGGTCTTACTGAGATTGAGTGTTAATCCTTTAATTCGTCTCTCTTCTACCACCTTATTTAGAATAGTTTGCAGGGCACTTTCTGATTCTGCTATTAGTACTGTGTCATCTGCATATCTCAGATTATTTATATTCTTTCCTCCAACTTTAATACCATCTAGGTGTTCGATATTCCGGAGTATTATTTCACTGTAGATGTTGAAGAGGTCTGGTGATAAAACACATCCCTGTCTTACTCCTCTCTTTATTGGTTTGAATGCACTTAACTCCCCTTCATATCTAATGGCAGCTTCTTGCTCCCAGTATAGATTTCTTATTATTCTGAGGTCTTTACCATCTATGTCCAGATCTTGTAATATATTAAATAGATCTTGATGTTTGACTTTGTCAAATGCCTTAGAATAATCTATAAAGCATAGATACAGGTCTTAGATTAGATTAGATATTATGTGTGTTTAAATACAATAGTAAGGTGTGCACGATACATTGGATGAACGATGTTGCACTGTTGTATGATTGTATGAAATTGTATGAAATTGGTAGAGACTATTCAAAGACTTCATAGCAACGGAACGACAAAAATAGTTTGTTGAGACTTAGATTTCGTCCAAGCAAGTCGGGGTAGATGTTTGAAGTACCACAAAGCCAGTTGGTAGTTGTCTACAACTCAAGACGTGGCCAGTGGCCAGTATGTTTGAAGAATGAATGATTGATTATATGTTACAGCTGAACACATATTAAACAAGTTACAACGATACGAAGCATCTATTGAATATACGGCATTATTACAAGTTATGTGGTGTCATTTAGTGTTCATACTGAGACAAGGCCTTAAAAGTCTATTCAAGTCTCTTCTACAAGAAATTTAGTGCTACAGTAGGGTGACTTTTAGGCTGTTGGCACGCTGAATGAATTAGAAATCATACTTTGGCACACTATTATCAAAAGTTTGTCCACCACTGCTGTAGAGAATGAACGTCTACAAAATATACGCCTAACATAAGGGATTATATCATTTGTTAAAAACTTACAGTTGTTTCGTCAAAAACTTACCTTTCTTTCGTCAAAAACTTACATTTGTTTCGTCTAAAACTTACATTTCTTTCATCGATTTCCTCCAGCGGGTCAAAAAAATTCTGCAAAAAGTTCTTTCCCGTTCGCTTAGATCTGTTAGAGGAAAAAAATCATTTAATATGAAAACACACCAGAAACAGCAAAATATAAAACAAAAGATTTGAAAATACTGCAAACGGTAGAATACATATATGAAGCAGAATTCGCTATAATCGTTGATTTGTTTGTTATAAAATGAAGTTTTTAAAATTGCTGAGTGCCAATGGTTCAAAAAAAAAAACTCACCAGAATCGTCTAAAGTCTATAGCCTAAAGGAAAATATAGATAATTTACGTTTTCTATGAAAAATTTTTCTTTTTAAAAAAAAACAAGAAATTTACTCTGCACTGCCACTGTTTACGTCATAGTAGAATAACTTTGGGTTTTCAGGTTTGTTCTGTATTGATTTCATCTGAAACGAAATTAATCAAAGATAATGTACACACGCTTTTTATTAAATGCAGGTATTATTGTTTGTGATTTTACAAATTAAAAATAAGACTTTTTAAGTAGAGGCCGACCGAAAGCACATTTTTGGTTAATCACAATATAATAACGGGAGTCGGGACTGATAAGGCCTGAAAACTACCAGCAACGGATTAATGCCCCTGAATCCCTAAAATACAATAGACATTAATAGTATTCCACTGAAATCCCTCCAATAAATGTAAATCCTTAGTCATCGAACTCCAAGGATACTCAATTATAATTTAGTTTTGTGGTTGATGTCGTCTAAAGCCGAATGAGGAAACGCTGTACACACCAGGTAAAACACCAAATACCTTTTCCCCCCAAAAGTAGAGAAAAGGTTATGGTATGAGCAGGACCGGCTCTAGGCGAAAACAAATTATGCGCCCTCATTAAAGTGCCTTCGGCGGGGAGAAACTGAGTAGTGTAAGGGCATACTTTCCTATTTTCTAAGACAACTTTAATAAAATACCTTTCGCCTTTCATTACCTAGTAATTCTTCTGCCTACGCTAGTAGCGCACAGAAGTACTAAACTTTAATTTAGTTTAGATTTTTAAATCCCCAAATAAATAAAAAAAAGTCCTCAATTATGCGCCCCAAAAAATGTTGCGTCCTAGGCGTCTGGACGAGCCGGCCCTGGGTATGAATTTATAATGGCAATACAAACTCCTTAAATGTTATCACCCGCGAAACTAGCTAGCTATATTTCACATAGACCAATGTAAATTTGCAATGGAAAATTTACTTTTGTTTTAATCTTCTTACACGTTTGAGTTCGATCAATAAACTAAGGCTTTGTTGCTAACTTTTAATAAAACACGTGCAATCAATTATTGTATATTCACATCAACCCAGTTGATACTTAAAGAATAATCAAGCTTTTAGCGTTCCACTTCACTCTGTCGTTCAACATATATTTTTGTGTCCGCTCCATGAGGTTTCAAGTCCAAGTTTTACTATTGTCTTTTTTCCCTTTGTTAAAATATCATTTTTTTATAACTGATAAATTGTTCTTACATCATGGCCACACCGGCATATTTTTTTTATCATCATTATATCTTATCATCTACATAATTTAATTACACTAAGTTTGTTCATTCGTATCTCCGTCATTTTGACGGGCATGACCACTAGTTATTGATAACACTCTAGTGACCGTCGAAAAATGTTCTAATTTTCCTTCGATTCTTTTCTGAATCTCTTTAATGGTAACGCCGTAAATGTACGGTACATTCTAAACAAGGGGTCGGCAACCTAAGGCTCGCGTGCCAAGCTTGACCCGCAGAGCGATTTTCAATGGCACGCGATAAACCTCCATGAGGTGTTTTTTATTGGTGAAAAAAGAACACAACATTTTCCTGTTCTGAATGAGGAAAACTGACTTGTTGAAGCCGATGTTTCTGAATGACATAGAGACACATTATTAATTTAATAAATATAAGAGACCTTTTTAATAGCACTATATTATGTAATTTCTGTAATTATTAATGTTTAAAAGATAATCTTCTTAAATGGACAAACAATTAATGCAGAAAATGTCTATATACAACTGATTAAATTTAATTAATTTTTATTCTCTAATAATTAAATCTTGTAATGAAGACCATAAGTTTGGATTTATATAATATAATATTAATTTTTCAGTAATATTATATTACAAACTATTACTTGTTTGGCATCACTATTGAATCAAATGTGGACACATTTATTTATATTAAAGGGAGATAATTAACCCATTTTATTTGCGCTAATATTTCTAATGTTTTTTTTTATAAAAAAAATAAATGGCTTATAGGCCTAACTTAGAAATGATCAAACTGTAAAAAAATATCGTACATTAAAAAAATATCATATGACTAAAGATTGTAAATGTATATTTATATACATTACATTAATTACCAAGTTCGTATGATTACAACGTATTTATTCCGCTTAACAATATTCGATCAAACACA